>OY294070.1:13081465-14281465 GCA_958510875.1 Endomychus coccineus
AATTATAAGACGTTGCCACGTCGAAAAAAAGAAAATTTGATTATAGCTCAAATTGCTATAAAAATGTTTCTTTTCACAAGTAAGTATCTCTTTTGGGGGCCAGGTAGTTCAGTGGTAGAAGGATCAATCTTCTAATCACTGTGGCTTCCAGTCGCGGTTCGAGTCTCAGCGATTGCGGAAATTTTCAGATGGCCCGAGAAAGTGGCGAGGCAAGGTACAATAAATAAGTGTCATCGAAACTGCCCTGGTTGCAGAATCAAGCCTACCACACTCCTACGTGGAGTGTTTAGTGGGTATATCTGAGGTGATTAAATTTGGACTCGGGGATTCCCACACTGGGGTGTTAAAGGTCCATAACGTGTTTTAACCACCTCCCAAAGAAAAAAAAGTATCTGTTTAGGACATTGCACATGTGTAAGTTGAATATAGTTCAAAATTATTTTAAAATGAAATTTCTGAAATAATGAAGTTTCATCTGAAACGTTTTTGTTTAAAATGCAATATTAGACAAAAACGTTTCAGATGAAACTTCATTATTTCAGAAATTTCATTTTAAAATAATTTGAACTATATTCAACTTACACATGTGCAATGTCCTAAACAGATACTTTTTTTTCTTTGGGAGGTGGTTAAAACACGTTATGGACCTTTAACACCCCAGTGTGGGAATCCCCGAGTCCAAATTTAATCACCTCAGATATACCCACTAAACACTCCACGTAGGAGTGTGGTAGGCTTGATTCTGCAACCAGGGCAGTTTCGATGACACTTATTTATTGTACCTTGCCTCGCCACTTTCTCGGGCCATCTGAAAATTTCCGCAATCGCTGAGATTCGAACCCGCGACTGGAAGCCACAGTGATTAGAAGATTGATCCTTCTACCACTGAACTACCTGGCCCCCAAAAGAGATACTTACTTGTGAAAAGAAACATTTTTATAGCAATTTGAGCTATAATCAAATTTTCTTTTTTTCGACGTGGCAACGTCTTATAATTCGATGGAGCCGGCTGCACGCACGAGAAAACATGACTCATGAGGCGTTCCATTTAAGCATGCGGCGTTACCTCGCTCTAAGGCGTTCCATTTAAGGCTTGAAGTGCAAGCGAGAGCGTCTCCTACTTGAGTGAGCGATGCGTCCGCGTGGACAGCTGCTATACAAAATAATACATTTACATGTTTTCGTCAAGTATGAAGTGTAGTGAAAAGTGAATGTGGTGTCAATTGTTTATAGCAACGATAATTGCGGCGATAAAGGTAATGATTCTTTCGATATTAAATATATGTTCAGTGATATATTGTCGAATATTCGTGCTTTCATCATTAAAATAAATAGCATCGGTCCGCTAGTGCAGCGATTGTAGGTTATGCTATAATTGACAAAACTATAACAATAAGTTAACAGAACTGTTTCACGATGAGTAAAAAATCAATTGCTTTACTATTCGATCGAAATAATTATCGAGCGTAGCTATGATTTCAAAAAATTAAAACATAAATGTTAAATCTTCCACATATCATAACAACGTGTCTGAAATGACAGGTTGGACCAGCCAGCCGTCCATTCCATCAGTATTTTCTCATGACGTTGTCACGTTCAACTATCGTCAGTAAACCGACTTTACAGACAACCGATTTTTTTACAATCCATCTTGAAAATAAACTGGAAGTTTTTGCTTTACTATCTTTATAATCAAACTCTTGTCCTCAAAGACTATGAATAGGATATTTATAAACAAAATAATTAGGTTAAAAAAGTTTAATGACAGCATTATTAAACGAGTTTATAATAAAATATATGAACAATAAATCTATAACATTGATAATACATGATAAAATGTGGAATCTAACTCTGGACCAATTCAGCTGCTTCCTTTAATACTCTATGAACGATTTGTAATCTTTCTTCATCATCCTTCAGTTTAATATTCAGGTTTATTAACAGACCGTTTTCGTTTTTGATAAACTTCACGCCTTTATCCAAACAGTATTTATGAAGGGAATCCAATTTTTTTCCTAGCGGGTCTTTGAACACATTGAACAGTTTGAACGGCGATTTCGGATCGCTGATAACATCGAATTGGCACGAAGTCTGGAGAAAATCGTGGAATTCCTGTGCGAACGCCATGAACTTGCGCGGTTTGTCGCCCATTAGCTTGATGGATTCTAAGACCACTTGGGCCAAATAAGTGGGCAACGATGCCGAAAATATATAACCGGACCCTGACAAGCGCTGGTGTTCGATGATGGTGTGGGATCCCCCGCAAAAACCCCCGATCGATCCTAGAGCACCTTCGAGCGTGCCGAATATCATGTCGACCTTTTCCACCGGCACGTCGAAATATTCCGTAAGTCCGCGACCGTTTTCGCCGAAAACGCCTACGGTGTAGGATTCTTCTAAGAAAATACGCATTTTGAAATCCTCCGCCACTCGGATGAAATCTAAAAGCGGGCAAAGTTTGCCGGTTTTCCAAGAGATTCCCTCGACGATTAGGAATTTCCTGCTGCGTTTCGTTTTGGTTTCTTTGGAGACGACTTGTTCGGCTTTTTCGCGGAAGCTTTTCGGGTCGTTGTGATCGAAATAAACGACCCGGCTTCTTGCCGCTATCAGTCCTTGGACGATGGCGAAATTCGTGTCTTTGTCCACAAATACGGTGTCTTGCTTCTTGCAATACGCTGCTATCGAGCTAGATATGGCCACGAATCCGTAGGAATAGATGATGGTTTCTTCAACTCCTAGAAACTCCGCCATGCCTTCTTCAAGGTTCAGATGTACATCGGTTGTTCCTATAAAACGAGAATTGATGCTGGAAAAATTGCAAAATCGAATTTTAATCTATAGATAACCAAGTAGAGAGAGAGAGAGAGAGAGAGAGAGAGAGAGAGAGAGAGAGAGAGAGAGTATTTATTCACATATTATGTTAGCATAAGAGATTAGCATAAATAGTCATTTAAGTTCGCAAAGGAACTTGTCAATGACGTAAACAAATCAATTTGTATAATACTACAGAAAGTCTGAAGGAACATGTATAGTTATTTGTATTGTAGCTCATCTTACATCTTTGATAAAATAAGATTGTGTTTACCACTCAGTTTCACATGAAGCAGGCCTTGATGGGGATACCTGCTTTTTTCTAAAGCAATGTATTTGTTGACGTTACCCAAGTCGCACATTTTCAAGAAATCTCTGGGCACAGGATACATTCCAAGTTTTGGGAAAAGAATTTTTTTAAACCAATTTATTACTAATCTGGAGCCTGAGAAGCTACTGATTACTGTGTAGTTTGTAATCAGTCAGACACACGGTCATACATACAGGTCTCTGGATACTCGAGGTTGTTTCCTATGTGAGATGTGGGACCGCTAGGCGTCGACTTTCGCGTAGTACCAAAAGACGCCACGTAAGAGTATTCTTTGACAACTGTCAGTTGGCTTGTCAACACAAGGAACACCTGCGTTTTTAGAAACAAATTACGAAATCGTGCATTGTGCCGAAATGCAAAACGGGGTACAACAGTGTAAAGCAAGAAACTTCTGTTTTTAAAGTGCCGAAAGATGCGGAAATGCGAAAAAAGTGGATGCTTGCGATTCCGGATAGAAATCGTTTTAGCGAGGTCTTTTATGTGTGCGAGCATGTATAACGAAAAAGGGGAAGTTATTTTTAAAGTGAGTAATACATTTTGACAAGAGTAACTGTTCTATTCCTCTCTCAAATCAGAATACTTAGTAACACTGCTTGCGATTCCGGGAAGAAATCGTTTTACCACTTAGTGATCCAAGCGCTAGCTGGTGGCTGAGCGAGGGACTACGAGTCTGGCGACGCCTAAGAGACCCATGTCAACCATAGAGTTTCCAGACCTGTATGTACGACCGTGGTCAGACATATCTAAACTACTTTGAACACGACTCACAATTGATTTTGTAAATCCCGAATTTGTCGAAATCGGAAACTTTATCAAAGGCGGTGTTTTAGGTTCTTACATCTATAAACTGGTTGTACTTTGCAAATTTAGAAAACCAACTATGGAATTTATTAATTACTGAATAATGATAAGTGAAACTTTTGAATTTCATTGAAGTATTTGAAGGTAATGGCTCTAATTTGGTTAGTGGGCTTCGTTCCAATTTCCGTTTTTGTTTAGAAATTAAATTACTGATCAAAGATTTGTGGTAACCATTGTCCAACGCAATTTGCTGAAGTTTCTCAACTTCGTTGTTATAATTTTGCTGACTCGAAGCGTCGTTCAATAATCTACGAATTAGACTATTAAACGGAGCTATTTTATATCTAAATGGTGTAGCTGAATCCGCCGGGGCATACCTATTTGTTTGAGTAGGTTTTCTGTATAAGTCGAAATCAAAGTGATTACCATCTTTTGTAATGTTAAGCGTGTTCAAAAAGCCATGTAAATCAAAAGAATGTTTTTAAACCACTTTGCAAATCTGAAGCTTGAGAAGCTACTAATTACCATGCAGTTTGTAATCAGTAAAAAAAAATAATGGTCGTTTCGAAATATAATCAATCCAATACAATTTGGTTTTGTAAAAGGTTGATCCACTGACTCAAACTTGGTTTTGTATGTTAACTACAGTTTTAACAGCTTGGAAAGAGGCTCTCAGGTTGACTTGATCTAAACAGATTTTTCCAAGACGTTGGACCGTGTACAATGAGGTGCTTTGAAGTAAACATAATGCTTTAGGTATTTGTCATCCTCTTCATACATGGATAAATGGTTCTGCAATTGGAAGAACTCGAATGATGATAATGGGAGAGTTAATTCTGACGAGATTGAGGTTTCTTATGGAGTACCCCAAGGGTTTAACTGTGGCCCTGTACTCTTTTGCTTGTTTTTAACAGATTTGACTCAGGTGTTGAGAAACAGTAGTGCCTTGCTGACGATGTGGTGAATAAAATGACTGAATATAAACAAATGTCATAAGATCTTATGTACCAGACAAAGAGACCCCATAAACTTGGTGTACTCAATTGACTATCCACTCCTCAAAAGGTAGTTGACTTTGTTCAGAGATCTTACCGAGTTTTCAATATTCCCTCTTTAAGAGACTGTATTGTTCTCTCGTCCGAGCGACGCTGGAATATTGCTCAGTTCTTTGGGATCCTTCATACACAATTGCTATGTTCAACAGATTGACATAGTCTTAAATAGATTTTTAAGGATTGCACCTTTTAAATCTGGGTATCTTAGAGAGAAATATGAATGAATTAGAAGCAGTATGGCTTTACATTCTTTGAAACCAAGGAGAATTCTGATTGTTATGTGCTTCATACTTAGGGTTATCAGTGCTGCCTTTGACTGCCCCAAATTGTTGGCCCCAGTTCAGTTGAGAATCCCCTCTTGAAATAGTCAGTCTGAAGCTTTCTTTGAGCCCTTCATCATACTAACTATTGTGTTAAATGACCCCTTTTCCCATTTAGTTTGTAAGGCTAATAGTTTAGCTAAGCAAATACATTTTTTTGATTGCAAAATAATTGAGAAATTAAAAAATATTATAACAAATATTCTTGACCCAGGTGTGAATTATATATAAATTCTCGGGAAATAGGTCACATTAACACTTATGCTTTATATTTTCGTCTTTACGTACGTTTCGGTCTCACGACCATCATCGAAAACTTATCATTTCAATAACCTGATTACTTAAAACTAATTGTATTAACACAAAGCGTCCTTATCGCACCAATTTCATTTAAAATGCCAACGACGCCGAATCGAACAGAAACACGAAATCGTTGTGTTACAATTTCGATTTCGTTTTTCTGTTCGTTTCGGCGACGTTGGCATTATAAATTAAATTGGTGCGATAAGGACGCTTTGTGTTAATACAATTAGTTTTAAGTGATCAGGTTATTGAAATAATAAGTTTTCTGATGATGGTCGTGAGACCGAAACGTACGTAAAGACGAAAATGTAAAGCACAAGTGTTAATGTGACCTATTTCCCGAGAATTTATATGAAATTAAAAAAGACAAAGAATCTTTTGCGATATTTTTTCACCAGCAAAAATTATTGTATTATCACTTAAGATAGTTTGTGATACTTAATGACTGTTGATTTTGATTAGAAATTTATTATCTATACTTGTACCTATACCTAATTGGTTTACCATGAATAAATTATTATGTAGCTGTATCAAAGCCTCGAGATTTCAAAATACTAAAAGGCTTATTTTCAATATGCGTTGAATAAAATGTTATCATAATCTCAAGTGTCAAATTTCAATGCTTATTTTGAGGTTACCTGATATATTTTTTCAGGAAACATAATTATTTCAGTTTTCGGTGGAAATTCATCTACCACTGTATCTGTCATCATTTGTAAACTTTAAACAACAAAGAAACTGGCTTTTGGATTATTTTCAATGTTAATTAACACAAATTTACTTTGAATCGCTATGGAATAATGCTTTCTGAGCTGTAAAATAATTAATTTCGTTTCAATTACTTAGACAAAACATGTTATGTGCCTCCTTCAGCTCCCCTGTATTCTAAATTCACCATCCTTGATGGATGAAATTATAATGGGTATTATAGGATTTGCAATGTTTCACTTACCGTAGAAGGCTCTGGGCCCACATGTACCAACACCATAATGTCTAATGAATTCTTCCGCTTTTTTTTTGATTTCTTCATTGTTTAGTACATCAAGGTAATTGGTTTTGGCTAGGTCTATGGTGTTTTCATTTTCTTGGACTACTGGTATTTCGAGTAATTCATCTTCATTATACACATAATCGACAAGAGGCTCAGGTTTAAATTGATTCAATCGTTCTTGTAACAACTTTTCGTCCAACATATTGGTCGATCTAGGAATCCAATGAAATGATTAATTTTAGAAAACGGACGAAAAAATTTGTTTATTCGTTGTTTATATTGAATAGGCGGCGCCCTACACGCCCCTGAAATCAGTACCTGGACGTTAGCAAGTTTTACCACTCAGGGACAACACGTTCAAGCGTAATGGGTTTGGAACGAATGAAATGATTAAAATTAAAACTTCACGCTCGAAAATTATGTTAATTTGTACAATTTTGCACTAGGAACAAATGAATGAAGTCATCGAATAACGAGTATTTATCACAGAACAACATAAAGTTTTTAATAATCATGAAGCACAGAAAATTAAACATCATAGATAAAGTGAGCATGATCAAAAATCTATGGATGAACTTCGAAACTATGACCTCAGCATTAATGTTTTAGTCAACTTCACTTTTAATGTAGTTTGTTTTGTGTATTCGTTCCAGAAAATACCCCAACAAATATGAAAGCATAATCAGCACGTTATGCGAAAATTTGGACACGTTAGACGAGCCGGAAGCGAGGGCCAGTATGGTTTGGATCATAGGCGAGTACGCCGAAAGGATAGACAACGCGGACGAACTGTTGGATAGTTTCTTGGAGGGTTTCGCAGACGAGAACGCCCAGGTTCAGCTGCAACTACTCACCGCCGTCGTAAAGTTGTTCTTGAAACGACCCGCTCACACCCAGGCTTTGGTACAGCACGTTTTGAGTTTGGCAACTCAAGATTCCGACAATCCGGATTTGAGGGATCGTGGATTCATTTATTGGAGGTTGGTCCATTCAAAATTGTTTCGTTAATTTATAGAGTTTCATGTTATGGATAAAGCAACTGTGATAGAAGAAAAAAACTGATGGACTATTCTGTATAATATGTTTATATCTTGCGTTCCGACCACGATTTAAGACGTTTCGAATTTCAGATTATTGAGTACGGATCCTGCCGCAGCCAAAGAAGTAGTTTTGGCCGATAAGCCTTTGATATCCGAGGAAACGGACCTTTTGGAACCGACACTTCTGGACGAATTGATTTGTCATATTTCGTCGTTGGCTAGCGTTTATCACAAGCCACCAACCGCATTCGTGGAAGGACGTAGTGCAGGTAAAGGATTTTGTATTTTTAAATCTGATTTTAACAGTCTCCGGAAAAATAACTAATTTTAAAGTTTGATCTCACAATCAACAGTACTTTTTAGATTTTAAATACATTTTTCAAGGTCTACTATAACACCATAATATTATAAGTGGTTATAAGGAAAATTATGTTTCAAAAATTGGTAGCTTAATGAATAATATATCATAATGTTTTTTAATTTAAAAATTGACTTTGATTCTTAATTTTAATAAATTTTATTATCATCGTCAAATATTTGAATATCTAAATATTCAAATATTTGGATATTCAGATATCTGAATATTCAAAAAATGTAATATCTGAATATCCAAATATTTGAATATCTGAATATTCAAATATTTGAATATCTGAATATTCAAATATTTGGATATTCAGATACCTGAATATTCCAAAATTTGAATATCTGAATATTCGAATATTTGAATATTCAGATATCTGAATATCCAAATAATTGAATATCTGAATATCCAAATATTCGGATATTTAGATATCTGAATATGCGAATACTCATATTCTAATATATGATTGATTGAAAAAAACTATTTCGATATCCGGATATTCATATTTTTATAGATGCCAATGATCAATAGGTATTAGTAAAATTGTAAAATAAATTGAAAATATTGTAGTATATTTTTTTTTACGTCATGTGGCTTTAATGAAGATCGTTTAGCTGAAACTAAAATACCAGCTCTCGAAAATGCTCTCTCAGACGGAACTGATGTGGCTGGTGTTGAAAAATACCGCTTCACATATTTTGATAGCTTTTGGTATATTTACCTTCATTATTTCTCCACCACTGGAAAGGACAACAATTTTTTTGATGGATTCGTTTCGATGTTCATCCTTGCCCCGAATATGAAAATCCTAGATCATTTTTGATCATCCAGATATTTGGATATTCGAATATTTTGATATTTGGATATTTGAATATCAAATAATATTTTTTCCAAAGTATTCGAATTATTCAAATATTCAAATACTTGAATATTTGAATAATTCGAATACAATGCCGAGCCCTAGAGCCAAATAGTCAAAAAAAAGGTCGGGTTGGCAAATTTTTTATGATGTAACTGGACACAGTGGAAACTTTTTGTTTTGGTAAGAGTAATAAAATTTCAAAATTTCTCTCTACGCGAAGGGGTGGGACCATGTTTTTTTGACCAAAAAAAGGGGTATTTCGGACATTTTTAATGGTGAATTTAGAAAAAAAAATATTTTTCACCAGTTCCATAATGAGTTACGAAACCAAAATGGTACCCTTTTATTGTCAATGTTGAGGGAACTTCCAGTTCAAATTTCAATGCGATCCGACCATCCCCCCTTCTGATATAGATTACACTTACGGCCTCTCTAGAATATCGTATTTCTATAGATATTTTCATGGTCGGTGTTTATTAGAAATCTCGTCAGTTGTTCTTCTACGAGGAATTTCAGAAAGGCGGACTAGACGAGCTCAAACTAGTCATCAAGCTCGAGATCTGCCGAACTTATTCCTACCAGACTTCATTTTTTTTTCGAACAGTGATGTTGTGGAACTATTTGCCTAGTATGATCTTTCCCTATGTCTATAACCTCCAAACCTTAAAGAAAAATACGAATGCCTATATCCTCTCCCTACATTCCACTGCTGGCTCACGGGATGTTCTTCCAACATGATAGGTTTCCCTCTCGTGTAGTGTAAAAAAAGAAATCAATTTCATTTGTAAATAATGAAAATAGTAGTGGTCCCAGATGGTATCCCTGGGGTATTCCCAAGGTTATCACAAAACAATTTAGAATACAATTATGAATTTCTACCCACTGACACCTGTTGTAAAAATATAACTTAATCCATTCCGTAATATTCAAGAGTAATCTTGAATAGTAGATTTTCGCGGATAGCTAATCTTGAAAAATCTTGGCTTCCGGATGGATTCCGCGTCACAATAGCTCGACTTGATGCCGACGTTTCTGAACTCAAACTCAAGTTCAAGCCTCAAGCCTGCCCTGAAGATGCCACCTGTAATGGTTGGCGAAACGTCGGCATCAAATGGAGTTATTGTGACGCGGAATCCATCCGGAAGTCAGGATTTTTCATTCAAGAGTAACCTTTTGTTGCTACACCATTCGAGCATAAGATCCAAACTTTCCTGGATTTTTCCTGGATATAATGTTTGGAAAACACCAGAATTTCAACCGGTCACTTTTGTCACTGAGTTCGGGTTATTTTCATGTTTAATCTTTCTCGTCTCGTTAATTTGTAATTTTTTGCCAGGCATTCGTAAAACTTTACCCGCAGCCAGACAAGGATCAACAGATGAAATTGCTGCTCAAGAGGCTACCGTCATACCAAATCAGGAATCTTTGATTGGCGATTTGTTGTCTATGGATATTGGCAGTGCCATGCCACAACCACAAGACTCAACACAACCTACCAGTAATGTGGATCTATTGGGTGGTGGATTGGATGTATTGGTAAGTACATTTTTATTTCTAGTCTTAATCGTTCTATTAAAGATAAATCAATATAACCTAAATAATTGTGATAAAAAATATACAGGCCGATTTGCGAGAAGTGTGGGTTGAAAGTTTATGACTTTTCGAACCGAGTTGAGATCGGAAAGTGTAGAACACTTCAAAGACACATGAATTAACGAATTGAAATATTTTGATCATGTCACACATTCGGTTATAACGGAAGCGACTACTAACTTTCGTATTTTGAATGATATAGTGCAAACGTTCTAATGCGGACTCATACATTTAAAAATTCTCGGGAAGTAGGTCACAATAACACTTATGTTTACTATAGTTTCGTATTTACGTACGTTTCGGTCTCACGACCATCATCAGAAGAAGTATCAATTAGGGATGTTCGATACTGTATCGATACTCGGAAGTATCGATCCTATTAGAAGCGATACACGATATTTTGTATCGATACTCTACTCTTCGATATATTGTGTATCGATATTTATTTAGTACGTATCGCCATTTTCCCGGATCGGTCATAAAATATGTATCAGTGGTTGGCACATCTGTTCCATCGCCTGTTTTCTAAGGCTGGACATATAATGGCGCAAAGCCGGAATAGGTTGACTGGTAAAAGAATGTCAAAATTGCTATTTCTAAATTCTTTACAATTAAATATGTGGAACATTTAAATTAGAATATGTATTTTCTTATACTTTAGTCTGTTACTAAATTAGATTACGTTGAAATTTTTTCACTGTTTGTGATAATCACAAATAAATTAAACAAACCAATCGTATTTTATTCAATTTTTCACTATATTCTGTTATAGAATAACAGTACCGCAGAGCGCTGACGCCCTAAAGATCCCGGATCGTTAGGTATCGATATTTGGAGTATCGATCCTTTAACTTACGATATTTTACTGTATCGATATGTTACGTTCCGATCCGTATCGATACCTTATATCGATACTTTCGAGTGTATCGCACATCCCTAGTATCAATGTCTAAAACGGGATTTCTTAAAACTAATTGTATCAAACACAAAGCGTTCTTATCTCATTAATTCAATCAAGAAGTCATCTCATACAATGTTTGAATAAGACTGAATCCAAACGCTCAAGTATTCACTTTCGAACTAGATGTTAAAGATTTATGAGGTAATAGGAAAAGGTCAGACTTTATCAGTAATATTGCTATTTTAACATTCTAACTAAAATATTCTTTTAACGTTATAAAGACGCATGTAGGTATTTTCAAGGGTTTCAATTAAATTTATATACATTTGACTTATTGATTGAACTTGTGTTCTATGATTCACAGATTTAGAGTCACTTTTTATGTGAATCATCTCCAGAATAGATTTTTTATAATAATCGGTTTCCTTAGTTAAAACTAGTTGACCCGGCGAACTCTGTTCCGCCTTAGAGGCGCAATAAATATACAAAATTTGTGATTTTATTAAGTTCAATTTTTTATTAAGAAATGAAAATAAAAAAAAAAGTGTTTTAATTATTCTTTATTATTCATGTATTTTAGTGCGTAAGTTGCACTCTTCAGTTAAGTACCTTGTGATACACGACGTTATTTGATTTATTATCAGGCGCAAGAACAAACAACGCAGATGGTCTTCCGGCCCTTGAACATGCCACATATAATTGACCATGGGAAAAACATGGATATTCCAGATTCAAACCACAAACTTGCAAGGATTGCCGTTGTGATTTGTTAATGGTCATGGCGAATGCTAGACGGATAGGAAATTGAAGTCTTTTAAACTCAAATATCGTTTGGGATCATCGGGATCCTCGGAATGATAACTTCCTCACCTTCGAATTTTCCTTTAAGTATCGTCGCGTAAATCACATTGTTCATCAATTTACTTAACACTAAACGCGTACCGTTACACAGTTTTGGTTGGTTTATGTTTTGAAGCATGATTACTATGGAGCCAACCTTTAGGCGTAAATTGTGCGGTGGTAAGCCAGGCACATCCAAGGAATTTAAAAATTCAATTGGATAGTTGGTGACTTCATCTTCATTTACTACACAGTCAATAGATTTGAATGAATGCATTGTTCCAATGATCTCATTCTGAATTATGTAGTTTAGGTCATCTACATCTTTATTCTTAGCCGCTAAAATTGCTCGCTCACTCAACCATTCATTATTTTTGTAGTTATTAATGGTGTTTGGGAATACTTTGTTGATAAGTTCGTCTTTCGATGTGACAAAGTTACAGAAATTATGAGAAAATGAAATCAATCCGCTCGATTCGTCGACAGGTACTCGACCATCACCGATAGCCAGCAATTGTTCAGAGAAATCTTCAGCAGATGTATCATTAAGAAATGCAACTCTCATGTTTGTTGTCAGCTGAAGTTTCTCCACATAGCACCATAGATTCGATGATTTGAGGCAAGCGTTTATTTCGTCGGCAGCCGTTGATCTTGGAATGGCAGTGTTTGGCGGAAATCGCCAGACAGTAAAATGATTGCTCCTCCAAAACATCTCGAGTCATTGCGTAAATCTTTCATTGTTCGGTTAAGTGCTTCTAATGCACGTTTATGCGCCATTGTGCATTCGTCCCAGATGATGATTTTCGATGCTGATAAAACTTTGGCCATTGCTGAGTTTTTTGCAATATTACATGTTGGTTCTTCAATAGTTTGAAGATTTAACGGCAATTTTAATGCTGAATGTTGCTGCTATTCCAGAAGAAGCAACTGCAACCGCAATGTTGGATCTCGCACGAACAGTGGCTAATACTACTGACATGAGGAATGTCTTACCAGTTCCACCAGGGGCATCCAGGAAATATAAACCACCATTTCCATCATCAATTGCCTTCATTAATTTATCATAAACTTTCTTTTGTTGTTGATTCATTCGTTTGAACTACTAAATCTAATTCCTGATGATCAAATTCAGGTTCCCGTTCCAATTCTTGATTAAGTACGTCATTCATTTTACGATTTGGCGCTGGCATTCCTAACCTGACTAATAAACTACCGCACATGAGGTAACACATGTCTTCGATCAAGAGTAAAGCTCGATTATGTATCTCCTCATTCATCTCAAGATCGTGATTTCTGGAACTGACACGAATTTGATGTAAAATATCTTCTGACATATAATCCTTGTATTTGTGCCTCAGGTTAGATGGGTTCGATGGAAAGCATGTCGAAATGATGATAGCAAATAATGTGCGTATCTGACTTGGAGATGCAGATTTAATGGCTTCAACGATTGTCGTATCCCAATTGGTTATTACCATCGACATAATACATATGGACTGCGCGTGGCAATGATAAGGGCGGGTAGTGCCGGCGTGAGAGAGGGGAAAACGAAGAGGACTAATACTGTCTTTATCTACTTTATCTATCGCGTTTCTATTGGCCGCTGCGTTGCCATGGAAATGCAACATGACTGTAGTTAGTATAGGTCTGTTTGTTTGTGTTGCTAGAGATGCATAGAGTAAGTTTAGTAGAAAAACGTCCGTTCGTTTGTGTCGATCAGTTGATCTAATTGTGTTCATTTGTGTTGAGCAAATTGCTCTAGATTGAAAAGATCAGACTAAATCTACTCGACGAAAAACGACGGAGCAAGAAGAGCAGATCATTTTATAAGTGGTTTACATAACCTGAAACCAGAGTTCTTTATAGTTCGGACTTTTCGAGTACCTAGATGAAATTAAAGTTAACGAATTCAAAAATGTCAAAAGCTTCACAAGATCCTGTCGTTTTACGGTCTCCAACCTCTCTATATGAGGTTTGATGACTCGCAAACCATAGGAACACCAGAATCGACTTCTTATTGTCAATATTTAATCTTGTGTTAGCTAACAAACAAATAATTTACCACAAGGATGAAGTAATTATGATATTCAACTCATTTCAACAAGTAGACTTACAATTCTTCTGAAGATTTTGGTATATATTAGAGACTAGAAATTCGTTTGAAAGAATTTGAAATTTATCACGACTAAGTCTGAAATGTATTTTGAATTCTTGTTCGTTATACATGGATATGACCTAAAATATGGATATAAAGACAGTTCAAAGAAACATTTGTTAGTTTCATGCAATACTCTTGCTTCAAAATAATTTTCAATACAATTTCTATTAGTTAAAATGGCTTCTAAGATCTTCAAATCGTTTATTTCTTCATCTTCAGATGAACTAGAAGAGAAGCATTTTTATTTGTGTACATTTTTGAAAATTTTCTAGGCTATGTTGTCTGTGTCGAAAAGTGTTTGTGTGCACTCATTCTTCTTTGCTAATCTAAGCTACTACTATCTGCTTTGTGATGACATTAACTGATTTGATCAGCTTGCTCTATGCATTAGTAGGGACACAAATGAACAGACCTTATGAAGCAATACACACGACTCATTGACTGACAGTTACTTAGTGACCATAACATTGCATCTATTAATTGAACTAGAACGATATCTATGGCCGTCCACCATCAGTGCATAGAAGACATAATAAACATAATAATTGTACTCGCAAGAATCGCATGTGTCGGCTCGGGACGTAAACGTACTAGCTACAGTCATGTTGCATTTCCATGGCAACGCAGCGGCTAATAGAAACACGATAGATAAAGATAGTATTAATCCTCTTCGTTTTGCCCTCTCTCACGCCGGCACTACCCGCGCTTATCATTGCCACGCGCAGTCCATATGTATTATGTCGATGGTTATTACTAATATAATAATAATCAAATTTTCAACCATACTTAACCATAGACAAAATTACGGTTAGCTGTCATTTACGTTTTGTTATTCCAAGTCAGATGCGTTTTTGTTATACCACGTTTTATATTGACTTGTATTCTCTTTGACGTTTTATGTCATGTCACACGGGAACGCGGTCAAACGGGATAAAAAGTATGTCCGTCTCCTGGTTCTAAGCTACCTCTCCACCAATTTTCAGCCAAATCGGTAAAGCCGTTCTTGAGTTATAATTTGTGTAACTAACACGACTTCCTTTTATATATATATATAAGATATCAACATTTTTGTAATCGAATTGATGGTTATAATCAAAGCAATGTTTAGGAAGGGCGGTCGAATTTTCAAAGTTTTAGTTTCTAGTATTATACTTATGACCATACATTCTAATAGAATTGAAAAGTTCCCTAATCATCCTTAAGTAATTGATAAATTTCAAAATCAGTTTTCTAAATTTGCAATACAATTAACCCGTTTATAAATTTGAGAACAAGCTAAAACACCTTTCAGGCAATACTTTTGATGCAGTTTGTGAAATTCACAAATCCGGACTTAGAAAATCAATAGTGAGTCGTGTTCAAAATGCTATGTGGGCCAAATAGAAGGAATATTCTAACTCGGTATGAAGAACCATAGAAAGAATAATAATGGTGCAAAAACTGGCGTTTTCCGAACTTTCTTTTATACAGGGTGTTTCAGAAAGACCTAAATAGTAGGTAGGCGCTCCAATATTACTACTATTAATGAGGACCAAGCACTTGGTCACCATTCTAACTCGATCCAGTTATTTCAAAGTAATATACCATTGAAACAGTGGTCTCTTGATAATATGTGAGAAAAATTTTTTTTATCTTCATCCGATCCCTCTTACATGTTTAGATGGGTGGCGGACCCGATTTATCCAGTGGAGTAGCGCCATCGACTACTGGTCTCCTTGGCGACATCTTCGGTCTGACCACCGCGCCCAGCATGTACACACCGCCGAAGGCATGTTGGTTGCCGGCGGAAAAAGGAAAAGGTCTCGAATTGTACGGTACATTTTCAAGGAGGGCGGGTGCCGTATCCATGGATCTGACCATCACAAATAAGGCGATGCAGGTAGGATACAGTTAAAACTTGAGGGTACCCAAAACATCACATCAATATGATGAGAATACAAATTCATATTTCTTCTTGAAGATGGCAACTTATTCACCGAAATGCGTATTTGTATTTTTATGAATGAATCAAATTATTTCTATGATAGTCAATAATTTCAATATATTTCAGTCATGACTGCAGATTTACAATTTCCATCGTTGGAAAACGTGCAAAATAAACCAAAATTAAGATAACGCTTACAAATAGAAGCACCTTTACCAAATAAATGTGTCCATTAATGGGCAGTTATCTTAATTTTGGTTTATTTTTCACGTTTTCCAACGATGGAAATTGTAAATCTTCAGTTGTGACTGAAAAATATCGAAATTATTGATTATCACAAAAAATTGTTGATTCCAAAACTCTCGTAACTTCCATCACGTTTTTTTTTTTTGCTTTTTATCGGGTTGTAATATTAATTTTTCTCTTCTTCGTATTTGCCAGGCGATGAGCGGATTCGCTATCCAATTCAACAAAAACAGTTTCGGGGTGGCTCCGGCATCTCCCATGAACGTGGGCACCCTTCAACCTGGACAAAATTTGGAGTACAGTCTGGCTCTGAACACTAACGGACCCGTCCAAAGGATGGATCCATTGACGACGTTGCAGGTGGCCATCAAGAACAACGTGGACGTTTTCTACTACGCCTGCCAAATGCCGATTCAGATCTTCTTCACCGAAGACGGCACTCTGGACAAAAGGGTGTTTCTGACGACATGGAGAGACATACCGTCGGCGAATGAGGTAAGTTTACGTTTGATTTAGTTGGCTTCGAAAACATTTTAAAATAATTTAAAACGAAATTACACTTTATACGTTGATGTATTAACTTGACTTGACACTTTCTACTGTAAAATTTATTTTAAAATCTTAACAATTCTTTCACTAACACAGTTAGTCCTCTCAAAATAGTCCTCAATAATCGAAAATGAAGCTATTTTGCTACTATTGACCGATTTGGTGTCAAAATGTTCGGGAAAGCGCCCCAAACCAGAAAAATTCCATTTTGAACCCGCGCTTTCGTTTTCTCTATTTGTTAATTAACAATTAAGCCTCTAATTAATTGTTGATTTGGACCGATGATCAACTAATGTATTTGACAAAAAAATATGAAAGGAAATTGGCCGCAAATCGTTACTCGGGGGGTTTCGAGGTCACGAATTCGTTATCAGAATCAAAAAATTCGGGAGAACTCTAAATTTTCATGGGAAATTACAACCAAAATCTGCAAACGGAGCATCACTAGTGTAAAAAAAATGTCTCGAGGCCTTTCGAGGTCGCTGATCACGGTTCTGTTGTCAGAATCGGAAAATTCTACATATTTGGCTGGAAAACTCGGCGTTTTCATGGAAAATGTCTACAAAAATCTGCAAATTTTGCATCACGGGCTTAAAAAAAATCATTTTGGCTGGAAAACTCGGCATTTTCATGGAAAATGTCTACAAAAATCTGCAAATTTTGCATCACGAGCTTAAAAAAAATCATTTTG
Organism: Endomychus coccineus; assembly: GCA_958510875.1. Taxonomy (NCBI): domain Eukaryota; kingdom Metazoa; phylum Arthropoda; class Insecta; order Coleoptera; family Endomychidae; genus Endomychus; species Endomychus coccineus. Next base: position 13,099,243 of record OY294070.1, read on the forward strand.
GCTGGAAAACTCGGCATTTTCATGGAAAATGTCTACAAAAATCTGCAAATTTTGCATCACGAGCTTAAAAAAAATCATTTTGGCTGGAAAACTCGGCATTTTCATGGAAAATGTCTACAAAAATCTGCAAATGTTGCATCATGTGCGTAAAAAAATTCACTCGGGGGTTTTCGAGGTCGCTGATCACAAATCCGTTGTCAGAATCGGAAAATTCGGGAAAACTCGACATTTTCATGGAAAATTACAATCAAAATCTGCAAACGGTGCATCACTAGTGTAAAAAAAATCACTCGGGGTTTTCATTTTTCACATAATCCTAATTTTATGTGATTATCGACCACAAAAACCCCTATTGCGACTTATCACACGATAATTTCAATGACGTGGAAAGATTTTCTTCTCAGGTTTTCCACAGTTTTCCGCAAATTTTCCTAGTTTTGGTCTACTTTGGATCGAATAACGCGTCTGCCAACTTCTTTTATGCATAAAATGATAATCGCGTGAAAAATGAGCAATTTTATATCAAAATTTCCCTGATTTTCCGCCCATTGAATAAGTTTCCCGGGAAACTGACCTCGGATTCATTTTCAGGGTCCCAAAAAAACAATTTTTCTTATAAATTCGAAGTTATGCTAAAATATACGGTGAAAATAGGGTTAATTTTGCGTTTAGGGGTGAATGGGAGACCGTATCCACTTAGCAAAACCCTTACGAATGATTCAAATCGGCCCCAGAACATTATGCAAAAAGAATTTTTTTGATACGTCCTCTTGCTTTTTTTTTCAGAAAGCTTATTGACTGGACTATATGTATTCAAATATTCAATACTTTTAAACACAATTTAGTTATTTAGTTCAATTATTTACTCGGTTTTTCATTTTCGGTTCAATTATTATTGGAGTTTGACGTGAGTTTCTCATTTTAAATTGTGCTTGTACCTACTACACATCGTGTTAAGGAGAATGTAGAATCAACTTTTACAGGTGCAGTACACCCTGAACGATATAAAGGGCAATTCCGATACGATTTCAAACAAAATGACCCAAAACAACATATACACCATTGCGAAAAGGAACGTAGAGGGACAAGACATGTTATACCAATCATTAAAATTGACCAATCAGATTTGGGTCTTGTTGGAATTGAAATTGCAACCAGGAGTAAACCATGCGACGTTGAGTCTTAAGTGTAGGTCCGTGGAGGTCGCTCCGTTCGTTTACCAGGCTTATGAAGGCGTAATTAGAAATCTTTAATAAATTTAAAATAGGTATTTACGACTTTGATGCAACTAACAACGTAATTCCATTAACATCAGGTGTATAATCTTCATTCGAAGTTCCTAAAGTACCAATATAGGTATCTTTTGTAACTTCGAGTTTCCAGCTGTTTTGGAGTTCCTTGTATGTGTAGTTGCAACTGTGTTATTATGCAATTCCAAGTTTAACTAAATGCATGACAAACATTGTTAATTATTCAGAATTAAAGTTGATTTTCTCAATATTTCATAGATAAAGTAATTCTTGCGACAGTTTTCAATTCCAGTCGAAAGCTTCTTAATTATTCTTCACCCAATCGGATGAATTGTAACAATAGTTTCATTTTACAACATTTTGCAAAAATTAAGAATGTTTGAGTGTTCAAAATGCTAGATTTACTTTGTTATTAGATAAGTAATTGTCAGGTGTAAATGTAAATTGTAGAAATTGTTTTCATTCCATTCAATTGAAATGTTTTAATATTTTATCACTATTATTTATATGAATATATCAATAAAATCTCTAAACGACAATGTTTTTTATTACCATTTTGATTGGCAAATCCACAATCGAAGCAACAAACAGTAAAGTGTTCTGTCTCCGGATCATACAAAAGTGAGGTGTTGTGTATTTTATTACATTTTAAAATTCTCTACCATGGGTTAATTTTTAATAAAATTTTTCAATTATACCTCCTCGCTTTTATGTGATCCTGGTAGGAAATTGAAAAATTTTATTAAAAATTACCGATTTCTTACCAGGATCACATAAGAGCGAGGAGGTATATTTCCTAGCAGAAGTAACAAATATATGCAACACAAAATACACCCTTGTGTATTATGTGTTGCATATATCGCTGCTCCCGGTAGGAAATATACCTCCTCGCTCTTAAGTGATCCTGGTAGGAAATTGAAAAATTTTATTAAAAATTACCGATTTCCTACCAGGATCACATAAGAGCGAGGAGGTATATTTCCTAGCAGAAGTAACAAATATATGCAACACAAAATACACCCTTGTGTATTATGTGTTGCATATATCGCTGCTCCCGGTAGGAAATATACCTCCTCGCTCTTAAGTGATCCTGGTAGGAAATTGAAAAATTTTATTAAAAATTACCGATTTCCTACCAGGATCACATAAGAGCGAGGAGGTATATTTCCTAGCAGAAGTAAAATATATGCAACACAAAATACACCCTTGTGTATTATGTGTTGCATATATCGCTGCTCCCGGTAGGAAATATACCTCCTCGCTCTTATGTGATCCTGGTAGGAAATTGAAAAATTTTATTAAAAATTACCGATTTCTTACCAGGATCACATAAGAGCGAGGAGGTATATTTCCTAGCAGAAGTAACGAATACATGCAACACAAAATACACCCTTGTGTATTATGTGTTGCATATATCGCTGCTCCCGGTAGGAAATATACCTCCTCGCTCTTATGTGATCCTGGTAGGAAATTGAAAAATTTTATTAAAAATTACCGATTTCCTACCAGGATTACATAAGAGCGAGGAGGTATATTTCCTAGCATGAGTAACAAATATATTCAACACAAAGTACACCCTTGTGTATTATGTGTTGCATGCATTGTTGCTCCCGGTAGGAAATATACCGCCTCGCTCTTATGTGATCCTGGTAGGAAATTGAAAAATTTTATTAAAAATTACCGATTTCCTACCAGGATCACATGAGAGCAAGGAGGTATATTTCTTACCAGGAGCATAAATCAATGGAACATAGAATACTTTCTTGTATTTTTACTTATACAATAATTTTTCGAGCCAGTTTATATTGGAGCTATTTTCCCAGGAGCTCGTGTTGGCTCCTGATAATTTCAAGGAATTTCCAAAACTACTATCTGTGTAGGATTAAGTGAAGGGAGTGAAACGCAAAAAATATAATATATTCAAGTTTAATCAATCAATCCTAATCCTAGCTACAAAAGTCTTATATTTTACTTAGATGTATTATATTACACTTTGATGATACTTAATATCACAGTCTTAAATTATTCTAAAACACATTTCTCTTATAAATCAATCGCAGTAAAATTTTCAAAACATGTTTACAAGATATGAGCATAAATCAAAAGTACTGATTAGGATGAATGCCAAATTGCAATTCAAAACATTCTGAAAACGTGACAGTTAAAACTATGTTACCGAATTCGGCGATGGATTACCGTAATTCACTAAATTCGATAATTCTATTGCACTATAACCCAACAATTGTTTCAAGTCACATACGAATTTATACACGAATCGTTTGCCATGTACCTTGGATATCATATCGCCATCGTAATAATACCTAAGCGCCCTAGAAAGCTTTTCGTAATTCATTTTCGGTTTGTTCTTCCTTTCACCCCACAGTTGCGCGACAATCTCAGGACTGTACAATTTGAACTCGCCCTCGTTACCTGAAATGAGAAGCAAAATCATTCTGACTGCAAGGCTTTGGGAAATTCAGTCGATTTTCATCTTCAGCACCATAGGAATGTTACAAAGTGACACATTGTTAAGTAGATCAACTGTAGATTAGCCCAAGTTATTAAGCTATTGCATATAGTTTTTATCGCGGGCTTTGAGTGCGGCGACCGAATCAAGAAATTCCGTAACGAAAAATAACAGGAACTCGTTTATGTTGCGCTCTCGGGTGACTATTATTGAAAAATTGTATATCACGACAAAAAACGATAATTCTACATTCAAGTTTTATAATAATCGAAGGCAAGCCGCATCGACTGCATCTTTGATGCAAAAATTCAAAAGACTGCCTTTAAATAGTGTTCAGACGACAGCTCAAAGTGTCTTAGATTTCATTAGTAATAGAAATGGCATGTCAATAATGACTTTCAATTGCCAAAGTCTAAATAGTCACAAATACGATTTACAAGATTCAGTTACGAGACAAACAAATACTTCTTACCGAAACTTGCATGGCGCTTGATAATCCGATTGAAATACCTAATTTCAATTGTATTGTTCAATTCAAACGAGATACTGTTCCAAAAGGTGGGGTAGCTATTTACCAAAATAATAATAATGTTACTAATATTATGACTCCGAATATTGAAATACATATTGCACACGTTAGCGATGTTAATGTTAGGCGCTCATTTGTTGGAGATATTTGTGCGTGTTTATGCAAACTTAGAAATGGCCTACACATAGTCATGGTAGCAATTTACATTTCTCCGAATCCAAAATTGGACGAGGTAGAGCATTTTATTCATCGCACTTTACTGGAGTACACTGAAGAAGGGTCGAAAATACTTGGTACAAATGGTAATAAATTTCCACTTATCTTGGCTGGCGATTTCAACATCAACGTCGCTGATAAAAAATCAGAGCGGTTGACAACTTTTCTTTCGGAAAAATTGAATTTGAAAATGAATAATGATCCACAAGAATCCACAACAAAATATGGGACCACCATTGACACGGTATTTTCCAGATATTTAGAGGATATCAAGTCTCAAACTTATGTTTCTTATTTCAGTTATTCAGTTACCATAAACCTATGGTTTCAATGATAACAAATGCCTGAATAACCTACATGTATTGTAAGATGATAAAAATATTTTAAACGATATTAACTTCTCATTTATTCAATAAAAGAAAAAAAATTGTTTTCTTATCGGTCACCACGCTCAAAAGTAACTTGAATTAATATCAAAGAAAAAACTTGAATTAAAATATCAAAGAAAAAAAAAATACTGCATAAATTTAAAAAAATAAATAATTATAATTGCATAAGTTGAGACAAAATGCTATGCAATAGCTTTACCGCGGCAGTCCCCGAGTGCCACACGTATCTTTTTTACTGTTACCATTTGCGAAATATAGAAACTTAATTTTCTAGATGGGAAAAATGCTCACCTATCCATTCAATGACCCTTTTATAATCGCTGCTCGTCAATAATTCCAGCAAGAATTGCCAAAGTTGAATTTGTCCGTTGTTTCCCTGCTTGAGTCCACTCGTATTCGTACAATCAAAGTAACGGTAGGTGGTTGGAAAATGTTGCCTCACCCTTCGCAACTGCAAGATTACATTTTGAGAAATATTACTATGGGGACGTGAACGAACTACTTAATGATTTTCAGTTTGAATAACAACTCTTTTTTGGAAGAGAATCATTGAATAAATTAACGGAACAATTTGCTTTTCGTTGAAATAAATATAAATTCAACATTTACCTTATGTTGATCCATCAATCTGGGTGGACGTTTCGGTTGACTTGGTTCTCCAGCATCTTCTTTCATGATTGCTGAAAATCAAAATTGAAAGTCTTATGTCAAAACATTCTTATAACGGGTATTTTTAGCGTGATAGAACTAAATTTTTTTGTCTATTTGATAGAAAATCTTATTCCGAAATAATCACCCCTATCCATCATTAAAAATATTATTAAAATACTAAGGACCAGTCAGCTACCAAGTAGCCATCATTAGAGTAAACTAAATTAAAAAACAAAATGTAAATAATTTATTCACCATTATTTAAAACTATCTAATGTAGTTATTCTACGAATTATTGTCCCAATTAGCTTCTATACTCTGCTGTTAATAACAGGTGGTCATTATTTGAATGTATAAGCCCACCATATAAACTTTTTGATTATATGAAAGAATAACTACTTTGTTTTTATACCATTTTTATTAATAATAACGTGAAAACGTAACTATAGTTTCAACACCGAAGTGCCATTATCAAACAATTAGAAAATTATGAAGAAGTCAATGAAACAGTTCAAGTTTACTCTACTCTATTTATACTTGAACTGTTTCATTGATTTCTTTATAATTTTCTAATTGTTTGATAATGGCACTTCCGTGTTGAAACTATAGTTACGTTTTCACGTTATTATTAATAAAAGTGGTATAAAAACACAAAGTAGTTATTCTTTCATATAATCAAAATGATAAATTACCATAAAGTAACGGCTTCCACCATCGATTAATGACTGACCACAGTAATCCTTTTGCTACCTACCGATATGTATATTTATAGTTGAGGTTTTGTATTTTAGATGGCGTAGTAGTGTTTTAATTTCACAATATGGATAAAATTTCATATCACATAGTAAAGGGTGAAACGATAGAATTTTTTTAAATGTACCTGTTTAAATAGTATTAAAGGATACCGCACACTTTAGTAGGGAAAGTGGCCCCCTGTCGAATTGGCTGAATTTTTGATATGTTATAGTCCAAGTCATTCCGAACAAAAAGTTCAATGGGCACAACTTTTTCTATAGGCTGGTTTTGGCGCTAGAGGCCAATGAAAACTTTCATTTGTTCTTCATTGTTAAACAACACGAAACGTTATCCTGGATAATAATCACTTTTCCGAATAATCAAGATCTAAACAGTCATTAATATGAGATACTATTAGAAGTATTGTTCATTGATGTCACTATAGGTGATCAATTATACAGCGTGTTCCAGCTATCACGGTCAAAATAATACTTCAAGTTGATGATGAAACTCAAGAATATAACAAAAATTGGTCTATCATTTTGATAGGGTTGTGTCGAATGAGTACGTAAATACATCCGATAATTGTACTGATGCTCAAGGAGTGTGGCGGAGAAACTCCTTTTAGCGGGTCAACAAAGCCTCCATTTGCACATTCAGCATAAATATAATAGGAAGGAAATAATGGGCTATAACTCAATAAATATATTATATGTAACATTCAACTTAACCATTGAACCTGGTATCGTTGACCCAAATGAAAAACTCTCGACTGAACCCTAATAATTCATTTAATGACTTACAGGGTGTTCCATCTGAGAACATATCAATATGAAAAAAGAAACAAGGAGAATATGCCATAAACAGTCTAAACAATCATAGGTTCTTCATTATTATGTCTCTCTGCAGCATCAGATACGGTATGAAGTATTTCGGTCGAAGGATACTTAACATTGGCAGCATGACGGGCATATCCAAGGTACCAAAGTACGCTAGCTACATGCGAACATGTACCCAATGTACGACTTCCTGATTTGCACGTACAGTAGTACCCCTGAATTGGCACACCTTCCAAACTGACATTGTACTTGATCCACAGTTGGTATTTGATACTATTTCGATGACGAGATTTTATTCTCATCCTCAATAGACCTGGAATTTCAATACGGTCGTCGAATTCAAATAAAACGTTTCCCAAATCCTGTCTATTATCTTGTACATAAGATGGAGCTATTTTTATCTGGAAAATTCCGAATGTTAGTTCTCGTAGGTACTCCAAACTGAGAACTGGAAAATTTAGTAATTGGTTTTCCTCCATTGGAAACCATCTACCATGTCTTCGTAGCAGACCCTCTTCTTCTATTCTCAACTGGAGTTCATTTATTTCATTGGCACGGTTTAACATTATCTGAGCTAGCTCAGCATTGGCTCCTTCCATGGTAATTGGTTCATGATACTTATTGATTATCGCACATGCTATTCTGATATAGTCTCCTATATGCAGAACTTGTGGCATTGGTACAGTATCTCTGAAGAATTTGAACATATTCTTTATATGACCGTTTATAGCTTCTACAATCCATCTCGTTTTCGTAACTAGTCTAGATGAATTTGCCTCTTCGGTTGTAAGCTGATGCTGTCCACCACCAAGTGCTACGGGCATTTTTACTACTATACCTAAGTCACCCAAGAAATTCTGTGCGTCACGGTATCCCCTATCTAACATGAAAATATCACCATCTTGGAACCAGTTCGTCAGACCCATTAAATCTCGTTCATACTCATGTCTCAACATTGCCGCATCATTATTTCTTGAATCAGAGAAATAAGGACCGTGAACATCTAGGATATAACCATTGGGAGCAACAATCAATGCAGGTTTCAAAAGATGGTAACCCTTGTGTACACAGTATGATTGACGTAATACTTGAAATGTCCGACTTTTGGGTATTTTTATGTACGTCCCGTCAATATAAGCTATTGCTCTTCGATAATTTGGTTCAGGATTGTAAAGGGTGTTTGCAAAATCCGTAACATGTCTAATAATATATTGGCCCCTCTCTATATGCTGATACCCTACATTTTGTGGAACGAATTGTTGTAATAATGATACACGCACTTTTTGAATTGCCAAGCTCACAGCTTGACGACTGGAATAGGAAAACATGCCCATCAAGAATTGATCTGAAAGTCCTTGTCGTAATTTGCACAAGAAACATAACAAATCTTTCTTCGCTATTGCTCTATTTTTCTGATGAATATTGACGCGATTGCAAAATTCAAAGAGGTCTGTAAACTGCACTTTTTTTATTGGAGTTAACGCCTGGAACTCATCATCAGTAAAATTATCCTCGTTATTGTATTTATTTGTTGATTTATAGTTCAGCACAGCTTCTCGTAACGATACTAACATATGTTTGAGTTCATTACCTTTCAAATTGTATGGTCTTGTTATTCCTCTAAGCCCATTCATAAAAGGTGGCAGAAGATGTTCCTCCTCATTCAAATGACCACCACAGATTCTGACGCCGTCAGGTGCAAACATTCCGGTCTTCAGAAATACATCCAACCTACCAGAAGGTGACATTCTACCAAGATTTTCAAATCTACCACATACAAAACATGACGTATGAGAGGTTCGCAACAAAACTTTAAGTACAGTTGGATCGGGATCTTCTTCATAAGCTTGTATCTCTGAGAGAATACTCAAATGACAGTTTCGGCAAATCCTTGTCTGTTCAATAAAAGGTATTTGAGGCAATTCTAATTCATTCCTTCGACGTTCGGCAATGACTCTGCTTTCTTCGTCCAAACGTACCATTTGCCTTGGTGTTCCATTGTACTCACAAACAAAACATTCAAATCTCACTGCGAAATTATACGCCATATTCAACTTTATATTGACATGAAGTAACAAACAAACAAAACCTTGCTAGAAACTTTGACATCATTTCCAAAGCCATCTACAGAAAAATGTGTTTTTCTGCAGTAAAGGGATGCAATGTTTTCATATTATCCAGTAGGTACCCTTCAAGTTCGAGGATGAATAAACAATTTTTAAAAGAAATCTGGACTATATTTTTATACAGGGTGGGGCAATAGTGTGTCTTACGATTTCTAGAGTTGTTCTATTGTGATATCGACTTGAAAACGAAAGCTAACTAGACAACAGAATCTAGCACAAGAATGTTTTGCATTTACAGGGCGATACGAAAAAAATCGGGTTGGAAGGTGAAGTGCATTATTTTAAAAAGAAATATCATTAATAATAATAATAAAAATAATGATAATGATATATATTAGTGAATTTTTCAAACATCTACATAACCTCCATTCACCACTACACCTACTATTATTGATTGTCTCTGAATCACTTGGACGTTACGACTTTTTGGTCGAAATTGGGTAGTCCATTTGCAGATGCATACCTTGGAAATCCCTGACGTTAAGATGATAGATTTAGAAAGAAAATATTTTGAGGCCATTTTATAGACAGACTTGTAATATTTCTCATTCTTTTTAATGGGCTAAAATTATTCAGGATGGTCGAACAATATTTTTCAGTAGGTACGGAACTTTTCGAATATAACTTTCGATTTCTTTTAAAAGGAACACTCCTTATATTTTTCGACTATGTGATGTAGAATACGGTGTAGAATAGGATTCATAAACATTTTTTCATTGTAGATCCCTAAGACGATTTGTAACCATTTTCGAATTATTGCACTTTAAAAATTGTAGGTAGCTGGAACACACTGTATAATTGATCACCTATAGTGACATCAATGAACAATACTTCTAATAGTATCTCATATTAATGACTGTTTAGATCTTGATTATTCGGAAAAGTGATTATTATCCAGGATAACGTTTCGTGTTGTTTAACAATGAAGAACAAATGAAAGTTTTCATTGGCCTCTAGCGCCAAAACCAGCCTATAGAAAAAGTTGTGCCCATTGAACTTTTTGTTCGGAATGACTTGGACTATAACATATCAAAAATTCAGCCAATTCGACAGGGGGCCACTTTCCCTACTAAAGTGTGCGGTATCCTTTGGGATTAATAATGCAAACAAGGGGATTACCCTCAGCTGGAAATAAATTGCTTTTTTTTTCTTTCCATCCCTTCTAAATTACTTACATATTTGTCCGTACTGTGTTTTAAAAGTGATACATTTTTTGAGAAATGGTGTGGTCTGTATTTAAAACGTGTTCTGCTAATGTTCATTTTTACTATTATTCTCCTTTATATGGACAGACGGGTATGAATATTCTATTCCTTCTAGTTTGACCCACATAGAATTTTGAACACGACTCGCAATCGATTTTAAAATTACAGATTTGCCGAAATTGGGAACTTCAGCAAAGGTATTGCTTGTTATTGTATCTATAAACGGGTTTTATTGCAAATTGAAAACAAATTATGAAATGTTTTGATTACTTACTGAAGGATAAGTGAAACTTTTGAATTTCATTGAATTTATTTGAAGTAAAGGCTCTAATTTGGTTAGATAATTGCTATCCATTTTCCGTTTTTGGTTAGAAATTAACTTATTTACCAAAGATTTGTCGTAATCATTGCCCTTAGTTATTTGCTGAAGTTTGTCAACTTGTTTATTATAATTTTTCTGGCTCAGAGGAACATTTTAATAATCTATGAACAGTAGTCTTGTTCAGACTATTGAACGTTCCTTTGCGCCAGAAAAATTATAGCAACAAAGTTGAGTAACATATTAGTACTTATTAGTATTCTTCATTTAATTTATTGTGTTACTTTAAGACAAATCAAGGATTTTAACAATCCAGGAAGACTATATATGAATTTTCGGTTCAGCACAAGTTTCTGAGATCTTTGTCGTACAAGTCCATCAGTATGCACTATGTATGTTCATAATTATCAGCTTTATTAACACCCCTCATTATTATCTAATATTCTAAGAATTATTATCTAATATTAGTGCAATCAAATGGATATTGGGCCCAAAAATCTTTGGGAAATGGATCGATTTTGATGGATTCTCTTCAGAATGTCATCAGAAAAAAAGTTGACCTCAAATAAAGTTGTGCAAATTGTTTATATTGTTTATAAACAATTGAATTAGCTCATTTTGAGATCACATAAAAATTTCTAAAAAAAAATGCAAAATTTGACCGTTTTTGATCGGATTAAAATTTTGTTATAAACAACTTATTTATTATTAACAAAATAGATGAATTCGATGAAAACTCCGACTTTAGAGTCGTTTTCGGATAATTTTGGTCTCCTGAGTACGATTTTATTGCTATTATGGTCTTTAAATACATTTTCGTGGAAATTTTCAAAAGCGAATTAGAAAAAAATAATAAAAATTTTGATGTTTTAGTTTGACAAAGTATCAATAAATATATATAAAATTAAACATATTAGGAGGTATGGGAGTTGTTATGGAAGGGAAAACAATTATTTAAAATTTGTGGCATGCCATTTTTTTTATTATATAAAGACTTAATACATTTCATCAATTTTGTCAAAAAAATCAAGTTCTGAGTGTGCATATTATATAAAAATTAATAACAATGTCACAGTTCTTTTTTCTTTTCTTTATTTGTTAATAAATAATTCATGTATGCATTTTAAGACCATAATCGTGTTTCTTCATGATGTAACTTTTTTTACAAACACAAAGGTTGGTTCGGAGAAACAGTAGGTGCGCAATCTTAAACATATAAGTTTTCTAGGAAACCCAAGTACAGAACTATCACGTTATGTTATCTTGTCTTCTCTAATAATTTCACTATCAGGTAAACGTTTACCACATAGGTAAACCTTTTTATTTGGAACAAAAGAATCTCCATGGATTGCTCTAATCCTTTCTTGTTTCGTCCCGTGGAAAAGTAAACATCGAATAAGTTTTATCAGAATTACTGGCGTAGTTGCTATTGCGATCAGGTACACAACACTGAGAAGGCATTCTGAGATAAAATGGTACAAAATAAAAAAAGAAAATACCTTACCAAAATATAGTCAAGAAAACTGATAAAAAAAACACGTGATAGTAATCTTTAGCATTTTCCGAACTAATTTCAAGATGTACCACAGATTTATTAAACAAATCACTTTATCATTTCGATTTAAAATAAATTTCACAATGAAAAAAATAAATTCATAAAATTTTTCATCTTGCACTAGTTCAAGCGAAACGACGACCGAAAATAAACAGTTGAAACCGCTCGCTATTTTATATTTTCATTGTTTAACACAGCATGAAATTCTCCAATGAACATGTTTCGGGCGCGTTTGCTGTAGGCCGGCATTGGTCATGTGACACTAAGGTCACGTGGTCAAGGTGCTGGCCTCATATTAGAGAAGGCTATAACTTACATAATGTAACGATAATAGTGACAAAGCTAGCCATTTGAAAAACGAGTCGAGTGTCTATTTCGAATCTAAAATTTCCCGTAGTTGTAGCTTAAGTTCATTTTGACACTTACCCACTACTTTCATTTTCCGTAACAGTTCGATGTGGGTCCAAAATACGTCACCAGGATCATTTGGGGCTATCTTTTGAAAATCCTTCAGAGTAATATTATACAACTGTTCCCCTGTGATCGACCAATCGGACAATTTGATATTAGGCAAATCAAACTGTCTTACGGCCCATTGCACCCAGTGTCGCACGTGCATCACTTCCCTAGAATAAAAATGACCCCTCAAAATTTATCCAAAACATCTGCAGTTCAATTCTCAACAATACTTATACAGTTCAGAAGCTCAACTGACAAATCGACAACCTAAATTTAAGAGGTTGTTTTGTGTCTACATTCACCACCCTCCCCCTAACGAGACGCTCATGATCGCAATAGAAAAATGGTATTCAGTGACAGATTATTCCTTGGAAGCTTAACAGTATGCCGGTTTTGACCTTGAATACCGGCTTTTTATACAAAACACACAAAACGTTATCTTGAATCTAGAATGTCAATTCAATAATGAAAATGTCTATTGATATACGAAGGACAGTGGTCCTTCGAGCCGACTTCTCAGCGAAACGACATTAAATGTAATATAATGAATTTATACGATCTTACCATTCGCGGGGATTGTTCGGCATCTTCAGTCTTTCTTGCTCCCTCTTGAAATTCAGGTCCACCTGCCACTGCACGATTTTTTTCTGTTTTTCCGGCTCTTGAACTGGCGGTTCGACTTTTGCAGGTACCTCGATTTCCTCGTCTAGAAAACAAAACAATCGGGTGTCACCATTCCACAACACTCACAAAGTTAACATTCATACCTACGTGAATATAATCTTCCGCAGGTTTTAGTACATCTATTATATTGATTCGTTTACAATTCGTTTGGAGCTGAACATTTATCTGGACTAAACCTTCACCTTGAACACATTGATCTACCAAGTTTTTGTGACTTTGTAACTAAAAGGCAGAATATAACTTTGTTTTATTCATTAGAAATCTCATGCATTGTAGTCTTACCTCTTGCACGCCCTGTAGAAAAAATTTGTAGCCAGGCAGTTCGATTCCTAACCTTTGTTCGATCAAAAGTTTCAACTTCGATAACGGTTCCTGGATGTCCATATGTTGCATTATATAATGCGATTCAGGATCGGTGACCAGATTCATCAATCCCGAATCTAGTTCATGCATTAAATTGTCATCGAAATCTCCATCTAATGAATTGATTATACCTAAAAATTGATAATGAGTATATATTGCTTATAATTTTAAATCAAACAATAACAAACCTAAATGCGCGGGATCTTCTAAGTTATTGATTTCAGGACCTTTATGACCCTCTGATTCTCTGCTATCTTCATCATTGTCCGGTTCCAATTTGATATTGTGATACGTGCGTTCTGGGTGAAACTCCAACATATTACCATCTTCGTCGACGACATAACTGGAAATGCTCAAATTAGTCGTTTGCTTTCTATTTTGTCTCCAATTGACGTTTAAAAATACCTTTTAGTGGGATCAGCTTGGGATGTATATATTTTTTGCCCATAGTCATTTATGGTTATTATAAACGTTTGGGTTTTGACTTTATCCATCTTCGACAGAATTGATTGCTCACAAATCGAATCAAGTTCAAATGAGTGCGAGCATTACATTACCTTTACTAATTGTAATGATTGTTAAAAAGAAAAAAAATTATATTTGAGGTTAAATTTTATTTTTATATAAATGAAACAAGCACAGATTCAAAGATCACCGAAAAAATGTAGTTAAACTTTGTATACTTATTTTACGTATCCCCAAACCCTAGATGAATTGATAAAATAAAAATAATTATATTATGAACAGTTGCTAACTCAACAATTAATTGAATGTTGTTATTCATAATTCATATTTATCATGTATAGATTATAGAAATACTTAGATTCGGTTCTATGTCCCTGATCCATAGATCATAATATCATATATTCCAAAATACAAACTGATACCACCTAGTAATTATTATTATCGAAAACCAGTTTTAATAATAATTACATAATTGATTCAAAAATGTGAAAGTAAATATACGAACATGGAAATGACGTTTGTAGGAAAAATAAATATTGAGGACATAGAACGAAAAGTTTCAGACTGGGGTAAAAACTGGGCCTGTCCGGGATTTGAACCCGGGACCTCTCGCACCCGAAGCGAGAATCATACCCCTAGACCAACAGGCCGGTAAAGGAACAAGTTTTAAATTACTCAATAATGTACATATGCACATACAATGTTCAATATCAAAGAAGTTGCTTCTACAAAATTCAATTTGATTTCATCTTGAACTATTTAAGATTCGTTTATCAAATAACAACCCCAACGAAATAAAAACTACTTACTCGCCTAATTATCATATACATATAACCTTCAAACCTACAGATACATAGTACAAATTATTGCAACAAAGCAGGCATGGAAACTGGAGGAAAGAACGATCTTTACAAAGATACGCCCGTCCGATATTTAGGTAGAATATTTTAACATTCTTTAGCATGAGAAAATGATCAGTTGAATATTACGTTACTTTTATTTTTCAGGATATGCCAACGAGATTGGCGAGTCTTTCCGTGCATTAATTGGCCCAAAATGGGTTAACGCTAGTTATGGATTAGCTACGCTGTACGTAATCGCGGATACGGCTGATAAAACAATCAATAGTTACAAGGTAAAACACACAATATGTATAAATGTCATAAAATATTTCCCATTACAGGAATATAGAATTCCATAAAATGTTTACGCGTACGGTGCAATGTTTAACACACATTACTCAACCGCGTTTTAATGGTTACATAAACATAAATCCATAGAACAGATTTCTAAACAATTGAATTTGAACTTTACAGTTACACACCTTTATACACTGGTGATCTAAAAGATACAACGGTATTAAACAATCACAAATTATTAATTATTGTGATTTTAAATTTCACTTAAAGCCGATTAAAATTTGAATACAACGGGCTTCTAGTAGTGAAGTCGGCCTGAGGTGGTTACGTGACAAATTCTACATTATAGCCTAACCCTCTAGTAGCCAGTGGCGTATGGCCTGAATTTAGAGTTGGCTATGCATATACCTAATCTAAGACGCTGGTATTTTGATA
This sequence comes from Endomychus coccineus, assembly GCA_958510875.1. Classification (NCBI taxonomy): domain Eukaryota; kingdom Metazoa; phylum Arthropoda; class Insecta; order Coleoptera; family Endomychidae; genus Endomychus; species Endomychus coccineus. The sequence continues at coordinate 13,115,069 of OY294070.1, forward strand.
TCCACAGTACTTGCAAATATAATAATTAAAAAAGAATTGGATGCTGTCCCCATGATTTTTTTGATTCAAATGGCCAGATTGGTCTAATCTGTTATCCAAGAAAGGTGGCAACGATTTTAGTGTTAATGTGAAATGCTAAACAACTTTTTTTGACTGACTTCCTATTTCATATCAAACTGTTTGTACTTAATACCACATTTCAATCAATGTTAATACTGATACTATGTAAATTCCATTTTTTTTTATATTCAGGCAAAAGACAAAATCTTAAATGTAATTTAGATAATCTTTCAACTACATAGGAACTATGAATAATGTTTCTTAAATACAACTACTCTGGCATGTATTTTCAGGAAAACAAATTCAATGAAAACGTTCTGAAGAAAGTAATCTACACTGGTACTGATACACTTGTTTGGCAGATGTTAGCTTCTGTTGCGATCCCTGGTTACACCATTAACAGGTTTTGCGCTTTAACCACCTACATTCTAAATAGAAGCAAACGATTTTCTCCTCGTACGACAAGATGGATTGTACCAGGAATAGCCCTCTCATCTATACCCCTCATCATTAAACCGATAGATGAGTTCACTCATTTATTATTAGATTATACCTTGAGGAAAGTTACCCCTTAGTGTTATATATTATTGGTTATACTGGATGGCAATTCAATTTGTTACTGATTTATTGTTGTTCAGCATTTGTTTTTCATTTCTGTCAATTTTGACATTATAAACTTGGCAGTTGTAATAAATTATTACATTTTATTTAGCCTACGAGTAGTGGATTTAGTAGTAGATTTTTTTTATCTACACTCCTGAGATAAGAACTTCTATATCCCACTCATTTTGCCTGAGATAAGGAAACCGCCAACCCAATTAATAGTTTCAATGTTCTGGTTTTACCAATAAATCATGACAAATTTTAAATTATAATTACAGTTTATTATACGGGAATTGATACAAATTTGTACAATATACGTGTGATAACGCTTTATTAACGTACTTATGCGATTGCTCAAATCATGCTACGTACTCCTGCTAATTTCTCATGAGTACGTTGATAAAGCTTACGCCACTTATATGGTAAATAACCATAACATATTACAAATGCCATCTGCTTTGACAAGTTTTAGTATTTAATAAAACATACAAAAATTCATACTGTGGATACAATATAACACTATAAATAAGAAATAATCATCATTATTCACTGAAAAAAACGTTAAAAGTACTTTTATTTTATTATATATAAATTCTCGGTCACACTAACACATATGCTTTTTATTTTCGTCTTTACGTACGTTTCGGTCTCACGAACATCATCACAGGACGTATCAATGTCTAAAACGGGATTTATTAATACTAATTGTATCAAGCACAAGGCGTCCTTATCGCACCAATTGAAAATGCCCACACCGCCGAAAAATTTTTGTTTCTAGTACTATTACTTATGACCATACATTATTTTTTGTATATATTGTTTATATATCCCATCGCAATTTAACCTATTCAATTTGTATACTGTGTGGGTTTGTTTATCTCATGGTTTCAACAGCTCGCACTACTAAGAATAAATCGTTTATTAAAAAAAATTACACTTATTATATAATAATTTTTTTATAATCACTATAAATTAGTACCTCACTTCACTGCCATCTAGTATTTAGTCGAATATAGTGTTTTGACGACGAAATGAACAAATTCGTCAAATTAAATTAAATTGTTTCCAAATTTCGGTTTTACCTGACAATGAGTTTGCGAATCTGCCGAAAATGAGAAATGCCAACCAATTTATTGCTGAAAAATAGGAAATGATGATTTTTTTAATGTCATCTTGGACGATTTGTATTTTTTTCAACTCTATATACATCGTATAAATGTACTTGAAATGTGAAGCTTAATTAGAGATGGCAACGATTAATCTAACAGCCGGAATAATCGATTATTTCATTCAGATTAAACATTTAATTATTTGATATGTTTTGTTTCGATTAATTAATAATTAAATCATTATTTACTCATTAATCAACAGTAAGACCACAGATTGAATGAGTTTAGAAACTACACTCTTATGTCGGTACGCCAATGAGCTTCGAACTAAAATGATGCAAAATTGTCTAACCCTTTCAATGATTTTAACAAAGATATAACTTAATCTGAGAATTCCCGGAGAAAGTTGGAATTTTAATATTTAACTTTTAAATGCTTAACATAAAAATAATTTCCGGGATTTTCTCATGGCCACTTCATGAATTTTTTTTCCCACATTTCTAGTTTCTGAGATATGGCCGAGAGCCACCCTTAACTGATCACGCTGTATATTATTTATCCAAGTTACGCTATTCTGTATTTATATCGATTCTTTGACATCTTCGCTAAATTATTATAGTCACTATTCACAGTGTAAAATCAGACTCATCCTATCTGTAAAATAATTAATTCGTTTTGTTGGTATAGTTTTGGTCATTAGTCATTTGGCATCAATCAAACATCATTCTTTGATGTTTCAATTCAATTCTCAGCAGAATGCCTCCTCCTGAGGATAAAGTATGGATATTTTAGAAAAAAGATCAAATTTAAATGGTACTCAAAAACATTCAAATATTCTAGAAATTTTATTACAATAACTGATTAGGATTATGTAGTACATATAATGGTACTAATTGAGGTGTTATTATCACGTGAACAACGCTGATTAAAATTAAATTATTTTCTAAACTATTAGATTGATTGAGTAATTTTGTAATCGATTATTTTGTGATTATAATCAGCTATAACTACTATAGTTCAATTGATCAAATGATCGATTAATCAATATTTGTTGCCATCTCAAAACTTAATGTACCTGATAAAAAATTAAACCTCAAAATCACTATGAAATTACTATAACTATGATGTTAATCTTAATTGTTTCATTAAATTTATGTAATACACATTGTAACGATAATTGTTCAAACTATTCACAATAAATAAATTGTTGTTAACAATTATTTCTGTAAGATGATCGTCTAGTTCAGAATTGAAGATATGTCAAAATAACATTGCAAAAAATGGCCCACAAAGGGACCTAAAAAAAAATGTTCTTAAATGATTTTTCGCCATTACAAAATTGACCATTGACTTTTTGACTGCAATAAAACCCCAATCATCCCTCTGGCCATTGCCTGATATTTGGTTGAGATGGTAGTGGGCTTAATAGAAAGATCAGTGCACTTTTTTTCAGGGGGTATTTGGATACCCCGCTGCCCGACAGAAGCCTAAGGTCTGTTCTACGCATAGATTCTTTATGTCATCGGCCTTAATGGTCCCCATACCTAGCCAGGCAAACCTGATTCGAATTAGGGCAGGACATTCACAAAGAAAGTGGGTTGACAAATCCAGTTTTTCCTGTAGATGATCGTCTAGTCCAGAATTGAAGACATATTAAAGTGACACTGCAAAAAATGGCCCACAAAGGAACCTAAAAAAATATATTCTCAAGAGACTTTTCGATAATACGAAGTTGACCGTTGACCTTTTAACTGCAATAACATCCCAATCATCCCTCTGGCCATTGCTTGGTATTGGTTGAGATGGTAGCTAGCTTAATAGAAAGATCAGTTCACTTTTTTCAGGAGGTACCCGACAGAAACCTAAGGTCTGTTCTAGGCTCAGATTCTTTATGTCATCAGCCTTAATGATCCCCGGACCTAGCTCCTGGTTCGAATGAACGTAGGACATTCACAAAGAAAGTGGGTTGACGACTCTATTTTGTTTCCCTCGCATCTCATGAGGAGGAAGTGTCGCTTTTCCCTACTATATGTTTAAATTTCCGTGACCTGTAAAGATACTCGGAGATTATCCTGATGCTTTGCTTATTCAGCGAAAGAATCTCGCTTGCTCTTTGGCCTAGCTCATTGCCAAGAAGCGCTTTGGCAGTTCGGCAGGGGCTTTTCAGTGCGTTATCTTACCATAGCCGAGTACCTTCTCTGCACATCTGTAGATGGCAAGCACCTCGGCTTGGAAGACTGTGTTGTGAACCCCCATTCGCACGGAGTACCTATCAATATATCTAGGACAGCAAAAGTCTGCTCTGGCTCTTGTGGTTGTTCTAGGCCCATCCGTATACCAAATCGCGCCGTGCTTTGGCATGCAGCCATTTGCCCATTCCTCCCTTGTGAGTATGACGACCCAGAAATGCTGTTCTGCGAACCACAGGGCTTTGATTCAGTCCTGCGATTCTAATCACAGCCTTTCAAGTTGTCCCCTAAATAGACGTGGTGACCATAAGAGGCACCACATTTTTTTTCCACCTCTTCGGAGAGAGCCGGAGTATACACAAATTTTATTTACCTGTAACCCTAGTTATACTTATTTTAAGTAGGTAGAAATAGAGGTATTAATCACCTAATACCTAATAATATGAATATGAAATCGAAATTTTAATTTTTAGTTCTTATTGGTTGGTCTCAAGTCTAAGGAGAGTCAAATATCACACGATTGATAAAAAACAAACCCTAAGGAATCTCAACGTTTACGGGAATGACGTCATGAATTTTTGATATATATATATAAACAATACATAGCAGAAAATCGTCCAATTATCTATCTTGATATACATGACACTGCGACAAAAAAAGGGAAAGATTATTCAAAAAAATGTGAAGCCGAGTACATTTCATTTGCGTGCCAGTTTTGCATCGTCAGCTTAGTTTAACTCAGAAATCGAAACATGCATCCATCACAACATACTAGAGACCAAAGAACAGTCGAAACAGTGGACTTATACTGACGAATCAAAGCCTAAAAAGGCCAAAGTGGGTTTATCGGCCAACAAAGTCATGGCGACTATTTTTTGGGATGCACAAGCTATCGTCCATATCAATCACCTTTAAAAGGACAAAATCACCAGCGTATATTATGCAGAGCTGTTGGATCGATCCGACTCCGATTTGAAGCGGGAATGGCCACATTTGGCTAAGAAAAAAGTGCGGCGCACAGTCGCAATGGCAAAATTGCATGAATTTTGCTATGAATTGGTTCGTCATCCACCATATTCTCCAGATTTGGCCCCCTGCGATTTTTATCTATTTACAAACTTAAGAAATGGCTTATTTAGAAGGATCGTCGAAATCGTATTATTTGGAAGGGATCTAAACTATAGAAAAACGTTGGACATTGAGAAATAAAATAAGCTTTGACCAAATATATCATTTCTTGTTTCATTTTTAGGGACTTGCCCTTGTAGATTTAAATTACAAAAAACCAGAATTATTTTTTGGAATATTACTACTAGTACTAGTAGAGTATGTGAAACTTTTTTATGATATAACGCGACCCCACGGAAAATGTTTGTTTTGGTGTATGAAACGAAACTCTAAAATTTCTACCTCCTGAATTGACCGCAACCCCTTTTTTTGCCATTTTGGGGTATTTTGAACATTTTAAGGGGAAGTTCGTCAAAAAAAAATTGCTATCTCCAGTTGTATTGGGAATTAAGAAACCAAACTGGAACCCTTTTATTGTCAATGCTTAAGGAACTCCCAGTTCAAATTTCAAGTTAATCCGGCCTCCCCCTTCCTCCCAATAGATGTATACAGGGTGAGTCAGTTTTTTGTAGACAAACTTCAACAGGAGATAGAACAGATGTTTTTAAGGAGAAAAGTTCCTATAAACATATGTCGTAGAAGGCTTCGTTTTCGAGATACGGGTGTTGAAATTGAAAAAAAAATTTCGTTTTTTGCGAATATCTCCGGAACCGTTTATCGTACAGAAAACAGCTTTCGTGAGCATTTTCTACTCATGGTAAGCTATGTTCTGTGCGGTAAAAAATTTTTTTTTAGTCATAATTGGTAAAGATTTTGAAGGGGTAGTGGGTGTTTTTCTCCCCAACTTCTACGCTATTTGAACCGCCAATGTTTTCTACACAAAAAAGGTACTCTTGGTCATAAGCTCTAAAGTTGACCGTTTTCAAAAAAAATCATCTTTTATGTTGAAAAACATGGTCAATTCTTAGGTTTTGTTACTTGTTCTAACGTTTGAATAAATTTTGTTTAATTAGTAAGAATTGACCATGTTTTTCAACATAGAAGTTGATTTTTCTCGAAAACGGTCAACTTTAGAGCTTATGACCAAGAGTACCTATTTTATGTAGAAAACATTGGCGGTTCAAATGGTTGTCTCAAAACTGTACTTTTTTCAGTGGCGTAGAAGTTGGGGCGAAAAACACCCAGTACCCCTTCAAAATCTTCACCAATTAAGAGTGAACATTTTTTTTTTAACGAACAGAACATAGCTTACTATGAGTAGAAAATGCTTACAAAAGCTGTCTTTTGTACGATAAACGGTTCCGGAGTAATTCTCAAAAAACGAAATATTTTTTTCAATTTCAAATCGAAAACGAAGCCTTCTACGACATATGTTTATAGGAACTTTTCTTCTTAAAAACATCTGTTCTATCTCCTGTTGAAGTTTGTCTACAAAAAATTGACTCACCCTGTATACAGGGTGAAGGTTTTATGCCCTCAAAACTGCTCTCCAAACTTTTTTAGTTTCCGAGAAATTCGAGTTTAAGTCCATTTTTTAGCTAATTTTCAAATTGAGATATCTCATGTCCTTTTTATCCGATTGACATCTGCTTGGCGTCAAAATGTAGGTATTTGCATACATTTTCACGTGGTAATCATCGTTTTTATACTACATCAATATGATACTATTTTAGGTGACAGATTCTGTGTCAAGTAGTATTTCCAGTGTATACAGCGTGGCGAGTTCAAGTGGTCGGAAGAGAAGACAGCAATAATATTGAATAAATACGTACAATTTAAAAAAAAATTAAAAAAATTAAAAAATTAAAAACATTAAAAAAAAAAGAAAAGGTTGACTCATCAGTAAGATGCCTATGAAATTTTTTAATTAACCGTTTCGTCCCAGGGTGTTTAATTATTATTTATGAACTACCCTATCTTATACGGCTTTTTTTTTCTTTTTTATTTAATTTTTTTAATTTTTTTACTTTTTTGTTAAATTGTACCTACTTATTCAATATTATTGCTGTCTTCTCTTCCGACCACTTGAACTCGCCACGCTGTATACACTGGAAGTGCTGCTGGAAATACTACTTGCCTTAGAATCTGTCACCTAAAATAGTAACATATTGCTAATGTAGTATAAAAACGATGATTACCCCGTAAAAATATATATGCAAATACCTACATTTTGACGCCAAGCAGATGTCAATCGGATGAAAAGGACATGAGATATCTCAATTTTAAAATAAGCTAAAAAATTGACTTAAACGGAAACTATTCCATATTTTAACTTGAAAACCTTCAGTCCAAATTTCAGCTAAATTGGTTGAAAACTGCTTGAGTTAGCCGTCACGCAAGTTCCCATGCATTTATGTATACAGGATGTTCCATCTCAGACGAGCCACCCCGAATATTTCTTATCGCATAGTGAGTGGAAAAATCTCCTGAAACACGTCGAATGATTTTGTTTGGGGGACATCTTTTGACATATATTTGAGGCTTCAACGAGCAACCCCCTAATAGGGGGCGCTTCAACCCTTCAAAATTGAATAGGGGAGAGGGGTTGAGTGATACGTCATTTGAAAGGTTTCGGAAGCCTCTTTACAACGGTGTATGAAAAACGTAAATTTAATAAGTAAACCGTTTTCGCCAAAAAATAATTTTGTTGCTCGAATGCGCCACCTTGAATATTTTGCTTATTTGTACAATGTACAAGCTCATTTTTATTAAGCTTTTTTTACAAACTTAAGCAATCTTCAAAAAATCACATTCGTAAAAAAATTGAATTGTGTTGTCATGCTTACAATGAAACAAATTAAATCTGCGTGTTTAAATCAAATGTTCAAATTGACCTCCATTGACTTCCATACAATAATACAATCTTGACCGTCTCTAACATGGTTCAGCATAATTGGAGTTATTTGACGACACTCATTTACAATTCGTTGGCGTAGTTCGTCCAAATTTTCAGGCTGAGTCACAAAAATCTTGGACTTAAGATGTCCCCACAAGAAGTCCAGAGGGTTCAGGTCAGGAGATCGGGTAGGCCACTCCATAGGACCTCTTCTTCCAATCCAACGACCGGGGTATTGCAAATTGAGGTATTGGCGAACTGGTGCGGCGTACTGAGGAGGAGCTCCGTCTTGTTGGAAATGCAATTGTTGTTCAAGTAGTAGAGGATCGTTTTCTAATTGTTCAGTTATTAACGGATCAATCGCATTTTCCAACATTTCAAGATAAATTTCGCCATTTAAATTACCAGGAATAAACAGAGGTCCAATTAGGTGGTCTCCCAAAATTCCTACCCAAATGTTCAGCTTTTCCCGATGTTGAGTGTGAGCTTCTCGAAATACATGAGGATTTGTATCGCTCCAAATTCTACAGTTATGCCTAAACACCTTCTAAGAACAAAAAATGAAGGCAACATAAGGAAATGTTTTGCTGTTTTTTTATTTATTAGTTTGAGAGAATGTATCATTGTATGGAAGTCAATGGAGGACAATTTGAACATTTGATTTAAACACGCAGATTTAATTTTTTTCATTGTAAGCATGACAACACAATTCGATTTTTTGAAGATTGTTTAAGTTTGTAAAAAAGGCTTAATAAAAATGAGTTTGTACATTGTACAAATAACCAAAATATTCAAGGTGGCACATTCGAGCAACAAAATTAATTTTTGGCGAAAACGGTTCATCAAATTTACGTTTTTCATATACCGTTGTAAAGAGGCTTCCAAGACCTTTCAAATGACGTATCACTCAACCCCTCTCCCCTATTCAATTTTAAGGGGTTGAAGCGCCCCCTATTAGGGGGTTGCTCGTTCAAGCCTCAAATATACGTCAAAAGATGTCCCCCAAACAAAATCATTCGACGTGTTTCGGGAGATTTTTCCACTCCCTATGGGATAAGAAATATACGGGCTGGCTCGTCTGAGATGGAATACCCTGTATATATACATCTATTGCGAGGAAGAGGGAGGTCGGATTAACTTGAGATAGCAATTTTTTTTTACGAACTTCCCCTAAAATTGTCCAAAATACCCCAAAATGGTGAAAAAAAGGGGTTGCGGTCAATTCAGGAGGTAGAAATTTTAGAGTTTCGTTTCATACACCAAAACAAACATTTTCCGTGGGGTCGCGTTAAATCATAAAAAATTTTCGATCAAAATGTTTCACATACTCTACTATACAGTCAAATGATGATTTCACTTCATATTTGGATGAACTTAGAAACATTAGAAAAAATAACATTTATAAAATATCCATTTATTTAATTATTAATATTAAAAATTACAATTTCGCTGAATATCGAGTGTGTAATTCCCCTTTGAATCAAACTGTGACCAGCTACTGTCTCGCATCACATTCCCATATCAGCAAATACGAAAATAGTGCTTCCAATATATCAGATGTAGATTATATCATAAATTGAAGTGAAATATTTAATCACACTCAAAACAAGAATGCACACCAATATTCGATGGAATCTTTCTAATATAATTAGCAACGTTAGTTGATATTCAATTGAAAACATTCAATTTATTGGAGTGTGTTACACAATGGTGGTCAATAGTGGCTTACTTATATAATCATGAAGATTAAGTTAGCGTATTATCATTATTCTATTTTTAAATGTCATACGGCATCAGACGTTGAACGTCAGAATCGCATTTATCATTGTTGGGCGTTATTACCGGTAACCTGTAGCTCCAAACATGTCAATCGTTACAGATTTCGATAGTGTAGATAAAATATTGGATCAACTTCCTGAAGATGATTTGAACAAAGTGAAAAAAGTTTTTTATGGCACTGGAACATAGTAAGTCATATTATATATATATACACCATAAATCCAAACATGTTTCACTTTATTTTCCACTGTTCTTGAAACTGCGATATGATAGAATGTTTATCAATAGAGAGTAATGCCCTGCCCTAATCAAACATTATTGACCGCTACATTTTATGCGGTTACTGACTTAGATTAATCACCGAGTAATAAAAATTCGAATAAAACATGAATTTATATGTGGCTTACAATGATAAAACCTTTCAGTTCAAATCATTTAAAAAATAAAACAGCTGTGATCAATTGATCATGTGACTTTTCTTTCTTTTGTTAGCAATCGGACACACCTGCGAGTCAAATGTACATCATTGTGGGAACAGAAAATATTTTGCAAATGACTTAGCAACCGCTGAAAGACGTTAAATTATACTCTATGGTAGATTGAAATTTTATCCCAATGGTCTACATAATGTATTTTACAACTCTATGTTTCATACTGACAGCTGCTGTCAGGTCACGAGAGGCCTATTAGTCAACATTGGTACTCGAGTGTACATGTAATTTAATAACATATGAAGAAGGTGTGGCGTTGTATTTGCACAGTGATAGTTGGGTTTTTTAATGTCTTTGTTCAAAGCGTTGCTAGATGACGAAAGTTTTGTCATTAATACCTTTTTGTCAATTATTATTTTCTCAGTAATAAGAAGCTTATCAAACTGAATAACTTATTGAAGAAACTTACAGAAGGAACATCAACCACTTACAACCAGTGGCGGCATGTGAGTTATGAAAGAGGGTGTGCACTAGAAAAAATCGCTTATTTATCTTGAAATAGTGTCACTTACTTCCTTTGCAATAATAGCTCTGTTATCTCCAGCTGTCGTTTTTTGTCTTTTTCTAGCAGGTTCTTCATTATTGCGTTCTTAATTGTCAATGTCAGTGGAATTTCTAATTTGAATGAGTTGCTGTTGGAATTGTTCAATTGCCTTTTGCAGTTGAGCACTATCAATCTCTCTGCGATGTGTTTTAAATCATTCAACCCTAGTTTATTTCACGCACTAACTTCTTTCTTAAAAATTAAGCACATAAAACAGAAGTTTATTTGTTACTGGATATCCACACATCCACTCGTATATTCTTGTTGAATACTCTATTGTAAGTTCGGGTTTTAATTGTGGAAGTGTAGTTTTTTTCAAGATCAGTAATAGGACTTTTCTTTTTTTAATTAAAAGTTTGTCCTCAAATAATAGCGGGTCTTTTAAAAGACTTGCACACAATTAACATCCATCATTGATAATAGACGCACTTCAGACTTCACGTCTTCGAATGGAATTCACACACTGTACACTATGAAGGCAAGACGTTTACTGGAGATACGCCGCTTTGTGCCACAAACCGATGGTATAAGCACGTATGGCGAAGATAACCCTAGTCAGCCGAATCATACTTGAAATAAGTACACTCCAGAACGTTGCCCGGAACATAGTTTTGAGCGTTAGCATTAAATGCTCATGTCGCCTGACGTGAGGAATAAAATAATGCACTGAATGACATGCGAATTTGTTTGTGTTTATCTTCGTGGTTGTGTTGGCATTACAAGGTTAGTTTGTTGAATTTTTGTATATTTTTGGGAATACCTAATTTGTTTTTATTAAACTAAGTGTGACATGTTTCACCACACGGTGGCCTTATCTAACAATGGTTTTACAAACTATAGTTTATTCCTTAAATATTATAATTAAGATTAAGAAGGAGGGGATGAGTGAGGTACTTGTACAGTAGGATAAGAATAAATTTAATAATGGAGAATTGGTAAGGGCTTTCTGATCATTTAAAAGGTTTCCTGTATTTTTAAACTTATTAATTTCAATTTTCTCTATGTTGTTTAATACTTTACTTTTAACTGGATATATAGAATTTATCATAATCTTCACACTCTACCTTGTATACTCCTGATTCTTGATCTTTTTTATTCTTATCTTTGTTGTTTTTAGAATATTTGCCTACCGTATTATTTGTTCTAACACATGTGGTAACATTGTGTTTTTTAAGTAAATTGCATACATTATTATCTATAATTATGAGTCTTAAATGTACTAGGGTAAACTAACTTTATTGCTTCATTATAATCATTTTCTTAAGTAAATCACAAAGTTAATAGTTTGAGTGATTTAACCATAACTAAATTAAATAGTAAACATTTATTTTCAACATATCATAAGCTTTCACATACAGACATTATTATCCACAAAAATTCAAACCCCATACAACACAAACTGGCTGCTCTTCAAAGCATGATACATAGACTTGTTACTATCCCCATGTCATAATTAAATTATCATAAGGAATTTTCAATTATAAAACAGATAGCAACAAATAACGGCTATACCAAAAAAATTGTGATTGATTTACTCAAGAAAAAAGATTATAATGAACCAATGAAGTTAGTTTATCCTAGTATAGTTAAGACTCACAATTATAGATTAATAATGTATATAGGTAAACTTTGTGATAATATATGGAATTCATTTAAAAACACAATCCTTCCACATCTTTTTTAACAAATAATACGGTAGGCAGATGTATTAAAAACATAAGAATAAAAAAGATCAAGAATCAGGAGTATACAATGCTGAGTGTGAATTAAATAAGATTTTAATTTGAACAAAGGAGATTCAAAAGTTGTAAACCATATTAAAAAAAGATGATTTTGAGATTCTTCATAAGTCAGTTAAAAGTAAAGTATTAAACAACTTAGAGGAAATTGAAACCTTTATTTTAATATTTAAAGAATAAACCATAGTTTGTAAAACCATTATTTGATAAAACACAGTGTGGTGAAACATGTCATGTTTTGTTTAATAAAAACGAAATTTGTGAAAATTTATTATGAGTGTGTTTTTTATTAAAACTATAAAACGGATTTTTCTCTTTCTAAATATGAAATATGTCGGGTCGCTTTTGAAGTGTTAGGTCTTTAATAGCGAAAGTAATAATTCACTATATTATTTTTGTATATCTATGGTTTCGGCGTTTACGTAGTGTAAATTCATAATACTTCTCCAACTTCCGAAGTATTATGATACTATTTTTGCGTTTTTTTTATTTATTCCAAGTTCCACTGTCATCTATGACAATGTTTATCCATTTGTCAGTAAATTGCGTATTAACGCTTTCGTCATAATAAAAATTAGCTCATTTAATCGTAAACGTGAAAAATACGAGAAATATGAAATGATTGAAAGCTTTATTCAAAATAATAAAAAGTGCATCTGTAATATATTTGAATCGCTATCCAGAAAGAAGACCGAATAATGCTATTTTCAAGAGGTCAGAATAAAATCTTATTAATTGTGGATCCTTCAACAAGCCAAGATCAAAAAATGAGATATTGTTGTCGTTGGTAGTTTTCTTCTATAATTTCCCTTTAATGCAGCCCAAAAGAAAAAATTATATGGCGTTAAGTCAGGTCCTAATCGAAACATTACACGACCTACATTTCCAACACCCAATCAACAAACGTCCCGTGGTCCGCACGGCTTCAATTCCTTTGTTAATTGAACTCTGAAAGCCTTTAGGTCAAGATCTTTGTGCAAAATACTGTGCTGGTCGGTTCTTGTTATGCCTAATTGATGTGGACGTCATTCCAAATCAATGGCAAACTTTCGGCTGTAGCTGCAATATTTTTGGCCGATCTGGACATCTTGGCCGAAAGGTTAGCAGTTCTTTTCAAACCAACTAACTTAGTTTTTGAAATCGTCCGATAGATGACACTACAGTTATAAAAGAAGAAAACTGTTTTAAATTATTAGTTCTCTGTAAACCTATTGGCTTAGTTTTGGATATTGTCCGGAAGATGACACTACGGTATACACTTTCGATCTAAAAAGAAAAGAAAACTGTTTCAGCTTTTCAGTTCTCTTTCAACCTACCGACTACCGACTTAGCTTTGATATTGTCGGTTAGATGAAACTACAGTATACACAATGTTCTAGAATGAGAAGAAATTGTTTCCAATCAACATTTCTCTCGAAACTTACTGATTTAGTTTAGATATTTCCCGATAGAGAGAATTAACGTTTATCTAGGTCGAACGACTATCATGTATATCAGTTCCGGACAGCAGTTTAGTTCTCTTATGCGCGCATCAGCGAAATGTGTAATACGATGTTTTACTATTCGATCATCTCCGACGGATGTTTAGGAACATCCGAACGCCATCTACGGGAAGGTAGATATGCCACTGAAAAGAGAGTTCACAACGCAATGCATGATGACGTTGTTTGATAAGAATCTTATTTCTTATCAAACAACGATGATGCTTAACCGCGATACAATGTTTCGTGACCCTAAATCTTGCACATCATACAGACACTGACCCTAATTAAATCATGTTCTGGGGGGCTTATGTACTCAAATATTATGTTGAAATGCTTCTTTTAACATACACACACATTTCCAGCGGTTGTCTCAATATAATTTTTTTTTGGATGTTCCAAAATTGTATAGTAGGTTTGGAAAATTTCCTGCTATTGATTAATTTTTTCCGGAATACATGATTTGTTTAAGCCGTTACAATAAACTGTTGTAAATTTCTTAAGAAATTAAATATTCAAATTTGATTTAATGATTAATTTCAGTTCCCTTGACTTCTCTGAAGATACTCTTGAATCAGCCAATGACAACGACATGGAAATAGCAGGTTATGGATTCGAATCGAAAACGGAACAGTTGAGAGGTCCCAGAATGGTGAAAGTTGGACTGTTTCAGCATCAAACTCCGTTGCCCACAACAACACCCATCTTAGAGCAGAGAGAAGCTGTGTTCGACCTGGCGAAACAAGCAGTAGATGCGGCAGCAGCCAGTGATGTCAACATATTATGCTTCCAAGAAACTTGGAGTAAGTTGTGTTCGAAATTAAAGTGAAACTTACATCAAAGATCCAAAGACTCCTATTAGTTTTGCACAACATTTTTCTTGTGCTGCTAAGCTGAGAGATATTAGCTCTATGATAAACTCTCGAAAATGCTGCTATAGTTTGAACTGTGGTGTCAATTTATCGTGAAAAATAACTGTACATATTGTTTCAATTGCTGGACATCTTGTAGATATGCCTTTTGCCTTCTGTACCCGAGAAAAACTACCGTGGTGTGAATATGCCGAAGACGCAGAACACGGACCCACAACAGTATTTTTGGCGGAGGTGAGAACATACTTTTCGTTTGATAATATAACACTATGATGATTACCTTCTAGTCTTCGTTGATTTTATTTGTTTACAGCTGAGTAGCCAACACAACATGGTTATAATTTCATCGATATTGGAAAGAGATGAAATTCATAATGACGTTTTGTGGAATACAGCAGTGGTAATAGATAATCATGGACGTTATCTGGGAAAACATCGTAAAAATCATATCCCACGAGTGGGTGCATTCAATGAATCTACCTACTACATGGAAGGAAACACAGGACATCCTGTTTTCGAAGTGAGTATACACGTTGAGGATATAATCCAATATGTCTGCTGTAGGACAACTAAAGTTGTGACATTTGCATCGCGTTATATCGTGCTAGTGGCGCTTATACCATAGGTCTCATTAGGTAAACGGACTGAGCATCTAATCGAGAAATGTCCTCCAACACTGGTTAAATTTGACGAACTTAAGTCAATATGTAGTATGATGGTGGACTAACTTTGACGTATACCGTTTCACTCCATCACATACCAATATTTACAGTAAGAGAGCAATTAAACGTTATTTTTTAATAAAAATAAGAGTGTCTGTGTGGACGAGAGTATATCAGAAAACCATATGATTCGAATTACTTGAACACTCTGATGTATTCAAAAGAATAATTTGTATGTAAGGGGGGGGGGGGGCTGTCAAAACCCTCTATAGTACAAAGCCTGAACGCTCTATAGTGACGCCACAAGTCAGAGGCTATGGTGCAGCTGGTCGCCCGTTCATTAAGGCACAGTCCTGCAATACCGACAGTAAAACAAAAGTTTTATTTATTTTTTAGGACATTTAGGACTTCCTGTTTAAATTGGATTGCCAGACGTGAAATGAGTCCTTGAGTGCACCTTATTACCTTTCCTTGCAAGTCGTCTGCAGAATAATCTGTTCCGATAGAAAATGAAATTTTAAAATTTCATCATCAATATAAACATACGTGCGAAGCCATTTTGCAACGCACTTTATTCAGTCATAACATGCTTATTTATAGTAAAAACACTTTCAAATCACGCAAGGACATCTAAGGAACAGATGCAACATATAATTTTCCACAAAAAACCGGTAAAATTCTGTTCTGTATGCGTTTTTTGACAGCGGCTTTTGTCACTCCGAGTACATGTTCTAGACCAATATATGAGGCTAATGAGGCCGATCTGGCTAGTTTATTGTTGCCCTCGAAAACACAGTGTCCTGGGAGAGCGTTGAGTTCTTCCTGGCATTTCTAGTCTCGATGTCACTTTTGGTTTCAAGAGTGCCTTCAGTGATGCTTGGATGTCTGATCTATGCAATACGCACTTCCACCATGTTGTTTTCTCCATTCGGAAAACGAAGGGGGATTATCAGTTGAGAGTTTTCTCCCTCACTGTTTATTCCAGCACCAGTTCCTTCTCTGGTCCTCCCGCCAGATTTGCCCTTGATGTCCACTCCCTTTGTTCCTGTATAACTATCTTGAACTTGAAGGAGTACTTGGGAATAAAATGATCCGTTGGTTTCTTTTGAAGACTGTTACCTCCAACGATTTCCTTGATGATTATGTGGCCAGATTGTGTTGTGAAGTCTCAGAAGTCCCATTCTTGCTCTTGCCTCCCTCATGATTGCAATGTCATTTGGGCTGCTGCTGGAGTTATTTTTATAGGTCCCGTTATTCTGAGGCAAGTTTTTGTACCTTGTTCAACTCAGTCGCAGTCATTTTCTAGTTCACCATCTTTGTCCACCATTCCAAAGATACAGTCATGGATTCCACCTTCCACTACAATGTTGTAGGTGCATACGAATCATACGATATTTTAGGATTTAGCCTCATGTCTTTCCGTGTGTGCGCCTGGGGCTGACATTAGTATTACCACGGTATTGTTCTTATTTTTATTCATTGATTTATTCATTATTTATCTATCCATACATCGGAATGCAAACAGACTAGAGCCCAGAAACAGCTTTCAAATCTACTTCAGAGGGACTAACAATTGAAAGAGATAGAATAGTATTATTGAAGTTATTAAAGTTATCTGAAGATTTATTGTTAGTTGAATTAGAGTCAATATAGACACTATGGAAATACTATGCAAATACATTAATGATATCATGAGGACTAGAGTAGCTAAGATTATCAAATTGAACGTGATCAGGAATAGAACTGCTTTTATTTTTGATATGATAAAATTACCAGAATTACATTTTATGTTATTTTTGATTTTTGATATAAAGAGCCTAAATGAACAATATCAGTTTTGATTGCCGATCGTAGAGTCTTAAATGCATTATAATCATCCAGTTTAGCATCTTTGAAGGGGCTAGATTGTAGATTTGCCAAAAACGCTAACAATTAATTAGCTTAAGGAATTCCGCGCTTTAGTTATCAAAAGTCTACTGATGATGGTCGTGAAGCCAAAACGTACGTAAAGACGAAAGTATAGTGAACATACGTGTTAATGTGACCTATTCCCCGAGACTTTACATACTCGTATAATAGAAGATTAATTAAATTTTCCATTTTACATGTGATTTCTTTCTATTTCTCTAGACGGAATTTGGAAAAATAGCAGTGAATATTTGTTACGGACGCCATCACCCGCTCAATTGGCTGCTATTTGGTATAAATGGAGCAGAAATTGTTTTCAATCCATCAGCAACGGTAAGTTATTAAGTTTCTAGGAACAAGGCACGAAAGGGAGATCTCTCCCTTTTCTATAGATATTTACATGGTCGGACTAGACGAGCTCAAACTAGTCCCCCTTCACTGTCAACCTCGAGACCTGCCGAACTTCTTCATACAAGACTTCATTTTATTATCGAACAGCGAAGTTGTGGAACTCTTTACCTAGTGAGGTCTTCCCTTATGCCTATAACCTACAAACCTTCAAGAAAAATTCGAATGCCTATCTCCTCTCGCAACATTCCACCATTGGCTCACACGATGTTCCTCGAACATTATGGGTTTCCCTCTCGTATAGTCAAAATATGGAAAAAACTACTTTTTTCTCTCTGCTTCTAGACTGAAATGAGTGAACACTTATGGGGAATAGAAGCAAGGAATGCCGCTATCGCAAATGGGTATTACACGTGTGCCATAAATCGAGTAGGTACCGAAACGTTCCATTCTGAGTTCACTTTGGGCGATGGAAAAAATGCTGGTCACGATTTTGGTCACTTTTTCGGTTCAAGTTACGTTGCAGCTCCTAACGGTTCTCGAACTCCTGTAAGTTATTATTCTAATACTTAGGCTTTAGAAAGATAAATGTACAAGGTTTTCGCACAGTGTGAATACCGGTGAAATTGAGAAAAATCTGTTATAATCTAGCTAAATGTTCTCTCCTCATGAAGATCTAGTTGGTTTGGATTTTTTGGACTGTATTTACCAATTTAAAACATGATAACTTAATCGAGAAAATTAGTTTATGGAGAATTCAAAATTAAAAAAATGATAACGGAATTAAGATTCATTATTGTATTTTAGAATAACTGAAACTATTAAGTGTTTTGAATTCGGGGTTTTTACAATAGTTAGTTAAACTCCAAACTTTCCAATAGATTCAATTACTTCCCTTTATTGCAAATATGAAGGATTTTAAGATTATCTATTGTTATTTTATGATTTGAAATATTAATATGTTCGAAGATTGCTGATTTACTATCGAAGGAAATATGCTCTTTAAAACGTGATTCGAAATTGCGAAATGGGCAATATAGCCCATTGGGCACTCACCACATTCAATCGTGTAGCTACCGGATTTTTTGTATTTGTCTGTTTTTTAATAGTAATTTGGTTAGATTCAAGCCGCTAGAAAAGGAAGTTTTTTTATTAAATTTTGAAAAACAGTACTCATACTGTTTGATAATCCGACAACATAACGAAAACATGCATATTTCTCTTCTAGTGTTTCTATTACGGAATATAATAACTGCGAAATTTGTATTTGTTCTTTACGATTAATGGTTTGATTAATGAAGTGAATATGAATACTGTTATTTAAAGCTATGTGATTTATGTCTTGAAATCTTTCTCTGATAGAGGGATAGAAGAGGCTCGGGTGATCATTGAATTATAAGCTACGAATTTACGACTAATATGACTGAAAGATTCCATCAGTCGCATCAGTGAAGGTGTCTTTTCTATGCATATGAAAGTTTATTATTTTGTTTAGAAATTGTCAAATCCAGAAATTTTGAGGAACTGTTGTTCTCGATTTCAGCAGTGAATTTTATATTGTTATGGTGGTTATTTAAAAACTGATCTATCTGTCTATTGGAACTTTGGAAACCTGCTAAAATATCGCCAGCAACTCTTGTTTCTGTATTCACTTGATAATGATGTGAAAGTCGAAACCGGTCGTGCTTATTGAAAAATAAAATCTCTTGTGGAAATCAGAGAAAAAAATCAGGAGAACTAAAATACTAATAAGGAAAATTAGCGGGAAGTAGAACTTTAAGCTTCGCGGGTAATTTGTACATCCAGTTTAAAGGGCCAAGCGATTCAAGGCCATTGAAACCAGTGGCGAAAGATCCAAGAAGAAATAAATTCACTATAAATGAGAAATAATCATGCTTATTCACTAAAAATACTATTAAATTACTGAGAACCTTTCCACTACCAAGTAGCCATCATCAGAGTAAACTAAATTATATATCAAAATGTACCTGTTCAAATACTATTTGGGGATAATAATGCAAACAAAGGCAGGAACTAAGTCGATATTTGTCCGTACTATCTTTTAAGAGTGATAAACTGTCTTGCATTTAAAAAATATTCTGATAACACAGATTTTTGACCACTATTTTTCTATATATTAGCAAAATGTTCTTTATCCCGAGAATATTCCTTTTAGTTTGACCTACATAGCATTTTTAACACGACTCACAATCGATTTTGTAAATCGCTGATTTGTCGAATTCGAATACTTTATCAAAGGTGTTGCTTGATAGCTATTTATGTATCAAATTGCGAAATGGAAGTAGCAGCCTGCAATAGTTCTATTCACATACAACTCAACGTAAAAAACGATATAAGAAAAATAAAACAAAACTACTCTTTTTTTTCTGTTAGGTGGTTGTATGATACCCTTTATAGACACCTTCTGGTCCTGTAACATCCCATAAGATAGTGTGGGAGTCCCTGAGCCCGAATTTTAATCACCTCAGGATTGGGTGACACTTTTTCCACTCCATTTTTTCCACTGGTATATTTTTCCACTAGTTTTTTTCCAATAACCTTTTTCCTCTAGTAATGATTTTCCACCAATTCGAAAATAGTATAATTGAAATGATTTGAACAAGTATCATAGCAACGACAGTTTGATACGTTGAACTGACAGTTTGACCTAACACATTGGTCTGACAATTATCCCCCCTCCCTGTGGAACATGTACGAGCCCGTGTTACAAAATCTGTCGAGGACCAACAATGTGTCGGAAGGTTGGCACAACAGATTCCAGGTGGTTGTGGGAAAAAACCACCATAGTCTTTACGCCTTCCTCCTCGAGCTACAGAAAGAACAAGGAGACACCGAGGCCCTGATCCGCGAGCTAGATTTAGGCCACAAAATTAAAAAAACTGCACAGCAGTCCAGAGTGAAAAACGAAGAGCGAATAAACAATTTAGTTCGCCAATATGAAGATAGGAAAAGTGGAGGCGAAGTTTTGGAATATTTAAAAGCTGTCGGTCACCATATACAATTTTGATATCCTGTTTGACATCCATTTATAAAACTATTAAATGTATTAAAAAATAAACTGGAGGAAAAAATAAACTGGTGGAAAAATGTATTAGTGGAAAAATACATTAGTGGAAAAAGCGGAGTGGAAAAAATGGGTCCCACTCCACCTCAGATATACCCACTAAACACTCCACCTCGTGTGGTAGGCTCGATCCTGCAACCAGAGCAGTCTCGATGATAATTAGGTCTGACGGCCCATTGCATCTTGCCTCACCACTTTCTCGGGCCATCGGAAAAATTCCGCCGTTGCTGGACTCGAACCTGCGAACGTAAGCCACACTGATTAGAAGATCGATGCTTCTACCACTGAGCTACCTGCCCCCCTACTCTAATGTTAGTATCACGCCCACTACTAAAATTTCAAATTTTCTTAGTAATGTGGATATTCACGTTGCGTATAACTAATTTGATCAAAAATAACAAAGACAAATCATCCGATGAAGATGAATGTGGAGTTTACAAGCTGACATGTGGGACTTGCCCTATGATATACATTGGTCAGACAAGAAGAACCTTCAAAAAACGAATCAAAGAACATAGACGTACAGTTTCATTAATAATAAATCGGATTCAACTTTTGCAATTTTTTTTTAAATTTAATTATGGAAAACTATAACTTTAATGATAATTTCAAGAATAAAAGTAATAAATTAAAACACCAGCTTGTACAGGGTGTCCTCGAACTGCGTGGCTTAAATAGAACCGAAGATTCTTTGATTCGAAAAAAATTTGATGAGCCTTTTTACTTTTGCCTCAAGTGTCTTGTTTAGCCGGTAGAGGGCTTCAAAGTTGCAAAAATAATTTTGTTTTTTCGGTATAACTTGAGAACGTGATGGAGGACTTTTACAATATTTGGCAGGTGAGTTACTGTCAATAATAGCCGTTTTTGAAAGCGGAGCATAGAGCCTTAGAGACCATAGAAATGGCTCAAACTTGATGATGTAACGGGAAAAGTGTCCAGAACTTTTTTGTGGTCGATGTAATTCACTCTATATTTTTTATGTAGATAGCATATCTAATTTGAAAACTTTTCTTACTCTTAGAAAATTTTGATAAAATCAACGGATTAGCTTGAAAAAAATAATTTTCGAGTCTCTGCAATTTTGGCTTACTAATTTTACTTGATTAAAATACCTTAGTTGCCTTTGCTTTTCTAATGTCATTTTGGCATTCGGAGAATTTATCCTTAAAACTGTCAGTTTTTACTTTGCTTTCCGTAAAAATTTTATAAAATTATGGCTCAAAATTTCACTAACACTGAAATGGTTAATATCTCGGTAAAACACGAATAATAAAAACAATAGAAATGGGGAAACGATGTGATTATTTAGAAAAAACAAATGCTAAATTAAAAGAAACAACAAAACTTTTTGGGAAATCGCTAAGGCATCAAATGTTCGAAATGTTGCCCATTTTCCTGAATACACAAATTAATTCGTTTCAAGAAATTGGATTGAACTCTGGCTAGTACTTCAGGATCATTCTTCAATAAATCCGCTTCATGATTAATTCGTTGCAACAATTCCTCTCTTGTGTTTACTGGAGCTGCATAAACTTTCGACTTCAAAGCGCCCCATAGAAAGAAGTCGCAGGACGTCAAATCAGGGGAGCGGGCCGGCCAGTTCACTGGTGCATCGTGTCCTCTACCTATCCAGCGATCTGGATATTCCGCATTCAAATGTCGCCTCACAGCTAATGTGAAATGAGGAGGTGCACCATCATGGATAAACCAGGCCACGACGAATGTGTAAGGGCAAGTCTTCCAACAGTTCAAGTAGCCTTTGTTCCAAAAAGTTCAAGTAGTTCTCCCCGTTCAATCGATCGGGTATAACGGCAGGGCCAATAATAAAGTTATCCACAATTCCAACCCAAACATTGATTTTAGTTTGATTCTGAAAATATGTAACTTCCGTTTCATGAGGATTTTCATCAGCATAGGAATGTTCATTATGGAGGTTAAAAAGACCACATCTCGTGAAAGTATCTTCGTCCGTGAACAGAATTCTTCTACAAAAATTGGGGTTTGCGTTTTGTCTTTGGACAATAAGCCGACAGAAATCTAGCCGATGACCTGGATCCATGGGCAATAAGTCTTGAACTGTTTTAATATGATAGGGATACAAAACAGTTCTTCTTTCAGTACATTATGAACTAATGATTTTGAGGCTCCAATACGAAGTCCCAAACGTAGTGTGCTTATCCCAGGTTCAGTTTCAACCGCTTCCAGTATCGCTTCTTCGAGCTCTAACGTCCTTCTTGTCCGTCTGCGTCCAGTTTCTCTGCGATTTGCTTCAAATTTGCCAGTTTCGCGAAGGTTTGCCGATTTGGAATTCTGCGATGCGGATATCTTTCCCTTCTCCGGCCATTGCAACGACAAAGTCCATAAATCAATAACATATCAACCATTTCAGTGTTAGTGAAATTTTGAGCCATAATTTTATAAAATTTTTACGGAAAGCAAAGTAAAAACTGACAGTTTTGAGAATAAATTCTTCAAATGCCAAAATGACATTAGAAAAGCAAAGGCAACTAAGGTATTTTAATCAAGTAAAATTAGTAAGCCAAAATTGCAGACTAGAAAATTTTTTCAAGCTAATCCGTTGATTTTATCAAAATTTTTTAAGAGTAAGAAAAGTTTTCAAATTAGATAAGCTATCTACATAAAAAATATCGAGTGAATTACATTGACCACAACAAAGTTCTGGACACTTTTCTCGTTACATCCTCAAGTTTGAGCCATTTCTATGGTCTCTAAGGCTCTGTGCGCCACTCTCAAAAATGGCCATTATTGACAGTAACTCACTTGCTAAATATTGTAAAAGTTCTTCATCACGTTCTCAAGTTATACCGAAAAAACAAAATTATTTTTGCAATTTTGAAGCCCTCTACCGGGTAAACAAGACACTTGAGGCAAAAGTAAAAAGGCTCCTCAACTTTTTTTCGAATCAAAGAATCTTCGGTTTTATTTTGGCCACGCAGTTCGAGGACACCCTGTATAAAAGCGAGAATCAAATTTATATTAGGAATTGTCGTTGGCAAAATTTCTGTAATTTCCATTTTCAACCTCTAATATTGAATATGTTATTTTTACTCTTACGTTTGGGTCTGTAGTGAATATAAATTTGCGTATGTTAATAATAAATTGTGTTTTCAGGGTTTATCGAGAACAAGAAATGGCTTATTAATTGTAGAAATGGATTTAAATTTGTGCAGGCAAATGAAAGATCACTGGGGATTTCAGATGACACAGCGACTAAGTATGTACTCAGAAGCTTTATGGAAAGCTGTCCAACCTAATTTTGTCCCACAAATAATCAAAAAATAATTTGTATGAGAGAGAAACTTGAGAAATTTAAAACATCATAAGTATTGTTATATTATATGAATAATTATATATTTTTTACTTTGTACTCCGATTTGATCCAACAGTTCATTAAATATACATATTATTGAAGGATTAACAGTTTCATAAATTCCGTATGTATTTCCAAATCCATAGCATTTTTATGCTGCCGTTGGTCGCTCGTCTATAGCGACTAAACTGGTCACGTGATTGTTTCACGTGACTTCTACGGTTTAGATTTGTTAACTAGAATTGACTGTTTTCGAATCTACAGGTGATCCAGTTTGAATCACATTAATTCTACTTTCCCCAGAAAATAACTTTCGAAAGTTCTTAATAACCGAGATATAGTCCTTCAAAGTTGGAAATAAATAATCGTTTTTTGCGCGAACTTTTGAACCGCTAAACCAATTTTGTTCAAATTTTAACTAAAGTTTACTAAAATGAGTCTACATCTAACAATAATAACGCGGTTCATCAGTTTCAGAAGCGCAGATAAAGGTTGACGTTTCCCCTTTTCCCCCTCTAGTTTTTATTTCCCTAGCTATTTTCCAAAGATAATGAAATACTTTTGATATCTACGTTTAATTTAGTAATAAATTTGCTCATATTTTGATTAGATTTCGATTTTAAGATATTTTGGCTTGAAATTTCGAAAAATGTCTTGCTTTTGTTGGATATCTCACCCCTATTTTTCGAGATTTACGCGTTTGATCAACTATTCAGGGGGGAAGTCAAATATCTCGGGGTGACACTAGACTCGAAACTGACTTGGAACCAACATCTGGGAAAGGTAATTAAAAACAGCGGAGACCTCATTATTTGTGGTCGGGCGCTCCTTCGGGAAAAAATGGGGGCTACGACCGAACATGGTGTACAACATGGTGGTTAAACCCGCAATAACATATGCCTCTTTGGTATGGTGGCCTAAAACACAACAAACAGGGACCACGACAAGACTAATCAAGGTCCAGAGACATGCATGTCTTGGGATCACAGAGACCATGAAATCTACGCCCACTGCAGCAATGGAGACACTACTGGGATTACCTCCCCTCCAATTGGTAATCCAAGGAGAGGCAAGGCTTGTTGCCTTTAGAATATAAAATACACTGGAGAATGTTCACATTGAGCCAAGACACATGAGTATCTTAAAAATCGTGATCAGGGACGTGTTAGGCATGAGAACAGATCCCATTCCAGAGCGATACTCTTTAACATTCAGTGTATCAGCACCAGATAGATCTGAATAGAAACATACAGACCTAGGCGACATTCTACACGGAAATATCTGGTATACAGACGGGTCTAAGACTGAAAAATGTGCAGGTGCAGGAGTATACTCAAGAAACCCAAATACTGGCTTCAGCTATTCATTGGGTTGAGAACACATCTCTGTCTTCCAAGCAGAGGTATATGCAATCCTCCAATGTATGAAGGAATCGGAGAGCCTTCGAAGATGAGCAGATCCACATATTGACAGACAGTCAGGCTGCACTTAAGGCAATGAGAAGTCAGGAAGTGACATCTCGTCTGGTATGGACATGAAAATAAGAACTTGAAATACTGGCAGACCGAAACCATGTTAAGCTGATCTGGGTGCCGGGAGGGTCAGAGAACGTTTCAGATCCAGAACAGACCACGAGGGTACCAAAACGTACAGCACGAAGGTCTGTAAAAGACTGTATCATGGAAAACCACACAAATACTGTGTAAATGCGAGGCACTGGATCGCAAAAGACAGTCAATTTTTGGAAATCCTAACGGCGAATCAGAATTATACAGTTCCCAACCAGTAAAGGACTTGCACAAACTCGAACAAGGTACAAAAATACTCGAGTGGATACCGTAAAGAAACAAAACAATGGCGAGATACAATGGGCTAGCAGGCCTAAGTATCAATGGAGGCAATAGCCAGACAAGCCCACAAAGGGGGTGAAGTTTTCAGTGAGTATGCCTAGAATGGTGACTCTCACAGTGGACCATGAGACCGAAAGGCTCATAGCTTTTTGGGAAAGTGGCCTCATCACTCCATAAAATATGGAAAAATTTTGATTTTGAGAACACAAAATTCAGTATACGACTATATTTTACACTGGTTGTAAATGATATACTCTTTGATGACGGTTTTCAAACGAAACTAACAGAAACGTTAATGAATGTTCTCAAATACACGTGCATTTGGTATCCTCCGATTTGGATAAACTCGATGATATTCCCTGACGGCTGCTGCGACATTTCCATTGCAGAATCCTTAAACGAAATGTATGTCTGCAGACATACGGGACAGGTGGTCACTTCCAGCAGATCGTTTACACCGAGCCGAAACAAGGTTGGTGCCAAGAAAGATTCCTGTGGAACACCAGCGACAAATAAAGAAGAAATGTCGTTGATAAATAAATTTAATTTGGTCCAAGTAATGACCCTTGAGGTACACCTGAGATCAAATGATTGGTAAATCCAAAGCTAGACATTTTATTAAATAAAATAATGTGATCCATTATTTTATCAAATGCCTCAGCAAAATCTTTAAAATTTGAACAAAATTAGTTCAGTTCGGTTTATTTTTGATCCTTTATCCAGAGAGATTTAAGAATAGAGAGCGCTAAAGGATATATTAGTGACCGGACTTAATGAATTTAGAGCCGCGGAGTGGGGATGAATGAGTTACCAAGCTTCCCATACCATAAAATTTTTCTCTGTACGAACTACACTAGCGGAAGACTCGACGTCGGAAGAACCATCGACATATACATATGGACTGCGCGTGGCAATCATAAGCGCGGGTAGTGCCGGCGAGAGAGAGGGGAAAACGAAGAGGCCTAATACTATCTTTATCTATCGCGTTTCTATTAGCCGCTGCGTTGCCATGGAAATGCAACATGACTGTAGCTAGTATGAAGCAATACACACGACCACGGTCGTATACGACCGTGCACACGACTCATTGACTGACAGTTACTTAGTGACCATAACATTGCATCTATTAATTGAACTAGAACAATATCTATGGCCGTCCACCATCAGTGCATAGAAGACATAATAAACACTGAAGCACACAGTCAAAGTGTTCAGTGTCACCATCTATTATGATACACTTGAAACATTATTAATAATCTTATTGTCAGGCATATTATGTTTATTTCAACAGTAAGTCTATTGTTAAAGTATCAAATTTGATTAATTAAAGTACAGAAGTCGATGAAAATGTCCAATGATAATTTAATACATTGTTTCACAAGAATTATGCTGAAATAATTTGCTAATGTACAAGTAATCTGCTGAATTTACTTTTGAGGTTAGTTAAGTTACATTCTGGTCAAAATATCACAATTCATTCTTTGTCTTCTTGATTAATTAATTAATTGTATTGATGATGTCTCGTTTTTTATTAACCATAACTTGTATTTACTTATGATAATTTAAATAATTTTTAAATTATAATTTTGACGTGAACGTACTAGCTACAGTCATGTTGCATTTCCATGGCAACGCAGCGGCTAATAGAAACGCGATAGATAAAGACAGTATTAGGCCTCTTCGTTTTCCCCTCTCTCACGCCGGCACTACCCGCGCTTATCATTGCCAGGCGCAGTCCATATGTATATGTCGATGGAAAGAACGAATTGTGAATGCCGCGCATAGAGTACGGGAAATTTGTTGGAGGGGAGAAATCGGTTACTACTCAATCCCGGTCACTCGATTAACATAGGCTTTTATGGGACTAGCGCTCTCTATTCTTACATCTCTCTGCGTTTATCAGCTCCTAAAGTTAATAGACCCCGCTGAATAATAGGTTTCCTCTATGAATTTGATTATTCCGATAAAGCGAAATCTAGATACCTGTCGATGCTCCACCTGAACGTTCTTTGTTTACTTTTGATGTTCTTATTTTGAAGTTTCAAAAGTGAAGGTGGAACGTCATAACAAAAAATTATTGTTTCCTAAATTACTGGCGTCATACTATTTCTCCTCTAAATTTTCATTGCCATTAAAAATCTGATAAATTTCCAAATGTCTTCTCCAAAAATCGTCGAATTGAACGAAAACAATATATGCAAAATGTGAGTATCTGTTTATTAAGGTTAGGAAATAATTTTTGTTTGTTTATTTTACCTACTACTGAGTGCAATAATACATTCAATTTCAGATGCGAAAACGCCTTGGCAAAATATGTTTGTCCCCGGTGTAAAGTTGTATATTGTTCCCTAAAGTGTTATCAGTCAGAAAAACATGCCCCTTGTTCCGAAGCTTTCTATAAAGAGAGTGTGATCGCAGAGATGAGAATAAGCGAGAACGATCCAACCCTCAAAACCAGGATGTCTGAAATATTGAAACGTATACATGAAACCAATCCTACCATCGGAGAGTATGCCGAATATCATAGTGACGATGATGCACCAGTATATGACGCTAATGAAACAGGTAGTTTAGATTCTGACGACGATGAAGACTTCTCTGACATTGCAGATCGACTAGCCGATGTTGACTTGGACGATGCAGAAAAAGTATGGGAGAAACTAACTAAGGATGAGCGACAAGCTTTCGTCTCATTTCTGCAGTGAGTAGTATTCCATAGACATAGTGGATAAGTATTAAATTATTTGATGACCAACATTTACAGTTTCTATTTTTGAAATAAATAAGTTCTCTTAACTAATTAATAACAAAATAAAGTGTTAGCTTTTGAAAGCTGTAGGATATTGCAGGAATTATTTTAATTTACCTTATTATCAATGTAGTATCTAAATATCAATATTTCCTCTAGTATCGCTAATAATTGCAGTTTGCAGTTGTGATTTTAATATTTTTGCAGTTCATAGATTCCGCCGTTTAGACTTAGTTGAAACGTTGAAACCTTAGAATATATAACGGAATTAATGAAACTTAAACGAGTTGTCAAGAGATGGCTTGTCAATTTTCATAGACTTAGAATTAGGCAGTAATATTCTATAGTCCAATGTATGAACAAATGCAATGAATATTATTTTCTGTGATTGATTTCCTGTAAAGTTTCTATCACGGTCATATATACAGGTCTGGAATCTCTATGTTTGACATGTCGCCAAACTCGTAGTCCCTCGCTCAGCCACCAGCTAGCGCATGAATCGAAGTCTGTTGTCAGGATTAGGCGCCATATCGTTCAAATTTCAAGCCCCACAATACAAAGATTGATTGATAATAACCGCACATTTTCAGTAAAATAATGTTTCTCGTAACGCAATATTTACTATTCTGATTTGAGAGAGGAATACAACTGTTACTCTTGTCAAAATTTATTACTCACCTTACTTCCCCTTTTTCGTTATACATGACGAAGTGATGCTCGCACACATGAAGGACCTCGTTAAAACGATTTCTTTCCGGAATCGCAAGCATCCACTTTTTTCGCAGTTCCGCATCTTTCGGCACTTTAAAAACATAAGTTTTTTCGACACAATGCACGGTTTCGTCATTTTTTTCTAAAAACGCCGGTATTCCTTGTGTTTACAAGTCAACAATGACAGTTGCCAGAGAACATCTCTCGACTCATGCGCCACCCTTTTGGTACTACGCAACAGATGACGCTTAGCGGATTCACTTCTCACATAGGAAACACCCTCGAGATTCCAAACCTGTATATACGACCGTGGTTTCTATAACCCTGAACAACAATCGTCGATGTAATTTTACCTTCCCGAGCCGATTGACCTATAAATAAAGATCAGTGGTTCAGCCTGGGTGTTCTAAAACATGACTTCTTTGTAGATCTGATGACGTAGCGAATTTAATACCCCAATGGGACCCATGGTGGTCATTCCGCCAATCGCCATCACAAATGGTCGTCGAGGCAAATGAGGATACCGGCAACGACGATTATTTCAAAGTACATTGTCCGCCAATAATGGACATCAGCGATTTTGATAACATTTGTAAGAAACCGCCAGCAGATTGTGTAAAATACAACCTCGTCAATATATTGGCAGCTTACGCGTTCATGACCAAATATTTCAATGGCGATTACAAAGACTATGCGAAAGAAGCTGCCAGTTGTGTGTCAACGGGCTCCGGTTGTCTCAAATCGAATCAGAATTTCGAAGATTACGGTATAGCTTATAAGTCGGTGGAACAGGCCTGTATAAATGTAAGTTGGACTTATTCAAAATATTTTTCTGTTAATTCTTGAATGTGTTTCAATAGTACACCGCAAAATTTTCATAACAGTTACTAATTCGCATTTAAATATTATTTTGATATAGATATATTAATGTGTTCGTTACGATTTTAGTGCGAGTGGATGATGACGGATGCCCAAAATTTCACAGTGATGAAAGAAGATTTAGACAAAATACTCGAAGGACCACGTAAAACAGAACCTAAATACTACATTCTGTGTGCGTTGTCCGATCTCTATGATTTATTCGGAACCGCATTAAATCAGAAAGACGACGCTACGCCGAATTCATTTGTGAATAAACTAGGCGATCAAGCACAGAAGATCAATTTTGACAGTCCGGAAAAAATCAGAAATTATATGAAAAAAATCGAATATTTTGCATCTTACTCAAAGGATCATTTCACTTTATAAATTCTCATTTTTGTGATGTATAGAATATAAAAATGTAATAAATCAATTAAATAAATCCTTATACTTCTTTCTGGGTTTAATTTTTACTCGTTTTACGCGATAATAAACTGATGTAAGCTCATAGTCTTTATAAGTGATTAAGAACAACTCAATAATCGTTATTATGTACCATGGGAATTCTTTGTACATGACCATTCAGCTTCACGTCTCATTGAAATTGTAGAGTCTGATGATTATTTATAAACACCTTTAACTTATTCAAGTTTGCTATGATTCAATCCCCTGGGACATTCATAGATTTTGATACCGACATTTACGATAACGAAAATGACTCTAATCTCAAGAAACGAATTAAATAAGTAATTTCACTGTAAGTATTGGTGAATATGATCGATCAAATCGTGTTTCATTTGGAAAACGAATTGTTATAGTTCGACTGTTTAATAATTTTAATGACATTTTCAACGAAGTAATTTTATTGTGTCTAGCGATCTTATAAAATCGAAGTACATAATACACTTACCAAAACAGTATTTGTCGTTCCACCTATGGTCTGGTATATGACATGCTTTTCTGATACACTTTTTGAATTCACAAAATTCGAAACTATTCCAGAAATAAATGTTCTTCAATCTTTACTGATTCACTTTTAAAATAAAATTGAAACAATCACGTCTACTGTGTAACACAGAAATGGATTTTGTGTTATGGAATCCATTCGCTTTTTGCCTTTGAACCAATTAATACCATAGACCAATATATCGCTGACACATAGAGTTATTACCTCTATACCACGGTCGGTGTTTACCTTCGTGACAAAGATTCAATATTTTTGTGTTCCAAAGTCGTCATAGAATACAATGATCTCTGCACACTGAAATTTTGAAAGTATTTCCACTGAGGCATTTGACATTAAATATCATAGAATTTAAGTTATAATAAAGTCTATGACTGTCCATAGTTTTCAATAACCTTACTTTTATAGTTCAGATGAATGTACAATTGAATTCATGAAATGGATGTTGAAGAAGTTCTTTTAACTACCTGCGACTCAAACAAACCATTTGCAGCTTGTATATTCAATCCTAAAAATGGAAGTACCATTCATCAGTATAAGAACGGCTGTACCATAGGCTTCAACACACTTTCCATACTCCGAAATGATTACATATTAGGTGGGAACGCTACAGAATCGAAGCTGTGTTTATGGCCGATGAATAATCATGATATAACGAAAAAAGTGCGGTTAATATTACCAGAACCGGCTAATTGTTTAGCCGTTTGTCCAAATTTCTGTTACCTGGCCGTTGGGATCAAAACAAAGCTGCACATATGGCAATTGGCATCCGGGCAACTTCTCTGTATCCAGAAAAAGAATTTCCAACCGATAAATGTTGTAAAATTTTCTTCAGATGGTAACTTTGTTGTAACTGGTGGACAAGAAGGAATGATAAATACATATAGACTCGCAGATTTAGTTGACTTACAAAAAACGCGAGTTAATCAAAATAAAATTGGAGAGGTCGAACCGTTGTACACAAGAACCCATCATACGATGCCGATAATGGATATATTTGTAACATGTTTTGGATCAAAGGCAAGGTTTGCAACAGCTTCAGTCGACCATTCGTGTAAAATATATAATTTGTACAATGGAGAATTGATGTTGAATTTGATATTTCCATGCCCGTTGTACTCAGTTATTTTTGATTCGATGTGCTGGCAATTATTTGTAGGTACTTCGACAGGTGCAATATATTTTTTCTCCTTAAAAGATACTCCAAGAACTATCGATCATCATATTGGACATAGTGAATCGAACAAGTCATCCCAAATGTTTATTGGACATGATGACAAAGTTCGATGTTTAGATCTTAACATGTCAAACACTATTTTAGCTTCGGGATCTGATGATAAATCGATGATAATTTGGGAAATTCAGAGTAAACAAGTGCTGAAGAGGATTGTGCATGTGGGTCCGATCACCAACCTTTGGTTTATGTTGAAGCACGAGAATATTTTAAAACAAAACTTCAAACCAACTGTTAGCATACAACATTTAGACATGAATATGAATTCAGATAATGATAATTTTCCTGTAACTGTGATTCAAACAGTCGATATTACAAAGACTCAAGAAGATTATAAGCAACTTCAGAAACATATTATGGAAGGGATTGAAACGGAGAACAGATATTTGAGAGCAATGAATAAACAATTATTTGATGCGGCGCTAGAGATTGCAGGACTCGATCCAAGTACAAAGTCTCCGGTACAAAACAACATACCTGAGTTAATGTAATTTTAGCGTGTTTTTATTAAAGTTAACTTTTTCGTAATTGTTACTTTTTGATTTTCATATATCCCTGTGTACACAATATCCAAACAATTAGTTATATCCACAGTTAAAACCTAGACTTAAACAAACTGTCTTTACTTTAAATGTAGGCAAAACATAGATATTATATATTGTATATATAATATCTATGATTACGTATCATTCTAGTTGTCCACGGTCGTATACAAAGGTCTGGAAACTCTATAACCATAGTCAACCGACTTGAGTCTTACGGGTCGCCTAGCTCGTAGTCCCTCGCTCAGCCACCAGCTAGCGCTTGGATCACGAAGTGGTAAAACGATTTCTTCCCGGAATCGCAAGCATCCACTTTTTTCGCATTTCCGCATCTTTCGGAACTTTGAAAACAGAAGTTTCTTGCTTTACACTTTTGTACCCCGTTTTGCATTTCGGCACAATGCACGACTTCGTAATTTGTTTCTAAAAACGCAGGTATTCCTTGTGTTGACAAGTCAACTGACAGTTGCCAGAAAATACTCCTACGTGACGACTTTTGGTACTACGGGCCAGTCGACGCTTAGCGGACTCACTGCTCACATAGGAAACAACCTCGAGTTTCCAGACCTGTGTATACCACCGTGTAGTTGTCTTCTTTCCCTCACTTGCATTGGCAAGCTACATAGAACTATCATGCAATATATTCTCAGTGGTGGTGAAGCATAGAACGATATGGTAGATAGATTGCTTGTAATTTAACGAATTGGCAATTATCCTTCAATATTCAGTAGATTTCCCAACTCTCCTCTATCAAAGAGTTCTATATATATAGAACTCTTTGTCTTCTACAGCATAGATTTCATATAGCATAGAGGAGTAAAGCCTGTGTTTAAGGTATATAAGCGGTACGTGACATGTTCAAATTTCGTAGCGGTACTCCCCTCCAACCGCTTACATTGATGACGGCGTGCTCTTATATGAAAAAAAATAATACCGCTGTGTTTCAGTCATCTTATGAAAGGTATCCACAATTAACATGTAAAAGGTACCGCGAGAACGTTACCTTGAGCGAGAAGAGTGGGGACCGCTAATAGAGAAAATTTCATTCGAACCTTGCGTGGCATTACGGCTTTACTCCTCTATGCTCTACAGTCACACTGTAGAGAAAGTAGAAAAGTGTAAGAAATGTTCAATTGTTCTGTGGACAAAACTTTTGTTTTATTATTTATCAACGTACATGATTCAAGAGAAAGATATAAATAATTATTAATAGAAAGAAATGTGATAAGAATTGAAATTATGAGATTCCGAAACTTATTATTATTGCTATGGTGTTAATTTTTGTATGTTATGGAAGTTTTAGAAACGTCAGATCCTTTGGAAGATACACATTACATAAAAGAAGAAATTGAATTTGAATCAGATAATTCAATCAGTGATTTAAAATTCGATACAAGGAAGTGAGGAATGTTCCCTGTTCCATTTAACCTGACCTACTAATTGTATGTTCTAGCATTGAATCTGACAAAGTACCAGCCATACCTGATGGCAACATTGAAATCCCCGAAATCAAATATGACAATTCAACTTGTCCCATCTGCAATGAAACATTACTACATGTAACTTACGTGCAACATCTTCATAGAGAACATCCAAATAGTAATATCTACCCTTGTCAACTATGTGGGTCAAAATCAATCAGAATAAAATATTTATTGAAGCATATAAAAAACAAACATATTCATCCGAAGCTACATGAATGTAAATATTGTGAGTATAGCACACTAGATACGCAAACTCTAAAATGACATGAAAATAGTATTCATACCAAATCAAGATTGTATCCTTGTGAACAATGTGATTATAAAGCTACTACATCATTGACTTTGAGAAGACATGTGGAGAATAGACATATCAATATAAAGCCATTCCTTTGTGACTTTTGTGAGTACAGAGCTGTCCGGGTAACCACTTTAAAAAGACATTTTTCGGCTGTTCACATGAAAGAGAAAAACCACAAGTGTCCACTATGCAACTACGGAGCTATTCAGGCAAGTACTCTAAAGATACACATGAAAACACATGAACCTAAAGAGAAAAGAAAAATGAAACCTGAAACAGCAGTGATTTGTAAATTGTGTAATTTAGTGTGTAAACGAAAGTCCGGTCTGACCAAACATCTGAGGCAGAAACATACCCTAAAAAGAAGTCCTCAACATGTGTGAGAATACACCTGGAGATTCTATCAATTTCTAGTGAATCAGGAAATGAAAATACTGTTAAAAATGAGGAAGAAAAATACTAGTTACATAATGAATTGTGAATAAAAACCACTTTATACTTGACATGCTGCTGGAATTCTGATTAAAAAATAGTGAGATTAGTGTTAATATTTCCTGGGAAACAGCGGGGGTTGGCTATTACTTCATGCAAGTAGGTAATAATCCTGTGTTAGATGGAATACATGGAAAGAGGTTAACGCAACAGGAAAGGATATTAAGGATCAGTTTAGTTATCTTTTGAATTTTGATTTTCAATGTTACTTGTTGGGAATTTTTCAAACTAAACTGAGATTTAAAGAGTATCCCCGATTAAGATGGTCAAAATGCCCCCCTCCGCGAAATCTAAAATCGGAGTTATAGTGGAGTAAATCTGGCAAATGGTTGGCGAAAATTTTACGATGCATAGCCACCCGGTGGAAAAGTTTTTTTAGGGTACCAACAATAACTTCTTGAAATTTTTATTTCCCAAAGTGGGTGCAACCCAAAAAATGATTGAAATGGTAACTTTGAACCTTTTAGAAGGTGGTGATAGCCCCAAACCGGGTCGAAAACTGTTTTGAAATAGTTAATTTTCCGTAAATCGAATGACGTTCACGTGAGAAGCGCGTAGCTCGCATATTAGAAAAGTGCAAATTGGTTGTACCTAATACGGCTTTACGACGACTTTTCGCTCCATGTAGTTAGATTTAGTGTCGGACCGTGCCCAATGGCCCTTCTTTTTTCGATAAATGTCCATTAAATAGGAAAATATAATTAAAATAGTTCGAGGTATTGTCAGATCGCAGCTATGCACGTCTGACGTGCCAAGTACCAAAGGGAATTTTCTAGCTACTAAAATATACCCGAAGCGGGTAAAAGCTAGCGGCCCATAGCAAAAAAGACTTTATTATAACTGGCGCCGGCCGCACGGGCCACTAAACGGCCTCAAATTAACAAGATCGGGGTAAAATGTATAAACTATCTGACGCGTAGCGAGCTCCTCGAGGGATATGTCAAAATCATTTCGTTCGTAGCTTATTACATAGGACATCTGGCGTTCATGCAATTGTGTTTTTATACAATTCGAACCTTCTAATTTCGATAGGCCGAGTGAAAATCCCGGAGCCTCAAGCGCTAAAGAGTTCTGTGTGTTTGAACTTTCGTATAAAATTTCGAAATTTGGCATTCTTAGAAACGTCAAATTAATTAATCTGGCACAAGATTTGGGGATATTTTTATTCAAATCGATATAATACCAATTTTTGGCGGTTATATTGTAATAATAATAATAAAAATTTCTCAAAATCGAAAACTAAAGCCTGTACTTTCAATTAAAATTCACCATTCGAAAGATCGTCATCGATAATGTTAAAAAAGAACCAAACTATAGTCCAAGACGTAACCCAAAAATGCCGCTAAGTAGCTTAAAATAAATCATAAAGATTTGACGTGGTTTG
Source organism: Endomychus coccineus (assembly GCA_958510875.1). Lineage (NCBI taxonomy): Eukaryota > Metazoa > Arthropoda > Insecta > Coleoptera > Endomychidae > Endomychus > Endomychus coccineus. Next base: position 13,151,743 of record OY294070.1, read on the forward strand.
ACGGTAACCTATGTAAGGATTAAGTGATAATTCACGAAGAGAACTGATTTCGGAGGTGTATGTATAATAAAACGATGTAGAAATAATGCCAAGAGATCTTAAATAGCTATATACTGCTCAGAAACTTCCAAAATGGTCCATGGACGAAGGTATACTTCCTAGGGGTACAAGTACATTTTTACAACTTTCGGTGCTTTGGGCCACGAAAAAGCATACATATCGACTCTAGAATCTTTTAAATAAGCTTTGCTAGAAATCTATGGTCTTATTTCACCAAAATCTAACCCTATTCATAGTTTGGGAGTTGAAAGTAGTAAACTGGCCAATATAAGCCGGAAAAAAAAATGAGTTCCATGACATAAAACTATATGCAAATACCTATATTTTCCCGCAAAGCAGATCCCGATCGGATGTAAATGACATGAGATATCTTAATTTGAAAAATAACTAAAAAATTGACTTAAATTTGAATTTCTGGAAAACTATTCAATGTTTTCACTTGAAGTTTGAAAGGTAGTTTTGAGAACATAACACCTATCTTCAGTTCAAATTTCAGCCAAATCGGTTGAAAAATGACCGAGTCAGCCGTTACGCAAGATTCCTTGCATATATGAGTATATATATATCTATATCTCTTAAGTTATATATATATATATATATATATATATATATTCTTTTATTGATATTCTTGAACCATTTGTAATATTTGTATGCTTTCTTGGTATATTGGTTCGTATATTACTGAAAATAAAATGAAATAAAAATTCTTTTTGACGTTTTGACAATGTTTATCGCATCGTAAAATTTTCGCCAACCTTGCTTATTTTCTCGCCAGATTTACTCCACAATAAACATTGTCGAAACGTCAAAAAGAATTTTTATTTCATTTTATTTTCAGTAATATACGAACCAATATACCAAGAAAGCATACAAATATATATATATATATATGTATTACGGGGAGGGGAGAGGTCGGATCAACTTGAAATTTGGGCTGGAAGTTCCTTGGACATTGACAAAAGGGTACTACTTTGGTTTCTTAATTTTCAATACAACCAGAGATATTAAAAATGTCAAAAAAACCCATTTTGGCCAAAAAAAAGGGTTGCACTTTGGGGAATAAAAATTTCAGGAGGTTGTTGTTGGTACCCTAAAAAAACGTTTCCACTGGGTCGCTATGCATCGTAAAATTTTCGCCAACCTTGCTTATTTTCTCGCCAGATTTACTCCACTATTATTACCTGTTTTGAATTGTCAAATAAACATGTTTCCTGGGGTGGTATGGTCGATACCCCCCTCCCCCCACAGACCCCCGTGGAGGAGAAAAACTTTTTTTCTCATCGTCACGTATATGCAAAATGTTATTCCTCGTGCAAAAGTATTGTTATCAATGGTCACCTTCAGCAAAAAAATTTTAACCCCCATCGAGGTCCATCTAAGGCTCCAAAAACGTGTTTAAAACTTTAAAATCGATTTTTATAGCATCAAACCAAGTGGTACACCAAAGTTCGATTCACTATCCTATTGCTTAGTAAAAAAACCTAAAAAAATCTATACGTACATGATTTAGATAGGAGTGGTGGTTCACATGCAAAAAGCGTTTTTTTTTGTTTTTTAAAGGTTTTTACTCTTTTTTATTTAAATAAAGGTATATATGAATCCAAAATTATTACTTATATTAGCCAGGGATGATGCACCTATGATATATAAACATTTTGATATTTTGTTTGCTTTTTACCTGCAAAATTCACTAATTTATTGAATTTCTAACCAACCCGTACGTGACATTACCGTTAAGAAACGTATTTTACCTTCAATTCATTGTTTATCGACCATACCACCCTAGGAAACGTGTTTATTTGTCAGTTCAAAACAGGTAATAACTCCGATTTTAGATTTCGCGGAGGGGGGCATTTTGACCACCTTAATCGGGGATACCCTTTTGTATGTGTTTACAAATAATTTCTTTGCAATTTGCAACGCAAATATAACTATGGTGTGTCCCTAGTTAGAATTTTCCATATACGGTGGGTTCTTGTGGATTCATATTTCAAAGAATAATAGATATAAATTAGTGTGTTTTGAAGTACTGTTAGGTTTTTTAAAATTTTTCAATAGCTTTGATTTTCAAGATTTAACAATTTCACGAATTGCCAATAAACAGATAGTTATTCCATTTATCATAAAACTACACACAATTTGTACCCAGAATCTCATAAATTCGGATTGGGCGTGCTGATGATCAGTTATTAACAAAAAAACATAAAGAAGAAACAGAATTATCATAAATAAGCCACAACTGGATCAAATCATAAAGTAGAGAAGACGAACGAATAGTCTAATAAAGCAATATAAATAAAAAATAAACCCCCTTATCCACTAAAAATACTGTTAAAGTACTGATGACCTTTCAGCTACCAAATAGCCATCATCATCTCTTTCTTTAATCGGAGGACCCATCAAGGAAAGACCAATGTGTTCTACCTATACTAGCAACGAGGCCACCGTTTTTTTGAAACACCCTGGATTATACAATTTCCGCATGCAGTAATTCGACGACATACGAAAGTGAAAATCGCCATGTCTATTTACATTGAATTTCTTCAAATGAAAGAAGAATCTTTCGCCGCAACAAAAAGTGCTTCCTTTGTTTCGAATAACATTTATCGATAGTTCCCTATTTTGTGCCCTTTGAATGTACCAGTAGTTAACCTTGAAAACACGCTAACCTGCAGAAGATAAGAAATTTAATCAGCTGTTCTTTCAATTGATAATAAGTCACATGAAATAACCAACATAATAATATAATTTATAGTTAAAAATGAAATGTGTATACGAACGGACAACAAATAGATACCACAATGATTTATGAACGATCCTATTACAGAGGACGAATGATGCAGATAAGTGGTCCTTCGATCCAAAACAGAAAAACGACCGTAAATCGATCGTGTTTATTTTACGAACCATTTTCACCGAGTTCTTATGTTCAGAAACTAGGTGTGTCCCTATTTTGAATTTTCTATATACGGAGGGTTCTTGTGGATTCATATTTCAAAGAATAATAAATATAAATTATTGTATGTTTTGAAGGACTTCCAGGTTTTTTTCAAATTTTTCAACAATAGCTTTGATTTTCAAGATTTAACAGTTTCACGAATTGCCAATAAACAGATAGTTATTCCATTTATCATAAACCTACACACACTTTGTACCCAGAATCTCATAAATTCGGATTGGGCGTGCTGATGATCAGTTATTAACAAAAAAACATAAAGAAGAAACAGAATTATCATAAATAAGCCACAACTGGATCAAATCATAAAGTAGAGAAGACGAACGAATAGTCTAATAAAGCAATATAAATAAAAAATAAACCCCCTTATCCACTAAAAATACTGTTAAAGTACTGATGACCTTTCAGCTACCAAATAGCCATCATCATCTCTTTCTTTAATCGGAGGACCCATCAAGGAAAGACCAATGTGTTCTACCTATACTAGCAACGAGGCCACCGTTTTTTTGAAACACCCTGGATTATACAATTTCCGCATGCAGTAATTCGACGACATACGAAAGTGAAAATCGCCATGTCTATTTACATTGAATTTCTTCAAATGAAAGAAGAATCTTTCGCCGCAACAAAAAGTGCTTCCTTTGTTTCGAATAACATTTATCGATAGTTCCCTATTTTGTGCCCTTTGAATGTACCAGTAGTTAACCTTGAAAACACGCTAACCTGCAGAAGATAAGAAATTTAATCAGCTGTTCTTTCAATTGATAATAAGTCACATGAAATAACCAACATAATAATATAATTTATAGTTAAAAATGAAATGTGTATACGAACGGACAACAAATAGATACCACAATGATTTATGAACGATCCTATTACAGAGGACGAATGATGCAGATAAGTGGTCCTTCGATCCAAAACAGAAAAACGACCGTAAATCGATCGTGTTTATTTTACGAACCATTTTCACCGAGTTCTTATGTTCAGAAACTAGGTGTGTCCCTATTTTGAATTTTCTATATACGGAGGGTTCTTGTGGATTCATATTTCAAAGAATAATAAATATAAATTATTGTATGTTTTGAAGGACTTCCAGGTTTTTTTCAAATTTTTCAACAATAGCTTTGATTTTCAAGATTTAACAGTTTCACGAATTGCCAATAAACAGATAGTTATTCCATTTATCATAAACCTACACACACTTTGTACCCAGAATCTCATAAATTCGGATTGGGCGTGCTGATGATCAGTTATTAACAAAAAAACATAAAGAAGAAACAGAATTATTATAAATAAACCACCACTGGAGCAAATCATGAAGTAGAGAAGACGAACGAATAGTCTAATAAAGCAATATAAATAAAAAATAAACCCCCTTATCAGCTTAAAATACTGTTAAAGTACTGATGACCTTTCAGCTACCAAATAGCCATCATCATCTCTTTCTTTAATCGGAGGACCCATCAAGGAAAGATCAATGTGTTCCACCTATCCTAGCAATGAGGCCACCGTTTTTTGAAACACCCTGTATAAAACAATTTCCGCATGCAGTACTTCGACGACATACGAAAGTGAAAATCGCCATGTCTATTCACATTGAATTTCTTCAAATGAAAGAAGAATCTTTCGCCGCAACAAAAAGTGCTTCCTTTGTTTCGAATAACATTTATCGATAGTTCCCTATTTTGTGCCCTTTGAATGTACCAGTAGTTAACCTTGAAAACACGCTAACCTGCAGAAGATAAGAAATTTAATCAGCTGTTCTTTCATTTGATAATAATTCACATTAAATAACCAACATAATAATATAACTTATAGTTAAAAACTCAGTATAAAAATAGATACCACAATGATTTAAGAACGATCCTATTACAGAGGACGAATGATGCAGATGAGCGGTCCTTCGATCCAAAACGGAAAAACGACCGTAAATCGATCGTGTTTATTTTACGAACCATTTTGACCGAGTTCTTATGTTCAGAAATTGATCGTATGAATATTGTAGAGCTTCCAAATAGCCATCATCAGTTTACTCTTTCTTTAAACGGAGGACCCATTAAGAAAGACCGATGTGGTACCAAGGTTTTTCCCTCATCAAGCAGACTATGCAAATGTTTCTGAGATTGTTAGATTAATAAAAGTTCCTACATTGAAAATGCTACAACATGACGCTACTAACTAAATTTGATCAACATTTAGACTGAGCTGTTTTTGAACATGTACCCTTCATATATAAAAAAGAATTAAAATCGGAAAATATGATAAAACCTAATCAAATACCATACAAATGATTATAAGGAAATGTGCCAATTAGGAGCAAGTTTGTAACGTGCCGCGTTACGTGATTATATAGAACTATTTATTAAACGGATTAGATTTCTTTTCGTTAGTAATCATGCAACTGATTAATTAAAGACATCTGCTAGTCAATGATATCGATTTCTGAAACTACCTCTCATGTCATGAGATGTCACTAAATATCGCAGAGTGGGGTTATAGCTCGGCGGAAATCGAAAAGACGGCATTGTGGTTTGTACTCTGATCCCGGTAAGTCGAGAAATTTTGCTTCATTGAATTTTATATAACTTTTCTTAATTTTGCTTCCGAACTATTATTCACAACAGGCTATTTAATTTGATTTAGATTTATAATTAGCGTCTGGATGTTTAGAGCCTGATTGTGATAATAGTTCGGAAGATTTATCTCGACTTGCTTGGGTGCGTGCAAACCCAATCATTTACGGATAGCATATTTCAGAATATCTTTTCCATCGTAACATCGATTGTTGTTATCTCTTGTAGTAGGATAATCTAACGGAACGTATGCAGGTTCCTTGATAATATTTCTGTACTCCTTGTAAATTTAATTCCGTATTGACACATGCTATTTTTTTGGGATTCGTCCGAGTCACCATTTTGTAACTCTGATACGTAGTATTCAGAGTCGTCTTCGACTGCATCGTGCTATAATTAGATTTGGAATTTTCACAAGGTATTATTCAATTATTGCTTATTGAATTAAGATTATCAGGATTGCTGCGTTCGCGTGATTGCGAAATAGAGTGAAACATCAATCTGTTGCCAAATTAATTCAAGTTCTAGTTATGTGCTAACCGGCAAATTCAACTTATTATTTACTTCCTTTCATTCACAATTTGATTAAATTACTTTATATCTTTTTTTTGTAACATTAATTCAATCACATATTATTTATTGCTTAATTTTAAGTAATTATTGTAACTTGATAATTCCTTCAGAAATTATTGTATTCAATATAAATTGATATCTCTTCGAGATATCTATTTGTAATAGTGCTTACATTTTTGGGAAGATAACATTATCGGAGGTGGAATCATTTGGTTGTTCCGGCCGATGGTGTTACCTGTCCTTGTTCTCAAGTCAGGTACTGTTCGTTTTTTTGACATTACAGGGATTTGAACGCTTGAGGGTCCTCACCCATTCACTCCTAGACGGTTTAGTGACTTTCCTGACAGGACCAGCTTCCAGTTCCTACGAGATCCAAGGAGGGTAACATTTCTTTGTCGATAGACCATTATTTCATGATCTGATTTTGTTGTTTTACCAATATTGTATTCACTAATTTCACTGAGCCATTCGTGGACTCCTTATTACTTTCCTATTCATTCTATCAAGTAATTAATTGACTTAATTTTATCAAGTAATACATGTTATAAACTATCATTCATTTTCTGGTTAAATACCAAATTGTAATTCTTTACTTCGAATTTCACCTTTATTTATAAATTTATACCTTGTATAAACTGTAAACTTGTTTTCTGGTTAAATACCAAATTGTAATTCTTTACTTCGAATTTCACCTTTATTTATAAATTTATACTTTATATAAACTGTAAACTTGTTTCCTGGTTAAATACCAAATTCCAACCGGAATAAATCAATTTGTTAAGTTGAATTTATATTGTTTTTCTAATTTCCATCAACTAATAAACCATCTCGTGGTGCTTGTATTCTAGGCTGTGAATTCATTTATTTTTATAGTTGTTCAGTAAGCAATTGGCGCTCAAACAATTCACCAGTCTAGAATTACAAGGCACGTTTCACTACGAGCCCTGAGATTAACTATTTCAAATTGAGCTAGTTGGGTCAATATAAACCGGCCTAAGCGGGTCCGTTTCACTGGCGCCCAACATAGATGGGCTGCCGTTTCACATCCGTTTCAAGTTGAAACAAATTTAATCATCCAGTCATCATTTATTGACATCACAGATTTCAATTGACAGAAATACTAATTTATACAACCTTTTATTACACAGGTGCCAGGAAAAAGTGTTAAAAAGAAACGAAATAACCTAAAAATAAACATGATACACAATTTACAAACTTAGTTTAAAAAGGTAGTATTTAAAGCAAACCCATAATCTAAATTCTGATATTATTGATAACATATTCAATTTAAAATATGTTGCAATAGAAATACTGGTTTGCTAGCTATGTATATTTTACATAAATTCTCAATTAACCTACGTTGGATTATCACACAGTTTTTGATATAATTATTGTGGTAGTACCTATCAGGGATGTTGCGAATATTCGCATCCGCAAATGCGGAGCTTCCGTATCGATTTGGACATCTGCATCCGCATCCGCCACAATCAATGCGGATGTTCATGCGGATGCATTATTGTGTAATGTTAATAGAGAACAATTTATATGTCATCGTCACCTACTTATACTCTTGCTATAAGCACAAGTTTTTTACACCAGTGACCGAGGAAAAGATTAAAGAAGACATTTTGACTTTGATGATGAGAAATGCTGAGAATAACGTTCCCGGTTCTCTTAATTCCGAAGGGGGCTGAAAGAATGAGAATGACAGATTCCTTGGAAAAAGATACGGAACAACTAGAACCAGGGACGTCCGGTTTGGTCAGAAAGCCATGCTTAAAAATCGATCTTGCCATATGATGTTGGATTCGTCAAGTGAAGATGAGAGTCAAGAGATGCCAGAAAATGGTAGCTGTACGCAAAAAGCAATTGCTTTCTTACCGCAATAAAAAGAGGGTCAATGTAGATGAAAATCCTCTTAAATGATGGAGCGTTCATCCAGAAGAATTGAAACTATTATGACCAAAAGCACGCAGATTTTTATCGACACCACCAGCCAGTGTTCCTAGCAAACAATAATTCAGTGGCGCGGGTTCAATTTACGAACCTCCGCGTAACAGACTTGATCCCGAAAAAGCGGCAATATTACTCTTTATAAATAAAATGCTGCAATTTTTAACTTTTCATTTTAAACAGTTAATAAACATGTTAAAAATTACTCTTATCATTTTATTTCTGCACCCGTAGTTTCTTTTTTTATAAAAGATCTTCAGATCCGCATCCGCGGATGTGAGCCTCCAAAAATCCGCATCCGCGGATGTGAAAAAATCTGCATCCGCAACATCCCTGGTACCTATGATGTTATATTGGGTACCATCAAGTGACAAATGATTTCAAGGATATGGGATTGGCAAAAAATAAAATGGTTCTAATGAAATATTTGCAGCTGTTACTTTGGCCCTATCCTCTCTATTCCAGAAGTTAGATGAGTGTACCGTTTCGCCCTTTAGGGTTTGAAATAGTCTGAATGAATGAATCAAGGGTGAAACTAATAAGGACTAGACAAATCCAGTTTTGGATTTGGTGTTTCGAATGCAAACATACATCAACTTAAGCTGTATAAAGCATGACAATAAAATTTATCGTAATATGAGATCAAAATAAAGCTTTCTTAAAAAACAATATGATAATCCAACTGATAGGTGTACGCCTACATGTTCAACTCTAAAGTCAAGTAAAAACTCTAATATCTAATGCAGCGTTTTCAAAATTGTGCTAGTAAATGAAGAAATATTGATAAAGTCTGAAATATTCATGTCCTATCTAATAGGAATGTGGCAAGTAAATATTTACAATATTTATAAAAATATACAAATTTAACGTGTAATGCAGATGGACTCGTTTTCGATTAACCCTTGTATTAGTTAGCGATATAATTCTATAAGACATGGGAAAACATGTAAAACTGGGCTTCATTTGTTTGACAATTTCATCCCCCTCCACGCACACAACGCCAACATCAGCTGTGTATAGGATATTTCTTAGTACGTGCGAAGCCTTACAGGATGTGATACTTTGGTAAAAATAAGGACAGTGTTCTATATAAACGTGTCCTGACAGGGGTTGAAAGCTATTTTTCAACTCCTTACGCCCATATTTCAATTTTTCCATTCTCTTCTCTAACCGGTTCAGTTTTTACATAACAACAAAGGCGATAGGAAGTAGCTGTGACTTCTGCCAATCGAGTTAAAACGCTAGTAATTCTTCCTGGGACCAGACAAAGATGCCGCAAAGAGAGCAAAACTAGGTACTACTGTGTTCAATGTTAAAAATTTTTGCGTATGACTGATGCCTAAATTATGTTTTGTTACTTACCTATTTGCATTTTAACCGTTCTCTGTTGATAAAATAAATTTTTCGTTTCAAAATACTGTATCCACGAAACTCACCAGAGATTTCAAATGTATAAAATTAAAAAAAAAACAATGTGAATGAGTGTTAGTAAAATGTAAATGGATACAACAAACAAAAAACACTTGCACTCTGTGAGGCCCGGCGCCACCTTATATGTTAAATATGCGCCACTATTGCAAGGTTAACTTGTTAATTTTTTTTATAGAACCGAGTGACAAACAAAGTAATAAAATACCCTCAGAAGTTTTCTTGAATAAACTGACAACTATATCATATTCCGTATTATTAATCTTCTGATTCATTAACTTCAAATTGCGCTCGGAAATGACAGTACAGTTGTTACGATTTGCAATTGTTTTTATTTTTGACGCCCGCCTACTAGAAACTACAATGAAATGTGTTATATTTTATTATTGTGGTGGCTAACTATCAGTACCATGGAAACAATAGAAGAAGTAAAACAGTTCCTAAACAAATAAACATCCAAACGAGCATTTCAATGTCAAATAATTGAGCCTTGTTAGAAAATTTTAATAAAAAACCGTCTAATATCACTAGAATATTTAAAAAATGGACGCAAGAAGTCCTTATTTTGAGTAGCTTTTGTTCCCAAACTTTTTCCAAATCTGTAAAAACAATTAAAAAGTAGTTTTTAACCTAACTCTTTGGAAGCGGGTAACTTGGTAAGGAGATACTTTAAAGCATACATTTTATATAGAAAACTGTCCACGTTTTCTGCCAAAGTATCTGATATTCTTTAAATACAGGGTGTTTCAAAAAAAGGTGTCCCCGTTGCTAGGATAGATAACACTGAAAAATTATAAAAAAAATTTCATAACGGCATCCATATTCAAAATACAGGTGTAAAATCTTTATTACTGAGGATATTTTGAACACTTACTCTAACTGATTGAATATTTCATGTTTTTATTCAAATTAATTTTATTCTTTTTTTAATTATTACCTTTAGCATTAGAATGATGTTATTGTTTTAGGTTTTTAATAAATTGGTAATTGTTTTTTACTTTATACCAGCGTCAGTTATTACTTCATCATTTTCAAATCAAAATATTCGGAAAACGGTACACAGTATCGAGTTTACCATGAGCATTTTTTTCACAACACCCTGCATCTTGAATACGGATGCCGTTACGAAAATTTTTTACCAAGCAGACCCCATTTATTTTTAAGTGCTCCACCTATCCTAGAAACGAGGCCACCTTTTTTTGAAACAGCCTGTATAATACAATCTTTCGTGGCAACAAAAAGTGCTTACTTTGTTTCGAATAAAATTTATCGATAGTTCCCTATTTTGTGCCCTTTGAATGTACCAGTAGTTAACCTTGAAAACACGCTAGCCTGCAGAAGATAAGAAATTTAATCAGCTGTTCTTTCATTTGATAATAATTCACATGATAACCAACATAATAATATAACTTATAGTTAAAAACTCAGTATAAAAATAAAATGTGTATACGAACGGAAAACAAATAGATACCACAATGATTTAAGAACGATCCTATTACAGAGGACGAATGATGCAGATAAGTGGTCCTTCAATCCAAAAAGTTTTTTTTTTACGAACCATTTTGACCGAGTTCTTATGTTTAGAAATTGATCGTATAAATATTGTAGAGGCGCATTTCGTCCAAAATAATAAAATCGATCAAAACGGCTATTACATAAACATAAAGTAGGAAAATATTGCACTGTTATTTCTATATTATATAAAACACATAAATGACCATTTTTATCTAATAATGTGGCCAAAAGGAGATTTAATTAATTCTATAATTATATACATTGTGCGATAAACTATTTACATTATTTCAAGTCCTATTTACAAATTTTTTATTTCCTACAATAATATATTCATTAGCCATTGTTTATACCTATATTAAATGCATATTAAGGCAAAAAGATCATCAATCTCAATCAATGCTCCGATTAGAATGTGTTTTCAAAATCATAATTTTTACTCACACAAGTATAGATTGGAATTTTTCAGTTATTATTAAAAATTCAATAATAATGACCCGCAATATCCTTATATTTATATTTTTTGACATCGAATTATTTTAATTCTACAATTGTTCAAAAATTGTTATCCTAATATTTGAAAATGTTCTGATTTAAATGGATGTTATTTTCGAAAATTATCGGAATAGAGGCATAAATGTGGAATGTATTGTTGGGAATATACTAGCTATACATACATAAAATATACAAAACGTTTAATATTATGCTAAAGCAATCTGTATATTTATATGCTTACTTTTGATTCTCAATTTCAACAAATATTCTCATCTAGGAATTATATTGTGTCAGTCATTTTGTAGTTACACTATAACAGATGAAATTAGCTCGAAGGACCAAATGCCTCGTATAAAATTAACACTTTTTTGTTATTTTCGAATACAAAAACCACCACATGGCGACTTCCGTTATGGTACATGTTTTCGGATGTCAAGACCCACACTTTGGTATACTTAGTTTGCAGAAATAGAAGAGTTCCATATTTTGGGCAAAACTCGTCTAAAACTACTGGACTACAAGATGTAACCAAAATGAAATTACGAACTGTAAAGATTGAAATTGCAGTCAACTTTCTTTTAAATAAAGTGATATGTAACAAAGTAAAATTTCTTGTTTTTATCTGTTACAAGTTTTTAGTTAAACTTCGTCAAATTATTGAAGAAGCAGATTGTCAGCACGTGTTCTAAAACAGACTGTTTGTTTCGTGTCCTGCAATATGCAGAGTGTATCCAAAAGCAGGAGAAAGAAAACAAACAAAGCTGGTCGCGCAGAAAAGAAAAAAGCATATTAGCAACCGCCACGCCCGAGAAAAATGCTATAGCAGAAAGAGAAAAAGATACAATCAACGCAACCGCAGCAAAAGGTCGTTATCAAAAACAAATTGTGCCCTTGTAGAGTTCAATGCAGAAAAAAAAGAAAACAATAATTTACGTTGGTGAAATTATCAGTCAAAGGACGGAAATAATGAATTTGAAATTGACTTCTTTTTGGGACAAACAAGGCGACAATAATGTTATCTCAGATTCGGAATCATATTAATGTCAATGAGAGTGAACTATACTTTTATGCCTTCTTTTTTTTTACTATGAGAGATTTCTTATTTCGTTTTGTATCTGAAAATATTTTATGTGTTTATGTTTTAAAGGTCTTTTCACGAGCAATCGTGTGGCGCTATTTTCAAAAATGCAAATATATTAAAAACAACAAAGATCAAGAATCAGGAGTGTACAAGGTAGTGTGAAGATTGTGATACATTCTATATAGGCCAGACAGAAAGATCTTTCAAAACCAGAATTAAAGAACATTTTAATTGGAACAAAGGAAATTCTGAAGTTTAAACTCTATTAAAAAAACTGATCATCATTTCAATGATAATATTGAGATTCTCCATAAGTCAGTTAAAAGTAAAGTATTAAATAACTTTGAGCAAATAGTTCAAGCATTTAAGGATGAACATCGACGATTTTTGGTCTATTCTTATGTATTTTGACACGCTGAACACGATGGTGTAGATTAAATTTGGATTAAACCTGTGCTCGAAAAACTATGTCCATTTTTTGGACCCGAAAAAGGCAATTTTTCGATTTTTTTTGCGTTTTGAGACAAAACTATGAGTTCTATGGAAAAATGTTTAGAACGTTGGAAAAATCAATACGCGATTTGGCTCTGGTTCCAAGTCGATTCGAGGCCCAAGATAGAGCCCATTTAGTGTGTTTTTTGGCACATTGAAAAATTGAGTATACGTCAAAGAGTTTTTGTTTTTTTATATTCTGTTTCGGTGGAAACGATTATAAGCATTCCGGTGCATGTTAAAATATGTACCGACGCTCGCCTATTGCCGTTAAACGAAATTCCGCGCTAGTTTTTTATGAGGAAATTCGTTATAACTTGAGATTGTGAACGAATCTCCGTACGCTGTTTAAAACTTACATAGCCGATGTACATCTCTGTAATTTGATACAAGGTTTTTGTCTATAGGCCCAAAATTGGGCCCTCTAGAGGCCCAAAAACGTTTATTAGGATGGCTCCACTTCTACTCAATCTAAATCGATCTGCTTGGACTTAAACCACTCGCTATCAAAACCTCTAATAGGACGTAGAATTAGGATTCCGTGAAACATTTCTAACCTCAAAAAATTTGGATTTTCGTTGGTCCAAAATGTTCAAAATGGCGCTAATGTTATGTCTTCGGCGCAAAATGCTTGAATTTTGGATATTATGTGTAGAATGATGAAATCTTTCGAATAAAAATTCGCAAAATACGGATTTTTCAAAATGGACGATTTTGACGCCAAAGGATGAGGTAAGTCAAAATATCAAAAACCAAACAAAAGAGGAATAAAAATACTATCTTTCCACCGAAACAGAATATGAAAAAACAAAAACTCTTTCACATATACTCAATTTTTGAATTTGCCAAAAACACACTAAATGGGCCCTATCTTGGACCGAAGACCTTGAATCGACTTGGGACCAGAGCCAAAAGTCCAATAACTTAATTACATTACAATTTAATCTACATCATTTTGTTCAGCGTATCAAAATACATAAGAATATACCAAAATTAGACCTCGTGGAAATTCTGACAAAAAAATTCTTTATATGACGACTAAAATTGAAATTAATAAGTTTAAAAATACAGGAAACCTTTTAAATGATCAGAAAGACTACCAATTCTCCATTATTAAATTTATTTGTAAGTAACCATTATCCTACTTAGTCCAGGCTATGAACCGGAAAAAAAAAAAACATGCAAGTTCGAATCAAAAATTTTTTTTTGCATTAGCTTCAGGAGGTTCTCAGGATCATTCATACACCTTAAAACCTCTTGGGAACCCCAACCCCACCCACTGGGGGCGAAAATGGTCCGAAATCTCCGTCTTGAATTGTATTTTCTACAAAAAAAGGTATTTAGGCATTTTGAGTGCACCTAGGAGGTTTTTCGGGTCGCTGGACACGAATCCGTAGCCACATTTACTTGCAATCCATCGTAGGGGTTGTCAAATCGACAAAATTGGCCAATTTCGCACCCCTAATATGTTATTTTGCAATTTACGTGTTTTGGCATTTCGAATGCACCAAGGAGGTTTTTTGGGTCGCTGATCACGAATCCGTAGCCACATTTACTTTACAAATTAGCCATTTTTGTAAATTTCCCACCCCTACGATGATATTCGAGTAAATCTGGCTTCGGAATCGTATTCAGCGACCCAAAAAACCTCCTTGGTGCATCCGAAATGCCTAAAACACGTAAATTGCAAAATAACATATAGGGGTGCAAAATTGGCCAATTTCTTCCATTTTACCACCCCTACGATAGATTGCAAGTAAATCTGGCTACGGATTCGTGTTCAGCGACCCAAAAAAACCACCTAGGTGCACTCGAAATGCCAAAATACCTTTTTTGTAGAAAATACAATTCAAGCCTTGGAGATTTCGGGCCATTTTCGCCCCCAATGGGTGGGATTGGGGTTCCCAAGAGGTTTTAAGGTGTATGAATGATCCTGAGAACCTCCTGAAGCTAATACAACAAAAAAATTTTTAATTCGAACTTCCATGTTTTTTTAAATTATAGCTAAAATCCCGGTTCACAGCCTGGACTAACTGTACACGTACCTCACTCATCCCCTCCTTCTTAATCTTAATTTTAATATTTAAGGAATAAAACATAATTTGTAAAACCATTGTTTGCTACAGCCACCGTGTGGTGAAACATGGCACGCTTTGTTTAATAAAAACGAAGTTTTTTTTTATTAAAACTATAGATACGAATTTTCAACAAGTAACGACCAAAACCATCCAAAGCGTTTTATTTCTTAAAATTTAGTTCGTGAGAGAAAATCTCACGCGCGAGTAACGATGAGATTTTTAAGCTAGCGACAAATCCCGGGTTAACTTCACTGTTTAATTTGAGTTTAAAAATCAATTTGTCCGATATTATCGATCAACTAGAAGAAGATTAACGTCAAAATTTGTTAAAATTGAGAAAAAGTACTCACCTAATTTGTTACAATCAAATCGAGATCTTTTCATGTGTATCTTCATATTTAAAGCATCTCCGGAGAATCTGCTCAAAATAAAAAATCTAAGAAAATAAAATTAGTTCTGTAAATGCTAGGAGACGGTCATACAGGAAATCAACTGTTGACACAGCTGATTATATACCAGATGATCTCCGGAGATACGTCGCATCTTCAAACCTTTGAAGTCTTTCGGTTTATCGATGATTTTCAACTCGATTTGTATGCCGCCCTCGTATTCCAAAGACAATCTATCGCACGCCACTTCCGAACTGACACACACTTTCGGCGGTATCTGATCGTTGATAGTTCGTTTCACCATTTCCAAGATGTCGGTCGACTGCAGTTTTGAGCAAACGGCCGACAGTTCGAACTCGAACGAACCGGAATTTTTGTGCAGGTTCGTAACGGGCACGAGACCACCGGCTATGTTATCGCCGCGTGCCGTCGAGTTACCGTTGGCGAAGAGATTCTCGCAACTGAGCCGCAGATTTTGGAACATTTGGAAATTGCCGGTGCCCGCGTTGGTAAGCTCCTGGTTGATCTGCATCTTCTCGAAGGTGTTGTCGACCGGTCTGGACCGGATGTCGGCGTCGAAAGCGTGACTGCTCTGCGTGTTCGAACTCGAACTGGGACTCTGGTTGCCGATGCTGAGGCTGTCGTTGGACAGCGAATCGTCCGAATAACACGAACTTTTATCCGAGTTACGTCTCAGAAAAAAATCGTCGCCCGGCGTCGCTTCGCTCTCTTGGACAGTTCTCTCGTTCTCCTGACTAGTTTTACGGCCGATGCCTCGTGTTATCGACGGCTGATTTTCCGCCGGTTCCGAAATGATGAACGAGGGAATTTTCGGTATCTTCTGGTTCTCCAAGCTGTCCATCGAGTCTTCGGATGTGTCCGAACCGGCCACCAACGTCACTTCGCTTCCTGAAAACACATGTTATGTAACTGGTTCGTTTCTTTCAAGATAATGGTTTAAAACATCTTCCTGAAGAACCGCAGAGAACTGGTTGGGATATGTCAAGCTAATATTTGCGTTGGGGAAAAACATAAAGTGATAAGAAGGTACAAACGCAATTTTTTTCAATCAGTTGAGATATAGTATGATTGTGGTTGAGTTATTTTTGATTTTAAGATCTTAGCTGATGTTGATATAAGCAAATCAGATGCTGCAACCGTCCCGTTACTAGTTTTGAATGAATTGTCTCAGAATGGGACTTGTATTGCCATCTGTAGTATGATAGAGGAACCTAAGGATGCATATGTGGCGGAACGCTATGTGAATTTTTATGATTGCATACTAGGTGTACTTTCGCAATCGAATTATCGATGAGGGGTGTCGTCTCCACCGACGCACTCCCAGTAATTGTAAGTTGGAAAATGAAATTTTTTTCAACCAGGTCGTTTGCCGAACGTTAGCCGAGTATTGCCGTGCATTTTTTTCGTTTGCCGAGGTTTTCCCGAGGAGAAAACTCAAATTTTCCAATTCAGATGTCCAAATCACCCCAAAGTAGGGAAGTGTGGCATAAAACGTTATTATTACAGAAAAAAACCTATATAAAGCGTTTGCCGCAGAATAGCCGAGTTCAATGATATAAGAATAATGAAAAAATATGCCCAATTAAATTGGAAAATTGAAAAATAAAAAATTTCATTAGAAAAACGCATTTTAATTTTCGCGCCCTTGCGTATAAAAATAATAGTTTTGAAACAGGGAACCAGTGAAATGCGGAATACAGTATTTTGTGTTGTTACCAGTGATGTCAGATTGGGCGCTTTTGCGCCAATTGGACGATTTTGTATGAAGATTTGCTCCATGTTCTTATTCAAAAGCGCAAGCCGCAATTTGGGCGATTTTTGGTTCATTCGGAGATGTTTTTTTTAAATCTACAATCTACGAGGGTGGATTGATAAGTTTCCGGCCTGACCAAGAGAGGGCGCCACTAGGCCTACGTTGTGGTGGCGTTCTATAGTACCATCCTTAGATAGCTTGTAGCTATAGTTTCAGTCCGATCACCATGTTAGTTTAGGTTTGAGAGCACGCTGAACAAGACGCCTCTGTGTTTTTCGTAAAAATGGAAAAGCTGGAAAATCGTGCTGTCATCAAATACTTTTATTTGAAGGGGTTAACGCCGAAGGACATTAAAGAAGAGATGGACTCAACACTGGGGACATCCTCCCCATCATATTCAACCGTTAAGCAGTGGGTTTCCGAGTTTAAAAAGGGTCGTGTGAGCACCTCTGATGAGCCTCGCTCAGGACGCCCCATTGAGGTCACAACTCAAGATGTGATCGAAAAAATCCATCAAATAGTGCTGAAAGACCGCAGATTAAAAGTGCGTGAGATAGCTGAGACCTGTAAGATGTCATATGAACGTGTACAAAATATTTTGCACCAACATTTGTGTATGGAAAAGCTCTGTGCAAGATGGGTGCCGCGTTTGCTAACAGTCGACCAAAAATTGATTCGAAAGAACATTTCTACCGCCAATTTGGCGTTGTATAAGCGTAATCCAAGCGAGTTTTTGCGTCGATTCGTAACCGTTGACGAAACTTGGGTCCACCACTACACTCCTGAAACCAAAGAACAGTCTAAACAGTGGATTGGGCCAGGGGAACCCACTCCAAAGAAGGCAAAAACAATTTTTTCGGCGAACAAGGTTATGGCTACTGTTTTTTGGGATGCAAGAGGTATTATATACATTGATTACCTTAAAAAGGGTAAAACTATCACTGGTCAATACTACGCAGACTTATTGCAACGTTTGAGCCACGAAGTGAAAATTAAACGACCTCATCTGGCGAAGAAAAAAATCTTGTTTCATCACGATAACGCACCAGCGCACACGTCCATCGTTGCGATGGCTAAAATCAACGATCTGAAGTTTGAATTGATGCCTCACCCTCCCTACTCTCCAGACCTAGCCCCGAGTGACTATTATCTGTTTCCTAACCTCAAAAAATGGCTTGGCGGTAAGAGATTTGCGGACAATGAAGAAGTAATCGAAGCTGTAAATGGGTATTTTGAGGAGCTTGACGAATCAGTCTATAGAGATGGCATTACTAGACTAGAACACCGCTATGAGAAATGTATCAGCCTTGAAGGAGATTATGTTGAGAAATAAAAAAAAATAATTCTTAAAAACGTTGTTTTTTTGGTCAGGCCGGAAACTTATCAATCCACCCTCGTATGTATGTTTCAACATTTTTGGAATAGATATTTTAGTTGATTATATTGTGAGATTCTTTTCTATGCAGTTCAGTGCTCCTGCAAATTACGAAATATAAACGCGCAAAGGCGCGAAATTTAAAATGCGTTCCTGTTGAGAAATTTTTATTTTTTTATTTTCCAATTTAATTGAGAATATTTTTTCATTATTCTTATATCATTGAACTCTGTTATTCTCCGGCAAACGATTTATATAGTTTTTTTTCTGTAATAATAACGTTTTATGCCACATTTCCCTACTTTGGGTTGATTTGGACATCCGAATTGGAAAATTTGAATTTTCTCCTCGGGAAAACCTCGGCAAACGAAAAAAATGCACGGCAATACTCGGCTAACGTTCGGCAAACGACCTGGTTGAAAAAAAAAACATTTTTCAACCTACCATTGCTGGGAGTGCGTTGGTGTCGTCTCCGTAGGAAGGAAAGGACGCCATTGTGAATTTAACTTTTCATCCGGTAAGTCACTTCTTATTTTTATTTTTTCCATTTGTGGAATTTAAATAATTATCTGGCTGAAAATATAGTCAATGCTTTTTGATCATCATTAATTACCGTTGTGGAATTTTGATTCACTGTATAAGCACATAAACGTCATATTTTACTTCCATTATCATTTTGTAAATTTGAATCAATTATACAGGGTGTTTCATAATATATGCGCAGGACTTCAGGATGTGATAGCTCGCTCAAAAATTTGAAAAAAGTTTCTATTAACTTACCCTCTAAAATGCACAATTTTCGAGATACAGAATGTTGAAATTGAAAAAAATTTAGTTTTTTGCGATTACCTCCTGAACCGTTTATCGTACAGAAAACAGCTTTTGTAAGCATTTTCTTCTCATAGTAAGCTGTTTTGTGCGATAAATTTTTTTTCAGGAATAATTGGTGAAGATTTTGAAGGGGTAGTGGGTGTTTTTCTCCCCAACTTCTACGCCACTGGAAAAAGTACGGTTTTGAGACATTCGAACCGCCAATGTTTTCTACACAAAAAAGGTACTCTTGGTCATAAGCTCTAAAGTTGACCGTTTTCGAGAAAAATCAACTTTCATGTTGAAAAACATGGTAAATTTTTTGAAATAACATTTTTTCAAACTAATTAATCAAAATTTATTTAAACGTCAGAACAAGTAACAAGACCAAACATTAACTTCATAATTGCAAAATTAAAAAAAAAACAAATCGTACACAGTTAAATTAAATGTTGGAAATATCCTCCGTTAGTGTTCCAAATTATGTCGCAAGATCCAACAATGCGTTCTCTTAATTGGCCAATATTTTCAACTGGAGTACCGTAGACTAGGGTTTTGAGATGGCCCCAAAAGAAAAAATCTCAACAATTAAGTTCGAGAGATCGCGGGGGCCAAGGGTGCGGACCTCCTCGACCGATCCAACGGTCTTGGTATTCGTCGTCCAAGTATTGGCGAGCAACCAAACTAAAGTGGGCCGGAGCTTCATCATGCATAGAGTACATGTTTTGTCTTACTTGAAGCGGTACATCTTCCAGCAGTTTCGGCAGTACTTATTTTAGAAATTGTCGATAATCTGTTCGGTAAAAAATGTGATTCTATCAAATGATCACCGACGATGCCAGCCCAAACATTCACGGAAAATTGTTGCTGATGATTGACTTCTACAATTTCATGTGGATTTTCTTCAGCCCATATGTGGTTATTGTGAAAATTGAAAATACCATCTCTCGAAAAAGATGCTTCATCGGTAAACAGAACTTCGGCTCCAAACTGAGGATTTTGAGCTATTTTGTCTTGCATCCATCTACAAAAAACCAACCTTGGCGGAAAATCTCTTGGCAATAAGGCTTGTACTCTTTGGATATGATAGGGATACGAAAGTTGTCTTTTCAAAATACACCAAACCATCGAGTGAGGTAAGTTCAAGTTCTGGTACTTGTGGTAGCAATTTCTTCAATTTCGTTGAGGACAGCCTCTTCTACTTGGGGATTTGCAACCTCCATAGGCCGCCCATCATCAGCAGTATTTTTAAAACTTCCATTTTCCCATAGTCGTTGATGAATGCGTTGAAATAAGTTATGGTGTGGTACTTGGCGATCAGGATGTCTTTCTTGATACAACCGCCTTGCTTCTGCCGAATTACCGCTCGCCATTCCGTTAAGGTGCATTTCGCACATTTCATGACCATGTTTTTCAACATAAAAGTTGATTTTTCTCGAAAACTTATGACCAAGAGTACCTTTTTTGTGAAGAAAACATTGACGGTTCAAATCGGCGTCTCAAAACCGTACTTTTTCCAGTGGCGTAGAAGTTGAGGAGAAAGGCACCCACTACCCCTTCAAAATCTTCACCAATTATGACTTAAAAAAAAAATGTATCGCACAAAACAGCTTACTATGATTAGAAAATGCTTACAAAAGTTGTTTCCTGTACGATAAACGGTTCCGGAGATATTCGCAAAAAACGAAATTTTTTTTCAATTTCAACACCTCACCCTGTGCATTTTAGAGGGTAAGTTAAAAGAAACTTTTTTCAAATTTTTGGACGAGCTATTACATCCTGAAGTCCTGCGCATATATTATCAAACACCCTGTATAGAATCAAACTACTTACCTAACACATCAGTAACGCATATCTGGGGATGACCAATAACCTGACTCTCCACCTTAGCAACACTCTGCAAAGGCGGTATTTCCTCCTGTATCATGTCCAGACCCGGACTACCGGGATTAGATATGGGCGAATTGGTCAGGCTCCTATGATTGTGTATGTTCAATATGTTATGCATGTGAGTTTGATGTAGGAAGGTCGGTTGATTCTGAATGAAACCTGTCAAGTTGGCAGCGTAGACAGGTTCCAGTTTGGGATCGTCCTGTTGCAATTGCTGATTCCTTATTTCCAGCTGTAAATTGGTGGACGGAGTGCCTTGCGTGATTGAACCGGATGTATTTAAACCACTAATACCTGCAATATCGTTTATTTAATGAGAATCGTATGAAGTTTAGGAATATTTGTGCTCACCTTGAGTAATGGATGAGATATTGGTAGGAGCTCCAAAAACAGGCGACGTATTTGTACTCAAAAGCGGGTTAAGAATAGGCGAAGTATTCCCAGAATACATGCCCATGCCGGGGACTTGACCGTACAAATTGGGTTGAAGTATGGGCGAGTTCATGGAACCGGCCGGACTGGTGTTGAACGGGGACGTGTGAAGGGGACTGTTTGCGAAACTTCGTGACGGATCGAATATGTAAGTAGGTTGTTGATAGTTTTCGGGTGGTAGTCCCAATGTGGGATCACGTGACGTCGAAAACTTTTGGAAATCTTGGAGCGGGACAGTTTCGCTGGGGTAGAATTGATGGATTGGAGACGTGTTGTCGGTTAATTGGTGCCTGTGTTGTTGGTCCGGAACCATTTGGTGGATGGGCGAACCTAAAAAAGAAGTTTTTATTGCGGGTTTGAAATACGTATCTTGTCTAATGGAAGCTAACGTTACCTGGAATTGATCGAGGCGGACTAGATCTAGCTTGCAATCCTCTTTGCAACCTTTGACATTCTTGCTGTGGAGTGGAAGGACTTAAAGTGCGAGAATTGCTTGCTGAACCTTCGCTTCCTCTCCGCACTGGACTGAATCTTTCGGTTGACTTTTGTTCTCTACCTACAGGACAATACACAACTAGGAGTGTTCAATCTTATCGTGGTGTAGATTTTATTGAAATTGCACTTTTGGCTTTTGTGTGATCGTAACAATTACCCGAGACCGATAGACACTTACCGATGGTTTTATAAGATAAAGGAACAACTTACTGACAAACACATTAAATTCATTGTATGAAAACATGCTACCGCTACATACTAAAATTACTATTCTAGGTTGTTTTTTATAGATTGATACAACTTTGAGTTGGCATCACTGCTTTATTTGACCACCCATTTAACAGCTGATAGTTGCTTTTTGTTTAGTTAGCTTTGACATTTCATTATGGATCGACTTACACCAGAGCAACGCGTGCAAATTGTGGAAATTTTTAATCAAAATAATGGTTCTGTTCGTCAAACTTATCGTGCACTTCGTCCATTCAAAATTTTATTTTCCGATGAAGCCCATTTTTGGTTGAATGGGTCGTAAATAAACAGAATTGTCGCATTTGGAGTGAGGAGAATCCACAAGCTTTTGTCGAAACACCATTACATCCACAGAAAATTACTGTTTGGTGCGCTGAGAGTTATCTTCGAGATACGGCCGCAAATTCTGCGAAAAGTTTGTGAAAATTGGTGTTCCAGATTGCGCCTTGTACGCGCCAGCCGTGGCGGCCACTTGGCCGAAATCATATTTAAATATATCACTATGTTTTATTATGATTTAAACTTGTATCACTCTATAAAAAACACCCATACTACTAATATTCTTCATAGAATGCTCCCTCAATTAATGTTTTTGTAATTTGCCTCCATTTTGATTTTCTAATAGACCCATTAACGAACGCAACGTCATCACTTGCCGTGTCTTAATATCCAAAAAAAGCACGGAACTTTTTACATTTTTAGGATGGCGAGCTTGATGCGGAATTATCTTGTCATCATTATGTCAGTTTAAATGACAGTGTCGAGCATCAACAACTCAAGAAGAGAAAGTCATCGACGTGTCCAGTGAAAGAATTGATTTCAGCTAATACACAATATGGTTTAGATATTTGTACTAATAGTCGTTTTCTAGTGTTATTGCTCTTTCCAGTAGAGACGAAACTAAAATTATGGAAACAAAAGCGATCACAGAACCACTGAATCAAATTTTGACTTTCAAAATTAAGATGTTACCAACCACCATAAAAATCCCTAAATGGACTAAATTAAACATTTTTGTTTAAAAACGGCATAAAAAGGGCAAATTACAAAAAATAGTATAAACAACTCGTTTCCTAAGACCTTGAAGCACTCATTCTTTAAAAGAACTCGTGGCTTCGCCACTCGTTTTTTAAACTTGAATTCGTGCTTTAAGACGAGTCTTAGGAAACTCGTTCTTTAATATACTATTGAAAACCTTCAATGAAAAAAGAACGAAGTTGTATTATTATCAATAATTAATATTCTACTGCTACTATATTTCTTCATAGCATGATTTCTCATTCATTGTATGAGAATCTCTTCGAATTCTATGAAAAAATAGCAAACAATTTTGTGGTCGTGACCGTCACACAGTCTTCAGAATATTTGCTCAGGTTCATAAACTAGTGAATATTAAGTTTTGATTTATTTCCGGCCTCACCCGAGGGCAAGGCACTCAAAAAATTGTTTATAGACTCATTTGAGTTGTCCTCCCCCACGGAAATCTTTAGTAAAAGGCGAAAGATTTATTCGCATATGAAGGAAGACCAGAGTAACGATATAACTTCTCTTTCACATGTCATAAAATCAGTTCCGTTCTGTAGCGGGGAGTTACAACGTAGCTTTTTCGAAACTTACATGTACAATATGATAGTTACTACATAAATACTGTTATAATAAGTGAGCCTTGCTGGATTCTTATTAGATATGTATCAAATATTGATAGAAAATTGATCAGATGCCTTTCTCAAACAACAATATAAAGAATTTAATACTGTTGCCGACATGTAGCGCCATCTATTGAGGAATAGCAGAACCCAGATTAGAAATAATAGTCCCAAGCAATATAAATAAAAGATAAGTATATGTCATCAATATTGAATTCAATTAGGATACTAAAATTACCTTGCATTTCTTGAACTGTGGGTAAGTGGTGCTTAACCACGTGCCTTGAGTGCTTCCTCTGGGTCAACATTGACGGCACATGGTTTCTTTTCATCCTGGCCTCGACTTCCATCACTATTTCTGGCGGTATTACTAACAAACGCATGCATATTACGGTTCGTATCAAGCAAATAAAATAATACGAAAACAACAGTTAATAAAAAAAAAATCAACAATTTGACGGTAGCAGCACATACATTCAAAAAGTTGTGCAAAAAAGCCTTTCTCTGTGCTACATCAATGAAAACAACACAAACAACATCTAATTACCTGTTTATAATTGATGGGCGGTAAATTTTTGTCCATTTTAACATACATTTAAATTTACAACTAATATTATTTATAAATCTCAGATATTAATGCACGATTTCGAATAAAATATCACGATAATCATAAAAATCAAGTAAAAAAAATGTATGAATTACATACCGGGTGTCCCAAAAGTCTGGAAACGGTTGAATATCTCGTAAAAAAATCATCGGATCGCAAAGACAAAAAACACGCCTCTTTTTATTTTTAAAGATCTATTTAATGATGCTACTGTAAAACCACCCACACCCATGTAGGGGATGATGAGAGGGGTAGTTTTGAAATTTTAAATGGAAACACCTACTTTTTATTGCATTGTTGCATTCTTCATGAAAAACCGTGTTAGGATGTCTAATCAACCCTTTTTTCAACCCTACTTAAGGGATGAAAAAAAGGGCGAAAAAAATTTGTTTTCATACGGTGTTGCATTCACTATGAAAAATGTGTTTTCATGTGCAATCAACCCTTTTTTTCAACCCCAATTAGGGGGTGCAAAAAGGGTAGTTTTAGTAATTTTGTCAAAAAAAAAACTTTTCATACGCTGGTCATTTTCCATAAAGAAAACCATGTTTTGATGTGCAATCATCATTTTTTTTGCAATAATTACCAAAACTACCCCCTCTTTCACCCCCTACGTGGGATTGAAAAAGGGGTTGATTGCACATCAAAACATGGTTTTCTTTATGGAAAATGACCAGCGTAGTTTTTTTTGACAGAATTACAAAAACTACCCTTTTTGCACACCCTAATTGGGGTTGAAAAAAAGGGTTGATTGCACATGAAAACACATTTTTCATAGTGAATGCAACACCGTATGAAAACAATTTTTTTCGCAAAAAAAGCAAAACCCCTTAAATAGGGTTGAAAAAAGGGTTGATTGCACATCCTAAGACGGTTTTTCATGAAGAATGCAACAATGCAATAAAAAGTAGGTGTTTCCATTAAAAATTTTAAAACTACCCTTCTCATCATCCCCTACATGGGTGAGGGTGGTTCATCAGTAGCAGCATTGAATAGATCATTAAAAATAAAAAGAGGCGTGTTTTTTGTCTTTGCGATCCGATGATTTGTTTACGAGATATTCAACCGTTTCCAGACTTTTGGGACACCCGGTATAACCTAATACAATTATCTGATACATTCAATTATTAATTTTTCAGCAACATATATTTAAAAATGTTCTTGTTTATTTCATAATATTGCCTATTATATGGTGCAGTGTTTCAAAATAATGAGATTAATGAAAACTAACTATAATATCTATAAATAAGAAATACTTAATATTGAATTTAAAGCGTTTAAAACGTTTAATTGATTGTATTATTTAAATCATTGATTACATTCTCGTATGAATGGAACTCAAAAAAATTAGTTTTGTATAATTGATTGTATTATTTAAATCATTGATTAGATTCTCGTATGAATTGAACTCAAAAAAATTAGTTTTGTATAATTGATCGTATTATTTAAATCATTGATTACATTCTCGTATGAATTGAACTCAAAAAAATTAGTTTTGTATAATTGATTGTATTATTTAAATCATTGTTTACATTCTCGTATGAATTGAACTCAAAAAAATTAGTTTTGTATAATTGATTGTATTATTTAAATCATTGATTAGATTCTCGTATGAATTGAACTCAAAAAAATTAGTTTTGTATAATTGATCGTATTATTTAAATCATTGATTACATTCTCGTATGAATTGAACTCAAAAAAATTAGTTTTGTATAATTGATTGTATTATTTAAATCATTGTTTACATTCTCGTATGAATTGAACTCAAAAAAATTAGTTTTGTATAATTGATCGTATTATTTAAATCATTGATTACATTCTCGTATGAATTGAACTCAAAAAAATTAGTTTTGTATAATTGATTGTATTATTTAAATCATTGATTAGATTCTCGTATGAATTGAACTCAAAAAAATTAGTTTTGTATAATTGATCGTATTATTTAAATCATTGATTACATTCTCGTATGAATTGAACTCAAAAAAATTAGTTTTGTATAATTGATTGTATTATTTAAATCATTGTTTACATTCTCGTATGAATTGAACTCAAAAAAATTAGTTTTGTATAATTGATCGTATTATTTAAATCATTGATTACATTCTCGTATGAATTGAACTCAAAAAAATTAGTTTTGTATAATTGATTGTATTATGTAAATCATTGTTTACATTCTCATATCAATTGAACTCAAAAAAATTAGTTTTGTATAATTGATTGTATTATTTAAATCATTGATTACATTCTCGTATGAATTGAACTGAAAAAAATTAGTTTTGTATAATTGATTGTATTATTTAAATCATTGATTACATTCTCGTATGAATTGAACTCAAAAAAATTAGTTTTGTATAATTGATTGTATTATTTAAGTCATTGATTACATTCTCGTATGAATTGAACTCAAAAAAATTAGTTTTGTATAATTGATTGTATTATTTAAGTCATTGATTACATTCTCGTATGTCTTGAACTCAAAAAAATTAGTTTTGTATAATTGATTGTATTATTTGAATAATTGATTACATTCTCGTATGTCTTGAACTCAAAAAAATTAGTTTTGTATAATTGATTGTATTATTTGAATAATTGATTACATTCTCGTAATGAATTAATAAAATCAGGACAAAAATTAATTACCTGGAGGTCTTTCCATCACTGTCAATAAGCCTGTACGCCTGGTGCGACCACCCGAGCCACTGCTAGCCTGCATTGAATGAACATCTTCAGTACTAGCCATTGTATGCCTTTTCGAGTTTCCACGACCTTGCATATATCTGTAAATGAATTGTACCGACCATTAATTGCAATAGACGCTAAATTAAACTAATTTTTTTTACCTAGCAACAGCCGCTAATTCGTCGAACGCAGGCTGGTTAGGATCCATTGCTTGCGTACCAGTTCCACTACTCAAGCTCGGATTACCGCTGGAACTCGTCGACATCATTGACAGCTGTTCGTGAGAACCCGGAGTGCCCCAAGCCATGTGTAAATTGGCCCCTCCGTCTGATTTAAAGCGGAAGGATTTTTTTTTAAATATGCATCAGTTTGATTGTAAAAATTCTAATGATGGGTTTTTACATTTCACTACATTAGAAAAACTATGTACGTCATCAATTAGATTCATGTTTTAGAGGACACTGTTGCCAGATTGTGATAAAAATATCAAATATTGAGAAACTATTTTAGAGATGTATTCTATTGCATTATTTATACTCATTGTTGAATTTATTATTAGTACTATCTATTTGATATGGTTAATTGAC
Source organism: Endomychus coccineus (assembly GCA_958510875.1). NCBI lineage: Eukaryota > Metazoa > Arthropoda > Insecta > Coleoptera > Endomychidae > Endomychus > Endomychus coccineus. Next base: position 13,179,877 of record OY294070.1, read on the forward strand.
TCAAAGACTTTCTCTTAAAACAAAAATAACCTCTTGTTATTCTAGTCTGGCGTTACTGTTTTAACAATCAATGGAGTCTTTTAGAAAATTGATTTATAGAGAGAGATGGACAAAACTACCGGGATATCAAAAATTATCTTGGTCAAGGGTGGTTGTGGAATCTAAAACATGTGTCTTACTTTACGTTATCAAAACTTGTGTCAAATTAATTAATTTGAAGTTTCTAAAAGTGAGAAATTTGGCGAATTTTATACGAATGTTATAACACTCAGAAGTCTCTAGCGCTTTAGACTCCGGGATTTTCACGTGGTCTATCGAAATTAGAAGGTTCGAATTGTATAAAAACACAATTGCATGAACGCCAGACGTCCTATGTAATTAGCTACGAACGTAATCATTTTGACATATGCCTCGAGGAGCTCGCTAAGCGTCAGTTAGAGTTTATACTTTTTACCTCGATCTTGTTAATTCGGGGCCGTTTTATGCCCCGTGCGGCCGGCGCCAGTTGTAATAAAGTGTTTTCGGCTATAGGCCGCTAGCTTTTAACCGCTTTTGGGTATATTTTAGTAGCTAGAAAATTCCCTTTGGTACGTCGCACGTTAGACGCGCGTAGCTGAGACCTGTTTCTATTTTAATTCAATTTTCCTATTTAATCGACATTTTGGGGCCCGAGACTATGCTATTTAGTTGGCCCCGTTCATAAACTAATGACATGGAGCCAATACCGCATGCGAAAAGTACTCGTAAAGACGTTCTATGTTCCGATGATTTGCACTTTTCTAACTCGCGAGCTACGTGCTCCTCACGTGAACATCATTTGATTTATCGAAAATTAACCAATTTAAAACAGTTTTCGACCCCGTTTGTGGCTATTGCGACCTTGTAAAAGGTACAAAGTTAACATTTCGTTTTACATTCCACAACCACCCTTGACCAAGATAATTTTTAATTTGTAGTTCATTATTGTTTTACAACTGAAATAAATAGGTATGAAATTTGTAGGTTATTGATGATGTCAGTGTGATAGTGACATAATTATTTCAAACGTAAAGTAAGACACACGTTTTAGATTCCACAACCACCCTTGACCAAGATAATTTTTGATATCCCGGTACAATACAAAGAAATGAAAAATTTAATCTTTTCAAAATTAATAAATTCAAAGAAAATGAAAAAATTATAAAACAAAGTGACATTCTTTCACGCTTGATCGCTTTTGTACAAGTTACATCGCATGTCTGACACACAATAAATTGAATTAAAAAGTATTTTTCTAAAAAAGAACCAATATATCGATTTTTTCTCGTTTTATTGAAGCCCGATATTGATAAACTTTTAAAACACGAATACAGTCTTGCAACAAATGTAAACAAACAATATAAACTGTTTCCCAGCGATATATTTGAGTTTTATTTACAATTCGATGAGTAACTTGGCGAGCATTCAACTTAAGAAAACACTAACCTGATGCCCTCCTTCCAAACCCGCCTGCTGCATTCAGTACCGTCGGAGGTTTGAGTAAGTGTGGGTCTTTTCCTCCATAATAGTGTGGATTTTGCTGAGCCAGTAGAGGAAGATTTAACGGTAAATTCGTATGTGGAAGCAACCTCGTTTTGTTTGGATCGTATTGACCTTGTGACATGTAATGACTTTCTAGTACCTATATAAATAATTCATTTCATTTATTTATTTATTTAATAAATTAGGTCATAAAATTTTTAATGTCCAAATTTGAAATAATAATGTTATATAAATTATTTATGTAATTCTAATATTTTATTGGTGGAAAATCTGTTATGGATGGATATCTTGAAATATCGTTTTTTTTTAATTTCAAGGTGACATATTTGTGACACAACTCACCTGTTCATGAGCTGGATCACCCGGACCTACGGTATGTCTTCTTACAGTTAGATATTTGTCACCGTATAAACAACTGCAATAACCACTAGAAGTTGTAGGAATTGTTAAAGAACAAGTTTCTTCGGAATTATCTAGGTCCATTTCGCCGAACTGTAAAATAAAAATAAAATGTATTTCTTGTAACGACACATTCCAACGGTGCAAAGAGTAATAGCCAAAATTGGAACTGTCTTTCGTCAGCGCCCAATTAGGCTTATTCTGCTTGATCTCAATGGCAAAAAGTCTATGGGGCCAGTGGCGGCTCGTGAATTTTTGAGAGAGGAGGCTGGACATAAAACGTTTTTGTAAAAATATACTCTATTCCCAGCCTTTTAACCTTTGCACAGCGACCGTACCAGCTACTTCAGTGACAAAATTAATTGTTACCCAGCAAGAACCAACGTGGAGGTATAGAGTTTCTCTTGCCAAAAAATTATTTGTTCGTTTTTTGTCTTTTATTTTTTTTGGATTTTTAATATTTTGCTTTTTTTTATTAATTTTATAATTTTTTTTATATATTAACGGAATTCTACGGTCTTTAGTTTGCGAAAAATGATCAATAATATTATCAAAAAATGTATCATTTTGTTTTAAGTGTTTTACTAAATCTTTTTCAATAGATATTAAACTAACATTGTATAAACGATTTTGGCCCATTGTATTTGGCATGTAAGTTTTAATTCGTTTGAGAGTAGAAAATGATCTCTCCACCGATGCCGACGTGACAGAAATGGTGACTGTCAAACAAAGTAGTTTATAAAACTGAGGTAAAACTTGTTGCAAATCATTGTCTATCATATATTTTATCATATCGGCGTAACTGTCATACTGGCCTAAAATATCTTTATCCGAGTATATAACGCATAATTCATTGTGCCGTGCTATTTTATCAAAAATATATATATTTATATTTAAGAACTAAGTTATCTTAAAGTGTATTGGGGAACTCTTTTGAAAAAGATTCGAAAAATCTTCTATTCGTCAAGTCAAAAAACTTCAATTCATGTAAATCGGAAAATCGAATCTCAATTTGACCTTTAATAGTATCTAAAATTTCAAAAAAAAGTTGTTTATACTTAATGTAGTTTCTTGTTTAGCAAATTATATGTTTTCCTCCTTTTCGCGGAAGGAGCCTCATCAGTTGAAAAATTTTCAAATAAAATATTAAAATGAAATTCTGTATTACGGAAACTTGAAATTTTTCCAATGAGATGTTTCAAACGATCTCTTGAATTTATGTTGTAAAATTTGAAAAATAAGATCAGTTTGTTCAAATATAAATTTAAAATTATCAAGAAAAAACAAAAATTCTTCATTTTCTAAATAAGATTTTAAACCAACAGCAGCATTTAATGAAACCTGATCTGTTGAAAAGTCATCACTGTTTAATACAAAATCAAATGTTTCAATTAATTTGTCTTTATTTTTATGGATGGTAAATACTGCACGTGATGTAAAATTCCATCGAGTTGGAGCATTACAGGGAAATCAATGATTTTTTTTTAAACTTCGTCTTGTCAGTCAGCTACTATTAGTATTAACAATGATCGATTTTGATAGTTACCTGACATTTCTAATCCTTTCAAATCCGGTAAAGGCCGTTTATTCAAAAGAAACACTTTTATCATATATTAATTCACTAAATGGATTTTCTAAAAGGCAGCAACTAACTCACTAACACTCATTTTAAATTTACAACAGACAACAATCTAACCTTACTTGGCGTGACAACACATAAACAAACAAGCACTGACTGACCTACTCAGCAGTCGGCAGAACGCACGTCTCGTATGTCATAGATTGCTAGCGGCTGCCGCAGGCTAGCCTCCAGAGGATGTTGCCGTTTTCGCTGATTTACCCAGTTGGCGTTCGGACTGGTCGGAAAAACGGCAACTGCGTTGAACAACACATGCTCAGCGTTTGAGATATATAGAGTCTAGCCTCAGGGCACTGTTTCCAGATTAAAAATAACTACTGAGAACGGGGAATTAATTGTAAAATTTTAAAAATTATCAGAGAAACAGGAAATAAAATGGAGAATGATCATTAAGATAAATTGGTGAGGAGGCTGAGCCTCCTTAGCCTCCTTCGAGGAGCCGCCCCTGACGGAATTCCATCTGTCGTTCTCAAGGAATGTGCGCCTGAATTAACAGTTTTCTGCAGGTTGCTTACCCTTATCACAAAACTTGGTGTTTCCTTCCAGCTGGAAGACAGCTACAGTCCAACCAATTTCAAAAAAAGGAAAGAAGACCCTTCCTAATAATTATAGACCCATTGCACTGTTATCTGTGATCTCTAAACTGATGGAGAAGGCAATCAACATAGAGCTCATCAAATACCTAGAGAGCTATAAAATTGTGAATGAATGGCATTTTTAATTGAAAATACAATTAGTTTTAGGAAATCCCGTTTTAGACATAATACGTCTTCTGATGATGGTCGTGGGACCGAAACGTACGTAAAGATGAAAATAATAAGCATATGTCTTAGTGTGACCTATTTCCCAAGAATTTATATATAATTCAGACCTGGGTCAAGAATCATTATTAATTTAACAGTACATGGATGAAAAAGCAATCTCCAGAATGGTGAAACAAAGCGCCGGGAATTAGACATGCAGGCCAAAAGAGTTCATTAAAGAACCTTCGACAAAATTCACAGAGTACCTACTACGCTAGAATAAGCGATCAACCAAGACACTGATGACAACAAACACATGAACAACATCGGATTGGTGGACACAACCATATGTAGCTTCTGCCGAGAAGATGAGGAAACCTCAGCACCTACTGCGAAGGTCTGACAAGGCTAAGGTTTTCGATGATAGGGGAGAAAAAACCACAACCCTCCCAATATATGGAGGACCTAAGATATGACCTATGATCTAGTAATAAGGATGGGTCTAGACAGGGAACTCTAACATAACATGAGGGCACACGGAATAGATCTGCAAAGGTCGCAGTGGAGAGCCCTTAAGCCCCATACCAATCTATTCTAGTCTAAAGGTTGTAATAAAATTGGGAATCATAAGGCATTGTGAAAAACTGGTATCTTTCTATTAAACTTCCTCAGTATCTGTTTGAGTTTAGGAGATACCAATTTAATAATGGGATTATCGAGTATTACCTTCTCTAACGGTTGGCACAGTGCCTACTCGCCCAAATATTTACTATTTCATAGTTGCAGAGTGTATTCGTCCAAATGTTGATATTATTTTATAGTTGCAGAGTATATACTTGGCCAAGTCTTCGTACTATTTTTTTGTTGCAGAGTATATACTCGTGCTAAATCTTCAACATTGTAGTTTTAGACAGGGAACTCAAACATAACATGAGGACACACGGAATAGATCTGGAAAGATCGCAGTGGAGAGCCCATTAGCCCCATACCAATCTACTCCATTCTCAAGGTTGTAATATAACTGGGAATCATAAGCTATTGTGAAAAAGCTGGTATCTTTCTATTAAACTTCCTCAGTATCTGTTTGAGTTTAGGAGATACCAATGTAATAATGGGATTATCGAGTATTACCTTCTCTAACGGTTGGCACAGTGCCTACTCGCCCAAATATTTACTATTTCATAGTTGCAGAGTGTATTCGTCCAAATGTTGATATTATTTTATAGTTGCAGAGTATATACTTGGCCAAATCTTCGTTCTATTTTTTTGTTGCAGAGTATATACTCGTGCTAAATCTTCAACATTGTAGTTTTAGACAGGGAACTCAAACATAGCATGAGAACACACGGAATAGATCTGGAAAGGTCGCAGTGGAGAGCCCATCAGCCCCATACCAATCTACTCCATTCTCAAGGTTGTAATATAACTGGGAATCATAAGCTATTGTGAAAAAACTGGTATCTTTCTATTAAACTTCCTCAGTATCGGTTTGAGTTTAGGAGATACCAATGTAATAATGGGATTAACGAGTATTACCTTCTCTTAAGGTTGGGACAGTGCCTACTAGCCCAAATATTCGTATTATTCTATAGTTGCAGGGTGTATTCGTCCAAATGTTGGTATTATTTTATAGTTGCAGAGTATATACTTGGCCAAATCTTCGTTCTATTTTTTTGTTGCAGAGTATATACTCGTGCTAAATCTTCAACATTGTAGTTTTAGACAGGGAACTCAAACATAACATGAGGACACACGGAATAGATCTGGAAAGGTCGCAGTGGAGAGCCCATCAGCCCCATACCAATCTACTCCATTCTCAAGGTTGTAATATAACTGGGAATCATAAGCTATTGTGAAAAAACTGGTATCTTTCTATTAAACTTCCTCAGTATCGGTTTGAGTTTAGGAGATACCAATGTAATAATGGGATTAACGAGTATTACCTTCTCTTAAGGTTGGGACAGTGCCTACTAGCCCAAATATTCGTATTATTCTATAGTTGCAGGGTGTATTCGTCCAAATGTTGGTATTATTTTATAGTTGCAGAGTATATACTTGGCCAAATCTTCGTTCTATTTTTTTGTTGCAGAGTATATACTCGTGCTAAATCTTCAACATTGTAGTTTTAGACAGGGAACTCAAACATAACATGAGGACACACGGAATAGATCTGGAAAGGTCGCAGTGGAGAGCCCATCAGCCCCATACCAATCTACTCCATTCTCAAGGTTGTAATATAACTGGGAATCATAAGCTATTGTGAAAAAACTGGTATCTTTCTATTAAACTTCCTCAGTATCGGTTTGAGTTTAGGAGATACCAATGTAATAATGGGATTAACGAGTATTACCTTCTCTTAAGGTTGGGACAGTGCCTACTAGCCCAAATATTCGTATTATTCTATAGTTGCAGGGTGTATTCGTCCAAATGTTGGTATTATTTTATAGTTGCAGAGTATATACTCGCCCAGATGTTCGTACCATTTTATAGTTGCAGAGTGTATACTCGTGCAAAATCTTCAACATTGTAGTTTCAGACAGGGAGCTCTAACATAACATGAGGGCACACGGAATAGATCTGTAAAGGACGCAGTGGAGAGCCCATTAGCCCCATACCAATCTATTCTAGTGTAAACGTTGTACTAAAATTGGGAATCATAAGCTATTGTGAAAAAACGGGTATCTTTCTGTTAAACTTTCTCAGTATCTGTTGGAGTTTAGGAGATACCAATATAATAATGGAATTATCGAGTATTACCTTCTCTAAACGTTGGGGCAGTGCCTACTCGCCCAAAAATTCGTTTATTTTATAGTTGCAGTGTATTCGTCAAAATGTTGGTACTATTTTATAGTTGCAGATTATATACTCGACCAAATCTTCGTACTATGTTATAGTTGCAGAGTGTATACTCGTGCAAAATCTTCAACATTGTAGTTTTAGACAGGGAACTCTAACATAACATGAGGACACACGGAATAGATCTGGAAAAGTCGCAGTGGAAAGCCCATTGGCCCCGTACCAATCTATTCTAGTCTAAAGGTTGTAATAAAATTGGGAATCATAAGCTATTGTGAAAAAACTGGTATCTTTCTATTAAACTTTCTCAGTATGTTGGAGTTTAAGAGATACCAATATAATAATGGGATTATCGAGTATTATCTTCTCTAAAAGTTGGGACAGTGCCTACTCGCCCAAATATTCGTATTATTTTATAGTTGCAGAGTGTATTCGTCCAAATGTTCATACTATTTTATAGTTGCAGAATGTATATTCGGCCAAATCTTCGTGCTATTTTATTGTTGCAGAGTGTATACTCGTGCAAAATCTTCAACATTGTAGTTTTAGACAGGGAACGATAACATAAGAGCACACGGAATAGATCTGCAAAAGTCGCAGTGGAGAGCCCATTAGCCCCATACCAATCTATTCTATCCTAAAGGTTGTAATAAAATTGGGAATCATAAGCTACTGTGAAAAAACTGGTATCTTTCTATTAAACTTTCTCAGTATCTGTTGGAGTTTAGGAGATACCAATATAATAATGGAATTATCGAGTATTACCTTCTCTAAACGTTGGGGCAGTGCCTACTCGCCCAAAAATTCGTTTATTTTATAGTTGCAGTGTATTCGTCAAAATGTTGGTACTATTTTATAGATGCAGATTATATACTCGACCAAATCTTCGTACTATGTTATAGTTGCAGAGTGTATACTCGTGCAAAATCTTCAACATTGTAGTTTTAGACAGGGAACTCTAACATAACATGAGGACACACGGAATAGATCTGGAAAAGTCGTAGTGGAAAGCCCATTGGCCCCGTACCAATCTATTCTAGTCTAAAGGTTGTAATAAAATTGGGAATCATAAGCTATTGTGAAAAAACTGGTATCTTTCTATTAAACTTTCTCAGTATGTTGGAGTTTAAGAGATACCAATATAATAATGGGATTATCGAGTATTATCTTCTCTAAAAGTTGGGACAGTGTCTACTCGCCCAAATATTCGTATTATTTTATAGTTGCAGAGTGTATTCGTCCAAATGTTCGTACTATTTTATAGTTGCAGAGTGTATACTCGGCCAAATCTTCGTGCTATTTTATTGTTGCAGAGTGAATACTCGTGAAAAATCTTCAACATTGTAGTTTTAGACAGGGAACTCTAACATAACATAAGAGCACACGGAATAGATCTGCAAAAGTCGCAGTGGAGAGCCCATTAGCCCCATACCAATCTATTCTATCCTAAAGGTTGTAATAAAATTGGGAATCATAAGCTACTGTGAAAAAACTGGTATCTTTCTATTAAACTTTCTCAGTATCTGTTGGAGTTTAGGAGATACCAATATAATAATGGGATTATCGAGTATTACCTTCTCTAACGGTTGGCTATCTCCATCATTTGCCAAATAGACCGCCGGAATGGTTGGCATCGAAACGAACGGGGATCCCACATCTTCGACAATGCTCTCGTTGAACGACCGCCGCCGTTCTTTGGCCTCGTCTCTTATCTGTCTCAGACAGTTCTCGTTGAAACTCTCGCGTCGATAATTGAAACTCTCGTCGCACTGTTCTTCCATGTTGAAACTGGCCGCTTCGTTGGCCAGATGCATGTCCAATTGTTGTTCGTTGAAACTCTCGCTTCGTTCGTTTATCTTCGGTGGCTTGGTGTGGGTGAATTCTTCGGCTTGTTCGTTCGTCTTTTCGTCGTTCTCGACTTTTCGCTGTTGGGAGATCTTCGACTGGAAATTGATTGTGCGTTGGTGTAATTTATCGAGCAACAAGTTATAAATGGCGTAAATGTGATCGAACGATTTGTTCTTTAACGACTGAAGAATCATGTTTTGATTGAGGTTAGGTAGTTGGAGCATGTGGTTTATCACAGTTTTGTTCAGCTGGAGTTCGCGCTCGGGCCCCGTGTCCACTGGCGGAACGTTCGACAGCCACCGATGTTTTGATATTTGGAGCATAGTCAGTCTTCTTTCTGGTTCCACAACTAGCATGTGTCTGATTAGGTCTTCACAATCTGAAAATAATTCGTAATTTCCATAAACCAGAACAATGTATCGATCGTTACAATTATATATAAATACACTCGCTCAAATGTTCGTACTATTCTATAGTTGCATAGCCCCTACTCGCCCAAATATTCGTACTATTTTATAGTTGCAGAGTGTACTCGTCCAAATGTTCGTACTATTTTATAGTTGCAGAGTATATACTCCCCCAAATTTTCGTACTATTTTATAGTTGCAGAGTGTATACTCATGCAAAATCTTCTACATTGTAGTTTTAATTTCATAGACTAAAACTAAAAAATTGGCTTCAAAAATACATACATTGCGCATACCTGAAATGTCTACACACACGAAAAAATAATTTGCTTTTCGAGATTTTGTGTTTAGGACAATAGAGAAAGTATAAAACATATTATGTACTATTAACTGACTTATTAAAATGTGTGATACTTTTTCATTAATAATTATTATTGATGAAACTATAATAATCAAAATAAACTGGGCGAATATGAAATTGAAATTCAGATATCGGACAATAGTTCACAATATATAATGCGCAACACAGAAATTGGACAACAAGCAAAAGTTGTTAAAATAATAGGACGTTGGAATACCTACCTCGGGACATGAAGTACGGTATTCGAAATTTGCCTCCAATCACAACAGTTCGTAACATGTGTAACGTAGGAGCATCAAACGGAACGTAACCACATACAAGAACATACAAAACTACGCCCAGACTCTGGAAGAAGAGAATGATGTCATTTAATCAGTATTTTAGACATTATATCTTAATAATAACAACCATTTAATACACTACATCATATGTGTTTTCATTTATCATGATAATAATCTACCTATCATATTAGTTACGAGGATTATTGATTGATGACTTCTGAAGATAGTGATTCGCTGTGTAACAATTTGGAAGTTCGGAAATTAGGGGCTCGTGTGTTTTACAGTCGTGAATCACCATGAATGTTAATAGATATACTTTAGGCTAACATGTTTTTCATTATGTTCCAATTGATAGAGAAATAACAGTTTGACGATCCAATTTGATGCAATTTTTCATTCTGAATACCTCCAGTTAATGTCACACAAATGGGTATTAAATTATACGAATATTACACCAACAAGACTGATTGATGTACATGGAGTAATTTGTAGACAATTTACATGTAATTTGCAATATTTTACTTCGAACCATCAAACATAACACTATCAAGCTTCGGCAATGGAAGTTACCTCTAAAATCATCTTCGCACTAATATTATCAAGTTATTTCACAGCATGCTTATCACAAATTAAATTGAACCACAAACAACCCCAAGAATATTTAACAAAATTCATCAATAAATTTTTATCCGACCAAGACATGGCTCTTATAGTCAATGAAAAGGTACGTTATCCGAATGCAATAGAAGCAATATTAGAATCGGAAATCCCTAGAACAGTATTATATGTGGAAGAAAAAGCTAAATTTCCTATATATCGAATTTATGGTAATCCAAATTACATCCTCATCGAGAAAAATTTCAATTCCCTCATAGTAACTCTAAGCAAACTGATCAACCTGAAAAACTGGAACCACGAACAGAAACATTTGGTGGTTTTCCCTCACAACAACCTGACAGAAGTAAAAAACGCTTTGAGATTGCTATGGAGAAACAACGTCATCAACGTGGTTGTATCTACAACAAATACTTTCTATACGTGGTATCCGTATTTCGAAGCCAGTCAATGTGGAAAGAACATCACGTTAGTCGAACACAACTTTTATTCCGACCTTTTCGAAGGGAAACTAAAACCGCCTCTCTACGGTTGCAAATTTTCCTTTGTATGGAGCACTCTACCTGTTCTTTTTAACGATCCAACGGATGAAACTAATCCAGCACCATTGGTTACGTTCGTGAAATCCATTATGCAAGATCTGAATATAACCTTCACGTATTCTAAAGAAGAACAGTTCTTCAACAATTTCGCGGCTTTTGATCAGATCATGAAGTACGTCAATAATTTCGTGACCAAAAAACACGCGGACATATTCATCATGAGTTCAGCTGAAGACGTTTATGTAGATAACTACAGGAGATCTACGGTATTATATCAGAGCGATATGATCTTCGTATTGCCACCAAGAAAAAGAACCAAAATCAGCACAAGGTTGGTGAAGATATTCCCAAAATCTGTATGGTTGTTAATATTGCTCACTTTTGTGGTTTTGACGTTTCTCTGGAGGAACATTACGGGAACAGCAATGGTCATCATAGTAAGCCAGCAGTTGCAATTGCTCCTTTTGCAACCCATCATGAGTTCGCCTACAAGAACTAGGATACGTTTTCTCTTCATGGCTATACTCATGTATAACACTTTCGTAACTTTGATCTTTTCAGCGAAATTAAGTAGCGTAGTGACGCACGTTGGTTATTTAAAAAAAATACAGAGTATGAGTGACATGATCGAATCCCAAACACCGATAGAGTATGGGAAACCCGTACAGAAATACCTTATCGGTAGAGGTTTAAATTTGAGTTCCAAGAGGGATTTCTCAAATATGTCGGCCCTCGAAATAATGCAAGAATTCGCCAAACAAGACGAACACGCCTTTCCTATGATGCGAATACTCTTGAACTATATCGAAAACAGTTACGACGTGGAAAGAACGACTCAGGTTCAGGTAAGTTCCGATCTTATTCATTTATTAATATGATCAAAAAACGAGTAAATGATCAACCTAAATATCCACTATAAATATGAAACTGGTGTTGCCGCTTGGAGGATAGATATTTCGTCTGCCTCGCGAAGTTACTCTTCGCAAATCATTTGATTTGATTACTGATTTTTATATAATTGTTGCATCGCCGTTTGTTAAGATTGTTTTACAGTTCGCAATTCTTGTTGCAATAGCATTGCAGCAATACACTGACCTTGCAAGAACTGGCCTGCAACTTTTTATGGCAAAACGTTTTACATTTGGAAATTTTTACTTGCTTCTCCTTTCCAACCTTAAAAAATATATTAAAATAATGAAAAGTTGAGAATTATTAATTTGTTCGTTGCATGTTTTGAATTTATGTCGTTCTATGTGAAAATGTATAGAAGCAAAAAAAAAGAAAAACGTTGCTGCTATAATTACTATAATTAATTATTGCTGCCACTGCTCTCTTGGCGAAAGAGCCTGAAGAAAGAAGACAACGAAGGTGGTGGGTAAGTCTTTGGTTAAAGCAAAATAGAGGAAATATTGGTTTAACTGAAGAACTCATTGCTTCAGATATAGAAAAATTCTCAAATATTCTAAGGATGGATACAAATACATGTAGAAAAGTTTTGTCCAAAATTGCTCACAATAATAATAACATTAAGATATCTGGTTGCAGAATGGTTAGATATTGCTAGGAAATTTGAAACAATGTGGAATGCTTTATCTGGATTTAAACTACAATACAAAAAAAATTACAAATTAAAACTAGAGTCCAAATCAAAAACAAAAGAATAAACGAAACAAGAATCAATAAATCAATAGGTATAAGTCTTTCTGTTGTTCTGCGATATAAACGTCAACGTCAATAAGCGTCCTTGTGGGAACTTTTGTTCAGGTGGTAACTAAAAAGTCCCCAAATTTTCCTTCATAATTGCACGCAATGTCTTGAAATGGCAAGAAACTTGCAAGCAATTTCTGTACTGCGCATGCTTTTGATCAATAGCAGTGCGTATTGCAACAAGAATTGCGAATTCTGTATTTGTGTACACTTCCATTCTACTGAAGTTCTTTACAAAAGAAAAGAGCCTCAAAATGATAACAGTGTAAGACATTTAACAATGATTTTAACTTATTATTGCACGTACTAAAAATAATTTAGTTGTCTTAACAAAATATGTCAACCTGACAGCCGCCTACTAGGTAAATCAAAGTTTAATTAAAATTCCACACTGTGAGAATCGTGCCATGTACTTGTAAGTAAATTATTTTTTTTCTCAGAAATCTTCAATTTTTCGATAAAATTACAAGAGACCTTTTTTGTTCAGAATGAAACAAGCTACCTAAAATACATTTTTAATTGGCAATATACACATAAGAGAAAAAGTTAAGTGAAAAACAAGTTTTAAGGGTGGTTATTTCTACCCCTTACAAACATAGTGGAAAACCAGCAGCTCAGATATTGGATGCCTTCTTAATAGCAGATAATGTGTGCTTAATTTTATTTTTGTAACTTTTTGGATTTAGAAGATAAAAATAAAAAACTACTTTTTGGCGCCCCATTTAAAGGGCTGTATCTTAACATGAGGGGGTCAAATGATTTTTTTTATATGAAAGACCCACCTTATTTTTCAACAAGGAATCACCCACTGAATTTTTTCGCAATTATTTATTTACACCTTGTATATTATAATTGTTTTTGTTGTTGTTGAAGGATTTTGTTAAGATTTGAATGAAGGCAGTTTTAAATTAACATAAATTTACGGTAATTATTTTGAATGGATTCAATGTATACTTTGGGAGTTATGATTTTTTTCACACGATTTTCCTGAAAAACAATAGGATTCGTCACTGAACAGTAAACGTTTTTTTCTCAAAATTCGAATATTATAGTATCTTTCGTTTTTGAGTTATGGTGCAGATAAGCTATTTGCGACAGGCCGACCGGTTTTCTCAACGTTGCTTAAAATTTTATGAAAAATGCTATAGTGAAGGAATTTTTGCTCTAAGACTTTCATAACGATTTTAGAAAAAGTTTTAGCAGATGCAATATACTTTTTGAACATCATCTGCGAAGAGTATTACAATCACCCTTATCTTATCCACTAAAAATATTGTTAAAGTACTGAGGACCTCTCAGCTGTGAAGTAGCCTTCATCAGAAGTTCCTTCTAGTTTGACCTACATATCATTTTCAACACGACTCACAATCAATTTTCCAATCCCGGATTTGTCGAAGTCTGGGTTACAATTTGGAAACATTGTGAGTTCAGAAATTAGAGGCTCGAGTGTTTTACAGTCGTGAATCACCATGAATGGTAATGGATTCACTTTAGGCTGGTATGTTTTTGATTATGTTCCAATTGATAGAGAAATAACAATTCGATGATCCAATTTGACGCAATTTTTCATTCTGAATACCTACAGTTAATGTCAAACAAATGAGTATTAAATTATACGCAATTTGTAGACAATTTACATCTAATTTGCAATATTTTACTTCGAACCACAAAACATAACACCATCAAGCTTCGGCAATGGAAGTTACCTCTAAAATCATCTTCGCACTAATATTATCAAGTTATTTCACAGCATGCTTGTCACAAATTAAATTGAAGCACAAACAACCCCAAGAACATATAACAAAATTCATCAACCAATTTTTATCCGATCAAGACATAGCCCTTATAATCAACGAAAAGATAGGTTGTCGGTATTCAATAGAAGCAATATTAGAATCGGAAATCCCTAGAACAGTATTATATGTGGAAGAAAAAGGTAAATTTCCCATATATCGAATTTATGGTAATCCAAATTACATCCTCATCGAGAAAAATTCCAACTCCCTCATAGTAACTCTAAGCAAACTGATCAACCTGAAAAACTGGAACCACGAACAGAAACATTTGGTGGTTTTCCCTCACAACAACCTGACAGAAGTAGAAAACGCATTGAGATTGCTATGGAGAAACAACGTCATCAACGTGGTTGTATCCACAGCGAATACTTTCTACACGTGGTATCCGTATTTCGAAGCCAGTCAATGTGGAAAGAACATCACGTTAGTGGAACACGACCTTTATTCCAACCCTTTCGAAGGGAAATTAAAATCGCCTCTCTCCGGTTGCAAATTTTCCTTTGTATGGAGCACTCTACCTGTTCTTTTCGACGATCCAACGGATGGAACTAACCCAACACCATTGGTTACGTTCATGAAATCCATTATGCAAGATCTGAATATAACCTTCACGTATTCTAAAGAAAAACAGTTCTCCAACAATTTCGCGGCTTTCGATGAGATCATGAAGTACGTCAATAATTTCGTGACCAAAAAACACGCGGACATATTCATCATGAGTTCAGCTGAAGACGTTTATATAGATAACTACAAGAGATCTAGGGTATTGTATCAGAGCGATATGCTCTTCGTATTGCCACCAAGAAAGAGAACCAAAATCAGCACCAGGTTGGTGAAGATATTCCCAAAATCCGTATGGTTGCTAATATTGCTCACATTCGTTGGTTTCACGTTTCTCTGGAGGAACGTTACGGGAACAGCAATGGTCATCATAGTAAGCCAGCAATTGCAATTGCTCCTTTTGCAACCCATCATGACTTCGCCTACAAGAACTAGGATACGTGTTGTCTTCATGGCTATACTCCTGTACAACACGTTCGTAACTTTGATCTTTTCAGCGAAATTAAGTAGCGTAGTGACGCACGTGGGTTATTTAAAAAAAATACAGAGTATGAGTGACATGATCGAATCCCAAACACCGATACACTATGGGAAACCCGTAGAGAAATACCTCATCGGTAGAGGTTTAAATTTGAGTCCCAGGAGGGATTTGACGAAAATGTCGGTCCGCGAAATTGTGCAAGCATTCGCCAAACAAGACGACCACGCATTTCTTATGACAAAAATACTCTTGAACTATATCGAAAATAGTTACGACGTGGAAAGAGCGACACAGGTTCAGGTAAGTTCCGATCTCATTCCTCTATAGATGTGACCAAAACAAGTCAATGATGATTCAGTGGAAGCACATCGTATTATCATAATATATCATTAATCCTACAAGAAAAATTGAGCAACAATAAATCCATTTATGACGTAAAAATACTGTTAATGTACTGATTATGTAAGTGGTCACTTTTATCATGAATATTTTTTGCCCAAAGCTGTAGGACAAATAGTGTCCGTAGCTACAGCCGCTAGTCCAGGGCCGGATTTAGAAGTGGGCAGAGTGGGCGGCTGCCCACGGGCCCCCACCAAGAAGGGGCCTCCACCAAGTATAATATATTGAAACATTTTTTGGATTTCAACAAAAATGATAGCATGATTTTGTTAATATAGTAAAAAATTCATAATTTTCAAGTAAATTTGAATTCACACATTTTAATTATTTATTTTACATTACAAAAGCAGGAACAATTCCATTACAATTTTGTATTGTAAACATATTTTGCGGCATCTAATATTACCTTCTCCCATAGGGGCCCCCACCAAACTTGTGCCCACGTGCTCCCACCACTCTAAATCCGGCCCTGCGCTAGTCGACCTTAGTGAGACACCCGGTATATAAACAAAAATTTTATCGTTCTCTTCAAAGGGTTCAAATTACAATTTGAATTATTTCTTTCAGATTACCAGAATCGACTACTCTTTGTTCTATCGAAAGAGACTCCCGATAGCTAAGCTGTTGGATAGATCCATAGTGACAGTAACAGAAGCTGGCTTGGTGTCGAAATGGATTAGCGATTATAAAATGAATGACACCATAACTGCTCCCACCAACGCACATTTGTCGAAAATTCCAATCAGCATTACCAGTTTGGGACCCATATTCGAAATTTTCGCATTCAGCTTGGGGTTCGCAACAATCATATTTATAATGGAAATATTTATAAGACCACATTAAATTTGATGAGGATTTCGTCTGTTTTAATCATCACCAGTTTCATTTCATGGCGTAATTAAGACTCCTTCAACTGTACATATCACTTACCCATATATCGACTTTAGGTCCGTCGTATTTGAGGCCACGGAATAGTTCTGGTGCGGCGTAAGGCGGTGAACCACACCACGTGGACAGCAAGGAGCCTTCGGTGAATTGATTGCTGAATCCGAAATCGGCAAGCTGGAAACATCGATATAGTCAGAGCAATTCAGGGATAATTTCATGTCATCACGATAATCATTAGGGACAACCAAATATGCAAATCGCATATTTTGCATATTAAATGCATATTTTTAAATATTTGTATATATCGTCAATAAATAGCATATTGTACATAATTGAAAGAATTTTGAAAAGAAAAATAATTTTTATGAACCACCTATCATTAAGAAGTAATTTATTGTTTCATTTGCAGTTCTTAAGAATTCCAAGTAGTGCCCGCGGTGGTTCATAAGAGTATGGGTATTCCTATTCTTAAATTCCGAGAATTCAAAATAGGTCGTTTTAAACCCCTAACAGGCTTTTTACTGTACCTATATTTACATAAGTAGGTAAATAAAATAATAAATCGATTTCTGATTTTGCTTTTGAAGAGATGTGTTTTGTAATGTTGTGGTATTTTGTTTATTTTGATTAGTAAAATGCCCAAAGTCAGTAGTGCTTCAATGTGGGCTAAGTCATACAAAGAACTACGTATAGACATGGGAAAAGTCTGCTCTGCGTACTGCGTGCGTTAAAATTGTAAGTATAATTTTTGAATATTCAATATAGAGGGTGGTGCAAAATCGGGTTGATATCTGTTATTTTTTGAGATACAAAAAAAAACTTAGAAACGAGTTACTTTCTTTTTGAGAGACATACACAATGAAAATACACATAAATGTACAGGGCGTTTCAGTTTTGCCCTGCCAGTATTAACTTAATTTTTTATTCGAAACCCTAAGTATATTGTTTTATTTGTTTTCCTATCTATATTTTTTATCTCGAAAAATAACAGATATCGACCTATTTTGCACCTTTTGGACACTCGGGGCGCTTTCGTTTAATAGATTGAACTTATTTGTTAGGAATTTAGATTGATAGTATTGCTTTTCAATTTGATATTTCAATTTTTGTTTTACCATGCGATAAAAAATTCCAAATAGACCAACACGTGACAGCTTCTGTTCATATTGCTAAATTGGGTAAGATGAAATCTGGAGACGTGTCACAAGCCACATTAACATTAATTTCCAACCAATGTCCAAACAGCTAAACGAACAAGACACCTTTAACCGAGACCTGTCAACGCTACGTATTCAAAACTTTACTTCTTTTCTCCAGAAGAATTACAAATTCAATGTCCCAGGTGAAATAACTACGAAGAAACGACGTAAGTTCCTTGTAATCGAAGGTAATTGAGAAAATTGAAGCCAAAATTCGGAACAAACATTTTTACTTATCTATTGATGAAACCACCGATTCAAGAGGACGTTATGTTGCTCATTTATTAATTGGTGTTCTTAGCGACGAGATTCTGTCAAAATCTTACCTCATTGCTTCTAAAGAGTTACAAAAACAAATGCTCTGATAGTGGTCAGATTTGTTCAAGAGGAACTATCAACATTTTTTTCTTCCTACACCTGTTCCTGGAGATAATTTTTTGCTCATTTGTCAGATGCAGCACCGTACATGAAAAAGGCCGGGCAAAATTTGAAAATCTTTTATCAAATCTTGATACATGTGACATGTCTTGCTGTTGCTTTAAATAGGGTTGCTGAAGAGATTGGGAAACATTTTCCTCTTTCCAACATGAAAAAATCTTCCTAAGGGTTCAGTTTTATAAAGAAAAACTACCAAGCACTTCTCTTCCACCTCTACCTGTATTACAAGAATTTCTGTCAACTGAAAGATCTAATTCCAGAATTCTGTGACGAATCTTCCCAAACCCTATCACTGATGTTAAGCAATTATTCGAAAACTAAGAAATAAAACAACTTTGGTTATAAAAACCATTTACAGCTTTGTTTCTGAAACAATAACACAAATGGAGGAATCTAATTTGCCATTAACCCGAAGTGTAGAACTAGTAAAACAATTTCCAAAATGTCGCAGGAAAATGGGGGGCAAAAATTCAAAAATGTGATGGAAAAAAATTGTGGATTTCGGTTTCTTAGCCAAGTAAGTGATATTTTAGAAGGAGGAGTTAAAAACGCCGCTGTTACATCGGTTGATGTGGAAAGGAGTTGTTCCTTTTATAAACTTTTATATTCTGACAGGAGACAACATTTTTTTAATTGACAACTTTGAGTGGTTTACTGTTTTTGCAACTAACGACAACCTGCTAATATCGGTTGATGTAGAAAGGTGTTTTTCCTTTTATACATTTTTATATTTTGACAGGAGACAAATTTTTTTTAATAGAGAACTTTGAGAAACATTTAGTGGTTTCCTGTTTTTGCAACTAACGACTACCTGCTAATATCGCTTGATGTAGAAAGGAGTTTTTCCTTTTATACATTTTTATATTCTGACAAGAGGCAACATTTTTTGAATGGAGAACTTTGAGAAACATTTAGTGGTTTACTGTTTTTGCAACTAATGACAACGTGTTAATAGATGCATATTTAGGTTTAGTTCAGTATGTAGAAACATTAAAATGTCTGTTTATTTTTAAGTAAATCAATAAATTTATATATTTCAAGTATTTTTTTATTTGCATATTTTCAACATTTTCCTGCATATTTGTATTATTTGCATATTTATGAGCATATTATTTCCATAATAATCATTAAAAGTCCAGTAAGTGCTTTTATAATCGACAGATAAATCAGAGAATAGCTACACTGAGAATAAAGTTATACCAGGTCCTGTTAAAGTGTTTCAATTTGAGTATCTACTACATTGTGGATACACTGTAACACTATAAATAAGCTACCAAGTAGCCATCATCAGAGTAAACAAAATCAGAAAACAAAATGTGTCTGTTTAAATACTATTTGGAATTAGTAGGGTATATGAGGGATTACCCTTAGCTGGAGATAAATGTGAATCCATTTAATTGCTTTTTCGCTTATCCATTCCTTCTAAATTACCTAGATATTTGTCATTTGTGTTTCAAAAGACTGATAAACTTTCTTGAGAAATGGTGTGAACAGTATTTAAAATATGTTGGGCTAACGCTGATTTTCTTTATATGGGTAAGAATATTCTTTCTCCAACGCGCTTTCACAATCTGATAAAAATCTAATTGTAACGTATAACATACTAACAAACTGCATCGGAAACGGCTGAGCTACTTTCTTGAAGGAATTAATTATTTCGATCTACGCCTTGTCTTTGAACACAGCGTTCATATGACGACCTTTGTTCCGGTTGCTATGGTTACATATTGATATTCACGCCCCTCGCGGTTATTACGTTCATCGTTATAAATTACAGTTTGTGGAACAGTAAGTTTGACAAAACTATCATTATTAATTAATAAAAGCCTGTTAGAGAAAGTATAATCTACTAACTCGTTTGGAATGACTTATTCCACACAAGCGAAAAGTTTGCAGTTACTACAGTTCGCGAGCCATTCCAAACTTGTTGTAGAATATACCATTATACCGAGTAAGAATATTATTTCTATATTATACTACCTACCTTAATATTCATGTTATGGTCCAGTAGTAGGTTTTCAGCCTTTAAGTCTCTATGAACTACACCCTGAGAATGACAATAGCTTACGGCCGAAACAATTTGGCTAAATATTCTTTTAGCTTCGTCTTCGGACATTCGACCCTTCTCCACTAGATGATCTGCAAAATGATTTAATACTTAATAATGTAGAACATCCCAATCAGCAACAAGTCGTGTTGAATCAATTGAAACCTTGTGAAAAACTATGTGGTTTTCATTCTGGTACTTTATACCCCACCTACGAGGGCATAGCCAAAAAGTTCACGTCTAACAGAACCAACTGTCAGAAATATTTTGCTGTTATCGAAGTACTCATCGGAGAAGCTATTTCTCCTCAAAATATCAACGATCGGCTAGAATGGGTGTCCGGTAAGGTCGGTGGTAGATTGGTCAAATTGGATTCGGATGGGTCGGAATCCTTGGAAGTTGGTGCTAGTGCAGGAAGGATGGTGGAAGTGGTGATAGACGACAAAATTACTCTTGTTTAGGATCTCGTATTAAGCGAACGACGGTTGGTGAAAGGTGGGATTATATTGAAAAATAAAATTTATTTGTGAATCTACTCAGTTTCTCTTAGAGTTCTAAAAGAGTTCCACTACTTCACAGTTCGATAGAAAAATGAAGTCTGGTAGGAAGAAGTTGGACAGGTCTCGAGCTTGGTGGAACAACAGACGAGATCTCTGATGAACACCGACCCTAGAAATATCTATAGAAATGGGAGAGATCTCCCACCTTTCTACGATGTTCTAGAGAGGTCAATGGACTCGTAAGTGTGACATCATCCATCAAACGAATAGGTCTCTTCTGGATACAATCCAAGAGTTTCAGCATATGTTTCGGAACTGAACTCTCTTGATCGTCCCATGAGAGGGTGCTGTTGGTGGTGATCCCCAGCATCGATATGGAAGACTTGATAGGAATAGTTGTACCTGACATCATCATATTAGGGATTGTGGGATCCGCTTTCCTTGAGAAGACGTAAGCTGGACTTTTGGTTGCATTAAACTCTACTAGATTAACAGTTCCCCATTTCAAAAGCTTTGCCAGATCTCCATTAATTGCGTCAAACTGTCTCTGCGTCACTCCTCTGGATTCATGGAATGGTATAGAGGGGCTCATCATCTGCAAAGCTGTGGACGGGACAGCTGTTTACTTCCAGCAGATCGTTTGTATGGAGCAGAAACAAAGTTGGTGCCAAGACAGATTCCTGTGGAACACCAGTGTTCAGATTAGTCGATCTTCCACGTCATCGCCGTGCACTGAAGACTGGCGCAGTGCCGCCAACTTATCCAGAAAAAATGTACAAACTAATATTTTCTTCAAAAACAAAGTATGTCGATCATCATGGTGTGAAATGTATCTTAACAACTTCCTGAATTGATTTGAATTTCAACTTTTAGTGAATTTAGAAGAATCACCACCATCGTTGTGGATATTGAATAAACTGCCAACAAGCACTGCCATACAGGGCCGGATTTAGCAACAAGTAAATCAAGCAACTGCTTGTAGGCCCCACCCTCAATGGAACATTATACCAACCAAAAAAGCAGAGGTTGGTATAATGTTCGCATAATACAATATTCTTTCCCGAATCATATGTACAACCGTTATAGCTGTGAGACTAAAAGAATAAACGCAAAAGCAATGGTTATTTCAAATATACGAGGTCTGGCTATTAAATAACGAGACTATGCTCACAGAAGACGTCCTAGAGGAGTAGGGGGGAAACGAATGCAGCATTGGATAGCTGGAAGTGTCTACTATTCCAGTACGAAAACACGTTTTTGTCGCTGTAGTAGTATTTTTTCTATAGGGGTTAGAAACGAACGTGTTTTCTTCTCGTGCTGATAACAACGTGTGACGAAAAACACGAGCAACGTAAATTAAAAAAAAACTCCGACTGAGTGCTATAAGTTGTTGAAAGAGGCCTATGATGAGAATTCCCTATTTCGAATGGTATAAACGGTTTTCTGAAGGCCGAGAAAGCACCGAAGATGATCAACGTCCAGGTTGACCTGTCTTTGTTTCGACTCCGCAAACAGTGACCAAAATCAATGAAATTGTGCGCGGAGATCGTCGTATGAGCATTCGGATGATTGCTGAGCCTGTAAACGCCGATAAAGAAACTGTCAGAAGAATTTTACATGACGAGTTGAACATGAAGAAAGTTTGTGCGAAGTTGGTCCCAACAACAACGCACCTGCCCATAATGCGCTGTCTGTGAAGCGTTATTTAGCCGCTAGAGGCACTCCAGTGCTCGAACACGCGCCATACTCGCCTGATTTAGCACCCTGTGATTTTTTCCTGTTTCCGAAAATCAAGTCTGCCTTAAAATTAACTCGGCTCGAGTCGATGGAAGAGGTGAAGCGAAAATCGGCGGAGCTCCTAAATGCTCTTACAAAAGAACCCTTCCAGCATTGCTTTGACCAATCGAAAAAACGAATGGAACGGTGTGTGGCGAGGGGGAGGGGAGTACATTGAAGGGGAGCATTCGATGTAGAATAATTTTTAAAATAAAACTATTTTTCATAAGCAGTCTCGTTATTTAATAGCCAAACCTCGTATAGTATACAGTTTATTTAAATAATATTTATGTTCCTATTGTGCTTTATTTTTTCCTCATTGCGAAACATTTTTTGTTTTGGATGGATCGTTTAAGGAGATGGCCCTAGTGCCAAGAAATGTGAAATACAGTAAAGGTTAAGTAGGAATAATACACCTACATTAACTTTAAACCACTGTTGGTTGATCTTGGTAAAAATTAATAAACCACAACCATTATACGTAGCAGATAACTATTATTAAGAAAACTCTTACTGAGTTTTTATTTATTTAATAATTATAATTTATTCTTCCGGCTAGCTTTTATTTATTTATTTTGAATAATAATGATCCTTTTCTTTTTATATTATTTTATGGAATTAAACACAATATTCTTTGAATGTTAAAAAGTTTCTATATTTAAATCTCTATGACTCTAATTATCTCAGGTTTCAAATTTACAATTTAATTTTATGTTCTAAGCATAGACCTAGCTTTAACCTCAAAACTATTCAATATTAATAGTTGTTTACAAAATTACAAACGACAATCTTTCTTTCAGATTTACAAATAACACTACAATGGAGATATAATAAACAAACTTACTTTTAGTTTATATCCAAAAGTGTGTTTAACTATGTTGGCAATTTTCAATTTACTTCTTTTATAATTTCGTTGATGATTCACTTTTACACAATACTATGCTTTTTCACAATAATCACAGGTAACTAATTTGGATTACTTCTTCTTGAGACTCAGGAACTGTTGATAATACTTTGTTTCATCCTTTTAGATAAAACATGAAACTTTTCGATGCTTTATTGAAATTATTGATGAATGGCAATCGTTGGATACTTCTTCTTAATTGGAGGTTATTACAGCCTTTTTACTGGATTCAGATACTTGGAATAATCGTTGACTTTTAATAAAACTTATTAACTTTGGTTTCTTTGAACCTATCGAAGTTTGGAACACTTTCGTTCACTGGTGTTTATAGGTTATAAAATTTTGGTGAGTTGCAGGAGTACTTTCACTCTACAGATGTAATGGCAAACTGAACTTCTTTACTTTCAGATTCGTTTTTATAGGCCTCCAAAACCGACGCTACTAGATGTCATAATCAACCTATGAGAAGCTTTCTTTTCAAATCAAGGATGCCAAGTTAATTGTTGTGAAACTGACACAAGTCTTCATTGTTACCAGATTGACATTAGAAATTCCTATTGACCAATCAGAATTTAGTATACTTTACTTTTTGAATTATTTGAGATTTTCAACTTATTTTAATTGTTAGCGATTCCTTCTTTTTAAATTAATATTGCCTACATTTTTCCCCACACTTTGGTATAATATAACCTATGATTGGGTTATTACTAATATGATTATTCCCATATTTATGGTTTTCTTGACAGTTACTTATTCTTAAATCTAATACATACCATATTATATCAATAACATTCGTTTAACATTACATAACTCAAATTTACTAATCCTAACTTATATCTATCACATTATTCAATGTTTTGTACTATCTCATGATAGTTTTGTAATCACTTTACTTATGATTTATGATTTCGTTACACAGAACGTTTCTTCACTTTCACTGAAGTTCTTGTTTATCACTTCTTATTCTATTACATCGTTGTTTATTATGTTTTACATTGTTAATATTAATAACCTAACTATTATTTAGCTTTTATTATTGTTTTTAATTCCATAAAAATATTTTGTATTTGATCTTTTCTGATTTTCATAGTTCGGTAAGTTATTATTTTTAAATTTTTATTGTCTATGAAATGAAATCATTTCCTATTGTGCTTTATTTTTTCCTCATTGCGAAACATTTTTTGTTTTGGATGGATCGTTTAAGGAGATGGCCCTAGTGCCAAGAAATGTGAAATACAGTAAAGGTTAAGTAGGAATAATACACCTACATTAACTTTAAACCACTGTTGGTTGATCTTGGTAAAAATTAATAAACCACAACCATTATACGTAGCAGATAACTATGTTACCTGGAGAAAATATGGCCAAGTGCTTTTTCTACCCCCTTACAATTACATTTTTAATCTCATTCAACACATTTTGGGTATAACTAACAACCACAGGGATCAAGTTGGCATAGTTCGGCAGAAAATGAGTGGCTATGTTGAAAGAAGTTAGGAAAACCAACACCAGAAATTTGGGCGAAGATTATTCGATACTGATAAAGTGAATAACTTTTAGTTATTGTTAATGTGCATTGCTTAAAGTGACTATAATGTTTAAGGCAGTGATGTAATATTCATTATTTTGATGTGCTAGTGCAATAACATCAAGTTAAAACAGAAATTTTAATACTAGTCGCGGAAACGAAGCACTGAAGTTCGAAAAAAATTTGAACAGTAAGACGGATTTGAATGCGGTTTTTTGCATTCGATTCGTTAGAGCTTCAGGAAACTTTGTGACCTAAATTGATTTAAAAGAAATTAAAAATATGCAATTTGCATAAATAATATGTATTTTATAATTGCATTTTAAATTGACCGTAAATACTAAATTCACAATTCGGTTAATATTAATGAAAATGATTCCAAACTCGTTACTCGAAGGTTTTTGGGGTGGCTGAACACGAATGTCGTGACAGAATCGGCCTCCGAGGTACCTGGTGCCCACGGTGAACGGTATCCCCGTCGTCTTCTGGAGTTTTCGGGAAATTCGTTATATAATCAGTCCAAACTCGTTAATCGGGGGGTTTTTGGGGTCGCTGAACACGAATATCGCGACAGAATTGGTCTCCGAGGTACCTGGTGCCCAGAGTGAATGGTATCCTCGTTGTCCCCGTAAATAAAATACACGTGCACGGTATTGATATAAAGTACGCACACTGTAGAAGAAAACGAAGAACTTCCCTTACGGAGAGTTTACATTGTGTCTTCCCCTCGCAAGACACAACAGAACCGCATCCTCATGTATCGTATCACTGCTACCAACTGTATTAAACGCGCCAAATTAAAAAAAAAATAAGCTTCAGTGGATACCTTTTGTACAACATTTGAGTGCATAATTTACAAGCATGTACAAAATTTCAGTAAAAATCATGTAATAATAACATTAATTTATGGGGACAACGAGGATACCATTCACCCTGGGCACCAGGTACCTCGGAGATCAATTCTGTCGCGATATTCGTGTTCAGTGACCCCAAAAACCCCCGAGTAACGAGTTTGGAATAATTTTCATCACTATTAACCCAATTGTGAATTTAGTATTTACGGTCAATTTAAAATGCAATTATAAAATGCACATTATTTATGCAAATTGCATATTTTTGATTTCTTATAAATCAATTTAGGTCACAATGTTTCCTGAAGCTCTAACGAATCGAATGCAAAAAACCGTATTCAAATCCGTCTTACTGTTCAAATTTTTTGAACTTTGGCCGTTTTTAGTTCTTCGTTTCCGCGACTATAATGACAACAGCAAATTTAATACAAATAAATGATATGGATTTAAAAGTATACGCTTCCTCTTGTGAAGTTTAATTGGTATACCTGTATTTGAAACTATTAGTTAACAGAAGTTTTATTTCTAATATCGTTTATGAACCTTTTGTAAAATATATGCAAGATGTAACCGAAATAAATCTTGTCAAGAATATTTTCTTTAACTTTCGTTCAACTCCTAAGTTACTGAGATTATCGAGAGTAGATTTAGAAATCATGCATTGATTTGAACATTTTGATAATCTGGTATTTTGAGTGTTTATTTCCATGAATAACAATGCTCACTTTAACATTACAGTATGGATTAATAATATAGACTTGAAGCTGAGAGTAAATTTTCCATATCTTTATCTAAATCTTTTAGGTGGAAGTAGAAACAGTATGTAGGTTAGGTACTTACTTTATTTTCTTCAAATATTTGGTTGACACGAACAGTTTGTGAATTACATTTAAGAATAATTTGTCTTACTTGATATAATAAGTAAAGCTCTCCTAATTTTGTTTGTGAACAGTTTATTGAATCAAATCGTTAGATGTATTCATAAACATTGAAAACCTGCTCAACCTGGCAACAATGGCGGACCTTGATCCATGACGTCACACCATTCTTAACCTAAATGAACTAGTCTATAAAACTTAAAAAGGAACAATTTGGTGTTTGACACTTTGACCACAGTATATTATACTTTGCTTTAACTGTTTACTTTGTTCATTTTATAGTTGTTCAGTGTTCTTCATGTGCACAGATAACATTGTTAATTTTTTATATATTATTGTATTTATGTGATTTATATCTTGTTCTATTATTATCTAAACCATATACCTATTATCCTAAGGAGACAGAATTGTTTAGTTTAAACACGATCAGACATTGCCAAAATTTCGGGCCACTCAGACCGCTGTATATTACAAGTATGGCCGTATGGAATGTGCTGTTGCCGGATAAGTTGTTCTGTGTACCGGATTGACATTTGTAATTATTATAAAAACGTCCATACCATTATTTATTGGTTATATTAGAAGCAATACTGTTGAAATGTCGTTTTCTCTAAAAAATATTCCATAATTTATGGTAACCTGGAATATACAATCGAATTATAGTAGAATATTTAAATTTTTAAATATAAAACTATTCCATTCCATCATTTGTTCAGAAGGCGACAACGCCGCGCACCTTTTATGAATGGGGACTTTGTTCTGTACTACGCAATTTGACAGCTTCCGTATTTCTCGTAGCTATTTCGAAGCGGTGTTGCCTTACAAGTGGTACCAAGATTTCAATCATAGTTACAGCGTTGCCAATAAGTAGTAATTATGACTCGACGAAAAGAGGTCCGTTGGTTTTCTTTGTCATACTTCATGTAATCATTGCGACAACTCAAATGGAGTTTTATGAATGAGATGTTTCGTCTCCTTAGGATAATAGGTCTATGATCTAAACCGAGTTACATTCCACACATCGACATAATACATATGGACTGCGCGTGGCAATGATAAGCGCGGGTAGTGCCGGCGTGAGAGAGGGGAAAACGAAGAGGACTAATACTGTCTTTATCTATCGGCTCGGGACGTAAACATACTAGCTACAGTCATGTTGCATTTCCATGGCAACGCAGCGGCCAATAGAAACGCGATAGATAAAGTAGATAAAGACAGTATTAGTCCTTTTCGTTTTCCCCTCTCTCACGCCGGCACTACCCGCGCTTATCATTGCCACGCGCAGTCCATATGTATATGTCGATGATTCCACAGCACAGTCGTGTATAAGCACTACCACACTATGTGACACTGAACAATTATTAGGAGACAATTGAAGATAACTCACCGAATATTTCGCCCTTAGTAGCGTATTCTGTGACCATATATATTGTTTGATTCGTTTCCATAAGCTGATACAGCCTAGTAATATGGGGATGTCTTAAATTTTTCAATATGGCAGTCTCTCTGAATATTTTAGTTAAATTTTCTTCATCTAAAGCAGTCTTATCTATTATTTTTATGGCCACCTGTAACAAAAAAAAAGAATTAAGTACGTATCAAACTTGGATGGTTTAACAGATTTGGAACGAAACAGATTCTATGATACAATATCTCCAAAATGTATTTGGCTCAGCTCTGGGTGTGTCAATAATTCATTGATGCTTAAATATCTATTTTTCACATGACATATCTCTCATGGGGGTGCGTTGAAGCTAATATGATGTTGGCAGGTACAACTATTCTTATCCATGCTTGGGATCACCACCAACAGTACCCTCTCATGGGATGATCATATTAGGTCCATTGCGAAAACCGCTTCACAAAAACTTGGTTTTCTATTCCATGACAAGAGCTACTTTACATCCCAGCAGCTCCTCATCATCTACAAAGCGTAGATTCGACATGTCCTGGAGTACTGTCTACATGTTTGGAGTTCCAAAACATACGCTGAAGCTCTTGGATTCTATTCAGCAGAGCTATTCATCTGATTGATGATGTCACACTGAATTCGTTGACCTATCTAGAACATCATAGACTCATAGACGATCTCCCTTTTTTCTGTAGATATTTCCGTGGTCCATCAGAAATCTCGTCTGTCCCACCACGAGACATTCCAGATAGGCGGACTAAACTAGACTCCGGCTCCGTTAGACTCGCCAGTCTTGTACTTGTCCGTGGACCACTCATGTGATCCGGAGTGTTTGTTTCTCAGTCTGTCCTTTGGGACCAGAGACCAAAGAACAGACGAAACAGTTGATTTGTCCTGGCGAATGGAAGCCGAAAAAGTTCAAAGTTGGTTTATCGCCAAACAAAGTCATAGCGACAGTTTTTTGCGATGCACACGTATCATCCATATCAATTACGATGAAAAGGGCAAAACGATCACCGGCGTATATTATGCAGAGCTGTTGGATCGATTCGACGCCGATTTGAAGCGAAAGCGGCCGCATTTAGCAAAGAACAAAGTGCTCTTCCACAGGACAACGCATAGGTGCACAGGTCCGAAATCGCAATGGCAAAATTGCTTGAATTGCGCTACGAACTGATTCGTCATCCACCATAGTCTCCAGAATGGGCCCCTGCGATTTTTATCTATTTTTAAACTTGTAGAAATGTCTCGGCGGAAAGAGATTTGGTTCCAACGATGAGGTCATCGCCGAAACAAACGCTTATTTTGAAGGATTGCCGAAATCGTATCATTTGGAAGGAATCGAAAAATTTGAAGAATTAGGCTACAAGGAGATTATGTTGAGAAATAAAATAAGTTTTGACCAAATAAGTCATTTCTTGTTTAATTTTTCAGGGACATTTCACCTGCCCTCGTAAGTCATCTTAATCTGCAACGTTATTTTTAATTAGAGCAACTGTTTTTATTCGATTATAAATACATAAGAGAAAATATTTTATCTGGACATTTGTCAAATTTTGCAGGTCCGATGACCTTTAGAATACTCGGTGGGAAATAGAAAAATTTCTTATTTCAAATATAAGATTCCATTCTGTAATTATTAATCAAACGAGGCATGTAGGATCAAAACATGCACCATCCACTTTTGGTAAAATTGACTTATTACTTGGGTTAGATTGTCAAGAAATGTTACCTTGCTTACTTTTATAGAGTTAACGTCAAAACCAGATAAATTCTTAAGAAATTGCATCGCGGAAATGTGTTTGGTTCAAACATGAAATCTCCAATAGCAGTTTCGTATCAAAGAATAAATTCTCCATGTATCAGCTAACGAGAAGCATCAATTAACCTAACCTTCTTTAGGGGTTTCTCTTTATTTTAGTTAATACGTTAAACTAATGTTTTATTATTTTGATTCTTAAATAAGTCTTTTTTTAGTTAGTTTTCAACTTTTCTGTTTATTTTAGTTATTACGTTAAACATGTTTTATTATTTTGATTCCTAAATAAGTCATTTTAGTTAGTTTTCAAGTTTCCTGTTTATTTTAATTATTACGTTAAACATAATGTTTTATTATTTTGATTCCTAAATAAGTATTTTTAGTTAGTTTTCAAGTTTTCTGTTTATCTTTGTTATTACGTTAAACATAATGTTTTATTATTTTGATTCCTGAATAAGTCTTTTTAGTTAGTTTTCAAGTTTCCTGTTTATTTTAATTATTACGTTAAACATAATGTTTTATTATTTTGATTCCTGAATAAGTATTTTTAGTTAGTTTTCAAGTTTTCTGTTTATTTTTGTTATTGCGTTAAACATAATGTTTTATTATTTTGATTCCTGAATAAGTCTTTTTAGTTAGTTTTCAAGTTCCCTGTTTATTTTAATTATTACGTTAAACATAATGTTTTATTATTTTGATTCCTAAATAAGTATTTTTAGTTAGTTTTCAAGTTTTCTGTTTATCTTTGTTATTACGTTAAACATAATGTTTTATTATTTTGATTCCTGAATAAGTCTTTTTAGTTAGTTTTCAAGTTTCCTGTTTATTTTAATTATTACGTTAAACATAATGTTTTATTATTTTGATTCCTGAATAAGTATTTTTAGTTAGTTTTCAAGTTTTCTGTTTATTTTTGTTATTGCGTTAAACATAATGTTTTATTATTTTGATTCCTGAATAAGTCTTTTTAGTTAGTTTTCAAGTTCCCTGTTTATTTTAATTATTACGTTAAACATAATGTTTTATTATTTTGATTCCTAAATAAGTCTTTTTAGTTAGTTTTCAAGTTTCCTGTTTATTTTAATTATTACGTTAAACATAATGTTTTATTATTTTGATTCCTGAATAAGTATTTTTAGTTAGTTTTCAAGTTTTCTGTTTATTTTTGTTATTGCGTTAAACATAATGTTTTATTATTTTGATTCCTGAATAAGTCTTTTTAGTTAGTTTTCAAGTTTCCTGTTTATTTTAATTATTACGTTAAACATAATGTTTTATTATTTTGATTCCTAAATAAGTCTTTTTAGTTAGTTTTCAAGTTTTCTGTTTATTTTAGTTATCACGTTAAACATAATGTTTTATTATTTTGATTCCTGAATAAGTCTTTTTAGTTAGTTTTCAAGTTTTCTATTTATTTTAGTTATTACGATAAACATGTTTTATTATTTTGATTCCCAAATAAGTCTTTGTAGTTAGTTTTCAAGTGTCCTGTTTATTTCAGTTATTACGTTAAACATGTTTTATTACTTTGATTCCTAAATAAGTCTTTTTAGCTAGTTTTCAAGTTTTCTATTTATTTTAGTTATTACGTTAAACATGTTTTATTATTTTGATTCCTAAATAAGTCTTTTTAGCTAGTTTTCAAGTTTTCTATTTATTTTAGTTATTACGTTAAACATGTTTTACTATTTTGATTCCCAAATAAGTCTTTGTAGTTAGTTTTCAAGTGTCCTGTTTATTTCAGTTATTACGTTAAACATGTTTTATTACTTTGATTCCTAAATAAGTCTTTTTAGCTAGTTTTCAAGTTTTCTATTTATTTTAGTTATAACGTTAAACATGTTTTATTATTTTGATTCCTAAATAAGTCATTTTAGTTAGTTTTCAAGTTTCCTGTTTATTTTAATTATTACGTTAAACATAATGTTTTATTATTTTGATTCCTAAATAAGTCTTTTTAGTTGTTTTCAAGTTTTCTATTTATTTTAGTTATTACGTTAAACATGTTTTATTATTTTGATTCCCATATAAGTCTTTGTAGTTAGTTTTCAAGTGTCCTGTTTATTTTAGTTATTACGTTAAACATGTTTTATTATTTTGATTCCTAAGTAAGTCTTTTTAGTTAGTTTTCAAGTTTCCTGTTTATTTTAGTTATTACGTTGAACATAATGTTTTATTATTTTGATTCCTAAATAAGTCGTTTTAGTTAGTTTTCTGTTTATTTTAGTTATTACGTTAAACATAATGTTTGATTATTTTCATTCCTAAATAAGTCTTTTTAGTTAGTTCGGCATCCATTGTGGTCATACCAACACAACGTAAATCAATAAATCACTTGTGAATCGTTCCAATCGATGGTGGGGAGTTAATGTTTAACAAGCGATGCTTTGATTTGCGTAATGTTTTTTCCACGCAAGAAATAATGTTTAATCAAGACGGGATATTAACTGTTTTACATGTTTACAAAAATCTTCAAGGTTGTTTTCGATGGGTGTTAAAACAGAACTGTATGACATATCAGCCTGAAATTTTGAATGCGCTCTAGTTAAAGATGGTACATCACAAATGTCACATGATTTATCTGATTTATTTTTCAGACTTTACCCTCGTAGTTCACTGGCTTTATTCCGATGATTGAGTCCGTTCTGGCACTTGGCCCTGCCGTTGTGTGATCATGTGCGAAAGTGGAGTTTTCGAGGATGGGTTTCCAAATGTTGGGAAGGTAATATCCTGAGCCACGGTTTAGATTATTCCATGTTTTTGATTGCTATTGCTTCAAGAAGAAAGGGATTTGATGATTAGTGTCAAACTTATGTTCCGCAAGTGCAGATCTACTGGTGTCACGAAGCCTTGTACACCGCTCATGTTCTTTCACACGGGTAGTTACTGTAAGACCCGTTTCACCAATATAAACTTTAACGCAAGCATTCCCTATTTATACGATAAAGTTTACTATTCAAGATATTTATAAAAAAAGTTCGATAACATGGAAATTAACCGTATTGTAGTGACTACTAATAAAGTAAGAAAAATAACATTTTGTATGTTTTGCAAAAATGTTTTACTTTGTCTTGTAAGTTTCTGTTTTTACTTCTTTTAAATACTTATGAAGTAATATATCATTATAATTAATTTTGGTATTGCGCCAGTGAAACAAATTTGTTTTTATTTGCTGTCTACCCGCGAGAAATAATATGTCTTATCAAAATCTGCAATATTAAAAGTCGTTAGGATCAAAAGCAACAAAATCCAATAGTCAATCAAATGATGCAATCTCCATAATATTTATGTTAATTACAATAAAAATACTATTCGCACTTGCAATGCATTATATTTTTTCGATAACATTGATTCAATGTTATCTACCGATCATATCTGAACTAGTACTGCAAACAGAAATACAGTAGTATTTTTTTTGCGATTTGCCAAAAATAGTGAAGAGTGGAAATTGTATGTTTTGATCCTACACGCCTCAAATAGAAAACGTACAGGGTTTTTCCGTATATGTTTGCATCCCTCCTACGGATATTTGAAAAGTTACCAAAAAATTATAAATACAAGGGTTCCATATTAGTCTAGGAGCCAGAGCAATATTGATGGTCTGAACATTAACCCGATGGCACTATGGTTTATCGTTAGAGGACGGTTCAATGAACAATTCATCTCACAGACCGAATTTTCCCCGGCTGCTAGATCTCGAAATACAGCATCCGCATTTTTTCTTTTTTTTTTGACTGGAGGTTAACCCTTTCCAAGTTGCGGTTACTTGAGAAGCATGCCATTCTTATACACTTCCACCATGTGCCATCATTTTTTATCGTGTCCGTTTATCAGGCCGACCAGTTAAAATTGAACCGAAAATGGACTGCAAGTTAACCCCCCCCCAAACCTGGTGGAAAATGTTCATTGGTATTGGCAATTGTTAACATACCCTATGCCATCAAAAGTTATAGGTCCATTTCCGAGTAATTGGCCATTATTTGGACCAGAAATGTTTCTTTTTTTCATTTTGTGGATCAAACTTGCGGGTTACAAGGTAACATGATGGCACTATGTTAAATAGCTTTATTGGATGTCAAATAGAGATTTTAAATTATTGCCATCACTCCTTGCCTATTTCAACCTCCCAAAACCCTCTAAAACCACCCCCAAAAAAATATGAATCATATGATAATATGACCTATTTTATGATAAATTAGTCAATTATTTAGACTCTGGCTGGGTTTAAAATCGAAACGACTCTTTTTTATTTATTTTTTTCATTCTGCCGGATGATTTTACGGAGTTTTGGGGCGTTGAAATAGGCAAGGACTGATGGCAATAATTTTAAATCTTTATTTGACCTCCAATAAAGTTATTCAACATGGTGCCATCGTGTTACCTTGTAACCCGCAAGTTTTATCCACAAAATAAAAAAAGAAACATTTTTGGTCCAAATAATGGCCAATTACTCGGAAATGGATCGATAACTTTCGATGGCATAGGGTATGTTAACAATTGCCAACACCAATGAACATTTTCCACCAGGTTTGGGGGGGTTAACTTGCAGTCCATTTTTGGTTCAATTTTAACTGATCGGCCTGATAAAAAATGATGGCACATGGTGGAAGTGTAAAGAATGCTTTTCAAGTAACCGCAACTTGGAAAGGGTTAACCTCCAGTCAAAAAAAAAATGCGGATGCTGTATCTTGAGATCTAGCAGCCGGGAAAAATTCGGTCTGTGAGATGAATTGTTCATTGAACTGTCCTCTAACGATAAACCATAGTGCCATCGGGTTAATGTTCAGACCATCAATATTGCTCTGGCTCCTAGACTATATTATTTCTAAATCATCAGAATTTTTTTATATTTATAAAAATCTTTGTAC
The DNA here is from genome assembly GCA_958510875.1 of Endomychus coccineus. Classification (NCBI taxonomy): domain Eukaryota; kingdom Metazoa; phylum Arthropoda; class Insecta; order Coleoptera; family Endomychidae; genus Endomychus; species Endomychus coccineus. The sequence continues at coordinate 13,215,020 of OY294070.1, forward strand.
ATACATAGAAAATGTTAACCCCACACATGTATTCTATATATATTTTAATTTTTATACTTTGACTACACCAGAAGTAAACCTATAATGTTCGAAGAACATCGTGTGTCACCGGTGGAATTTTTGGGAGTAGGTGGTATTTTGCCACTTTTAGTGTTCATAACAGACAACAGCCTAAGAAAGGTTTTGACAGAAACATACAAGCTGTTGGATATTATTTGTACAACGCCCGTGTCGACAGCCAAAACTGAACGATGTTCTCCACCCTCAAACGCATTTAAACTTTTCTGAGAAGCACAATGTCACAAGATCGACTGAACGCATTGGCGGTCCTATCAATAGAAAAGAAGTTCGTCCAGTCTATTCCGGATTTTGACAACAAAGTCATAGACGTTTTTACCAGCATGAAAAATAGGAGTATGGTTTTTTTTTCTTGTATCTTGACGAATGTAAGCCAATACTTGGTATTTAGCATGAATAAATTATTCTATTCTATTCTATTTTATTATGTACAAAAAATAGTTTTTTTCTTGTGCCCACCCTCTTTCATAACACACGAGCCGCCAATGCTTGTCAGTATGGAACAAGGTTCTATTGGCCATTATCCTAAAATTAAGACATGATGATTAACTAATATTTGCGATTAATTGAGGCTTCAAGTCATTAAATATGAATATTTAATTTGATAAATTTACCTGGTTAGAGTTAATTCGTGCTTGGCAGTATGAACAAGGATCTATTGGTCATTATCGGAAAATCAAGAGGTGATGATTGACTGTTATTTGCGATTAATCGAGGTTTTAAGTGATTAAATAGATGAATATAATGCAACATTCATAGTATTGAACGATGTAGGTACTGATCGCCTTCCGGGCTGCTATACTTTCGATACATCCCATAGAAATTCTAGATTCTAGAACAATATTCGCAATTTGTACATATTGAAATGGTCGCGTTGTTCGTGTAACTTACTCTGTTAGCATATGTATTACATAAAGATGACCTTAAAAATCGCCTGTCAACCGAGATTCTTCGCGATAGCAGATAAATAATCACGAGGTCGCACAAGTTAAAGGACGTCAGCAGCGTTTTAGTTATGAAAATGGATGATAACTCGCCTAAAAGCGATACAACAAACATTATTCGCTGTTAATTTCAATTGTTTGATTAACTCTAATTTAAAAGGAATTGACCCAATTAGTGGTCACCGATTTCGTACTAGTTTTACGAAGTTTCTACTGGCTCCAAACCGATATACAGGCTGTTTTACGTACTCGTTCATTAGTTATACCTTTAAATTGGAACTGTCTATGATTTCATCGTTAGCGAAGAAGGAATTAAATGAGAAATTGAGTCAGAAATTGTTTAGTATACGACGGGGGTCTCCAAACTACGGCCCGCGGGCCAAATCCAGCCCGCCAGTGTCATCAATTCGGCCCCTGACAGCTAATGGCTTATTATTGTTATTTTTGTTGTGATAAGTTGGATAAAAAAACACAGAATGATAATAGCTCAGTTTTATTTACTTGCTAGGTAAAGCTTAATGACAAGTATAATACGCAGAAAATTTAACTCAACATAATAACTAACAAATAATTGAAATGCATCTCACTAACATTATAAACGTTATAACATATAAACACATAAACATATAACGTATAAACACTATAACATATAAAATACAAATGAGATTTATTAATAATGATTCTTGACCCAGGTTTGAATTATATATAAAATTCTCGGGAAATAGGTCACATATGCTTATTATTTTCGTCTTTACGTACTTTTCTTAGATATGAACATTAGGCATGATGTAGATGGAAAAATAAAAAATTCGTGGTTTACTAAAGTTTGGTCTCAACGTTATCTTCACTTCAATTCCGTTGCACCAACAAGTAATAAAAAAAAAGTGTTATAAACTGTATTACAGATCGCGCGGTTAAATTGTCCCACCCAGAGAACCGTCCCAAAAATTTAAAATTGTTTGTAATACACTGGAAATGAATGGCTTACGAAAAACATTTTTCAATCCCATCATTAAAGAAAGAATAAACAAAATTTATAATGGAACGTCATATACAGGATTCCCCATAATAGACTACCGATTTTAATATTTTAATTAAAATTTTTTTAGTTAACAAAACAAACTTTTTATTTTACTAAATTACAGCTAACTCTTTGGGATTTATGATCTTATAAATATTTGGCTAATTTAATTCTAACTTTTAAAAATCACGTCTTCTAAATGACCTCCACCAACTTCAACACATTTTTCAATATTAGATTGGGATTTATGATAACTTATAAATATTTGGCTAATTTAATTCTAACTTTTAAAAATCACGTCTTCTAAATGACTTCCACCAACTTCAACACATTTTTCAATATTAGATTGGGATTTATGATAACTTATAAATATTTGGCTAATTTAATTCTAACTTTTAAAAATCACGTCTTCTAAATGACTTCCACCAACTTCAACACATTTTTCAATATTAGATAAAAAGTGGTTCATTACACGGCGTAGCAAACCTTCGTCTATTCCTTCAACTTCTTCACGAATTTTGACTTTCAGTTCCTCGATTGTACCCGGCCGACTCGCAAACACTTTGGCTTTTAAATATCCCCACAGGAAAAAATCGGGTGCCGTTAAGTCGGGGGACCTCGAAGGCCAAGACAAATCTCCGAATCGAGAAATGAGTCGGCCATTAAACATTTCTCGCAGGACCCTCATTGAGTTTCTGGCGGTATGAGCTGTTGCCCCATCTTGTTGGAATAGTAAGGGATTTTTTTAGTAATCCTCGTTTATTTAATTCTGGAATGAGAAATGTCTCTAGCATATTAACGTAGCGCTCGGATGTTACTGTTACAGCGCGGTTATTTTCATCCTCAAAAAAATAAGGGCCAATAATACCAAAAGATCCTACTCCACACCACACAACAACTTTTGGATTACGGAGGTTCTGTGTAAAGATTTCACGAGAATTTTCATTTGACCAGTATCTAAAATTATGTTTATTGACCATGCCGTTCAAATAAAAATTTGCTTCGTCGGTCATTAGGAGACTGTGAATTGCTCCTTGATGTAAATTCAAAAATTCTTGACAAAATGCTAACCTTGCTTCTTTATCTTGATTGCTAAGGTGCTGTGCCATTTGGTATTCATAGGGATGAAATTTTAAATCCCTTTGATGAATTCGATCTAAGCTTCCCTTCGATATTCCTAGGATAAGGGTTTGTCGATTAGCAGACCTTTTAGGACTTCTCGTAAACGCAATTCTAACTCGTTCAATATTTTCTGGTGTATGAACTGTTCTTCGACGTCCAGGCTTCTTCAAATTTTGTACAGAACCATTTTCACGCAAATGACGAACCCATAACTTAACAGTTTTACGATTTGGCGCGTGACCCCTATTGTTGTTATTAAACTGACGCCGGAATGCACGCCTAACTTCTTCTATCGAATTGCTCCTTATGTAAGTTTCTACACAAAACACACGTTGCTGGACTCAGTAATCTATGAAAGTTCAAACGGATGTTGAAATAATGTCTCAAAGCAAAAAAATTAAATAATTATTGATGAAAACTAACAAACTTCTCGTAGAAAAATGGCGTTCCACGAAATTATTAATTTAAAATTTATTTGTGACAGTATTTGCGATTGCCTATAATGAAGTTTATAGGCTAGCATGTAGATTGTAAGCATTTTATTTTCAACCAGCATCTATCATGCATTTCCGTTAATTATCAGCTTTTGGTAGTGTTGGTTGTGTTAGAAATCATAACTGGAACAGTTGGAAAACTGCGTACCACTTTGATATGTTTGTATGATGTGTCCGGTAGAGCAGTAGAAGAAGTGCTTCAGTTTTCTTTATGTTATATTTGATTGAAACGACATTAAGACTTCCAAAATGTACGCCGGCGAAAATTTGAAACATGTTTCAGTTTAGAAAAATCCATAGTGATAGACACAGCAGGCAAAATGTTTTCAATCCTCATGAGATGACCAAATCGTGATCAACTATGACATAGAAACACGACTGTTCAACTGATCAGCTTAATGGAAAATGGTATTCATCCTTGTCACCAAAATCTGACGAACAAATGAATTTTAAAATTCTTATTTCGCCAGAAACATGGGATTCAATTCAACCTTCAGAGGAAAACCATTCATATTTGAAGTGTCAGAAATGGTCAAAATTTGAACTTGATTAATAATTTATTTAAATCCCAAAGACTACAGAAGATAGTCCCACAGAGAACAACCTATTTAGTTATCTCGTAGGGAATTTATTAATAATATAAAATGGGTAGTCTATTATGGGGAACCCAGTATAAATAACATAAACGGTAATACAGATATTTTTTTATAGCATTATCATACATTCCAGGGATCTCAGAGAAACTAACTGTGTTGGGAAATATTTTCCAAATCTAAAACCTTCAATACCTAAAGATAAACAAACCCACGTAGAATACAAATTAAATTGTTTAGATTGCGATGGGACTTATACAGGAATCTCTAAACAATATTTACAAGAAAGAATATATGGCCATAAGTATAGTACAAGAAACAAAATATTAGAAATTCCACCGCCCTTGCTAAACACTGCTTTGATTATAACATCAATTCGATAACAAAAATGTTAATATTTTAACTAAGGAAACCAATTATTATAAAATTGATGATCCACATAAAATGTGAATCCAAGTCTTTAAATCATAGAACAGATATTCAATCATTAAGTCAGATTTATACTAATTTAATTAACTAAAACTAAAACCCTTGCAAATTTCTAAATGCGTCTTTATAATGTTAAAAGTTTATTTTAGGTAGAGCTTAAGTATTTAATTCATATACTCAAAACATTAATGTGTTACAATTTCGATTGTTCGTGTTTCTGTTCGTTTCGGCGACGTGGTCATTTTTAATTGAAATTAGTGCGAAAAGGACGCCTTGTGGTGATACAATTAATTTCTTCTGATGATGGTCGTGAGACCGAAACGTACGCAAAGACGAAAATAATAAGCATATGTGTTAGTGTGACCTATTACCCGAGAATTTTATATATAATGAGATTTATGAAATTACGCATTCTTTGATCTCCATCAGTGAATGGTTTTCCACGTTTCGTAATTTCAAGAGCCACACGAAGCTGGCACGAGTTGCAACCTCTTGTTCAGTATTGAGTTTCGTAAACAAAGATAGCTGTGATTTCAATCCACGCTTCAAAGCTTCAAATTTTTCTATCCGCAAACTTGTATATTTTGAGTAATTTTAAAAATGTTTCGATTCATAATGACGTTTAATGTTATATTCTTTGAGAACGGCTATAGTTTCATTGCAAATCAAGCATAGTGTCTTCTTACTGGATTCAATTACGAAATATTGTAAGTTCCATTGATTTTTGAATGTTCTGCATTCACTGTCTAGTTTTCACTTATTTTCCATAATAGTGAATCACACACAAAAACAACAAGTCAAATCAAAATAATGTTACTAAGATGTCTTTTAAACACATCACACTTTTTAAGAAGTTACGCACTACTTTATTCCACAACAGACAGTTTCGCTTCTTTCGCCTTCTCTAGGCGGACTGACTGGCGGTCGCGCCGCTAGCTTTTTTATGCTCCAATCAGTGCCATCTGGAAGTGAGTTAAATACACCACAACTTTCTCGAAACAACGAGATTATTCGCGAATGTTCAATTGTTACTGCGCTTTCGGAAGTACTACTAGCGCTATCTGTTAGCGATAAAGGGTACTACCACTACCTATTTCCGCGTGTTACCACCAAGTGTTGTCAAGTATCGCGGTCGTAACAATTAAGTACAGTTAGTACACAATAGTAAGTGAACTAGCAAATTTAGCAAGCGTATGCTCGCACAGGGCGACAAGTTAGCACAATTTTTCCCTTCGGACGCTAGTGCGAGTCAAATTTATGATTGTGATATAATATTTATTTTCATTAGCTATCTTAATATCCAACATAATAAATTAAAACTGAAAAATTATAATTCTATGTCATGACATTGAAAGTTTATTTGAATTGACAACATAATGTGTTTCACTTATTATAGATGAAAAATTTGAGGTATCTTATTTCGCGAATTTTCAGAATTTTTGTATATAAACTGGCTAGTAATGACGAGCGTCCTGACCATGTTTTTGAGTTTTAGCCGGGAAATCGGGAAAATTGATTTTAGCTACCTAACTTTTGAGGCCATTCTTCGAAACACTGGTTACTGTGAAAAACTAATTGCATAGAAATTGCGAGTTTTTGCAGAGCTTTCCATAATTTCGAGTTGCTCCTAATTCTGATGGTTCTCGGAAAACTCGCGGAAAACCCTCCTGGCTAGCTCACTTTTTAGGTTAAAACACGAAATGTTCGAGTTTTTTTTCGATCTTTTCAAACCCTCTTTTCAAATTATATCACAGCGGTTTTTCGAAAAGTTGCGGAAAACGCTTTTGACTAGCTCGATTTTTGCTAATTTCTAAAAACTGAAAAGCACTAGAATTTGCGTATCGTTATAAAGTCATAGGCGTCGCGGAATAGAAAAAATTTCTTTATAGCCTTTCGAACGTTGGAGCAATTTGCAAAACATATTCCGAGGTTTTTTATAGTCTTTAATACAAATCCAATACAACAAAATATTGTTTGATGTTATGGAATCAACACACAAACATGTTTATATTGGATACTCCGTGGAGTGCAATGGTCTAGCAGTAATATAGCAACTCTTTTTTGCTTCCCTCATTCGCTATCGAGATAAGACTAGCAATTGAGTTTTTATATAAGCTGTTCAGATTTCCAAGCCAATTCAAATACAAGTGAATATTGTCAAATATTTACATTTAGTTTTTCCTGGAGTTGATTGTCACGAAGCCTGCGTTTGTTTACTGATAAAAATTACACCTTGAAATAGCTATTGTTCCTCTTGTTTTTACTTTGAAAATAATCCATTACACGAGCGTACTTATTCAACGTTTAAGAAAATTAAGAAGCGAGTTAATTTGAACTTTAGAGCCTACTTCATTATTCAAATCAAATGTGAATAAATGTATATTTTTTTCTATAAAGTTACTAGGACTAGAGATGTTAGCAAAAATTAACATACATCTTCATTACTTTTAGGTATATATTAAAATATGCCGATCCAATTTTGTTAATTTTGTCAAAACTCATTTATTAGAATTTTCATGAGGGTCAAATTTTAGTTTAACATATTTTCAAAGGTGCAGGTACGAGAAATTGTATGATAATAGTTAAAAATTAAACCGGTCATTATAATGAAAACATTCAAAATTAATTATTTCAAATGCTGCTGCAAAAAAATAAGTGTGACTAACTAAACAAGTCATCGAATCACTAGATAAGATACCGAAATTTAATAAAAAAATTGTTGACAAACAAAGAACGTAACTCGTTGTTATAAATTGATGAGTTGTAAACATATGGAATTGCCTTTATAATTTGTCAAGTATAAGTAAAAGATTAGATCTAGTCCTTTATCTAATTAATTCAAGCTTTCAAACCTTCAACTCAACAACCAACGAATTTCAAATCGAAGATACGTCCTTGAGACAAGGCAGGAAAACAAAAACGACATAACCTACAAATATTTGCTTTGTCAATTAGCAACAACCAATAAATGACGCTATGAGAAAAATCACAACATATTCGATATCACTATGTTTTAATTGAAAAGAGCACTCTCAATCTCAATTATGAAAGTAATTACATTAGACCCATTAAATATTAACATTGACAGTTACATGCAGAAATGTACGTCTTCAATTAAATGTACCCGATTCAACAAGAACGAAATATTAAAGATGATTGTGAGTACGACCATACGATGTGACTAACAATTTTATAAAACAATTGAGAAATCAGAGTTAAAAAAATTATCGCTACTTTGACATTTGAGATGATGGAAATTATTGAAATTACCTTCGTACGGGTGACAATATGAGTGGCCAGTTTAACCACAGCGAAATTTCCTTTTCCTATTGTTTTCTCCAGTTCGTAATAACCGACGCGCACTAATTTTTCCACGGGTATTGTTTTTCCGGACATATTCACAATATTTTGTTGTCAGATCATCACCAAATAAAATTCTACAGGCTACTAGATTTTAGTGCGACAATTTACATGTAGATCTCGCTCCGTTCATTCGCTTACGTCGTCTGACGTCATTCGTTCGTACAGTATGGAAAAGAATGTTACTGCTGCAACGATAACATCGGACGTAAAAGTCAATTAACCCATTTTCCGATTAATTAATCAAACGATTACATTTCATTCCGTGAAACTATCATATTAATACAATAATTGCTACGTAAACTAATAAAATACAGATACCAACTGAATGATAACAGGTTTATGTACTTGACAATAGATATAATCTCCGCAGAAGTTAATTTCCAAAGTGTATGTTTTTATAAGCAAATTCATCTTCCTATAATTGTTGACCTGGAAAAAAAATTATGGAATTATTTTGCTCTTTACCATGCTAGATATTTTTCAACGGAAAATGAAATGGTCCTTTTTTCGACTTTTGTTTAATGAAAATCCGTGTTCACGATGCTCAAAAACTCAATGAGAATGAAATTCCTAGTAAAATAATTTTCGTCTAAAAGGTATTAGAGCTGCAGAACCAATTATTGATATAAGAAAGAAGTAGTTAACTGTGTCTTTTGAATTAGTGTTATTATTAATTTCTTTATTGATATTCTTAAACTACCATAAACTACACTAGATGTTTTGACTGACGTAACACCCGTAGAAACAGGTAGACATCGGTTTCATCGGCACGATATCATTCCCTGAACTTAAAGACTGTTTCTAATCACTTGCAATATGTATTACCATATTGCAAGTGATTAGAAACAGCTAAAGGCGTCGAAAAACTTGAATTGACAGCATGACGTTGAAAGTTTATTTGATATCTCTAATATATGGGTGGTCTGCCACAGACATGTGTTGTTGTTAATGTATGAGGTGACTGTTATGTAAACGTAACCTGATGTCAAACTATGAAGCAAGAAGATTAGAGTCTGTAGTCTTCTTGGTATGTGGTTATCTGTGATCTGTCACGATGAGTCTGAGCTGTGATGAGTCATCATTCCGTCAATCTGTAAGCTTTACGTAATTATATGAACTGTCAAAAACGTCACTATATCGATTACAATTCCTGTCAGTCAGTGGTATTTCTCTTTTATTATATTGTGTATATCTATATATAAAGGCATAAAGTAATCATCAATAGGTTGCGAACAAAATTTAAATTTTGTATCCATCATTTTTATTAATAATTCTAGATTCAATTTATTATTCAATTAAATTTGGACCATGGAGTCAAGTAGTTATTAGTTCCAATCGACAGTATCTAGTTCTATGTGACATCCTGTTAGCACTTAGCAGCAGATGTCAAATTGACATTGACATGACGATGACAGATGACTAACCTGAACGATCATGATTCCGAAGAACTGTTTAGTTTTATTTATATTTATTGTTGTTTTAAATGTTTATGGTATGTTTTTAAAATTTCAAATATATGTTGACAATAGAAATAGTGTATTGTTAAATTAAATTTTATTGTCTTTGAATCTTTAAAATTTGAAAAGTGATTTGTTAGAATATCAAACAAAATTTCAGTTATCTTTAATCACTATTTTTACAGGAAATGCGGATAGAACCAAAGATAAAATGTATATTAAAATTCAAGGATCTAGTTCTTGTTTTCGAAAAATGAATGCTACACATCAAGTTGGGTGTAGTTGTAAGTATTTTTAAAATATGACATCACATCATCCATTTAAATATGTATTTCACTCTTTAGCAAAACGAGGAGGTACTAAAGGTGTGGTACATTTCAGTGAAACAGAAACTGACATTAAGTTTATTTTAAAAAATGGTACAGCAGGACCCTACATTCCAGTCATGCCTGTGAACCTACTTAGTGCTAAAATTATCGATATACTCATATTGAGCCCTAAAATATCAGGGCTGGTGTTGTTCCTGAATAATAAGACTGCCGATTATTTTACACATGAAAATCAATGCCCGAATGAGAGATATGGCCTAGAAAATACATGTGGATCTAGTGGTATTATGTGGAATCCATATGGTAGTGGGCTGTTATATAAAGACATACCTTACCCCATATTTTATATTGATAAGTATGAAGACATTGCCAACATCAAAAGCTGTTTTCAGAGATTTAACAATTTCTCATATGAAATTCAAAGGGATAGATCGTTATGTTCCCTCCATTTGAACTCGTTCATGTATGCAACTACTAATACACCGACTTGTATAAGGTATTTATTTTCCATGTTTACTCTGAATTTATGTATCAAACACAATTTTGTATTTAAGACGTTCAAACTTGGTGACAAATTTGAATCCAGTGAAAATTTGTGATCCATTAGGTGATCAAAACGTTTGGGCATCCTTATTTCCTCTTGTCACAGATGGGAATGTAACAGAATCGAAAGCTATAACAACACGAAAATATATAATAATATCGGCAAGAATGGATACAGTTTCGATGTTTGACAAAACAGAAGGAGCTGATAATCCTACCACTGGCGTAGTAACGCTGATGGCGACGGCTCGTTTATTGAAATCTATGTTCAATGCAACAAATAAGAATCATATTGAGTATGGTAAGCATATCATATACTTACAGTAGTATGTGTGAAACAGTGGCGGCTCCTCGAAAGAGGCTAAGGAGGCTCAGCCTCCTCACCAATTTATCTTAATGATCATTCTCCATTTTATTTCCTGTTTCTCTGATAATTCTTTAAATTTTACAATTAATTCCCCGTTCTCAGTAGTTATTTTTAATCTGGCAACAGTGGCCAGAGGCTAGATTCTCTATATATCTCAAACGCTAAATACGTGTGGTCAACACAGTTGCCGTTTTTCCAATCAGTTCAATTGCCAAATAGGGTAAAACAGCACATATGGCAACACTCTATGTAGGCTAGCTTCTCGTACGCACCCGGCGGTCGATGAAATACGATTACTTGCCGTTGCCGCCGCTGCAAACTACGACACGTGCTCTGTCAGTTGTTGTTTCTGTTTCGCGAAGCGATGTAAGGTTAAGTTATAATTTATCTGTTCGGTTAAAATGATGACAGGTATGTTTCAAAATCGATCATTTGATAATTGATACTGATAATTGTAAAAAATATTTATGGTTAACGGGATCTGAGGTACACAATAATTTATATTGCTGGTATTGTGGTATTGCTTGCTATTTACATCTGATACAACTTCATGTTGGGGTACTCGGGTTATGATGATTTGAAAAATTTAGCTCGTGGTATAGACAGACATGAAAAATCGCAGGAACATATTACATCGAGTATTAAGTTTAAATAAACCGGTAAACAGAATATTGTTAAAGGAGGAAAACATATAATTTGGTAGACAAGAAACTACATTATAAACACTTTTTTTATGAAATTTTAGATACTATTAAAGGTCAAATTGAGATTCGATTTTCCGATTTACATGAATTGAAATTTTTTGTATAACTTAGTTCTAAAATATAAATTTTTTATAAAATAGCACTGCACAATGAATTATGCGTTATATACTCGGATAAAGATATTTTAGGCCAGTACGACATTCACGCCGATATGATAAAATATATGATAGACAATGATTTGCAACAAGTTTTACCTCAGTTTTATAAACTACTTTGTTTGACAGTCACCATTCCTGTCACGTCGGCATCGGTGGAGAGATCATTTTCTACTCTCAAACGAATTGAAACTTACATGCCAAATACAATGGGCCAAAATCGTTTATACAATGTTAGTTTAATATCTGTTGAAAAAGATTTGGTAAAACACTTAAAACAAAATGATACATTTTTTGATAATATTATAGATCATTCTTCGCAAACTAAAGACCGTAGAATTCCGTTAATATATAAAAAAAAGTTAATAAAATCGATTAAAAAAAAATGAAAAATTCCAAAAAAAAAGAAAAAATATTAAAAATCCAAAAAAAATAAAAGACAAAAAACGAAAAAAAAAATTTTTGCCAAGAGAAACTATACCTCCACGTTGGTTCTTGCTGGGTAACAATTAATTTTGTCACTGAAGTAGCTGGTACGGTCGCTGTGCAAAGGTTAAAAGGCTGTGAATAGAGTATATTTTTACAAAAACGTTTTATGTCCAGCCTCCTCTCTCAAAAATTCACGAGCCGCCACTGGTGTGAAAGTGGAGAAATGCGTGAAGATGAGATCATGTTGAAATGTTCCTTTCTAGATAAAAACGTCTTATTCATTCTATTCACTGGAGAGACTTATGACTACATGGGTTCACAGAGATTACTTTATGACATGGAGCACAATAATTTCCCATTGAAAAGTGAAGAATCCCCAATTTTACCCAATATCACTGTGGAAGATATCGCTCTATTCGTTGAATTGAGCCAGTTGAGCAAAGGAGATGGAGTGTATATCCATAATTATAAGCCCAATCAGGTGATTTTATTTTAACTTTGAATTCAATTCTGTAAACTTAATTCACTTTCTACCATTGGAACTATGCATAATCTTAAACTACTGATATTGAATTAAAAAGAATACGTTCGAATTGAGAAAATGTTACAAGTATTGCTGTAAATGAAGTCGGTAAAAGTGTACGGCCTTTTCGATCTTGTCGGAATTTCGGGGCAATTCTTTGCATTTTATGCCATTCGGGAGTTTCTCTGACCGATAATAATCCGTTGAACTAGGTATAATCCGTAACTATAATTATGAATGCAACTCTTTCCAAGGTTGCTGGATAAATAGTAGTATTCAAAAACCTTAAAACCCGCTCAACTTGACAACACTGTATCACATGCTGCTATGACGTGATTTCTTTCTTATCGTGAACAGGCTATAGATATGGATTCTACATAGTAATATTAAACGTAATGTTAGATATAACAAAGTTAAATGACACTTGTTTGACTTCTCAATAAGTTGAATAATTTTTTGACAGTGTGCTTACAACATTAATTTGAGTATACAAAAGTTTGACAGAGCAACATTGAATATTTTAACTTTTTCATAGATTGATACATTTGTAAGTAATTTGGAAAAAAACAAAGGTGCTCTGGACCTTCAAAAATCGAATGGAACACTACCACCAGGATCTTTGCATACTTTCTTGAAGAAACACGAACAAATGCCAGCTGTATTACTGGCCAATCACAAGGAATCGTACAGCAACCATTTTTACAATTCCATCTTCGATAATGCATCGAATATCGATTTCAAATACGTCAATGGAAGTGGAAACGTACCTAGTGATAGTATTCAGAGTCATATAGTAGACGTGGCAACAATGGTAGCTAAGAGTGTTTACGAAGAAATAACGACAGAGAGCGCTCCGGAAGTTGAAAATGATGTTGTCCCATTAGTATGTTGGCATAAATACCACGAACGAATTTATTGTAATTATTATTATTTTTAGGTCGATGAACTGTTCCACTGTTATTTAGAAGATGCCAATTGTAAAGTGTTTCAAGCCGTTTATAAACAGGTATTTATTGATAAAAGATTTTCAGAAATTATATATAAAAGTAAAAACTATTTAAATCGGTCTGGTCATACAATAATTTATTATTTATTAACATTGAAGGTCGTTTTGCAAATAAATTGATCTAATTATAAACTCTAATTTTGAAGGAATATGACTTGCATTCAAAGAATATCATACAAAATGAACATTTGCAAACCTTGTTAATCTGGAGTCTTCATTTATTACATTGAAAAAAATAATGAATAGTTCTATAATTAAAATAAAATAAAATTAAAACCCTGTTGATGATTAAATTGATTTAAATTTCCAAGTGAAGAAATATCATAAAATAAGCTTCTGACTAAATCCAAAGCGCCTTCACGTTTTTGTTTATATTTATACTTTATTAAAACATATTTTCTTTGATAAAAAACTATTAAAAGTTTGATTTTTATTAATTTAATAAATAAATGTGACTATGACTTCGCTAACACATTAACTTCTTCAAACAAATATTACACCTAATAACTTACTACAAAAGAGCTAAACTAATATAAAACTTTAATGATACCAAGATATCAAAAATTATCTTGGTTAAGGGTGGTTGTGGAATCTAAAACGTGTGTCTTACTTTACGTTTGAAATAATTATGTCATAATTAACTTTTAGAAGTTTCTAAAAGTGCGAAATTTCGCAATTTTATACGAATATTGTAAAACTCAGAAGTCTTTAGCGCTTTGGACTACGGGATTTTCACGTGGCCTATCGAAATTAGAAGGTTCGAATTATCTAAAAACATAACTGCTTGAACGCCAGACGTCCTATGTAATTAGCTACGAACGAAATCATTTTGACATATGCCTCGAGGAGCTCGCTGCGCGTAAGTTAGAGTTTATACATTTTACCTCGGTCTTGTTAATTTGGGGCCGTTTCTTGCCCCGTGAGACCGGCGCCAGTTGTAATAAAGTGTTTTTGGCTATGGGCCGCTAGCTTTTACCCGCTTCGTGTATATTAGAGTCGCGAGAAAATTCCCTTTGGTACGTCGCACGTTAGACGCGCGTGGCTGAGATCTGAGAATAGCTCAAACTGTTTTAATTAAATTTTCCTATTTAATGGACATTTATCGAAAAAAGAAGGGCCGTCGGACACGGTCCGATACTAAATCTAACTACATGGAGCGAAAACGGCACGCGAAAAGTCATCGTAAAGCCGTATTAGGTACAATCAGTTTGCACTTTTCTAACTCGCATGCTACGGGCTTGTCACGTGAACGTCGTTCGATTTACGGAAAATTAACTATTTCAAAACAGTTTTTGACCCGGATTGTGGCTATCACGACCTCTGAAAAGGTTCAAAGTTCACATAATTATTTCGTAATTTGTAGTTCATTATTGTTTTACAACTGAAATAAATAGGTATGAAATTTGTAGGTTATTGATGATGTCAGTGTGACAGTGACATAATTATTTCAAACGTAAAGTAAAACACACGTTTTAGATTCCACAACCACCCTTGACCAAGATAATTTTTGATATCCCGGTATTCTTGGGATAGATGGTTAGTGGAATTTTATCTAATTGGATTAGTACTTTGCAATATTTGTTTGGAGAAGCTATGATGTTAGAAAAACTATAGTTACTTTTATTTATTAAATTAATGAAAATCAAACTTTTAATAGATACCTATTTTATTCAAATTTATTCACGTAATGGCTGATAATCAACATTGTATTTTCATCATAACAATGAACAATTAAATATCAAAGTAATATTATAATTGTTTAGAGAATAATTCGGGACGAAATGAAAATATATTCATAATATTTTACTTTATTTGCACAGCCCCATTTTCAACTAATCTAATAAGCTGATAAACAATAGAACTTCAATTGAATATTAAATAATCATTGGTTACTTTTTTTCTGAGGTTAAATAATTCTCTAATTTATTATACACATAAATATTTGATAATTTACATTACATGAAGGCCTGTTCAAAACTGAGCGTGAGATTTTTCTTTTCCAGAAATTACAGAAGAGTCCTTTGAGTTTGTATGTGGGAGTAGATATTGTATCTAATCATGCATCAACGCTGAACGGTTTGATCTTGGGATGGCTTACAGGTGACATAGTTGCAGAATCCAATGAAAATTGCAGCACCGATCATTTCAATAATCCTGTAAGTAGATTTGTCTTTGTTTAAGTCAAGTATGTTTGACAAAAATCTTCTATTCTCATTCGATTGTCTTTTCTAGGGATTTAAATTGTACAATATGTCAGTTTCTCTAGATGACCTTAACAGTACAAAATGTTTCCGTTGTTCTATGAATTTTACGGAATCTGTAAGTCCAGCTTTCATCATTCCAGGTAAGTGAAACGTATATATCGATTGTCATATTCAATTATCCTCGTTCTATACTTTTTTTTTGCGTCGAGAAGGGAAAATCTTCATAGACGCCTCTCACTAGTCGCTTGAAGTGCGACATACGGGGCAGTTCCCTCAGAATGCGCGGTGCTCTGTCTCGAGCCATTTTTGGATTACAGATTTCGCTGTGGCATGAGAGATGCTACAGGTTTGCTCTGGTCCAATCAGGGGTACTTTTTTCGGTCTTGGTGCCTTCGGTAAACCATACAGAGCCCCCTGGTATCATATGAGGATTGCCCCTAGCGTTCTCCGGCCCATTCCAGGTTTGAATCGTGAACGATACATAAGTGCTGTCGGATCTCATCCCCTATGGCCCAGGTGAGCCAAGCAATCCAAGAATGCTTCGGCCTTTTCTTGTCCAATAAGATCAAAACGATACGCTCCTCTTATGGCTTCTGTCTGAACGGCGAGGTGCAGTGGCTCCAACCCCAACAGCCTTTCTATCGCAGCCGTTGGGGTGGTCGACATTGCACCTGGTATTCCTAAGCACGCCAGCCTCTGAACTCTGTTCATACTTACTAAGTTGCTTGTTTCAACTGTAACCTTAACACTGATATGTGAATAGAATGTAGAGTTAGAAAATAATCGTCTTTTCACGTCATGTATCTTGAACTGTCACCCAATCCGGAGCAGTCTTCTACAATCTGGCAACGTAGCGTTACAAAAAAAGGATAAAGTGTCTCCACACGTGTTTCTTACCATATTTACTATATCCTAATTATCTCAATGTAACCTCGTGTTACTTACAGGTTTAACACTCATTAATGGAGAACTATTTAACAATAATTCTGACGTTCCTATAAATCCAGTAGTCAGCACATAAAAGCTCGCTCCCAAAAGTCTCAATTTCACCCGCGTTTTACGTCTCTACGTTGTCAGCTTTTACTACTACATTCGTTTCTTTATTACCGGACCAATTCCAATGTATTGCTCTTCATTTAATACTACCTTCCAAAATCTAGTCAAAATTTTATAGATGCAATTTAAGATGTTAAGATATTATTCATCATTAGTCCAGGCAATAAGCCGGGAAAAAGGCCATAATAAAAAAAAATATAGTAAGCTAGAATTTCAATTTTTTTTGCATTCTGTTCCAGAGGAGAATTGTTATAAAAATAATCCAAAAGTTTAGAAAATTAATGAATTAGGAGCCGAAAATGACACCTGGTATGTATTTTGGGTCGCTGATCACGATTCCGCAGTTAGTTTTCTCGGAAAACTCCCTCCAGATGGGAAATTTGGAAAATTTATATATAATATATAATTTATAATTTTGTTGGAAAAATGACCTCTAGTAGGTTTTGGGGGTGGGTAGAAAGGTCGACCCCCGCGGTCTTGATAGTCATGAATGATCTATGGGGAATTAGGAACAAAATGCAAAAAAAATTTTGGAATTCTATGTATATTTTTTTAATTTTCCGGTTTGTTGCTCGGACTGCATTTATTTATTATTATTTATTAGTGTAATGGTTGTTTTAATGATTGGCAATTGTAAGTTTTTATTTCTTGTGGTACCTATGCGATAGATCACAATATATATTTTTTAAACGCATGGAATGGTATACAGTATATATAGTATAAAGTTAATTATAAAAATTATTGCAGATATCAAATACATAGATACAATTATAAAATACCTTTTTTTTGTTA
Source organism: Endomychus coccineus (assembly GCA_958510875.1). Classification (NCBI taxonomy): domain Eukaryota; kingdom Metazoa; phylum Arthropoda; class Insecta; order Coleoptera; family Endomychidae; genus Endomychus; species Endomychus coccineus. Next base: position 13,232,629 of record OY294070.1, read on the forward strand.
CAATCTTGATAATTTTTTTGATATATTTTATTTTATTTCAATTGAATTAATTTAATTTTTTTCTACTCTAGATTACGATTGGAGTTCAAATCTGTACAGCAGTTGGACTGAATCTACTTGGGGTGATACAAACATAAAGTTATTCCTAAAGCCCTCTGCAGCTCACGAAAATATGACCATCGCCATCGGGTCGATGACCTTAATATTTTCTTTTATTATAGTGTATTTTATAAAGTCACGATCACATATTTTGTTCACAACTCCGGTACTGCCACCTCCACCTGCCGATTGTTAGCTCACTGTATAATTAAGTGAAATACTTGTACAATTTTAAAACTCCACATATTTACACAAAATTAATTATTATTAATTCTTTCAAATATTCCTCAAAAAATTTTTATTTTGGACATTTCATTAGTTCATTAAACAATTACAATGTCCAGTGTTCAATTTTTTTTTTAATTTCCTCAAATTTACCTATATTATTGTTATATTCTTTGATGTAATACGGATTATATAATTTAAAAAAAATGCTTATTAAAAGTTTTAAAAATTAATAATATTAATATAATTTATATGGAAGAAATAAATTTGACAGAGTTGAATAATAATTCTATGTGGATGTACTCCATTTCGTGAGTTAGCTAGTATTTATTTTTATAATTTATTTTTAATATAATAATTACAATTCCAGTTAATTTTTAATTATTGCGAGATATTTCCCTTGTATAAGTAACCTCCTAAATATAGAATAATGTGGGTGATGCATTAATTGAGTAACAATACAATCGAAAATATTTTATTAGGTTATTTGATAAAGGTTATATCCAATAAATAAGTTTTAATACATTGTGATACATATTTTTAAGCCAAATAAATCTAGACTAATCTAATATTTGTTTTATTTAGGATTAAGTTAGTCCGGGGTGTCAAGTATACTGTGGCCTTGAAGAACGATTGTATACCCCTTACAGTACCGATTTACAGTACTCTGGTAAGTTATAGCTCTCTTAGGAAATCTAAGATTTTTCCCGAGTCCAGTGGCAAAATTTCCTCGATGGTTCTGTATAATCTGAAGAGTCTGCTCCTGCAAAGCAAGGTAACCTCGAAATTGCAATCAAATGGTTTGATATTATTTCCATATGCTTACTTCGAAAATGGATTAAATTAAACATGATTAAATATATTTATTAAACTCAAGATTGAAGAGTTCTAGTTTCATTGCTTATCAAATACATCTTAATATCTCTATGTTTCACCTCAAAAATAAAACGAGTTAAAATTAATTAAATATATTTATTGGACTTTGGTTTATCTACAAAATTTGAATTTATACAAAACCTAATTTATTTTATCACATTTGTTCTTTAGGGTAAATGAAATAACGACAGCTCTAACATTGCCTTCTTCAACATCAAACTATTAATCAAGACAACATAAAATAATTAAATTCAAATAAAATGGCCATTTATAGGAAATGCAATTATGAAATTTTGTTTGTTCGAGCTGCCGTTGTTTTATTCAAGAGGCACAGGAAAATTTATATTCTAACATTTTTATACGAAAATCCATGCTTCCAAAAACTAGTTGACTATAAAAGCTGTTTTACATTTCGTACATGCACATGTTGAGTTCAACAACACCCTGTATTCTCCCAAATAAACCATTCGAAATAGAGCTTCTCAACTTCAGATTTACGACACAGTAAATTGAGAATAAAATAATCTCAAGAAGATTATTCGTTATTAAATTTTGTTGAGAAACACTTCTTTTTCAAATGCTAAAGTTTTATTTTTCATTAAATTATGCTGACGTTCCAATAAAACTCGTCGTCGGATACCTATGGCTATAATCAAGCCACCTCCAATGAGGAGGAGCGTGGTGATTACTGTTTGTAGTGGGGGCAATACAACAACAGTAAAATACATCAATCTTGAAATATAACCTGGAAGTCCAACTTGATTCTGAAAAATTCAAAAAATGATTTTAGTCTTTTGTTATAATAATATCAAACAGGAAGTGCCATTATTTACTCAAACTTAACCACTATAGAGGGACATAGAATGACTGAATGAGAAAGGTTGAAAAGTTACATCCAGTTACCAGTGGTGGCTCGGGACTTTCGGGATTGGGTAATGGGTGGGCTATAAAATACAGCGCGACAAACTATTGTATTCTATTGGCATCCTCGAAACCGGGCTGGGACCCAGCACGGACCAACAATGGCCACTGTGCCCTGGGCGTGTATAGTAGAGCTCTCTCTTTTTACGCCAAATAACCTTTAATTCGGTATATTTGAAATAAAAACAGGAAAATGAATGATATGTCATGTTTTTCTGCGAACATTTGGGTTTTGCGCCAACGGTATATAATATAAAAGAAGAAACTAAAATATATTGAATTAATATTAATTATTATGAAATGTATTTTTATGTATTATACTTTTCTGAAGAATATTTAACGGTAGGCAGCACTGTCAGTTACTATTGTAGATAGGGCCTTGTTTAAGATATGTAATATATAGTTTAGGATATGAATTTATAGGGCAGACCCTGCCTATTTTAGAGAAATTTAGAGTTGATTATTACATTTTAGAAAATTTTACATTGTAATTTGGAGTAAACATGTTAGGCAAATGAAAGCAAGATGATAAAAACATGTAACTAACAAGCTAATTTTACGATTAGCCAAGCGACCGAGAGTCTTGAATGGTGACGTCTTATATCAAAAAATTGTCCACCGAAGGGTTCAAAAATTAGTTCACTGCGTCGATGAGAGCTGCTGGAATAAAATATATGAACTAATCTCTGGTTATACTCACATATTCTAGCCAAAAAATAGGCAATATTAAATCACTAAAACGTTCGATCTTGTCTTGGAACCCGCTTAATTTCCTAAGGACTAGATTACTTTGGGACCTTGCCATGGACTCCAGAGGAATTCCAGTGATCTATTCGAAAAAATACAGTTGAGTCAAAGAACAAACTGATTTCGTATTGTGTACTTACAGGCTCAACTATGGCGTAAGAACTGTGTTTCTTCTCATCTGGCATCATTCCGTCTACGTAGCTCAGTAAATTCGGATCTCCATATAGGAAATGTGGAAAACTGGCTGCCATGGGCATTTCTGTAAAATGATGGAATATATCATTTAGTTCCAGAGTGCATTTAGCATTATCAGAAGTGATGAGAACGAGGGCGATCGGGACGTATCGTAAGAATGACAGTATATGACAAATCAAGACTACAATACCACACGTTGCCATCAAATTTGAGAAAACAATGTACGAGATACGATGAAATTGAAAACTCCCCTGATTCCTTGTTCGCCAGTGGCCGTTATAACAGGTGATGGACATTGGTCTAGTGAAAGTTTTTTGTTTTTGCAACAAATTTGTGTTTCAAACGACTCTCATCATTGGAAAAATCCCACGAATATATAATACTGGATCAAAAATGTCCAATTGCTATGGAAAAGGGGAGTAAAGAGTGCGGGGCCTTCACGGGAACGATAACTCCTCATTGAAGGCTTGATGCATCAAATCTACTTTCGGCAATCGATTGGTTATTACTTACTTACTGAACCTAGCATGGTGGAATTGAGTCCTTTCGACAATAAACGTTGGTTAAGTAGAATTACAGAAAAAGACTTAGAACTTTTGGTGTAAGAGAATAGATGAATCAATCAATAACCTCACGAACTTATAGTTCCAGACACATGTTTCGCTCTTGTCATAAATCTAATCAGTGGAAAGAACAAGTTGCAACTTCACTTAACGAACTCTGTTGAAGGTAATCATTACCGGCCAACAACATGGTAAAAAGACTAGAAGTATCTCACGCCATCTGTGAATAGATGTCCCGCTAAGAAATCAAACAATGTACCCATTGAGTGATAAATTTCTCGAACTTAAAGTTAAGGGGAATGTGAGACTAGTTGAGTTGTCCAGATTGCGACACCAAACCAAACCAATGTAAGAGAATCTGGCTCACTCAAGTAGTCTCACATTTCCCGAAACTTTTGTAAAGTTCGAAAAATCTATCAGTCAATGTGCTACGTCGTTCGATTTATCTATTTACAGATGGCGTGAGATACTTTTGGTCTTTCTACCATGTTGTTGGCCGGTTATAACTACTACTGCTACTACTACACAGATCGTTCAGTAACGTTGCGAACTTGTTCCATTTATGAGTTCTATGACAGGAGCGAAACAGCTGTCCGGAATTATAAATTTGTGACGTTACTGATCTATCTGGACTAGAAAGACCCTATCATTGAGATATTTTGATGCCTCAGCGTTATCTTCACAAAGAATTGAAGAAATTGAACAGAGCGAGAACGATTTTTTTCGTTTCAAATCAAAATCCCAATGGGAAAAGATGGTTCGGAAGAATCCTGAGTTTCCGTTCACTCTAAAACGACGAATAACAAAAAAATGCCCAAAGTGTATTCAAATTCAGCTAGTACCAGAGGTAAACAAAAGTCGCACCACCTAGATCTTTTTTTCTTAAATCCGTCGCCATTCTTCTTCTCTTATAATTTTATTGTCTCTTGTATATTAAGTTTTTGTATGAAGAAGAGTGTACCTATTCAAGAAAATCCAATGTACTATTTTGAAGACCAGGGTAGCAACGTCATTACGCTTTACAGAGATGCGAAACGATTTTCACTTGGATGAAATGTGGATGGAGCCATATCATACAACACGTGAAACAGTCCCTTTTTCTCAAACCATACCTCCTCGAGTTTTTCTCTTGGGTTATTTAGAGGAAAAGTTTTATCTCAACATACCTCCTATGATGCCAAACCTCAAATAGTTGGACAATTGCGAATAATAATTCTGAATGGTTTTTGAAACCGGAAATGATTCAAGAGTGATGAAATGAATGAATTCTTATAATTTTACCATAATAACACTTGGAAACATCCGATAGACCGTTCTCCAGCGGGGGGTAACTTCTATAACAATCGTTATAAGTGGGATCAGTTCTGTAGTATGTAGTATTTGGTAGATGAAATTTGTACGCCTTGATACCATGTTTAGAATCTACGTCATCTGGAACAAAGAGAATACTTTTTCAGTTCTTAAGATTGTTGATTCACCAGATGCTCTGGAGAAAACAGAATATTTCGAAAATCGAGATTTTAGTGAAAGGAAATTTATAAGGTAATGGCCCCTTTAAAAAATTGAAGGTTTAATATGAAAATGCCTGCAAGACTTTACAACATTATAACTCGGCCAAGGCAGTAATAACAAAAATTATGAATTCAGATTCCAGAGGTACTCACGTTTGTAGTAAAGACTAGCAACTTTGCAGATGGTTTTCCTCCAATATTTAAGGGTTGAATTTTTGGTAAGAAACTGTGGATATGCGACACCTTCCGTAGAACCTTCGACTTTGTCTTCACAACTCCGACCCTGCATAATTAAAAATTCGCTACCATCATATTTGTCGATAAGGAAATACTTTTTATTACCATGGGCTGTTCCTACATAGACATTTACAGTATCCTCGAATTTGTCGTATATCTGGAACAATTTAAAATATAAATAACATTCAGAGGCTACTCAAACTTCATCAGAAATGTCTCTTCCAGCAGATGGTTTATAGGAAGCAGAAACAAATTTGGTGCCAAGAGAGATTCCTGTGGAACACCAGCGTTAATAGCCATTGTATCGAAGGATACTCCGTCAACCACCACATGGAGTGATTTATCTGAGAGTTTTTGGTATTGAGAACAAGCAGAATGCGCCTAATTGTGCGCTGGCGAAAGACAATTTCAGGCATAGGGCTATCGATGGCAGCAATATTAGGAGGGTCCTTCCCTTGTGGATACAAAGTGAAATTTCTGGAAACATTCTAGCAAAAATGTTGGTTTTTCCTTGTGGTGTAGTAGTCAGTGTGCCATCATCTTTGGTTAGGGGATGGAATGAACTGGAAATGAAATTTTTACCAATTGCTTCGGCGGAAGTCCAAAACGAACTGGAGCCATTCGAACATTCGATAAGCCTTGAGTTTATTTTGGCATTATATGGAATATGCATTCCAGATGATGACCATTTTAAAAGAGAAAAAAAAGAAAATTGGAACGCAAACAATTAACCACATTAGAGCCACTTACCATCCTTCAATAATTAATAAATTCCATAATTTATTCTCTAAATTTGCAATACAACCCGTTTATAGATGTAAGAATAAGCGCTTGGGCAAAACCTTTCATAAAGCTTCCGACTTCGACAAATCCGGAAGTTACAAAATCGATTGTTAGTCGTGTTTACAATGCAATGTATTCATATCGATTAATTATGTCATTTACTGCACATTTTACGTCAATGTGTATTTTTCTAATTTCACTGCATTTTACGTCAATGTGTATTTTTCTAATTTCACTGCAATTATAGAGATATCAAAATACGTTTTTACAATGATTAAACATATTTACATTCACATTGGGATTTTTGAATATCTGGCATGTCCAATGTTCGATGTAAAGTCTGTAACTTCTGGCAAAGTCCAATAAAACACTGAACATACTATTCTATACGACATATAGTTACCCCAAAATTCAGATTGTGTTAGGCTTGATAGTTTTTAGTTTCTTCGGTATTTGTATTTTTTTAATAGTTTTTGCAGAATACTAGGGTGGTAATCCTTGTTCTTATTATCATTCGAAAAATACCAAGTAGGTACTGGCTTTGGAATCTTACGTTTTTTGAACATTTTAACTCTATCTGAGCTTGCAGTAGATGATTTAGGATGATAATTCTAACGAAACATTGAAGAAAACATTCTACATCATAAAACTGTTGAAAAACATCAGTATTCGAAAATTCAATTGTGGAAGCAGTTACTTTGTGATAGTTTATCATTTTAACGAAATAATAAATAAAACTACTTTGTTTTACTATCACTGATATTTAATATAGTCGTTACTATAGTTTCAACACTAAACGTGACATCTTCAGACGAAAAATGAATTTAACAAATATTAAATCTACTATATATAGGTTAAAGAAGGATTTCAAATAAATTTTATGGCTATAGGAAATAGTTCTAGGAAAAACCAGAGAGGGGTAAGGTGATTAGGTAATTCCGTGAGGACATTAGAGGTGCGGATATATTTACTAACAGACTTTAAATACTAAAATCAGGTTATTAACACATTGAAGAGATTACTGTAATATAAATCTAGTTGATCGTTTAGGATCTTATTATCATACATCTTCATTCCTTTGAAAATTTCCATTGACTCTAATATATTTAGTTTTGAAGTTTTATCTTGACTATGTAAAATTTGGACATTATTCAAATTAGGAAAGGTATGGCCTGTTTCTAAAATATGATTTGCAAATGAAGAATCGGTTTTATCGTTTTTAAAGGAACGAAAATGTTCTTTATATCTAACTGCTATGTTACGGCAAGATCTACCTATGTAAAAACTATCACACTCTGAACAAGTTAGTTTATAAACTCCGGGTCTTTTAAATTTGTCAGTTTTATCTTTCGCATTGAACAGAATATGAGATAATTTGTTTGGGGGTTTGAAGCTGATGATCAGGTTATGATGGGATAAGATGTTTGCAATTTTTTCGCTTATAGGACCAAAATAAGTTAAAGAAACATATTTTAATGAGTTATCTTTGTATTTTATAAAGGGATAAATGCTTAAATTAATTTTTGTCTTTTTCTATTTATTAATTTAGAAACTACTTGAGGACCGAAACCGTTATTTGTAGCAATGACTTTAATTGTATCTAGTTCTTTACTCAGATTTTCTTGAGATAAGGGAAGGGAAAAGGCTCTATGTATCATTGAATGAAAAGCAGCTAGTTTATGACTATAGGGGCTATGTGAAGAGTTACAAATTACTGTATCTGTGAAAGTAGGTTTTCTGTAAATGTCGAATGAGATGCTATTATTATGATGTGATAATGTTAAGTCTAAGAAATTTATTTTATGATCCTTTTCTGTCTCTAATGTGAATTTTATGTTCGGATGAATATTATTGATAAATGATAAGAAAACATCTAATTGTCTAGGTGTACCTTTAAAGAGGGCTAAAATATCGTATCCGTATCTGTACCAAAATTGAATATGTTTTTTAGTTATGGCAGAACTCATTATAGTATCTTCTATGTGAGACATAAAAATATCTGCGAGAAGTGGACTTAATGGAGAACCCATAGCTAATCCGTTATTTTGAGTATAATCGTCTGAAGATGACACGTTTAGTGTTGAAACTATAGTAACGACTATATTAAATATCAGTGATAGTAAAACAAAGTAGTTTTATTTATTATTTCTTTAAAATTAGTATTCGAGGAAATAAACCATTCCACATTCCAAACCCGGCGCAGTTGGATGAATTGAGATGCGGTTTTTCTGCATTCGATTCAGAAAGTGATTTAGAAAATTTGTCCGGTATTTTTTTTTGCTGAAATTTCATTTCTACAGCCATAAAATGCATTTTTCTGAGTGCATGTGAATAAAAAAAACGGACTCGAATTGGTTTCTCGGGGGCTTTTGGGGTAGCTGAACACGATAATGCTATCAAACGAATTCCCTGAGGTCCTCTTGGACCTCCCCCGGGGTATTCGGGCGTCCACCACCAGGTAATTTGCAGAACATTGTGAATGTCATAGTCGTGATCGGCGACTTTGAAAACCCCCGAGAGCCAGAATCTGTTACCATTTATGACGAACAATTAACAAATTCCTAGAAGATGACGTTGATACAGAGGGCTCCAGGGACCCGGAAACACCCCCAGGTAATTTGCAGAACATTGCTAGTGTCATAGTCGTGATCGACGACTTTGAAAACCACCGAGAGCTAGAATTTGTTACATTTAATTAAGGTTGCCCAGACTCAGGGTACACCAGGTATTGGGGAAGAATTTCTAGCAACCTTTATATCACCTCCTGAATAGTTGACAAACATTAAAAATAATTTTTTAATTGATTTCATCGATATCTAGGAAGTCAAGACGCCCGGATACCCCGGGGAGGTCCAAGGTAATCTCAGAGAATTTTATTGACAGCATATTCGTGTTCAGCGACCCCAAAAACCCCCGAGAAACCAATTCGAGTACGTTTTTTTTTTACAATAAGTGCACTCAGAAAAATGAATTTATTGACTGTAGAAATGCAGTAAATTTTTCCGCAAAAAAAAATATCGGACAAATTTTCTAAATCACTTTCTGAATCGAATGCAGAAAACCGCATCTCAATCCATCCAACTGCAAGGTTTGGCCTATTTTAGTGTTTTATTTCCTCGACTATAGCTACTCCAGAGAGAATTTAATATCAACAATTTTCCTAGAATTAAAAAAAATCCTGCGTTTTTCTCACAAATGTAAAATTTATAATAATTGCAATGACACTTTCTTACTGTCTCCTCAATATTTTCAGTTTCCTTCAATTCATATTGATTATTTATTTTGTTTACATTGTATGTAAATCACATACATTTTTCAACTTTTAATTACAGGTGGGCTGAGCTTCTAATCATTTATTGATAATATATAAGCACTTAATGTCAGCCAAAGCTACCTTGTGATAAAATACTATGTAATATAATGCATTAAATTGAACATTCAAACACTAGGCATCATTTTTATAACTTGAACAATTATGATGCATCATATAATTAAAATAGGTTCCGCATAAACATAAACATAACGTAGGTAGTTTGTTATCAGTTTTTTGTTTTTTTCTTGCCCTCGGCCTCTTAGATCACTGCATCGCCTGGTATTTTCCAAATAATGGTCGAATCCATCATTCTTTACCAGTATGACTCTCGGAGGGAAGTGTATATTTAGAATTTCAGTGACCGGACGAAAGTGTATAACTTAATTTAGGGCAAAAAGGTAATTGCCGATTATTTACACAGCTGTTTGTTGCCTGTTTATTATTAAGCTTTTGATCATTAAAACACTACTTACTCTAGATAAAATGCCCATATTGGAAACCGGTACCATTTTGGGAGCAATCTTCTTCGCCTTATGTAATATAGGATCAGAAAAATTCCAAAGATAATTATAAATTGTTGTTTTCTTAATAGGCTCAGATTTGGCATTGCGTACCAAGAGGTTAAACGCGAACTTTGTAAAGAAATTTGCGTCCCAAAAGTATGAAGCCATACCCTAAAAAAACAGAAAATTTAAAGAAAACAGTAGTAACATTTTTATACTGGGTATAGACTATAGATAATATTATAGAAGTATAACATACATACAGGATGCTCACGTCAAGAAAGAAATTACGTCATAGCTCAAGGTCAGTCATGGTTGTCAGGTTGAGCATGTTTTCTATGTTTTTGAATACAACTAACCATTTGATTCAATAAACTGATACAAAATTTTTTGTAATTTTCAATGTTATACACAGACTGTCGCTTACCAAATGTGTAAAAAAATAGAATACGTACTGACTGGTTCTGCTTGCATCGAAACCAAATTCAATAGTACCAAATATATTATATATTTCGCTATTAAATGACGGAAAGAAAGTAAATGGCAAAAGGAAGTATTTTTCAGAATTTTCATTGTTATTACAAAATGTTTTCTGAGAATTTACTTTGATCGATTATTGAAATAACATTGATCCTACGCCTGAAACATTTGAAGAAAGATATGGAAAATTTACTTTCAGCTTCTAGTCAATATTATTAATCCATACTGTCATGTTAAAGTAAGCATTATTATTTATGTTAACAAACACTCAAAATACCCGATTAGCAAAATCTTCAAACCAATGCACGATTTCTGAATCTATTTTCGATAATCTCAGTAACATTATTTGATTATTTTTGGAGCCATACAAGTTAAAAGATTATATATCAACTAGAAGGAATATTTTACCTCGTTATATAGAATATTCTGCCCATATGAAGAAGAATAATAGTGAAAAATCAGCATTAGCAAAGCATATTTTAAATACAGGTCACAACATTCCCCAAGAAAGTCTTTCACTTTAAAACACTACGTAATTTAGAAGGGATGGAAATGTATAACCGAGAAAGCAATTTATTAAATTCAGACTTATCTCCAGCTGAAGGTAATCCCTTATATACCCTATTTCTGATGATGGCTACTTGGTAGCTGAAAGGTTCTTAGTACTTTAATAGTATTGTTAGTGAATAAGGGTGATTATTTTGTAATTATTAGTGTTATAGTGTATCAACAGTTGTGATATCATTTAGTGTATTGGTGTATTCATCAATGGTATAGATAGCGTGAACCTATAAAGATGGAACAGGCAGTATATGGCTGGAAGAAAGAACTATCCAGCTGTATGTGACTTTCAACTTGACGTAATTATTATCGAGACAAGTAAAAAGAATAAACACCAAAACTTTGCCTGCCCCACATTGGGTCATACTGAAAGAACAATCTATTGGTTATATAATCTTTACCTAGAACTCTTAAATTTTTGTTGCGTACAAACAAAATATCAAATATGAAACTCCTCACTTGATATTTCCATAAATCACAACATTTATACTCATTGGTATAACAAATCGTACTCACCAGAAGTGCAAAATTAGGGACTATTAGTGTTTGGTTCATGTCTATGGTATTCAAATGTGGCAAATATATTGCTTTGCGAGTTGCTACATACGTCATTGTAGAATTATCGTTGAATGTAATATTTGAATGGATTAGCTTTTCTCTAAAAAAGACAAAAAACAGATCAAGTTAATTCCACTTTCAAACGACTTAATTCAACTTACAGATAAATAATAGGACCCACTTCTTGAAGTTTAATTTTCTTCTCCACTCCGCTTAGGAACTCTTCTGAGTTAGTTATATTAAATAGGTATGCCCTCAGTAACACTTCATCAGGAGGATTTCGCCACCATTCGTATGGCGGGAAACCTGGAATTGAACAGAACCTTTTTAACCAGACCAAGAGGCAGAAACACACATTTTGCTAATTATACTGGCAAGCTGGATTTATATTCCAATAATGACCAACAGGAGACCTGCTTGTCTAGGTAACACATGTATGGCAGAAATCTAGTGAAAAACATGGGGAATCTTTAGCTGTAGCATTGAATATCTCGAAAGCATTTGACCGAGTCGGGCACCAAAGCCTTCTTCCATCATATGGTTTGCCGCCCCAACTTTGTTGCTTACTATCGAGTTTTCTCTCAGATAGATCACTCCATGTGGTGGTTGATGGAGTATTCTCCTATACAATGGCTATCAACGCTGGTGTTCCGCAGGGATCTGTCTTGGCACCAACTATGTTTCTGCTCCATATAAATGACCGATTTCTCATCTAGAGCTCATATACCATCCAATGAAACCAGAAGAGCGAGACAGAGACAGTTTGATGCAATTAATGGATATCTGGCAAAGCTTTTGAAACGGGGATCTGATGATAGAGTCAAGCTTGCGTCTTCTCCAGGAAGGCGGATCCCACAATCCATAATATGATGATGTCAGATACAACTATTCCTATGAAGTTTTTCATATCTATGTTCGGGATCACCACCAACAGCAGCCTATCAGGGGACGATTATGTGAGGTCAATGCGCTCAAGCTCTTGGATTATATCAAGAAAAGAGGTAATCGTCTGATTGATGATGTCACACTCATGAGTTCATTGACTTCTCCAGAACATCGTAGAAAGGTGGGAGATCTATCCCTTTTCTATAGATATTTCCATGGTCGGTAATCATCTCTCTGTTGTTCGACCACGAGATAACATATGGGCAGACTAGACGAGTTCAAACTAGTTACCCCTTCATTGTCAAGCTCGAGACCTTTCTATCAAACAGCGAAGTTGTGGAACTCTCTACCTAGTGAGGTCTTTCCCTATGCCTATAACCTCCAACCCTTCAAGAAAAATTCGAATGCACATCTTCTCTCCAAACATTCCCCCACTGGCTCACACGATGTTCTTCCAATATTATAAGTTTTCTTATCGTGTCATAGTATAAAAAAAAGAAAGGTGGGCGATCCCTCCTGTTTCTATAGATTTTTCCACGGTCGGTGTTCATCAGACATCTCGATCAGACGAGCTCAAGTTAGTCTCTCCTTCATTTTCAAGTTTGAGACCTGCCGAACTTTTTCCTATCAGACTTACATGCTGTTCAGAGGTGATTAAGCAATATTTGAAGCATCGGAACTATCCTCAATGACCTGTGGCACCATAAGACATTTGATTCTACTTTAGGTGCTCTACAAGAGGATCACTGCATTACTTGGATAATGTTCCTCGGTCACCTTGGTGATATTTTAAATACCGTGAAATGGTCAAGCTCTGATAATTTTTATTTACCTGGTGTCATCCTTAACCTCTCGTTCATAAATAATGTGAAAGGTGTATATACTATAGATGCTATGCCCCATAACACTAAAATGATCCCACCAATTATCTGGAAGGCCGAGCCTGTAACAAAATAAATGAAAGGTATAATTATCCACATCAAGCTGAAACTGTGTTGTTTTGTTAGGTAATACAATACATATAGGTACGGGATAATTTGATCTATTTTATTCCGTCTAAATGTTTCACATGGTTAGGCTGTAAGTTATCCTGAACTATTTAATGCAAGATAGTTTAATGTTATGAAATCAAACTATAAATGAATGGTTTTAAAACAATTAGATACGCTGATGCCCAGCCGACTCTATAATAGTGGCCTATATTATTCTAATCGTTTATTAGACTTTGTTTATTTGATAAGTTTGAAATTCTGACGAAGAAGTTGTAAGCAACGACGTCAAATACCCTTACATATGGATTTTTGAATCTTTCCCACAAACACTTTTCTCAATATACGAGGGCAAGGTGAAAAATGATTCATTTGGTCAAAACTTATTTTATTTCTCAACATGATCTGCTTGAAGCCCGACACTTTTCGTCCAACGTTTTTCTAATTTTTCTATCCCTTCCAAATAATACGATTTTGGCAGTCCTTCAAAATAGCCGTTTGTTCCAGCGATAACCTCATCGTTGAAGCCAAATCTTTTTCCACTGAGCCATTTCTTCAATTTGGAAAATATATAAGAATCGCAGGGGCCCAAATCTGAAAAATATGGTGGATGACGAACCATTGCCTATGCGAATGCAGACCTGTGCTGTTGTTCTCGTGGAAGAACACCTTTTTCTTTGCCAAATTCGGTCACTTTCGCTGCAAAGCGGCGTCGAATTGTTCCAACAGCTCTGCCGTGATCGTTTTGCCCTTTTCAAGTTAATCGATATGGACGATACCGTGTGCATCACAAAAAACTGTCGCCATGACTTTGTGGGCCGATAAACCCTTTTTGGCCTTTTTTGGCTTCGATTCGCCAGGACATGTCCACTGTTTCGATTGTTCTTTGGTCTCTGGTGTGTTGTGATGGATCCATGTTTCGTCCAAGGTTACTAAACGGCGCAAAAAGTCCTTGTTACCACGCTTGATCATCACCAAACTCTTCTTTGTAGTTGTTACACTGTCGCGCTTGGTGTCAACAGAGAGCAAATGCGGCTCCCATCTGACAGAAAGCTATCTACATATTCAAACATTTATGCAAAATGTTCCGTACCCATTCGGTTGAAATGCCCATAGCTTCAGCAATCTTCTGCACTTTAATTCGTCGATCGTCCAATATTCCATGGATTTTATCGACGATTTTTGGCGTTATAACCTCAATGGGACGACTAGAACATTCGGTGTCCTTTGTGGTCATACTAGCATAACGAAAATCAGGAAACCTCTTGTAAATCGTTCCAATCGATGGTGAAGACTTCCCATAATGTTTAATAAGCGATGCTTTGGTTTTCGTAATGTTTTTTCCACGCAAGAAATAACGTTTAATCAATACGCAAAATTCACTTTTTTCATGCTTACAAGAATCTTCAAGGTTGCTTGCTTTCAATGGGTGTCAAAACAGAACTGAATGACATATCAGTCTGAAAATTTTAATGCGTTTCTAGTTCACATAAGATTTTCGATTGTGGCGCCATCTGTTTCATTTTTCAGGAACTTTTCACTTTACCCTCGTATTGTATTTGCTTATTAAACATTGTAAAATAGACAATTAAAAGAGGTGTAAGAAAATTGCATATCTTTCATAAGGAACCGATTCCACCAATTTGAACCCCTTAACATTCCTGTAATAAAAATCGTGAGGTGGATGTACTACAATTCAAATCTTACCTCTTAAATAAAAAAATTCCATCTTGTGTTCTGCTATGATTCACAAGCAAACATACAATTATTAAGCGATCATACTTACATGTATTAGCAAAAATCATATTTATATCTCAAAAAACTGAGAAACAAAGCTGACTTTGAAAGTCACGGTGATATGGAAATTAGCGCCTGTTTCTACTTATAATAAAATTAATGTGTTGCCACATCATTATTTGAATTGGTAATTAAGTAGAACTTTAATTGTTTTATATTATTGTGCGATATACTTTCAATGTCATTTCTATTTTATCAATTACTTAAAAACATTTTTTCTTTAACTTTAACAAATGTTCTTCGGTTCCGGTTAGTGAATGTTAGCAAGTCGACGTGGTAACCTAGAATTTTTTGGCCAAGCTTACACACAGCCTCGTCGAAACTAACCAGAACTGTGAATTGCCACCTTATATTCAATCTCTGAAGTTTCCAAGAACGGGGATGAGTATTTTTTGTTCAATTTTGACAATAATAGAAGCACAATTTTCGTCAAGGTATATTGTATAAATCTAGAGGTTCTGGTTTGCTCTGTCTTAGCGATATCAACAGAGATTATTATTATTATTATTATCATTATTATTATGATTATTAGCCTTGTATGAATAATTTCCTGTAGGTGTCATATCTCCTTAATAATTTATTTATTTATTTAATTAAACTAGCTCATCGGGAGAAATCCCTTGGATGAGCTTAGGGGTACATAAAATATAATTACAGAGTAAGAAATTAACTAAAATACACAGCTTTACAAATGTCATTAGGGTTACAACAAAATATGTCAACAGTCAAACAGTAGTGTAGATAATTCTCGCTCCGCCCCCGTATATAAACTCTTTGCGCCCCTTCCTTTTTCTAAAAAAAAAAGAAAAGGAAAATAACAAATATACTTTGAATTTTAACTAAAAATAATCAACATATTTCGATTATTAAAAATAATTTGTTATTTACACGTAATTAATAGTATATCTTATTAATATATTATATACCAATAAGTATTTTTGCATAACTCGAAATTAACATTTTGATTTTCTCGTGCGCCCCTACAGACGTGCGCCCCCAAGCACCGCGAGGGTTGCGGGGGTTTTATCTACGCCACTGCAGTCAAACCGATCATCTCGTAGATACTACACATTCGGAAAATTGGGGAAAATAATAACGTATTTGTTCTGCAGAGTGGTAGATAAAATGTTTGTGTGGAACGGGTGCGAGCAGATGTAACATGTACATTCAGCCTTGATAAATCACAGGACAGTTAACCAAGTTATGAATGACCTCATACAGGAATCCTACGTTTATACAGGGTGTCTCAGATTTTAATCGGGAAAATTCAATAGACGATAGAAAATTTGATTTTGAAAAAAAAATTCCTTATAACATATATGCACAGACGCTTAGTTTTTGAGATACAGGAGGGTGTTGAAATTGATAAAAAAATTTCGTTTTTTGCGAATATCTCCGGAACCGTTCATCGTACAGAAAACAGCTTTTGCAAGCATTTTATACTCATAGTAAGCTATGTTCTGTGTGATAAAAATTTGGTTTTTAGTCATAATTGGTGAAGATTTTGGAGGGGTAGTTGGTGTTTTTCTCCCCAACTTCTACGCCACTGGAAGAAGTACGGTTTTGAGACAACCATTTGAACTGCCAATGTTTTCTACACAAAAAAGGTACTGTTAGTCATAAGCTCTAAAGTTGACTGTTTTCGAGAAAAATCAACTTTTATGTTGAAAAACATGGTCAATTTTTTGGTTTTGTTACTTGTTCTAAGGTTTGAATAAATTTTGTTTAATTAGTAAGAATTTACCATGTTTTTCAACATAAAAATTGATTTTTCTCGAAAACTGTCAACTTTAGAGCTTATGACCAAAAGTACCTTCTTTATGTAGAAAACATTGGCGGTTAAAATGGTTGTCTCAAAACAGTTTTTTTTTTCAGTGGCGTAGAAGTTGGGGAGAAAAACACCAACTACCCCTCCGAAATATTCACCAATTAAGACTAAAAAAAAATTTGTATCACACAGAACATAGCTTACTATGAGTAGAAAATGTTTGCAAAAGCTGTTTTCTGTACGATAAACGGTTCCGGAGATATTCGCAAAAAACGAAATTTTTTTATCAATCTCAAAAACTAAGCGTCTGTGCATATATGTTATTGGGAATTTTTTTCTCAAAATCAAATTTTCTATCGTCTATTAAATTTTCCCGATTAAAATCTGAGACACCCTGTATAACTCTAGGTAAGATAATCTATCTGAAAGAACCTGATGGGAAAATCCAATAGATGGATAATTACCATCAGCTTTGAAGGATAAATAACTTGAGAAACGCAGATTCACGCGCTCTATTTTGTTTATATAAATTTTATAGTGGGAGTTCCACACAACTGAAGCATATTCGAGCTTAGAACAAACAAATGAATTGTATAATATTATTATTGAATCACTATTGTTAAATAGGCGGCAATTCCGGATGATAGAGTCCAGCATTCTGTAGGCAATTTTACTTCAAAGAAGCTCCCAAGTCTCTGAAACTATAGGAACGAGCAAGGGCAGTGTCAACAAGTTTGTAATTGTGAATAATAGACGTAATTTTCTTGGTGGAAGTCATTACAGTGCATTTACTAATACTAAGCTCCAGATGATTTATTACACACCAAGTACTGAGTGCATCCAAGTCATGCTGCAGTGAGATACAACATAAAGAATGCTTTACTGCCGAGTAATGTTTTAAATCGTCTGCGTAAAGAAGAAAATAACAGACAAATAAAGAAGAAATGTCATTGATAAATAAATTGAATAGGAGTGGTCCAAGTACCGACACTTGAGGTACACCTGAGGTGGCCTGAAATGAATACGATTTAAAACTTCTATACCCTACGTATTGCTATCTATCACTTAGGCAAGAACTCCAGAATTCAAGCAAATGATTTGTAAATCCAAAGCTAGACATTTTATTCTATAAAATACTGTAATTCATTTTATCAAAGGCCTTAGCAAAATGGAAGTAGATACAATCATCCTGCCCACCCATTGGATTTCTCCAAAGCATTCGGCCGAGTCTGGCACCAAAGCCTTCTTGGAAAACTTCCGCCATATGGTTTATCCGCCTCAACTCTGTCGCTTACTATCCAGTTTTCTCTCAGATAGATCACTCCATGTGGTGGTTGACGGAGTTTCCTCCGATACAATGGATATCAACGCTGGTGTTCCTCAGGGGGTCTGCTTTGGCACCAACTTTGTTTCTGCTCCATATAAACGATCTGCTGGAAGGTCAGGTGCAAATATTCCTATGAAGTCTTCCATATCCATGCTCGGGATCACCATCAACAGCACCCTCTCATGGGACGATCATGTGAGGTCCATTTCAAAAACCGCTTCACAAAACTTGGTTTCCTATTTCGCACCAAGAGCTACTTTATATCCCAGCAGCTTCTCATAATCTAATAAGCACAGATTCGACCTGTCCTGGAATACTGTCCATATGTTTCGAGTTTGGCTCGAAAACATCCGCTGAAGCTATTGGATCCCATCCAGAAGACAGCTATTCGTCTGATTGATGATGTCACATTTACTCTAGAACATCGTAGGAACGTGGGAGATCTCCCCCTTTTCCATAGATATTTCCATGGTCGGTGTTCATCAGAAATTTCGTTTGTTGTTCCACCACGAGAGATTTCAGATGGCGTACTGTACTAGACTTCATTGTCACGCTCGAGACCTGCCGAACTTCTCTTTACCAGACTTCATTTTTCTATCGAACAGCGAAGTTGAGGAACTCTTTGCCTAGTGAGGTTTTTCCTTAGGCTCATAACCTCCAACCCTTCAAGAAAAATTCGAATGCCTATCTCCTCCCCCAATATTCTACCGCTGGCTCACAAGATGTTCTTCGAACACAATAGGTTTCCCTCCTGTAGTAAAAGTAAAAAAAAGGGACAAATGTGGGTCTTGCCCAAAGATAGGACGAGGTCAGACCGGAAGGGCTTTTTACACATTCAGGATAAAAGTAATTCATCAAATTTGCTGGAAATTAAGTATAAGAAGTTCGATATCCTGTTGAACGATTGACAAATATTTGATAATTATCTTTTGATTCACACCTTTCACCACTTAGGATGATGCTAGGCGAAATATGAACGAGGGAGAAAACAGAGTAGAGGGGGAGCTCTATTTCAATCATGATTTCAACTGTTACTGCATTCCTCGGATTGCTTGGATCACCTGGGCCATTGGGGATGAGATCCGACAGGATCAAGGTTCACAGCACTTCCGTGCCTTTCATGATTAAAACCGTGAATGGGCGGGAGAACGCTGGGGGCGGTCCTCATATGATACAAGGGGATTCTATTAGGCTTACCGAGGGCACCAAAACCAAGGGGAAAGAATTTCTTTGAACCTAGGGACTTTTGCGACAGAATTCCAAGCAAAAATAGTTGCAATTTCAACATGTACTCAAATTATGAGGGAAAGAGCCTATGAGAATAGACAAATCACATTCATAGTGAGCAACCTGACAGTGCTTAAGGCACTGGAGTCATACACAATCACCTCACAATGTGTACTTGATTGCGTCAAAGAACTAACGACATTTGGCATTTCTCATGCCACAGCGAAATCTGTAATCCAAAAATCACCGTGCCTACTGGAGAGAACTGCCCGGTATGTCGCACTCCAAGCGACTGATGGGAGATCTCCAGCAGCAACGAGTGAAAAATCTGCTGACGTTCAGCAGACAAGAAATACGGAATCTTGTTGCATTCCTAACCGGACACGCCCCATGCAACAAACACCTCTACACGATGGGACTGGTAGATCAGCCCAC
The DNA here is from genome assembly GCA_958510875.1 of Endomychus coccineus. Taxonomy (NCBI): domain Eukaryota; kingdom Metazoa; phylum Arthropoda; class Insecta; order Coleoptera; family Endomychidae; genus Endomychus; species Endomychus coccineus. Next base: position 13,252,629 of record OY294070.1, read on the forward strand.
TTGTAGGGGTTGCGGCGTGGAAGATGAGACACCTATGCATGTGCTGTGTGAGTGCACGGCATACACGGTAGGTCGTCGGACTGATGAGGGGGTAGAAACAAGTGAGGGCACAATAGGACTATAATGACCGCAGTGCTGTGGGGCTCCCCTTAGGATGGAGAACTAACCTCACGGAGGAGGGGTTTTACTAGGTAGGAATCCGCCACACCCGGGGGCACGGGCACCCGAGGCGTCTATGCAAGATTTCCCCTCCTCTACGCAAAAAAAAACTGTTACTGCATAGCGCTTTGTACCTCTATTTATATAATACCTCTATGGTTTCAGCTTCACTAGTGCAGGTCCGTGGTTATAGTTTGTATATCTCTATTGCTTAACATATTGAAACGACTATAAAAATTCTAAATTAACAACACAACGAACAACTAGTATAATAAATAAAATGCACTTGTCAACTTCATCAAAATAAAACAAGTGCACTTGACATGTCGAACCTTCAACTAGAACAAAATAGCCAAGTCATAGAGATTGAACTTAAAGTAAGACCAGTAGTGTAATCACTTTCTGGTAGCTTTTCTATTAGATTAACATGTGGCAGAAACTACTATACCAATAATTAATAGCTTATCGCGCCATTCTTAAGGTCAATCGTTAACTCGTTGCCCTCTTATACAAACTAACAATGAACTTGACCTGTTTATTTCAATTTATCACCCGTAAATTAAGAAAAAAGACTTCGCTAAGTGCAAATTGTAAGTGAAAGTTCAATTCTATTGTTTATTGGACAAAGAAGTTAATTATTTAATAGTGAACCATAGTTTATAACAGTCAATGCCGATATAAAATAATGTTCGCGTATTATGTTTTACTGTGAAGTAAAATGCAACAATTTCAACAACTTTGTCCACGTTCCACTAATTTCTTCCTCAATTCTTACCTTCATTATTATGTATTTCTAATTGAGAAATTAAGATATTCTTTCAATAATCAAATGAAATTATTAGATAAAAGCAATTCCAATTTCAATAGGACCATACTGTATTGTAATTTCAATAGAATAGAAATGAACATTTTTTGGATTTATTTTATTCATTATTGTCATTGGGCACCGTTCTTAGATCGCAGTATCACAGAAAACGCGGTCGTATTCTCACAGATCTTTTCTATTGAATCTTTAGAACTATCTACAAATCTAATAAAATTGTGTATTAAGCATTTGTTCAACTCGGACTGATTGAACCGCCTGCCATGTACATATTTCAGTCCCCGCGAGCGCAGTGGAAAATTCGTCAGTCAGTCGGTGAATCTATTCGTACTAAGTATTTACTTACCGAAAGTACAGTAATACAGACCCAATGTTTCATTTCAGCTTGAAACAATCAACAAAAGTAAAGTGAGAGATTGATTATTTGACAATACAATAGCTTGTTGTTTGTTAGATACATAGTGTCTCAGACGACTATTTTGGTTTTATTAGACCGGTAAGGTTGGTTTTATCAGTTTTCTTGAAGATATCTTGATCTTGGCGAGGATATTTATTATTTTTATTCTCTGTATCCTTTTACATCAGAATGCCAGCTAAGTGTTGTGTACCAAACTGCAACACCAACTATGCCAATAATCCAGATAATACTAAATATTTAACATTTGCTTTTCCACGAGACGAGAGTTTGCAGCAAAATTGGATTAGACCAATTCATAGAGATTCTTTCTCGGTCAATACTCAAAAACGGCACATATGGCGAAAAAATTTCAAGATAGATTTTTCATACAGAATTAGGCTATCCAGAAAAATATAGATCGAAAAGGCCCAGTGGCGTACCACTTTTTTTGATAAAATGGCTGTAAGGCTAACCCACGACTACGAGACTGATTATATTTTAAAACAACTTATTAAGTGAAAAAGCGGGTTCCTAAGTTACATTAATCTGTCCCAAGACTAAAGCTCAATATCTCATACCATTTTCCATATTATTGAAAACAAAATACAAAAAATGAAGCAAAGCCAAAAGTAAATCTTTCAAATCAGTCGAGTCAATTTAGCAAAAAAGCTCGGAATTTTTTCCAAACAGACCAATCAACTTAATTTTTTTTGCAAATCGTTCCTGGACGGATACTGAACGATATTGAACTTAAAGATCTAGTCGCTCGACCATTTTTCACCTGTTAAACCGGAAATTGGCCAATTTTCATGAGAAAATTATTGGAAAATTTGCAAAATTGGTAAGTATTGCCAAAATTGGCTGGAAAACTCCACTTGGGGGTTTTCGGGGTCGTGGATCACGATTCCGAAGTTGGATTTACCATTTTCGACCGCGGTAGATACAAATTGGCCAACTTTATGTCCCAAAAATGGTCGCCACATTGTATTGTAAAAAATGCATAAAAAAATTCTGGGTACCATTCCAAAACTATAATTTGCAAGAGACAGGTATATCAGAAATTACTGATTCTCGAACGCAAGCGTCATTTGATATTGGATATGAAACAAATGATTTACAGTCACGGATAAATTCCCTGACTTTTGATAGCAGTGCCAATTTCAACAAAAATTACGAAATTATCTAATTTATCCATTTTTCTGACATAAAATTTGCCAATTTCTACCTACCGCGGTGGAAAATGGTAAATCTAACTTCGGAATCGTGATCAGCGACCTCGAAAACCCTCGAGTGAAATGTTTTAGTCATTTTCAATAAAAATTATGAAATTATTAAATTTGGCTATTTTTCAGACATATAATTGGCCAATTTCTAGATACTGCGATCGAAAATGGTAAATCTAACTTCGGAATCGTGATCAGCGACCCCGAAAACTCCCGAGTGAAGTTTTCCAGCCAATTTTGGCAATACTGGCCAATTTTGCAAAATTTTCCAATAATTTTCCCATGAAAATTGGCCAATTTCCGGTTTAACAGATGAAAAATGGTCGAGCGACTAGATCTCAAAGTTCAATATCGTTCAGTATCCGTCCAGGAACGATTTGCAAAAAAAATTAAGTTGATTGGTCTGTTTGGAAAAAAATCCGAACTTTCACATTTTTACGTCTAATTTGACCCGACTAAATTAAGTATTAATCAAATTCATCCCAACGTGCAACAAAAAACTACAAAAAAATATATTACCTTGACGTACTTTGGTCCAATATCTGATAAGGCCTCGAAAATCTTTAACAAACAAAAGTTAAATGTAGCTTTCAGACCAAGACAGAAGCATTCAAACATATTTTTCAATGCAAAAACTAAATCTACTAAATTTCGGAAGTCAGGAGCTTATAAGTCAACTTGAGACGAATGTAATGCTCTATACATTGGTCAAACAGGAAGATCGTTTGAAGTTAGATATAACAAACATTTTAAGTCATTTTAATTAAATAAAAGTAATTCAAATTTTTCAAACCACTATATAGAAACCCAACACTGTTTATTTCCCCTAGAAAACCTAAATATTTTACATACAGTAACGAAGGGTAGGGTACTTAATCTATAGAAATATTCAAACACAATAATCCTTCAAAAAATCTACTTAACGACCCACTAGATTTAGGAAAATCCACTTTGTTCACCCTGTTAATTTTTACGTAATACAATCCTGATAATCTAATTACCGACAGTTTAATCCCTTTGTCAATTACTATAACACAAATAACCTACATGTGTACCAGTAATTCTTAGAATTGATTCACTTCATTGTAAATTTCGTATAAATACTGGGATATCAAAAATTATCTTGGTCAAGAGTGGTTGTGGAATCTAAAACGTGTGTCTTACTTTACGTTTGAAATAATTATGTCACTGTCACACTGACATCATCAATAACCTACAAATTTCATACCTATTCATTTCAGTTGTAAAACAATAATGAACTACAAATTATGAAATAACGGTTTTAGTAACAAGAAAAACTAAATTACAGTAATTGTTCGAAATGTCCCCCGTTTTGTTCGATGCACAAGTTGACGCGCATCCTCATGCTGTGAAAACCGTTTTGCAGCATTTCTGGCGTTACGGTTGCACATTGCTTAACTATTCTTTGTTGAAGTTCTTGCAAATCATTTATCGGAGTTGCGAAAATCTTGTTTTTAAGTAAGGAAATACTAAATGATCTCGGAGGAAACTCAACTTCTGTATGCAAACTTATCAGCCGGTCATCAAAAAACTCGCGGAGAAAAGCAATATTTTCTCGTGTAGTATGTGCTGTTGCACCGTCATGCTGGAAATAAAAACATGAGGGTTATCATTGCTCCACATTCGCATATTTTGAGAATTGATGTATCCCGAAAGGTGGAACCACGCTTCGTCAGAAAAAAAAGTCAAGTCCAGAAGATCGTCATTCATTAAATTATTGACAAACCAACAGCAGTAAGCAAGGCGTCTGGGGTGGTCTGCGGGCAGAAGAGCTTGATGTGCTTGCATCTTATATGGATGCATGTTCAAGTCTTTCTTTAAAATCTTCTGACATGTTCCATAAGAAAGTCCAATTTCCTGAGAAAGACGTTTCAAAGGTTTTGCAGGCTCCTCTTCCATACCTTAACGAACGTCATTGACAACTTCTTCTGTACGAATTCTTGGTCTACCAGCACCTTTTTTATGAGTCACACAACCAGTTTCGCGAAACACTTCAACACAATTTGTAAGGCACGCATAAAAATTGTCCGGTAATATTGCCACGTTTGGGAAGTGCTCTCGAAAATTGTCCAAACACAAACGTTGACAGTATTGCCAATTTCCATTAACTAGCGTACCCGTTCGAAAATAGGCTTCAATCATGAAAATTTTGTGCTGTGTGGTAAGAGGCATGATTCAAAATCTGGATTAGAAAATTTCAGCACAATGACTTAACAGATTCTGACACAACAAAACATATTCAAAAATTTAAAGTAAGACACACGTTTTACATTCCACAACCACCCTTGACTAAAATAATTTTTAATTTGTAGTTCATTATTGTTTTACAACTGAAATAAATAGGTATGAAATTTGTAGGTTATTGATGATGTCAGTGTGACAGTGACATAATTATTTCAAACGTAAAGTAAGACACACGTTTTAGATTCCACAACCACCTTTGACAAAAGATAATTTTTGATATCCCGGTACAATGATATTTCAGTGTTTTCTCATTGTATGTTTTGATAATGAACTGTAAAGTTTGCGATCAGCTTTCTTTCAAATAAAGTGATATTTAACAAAGTAAAATTTCTTCTGCTTATCTATAAATTTGTCATTGTTTGGATGATAATATGATAATAACGACCAAAATTCAAACTAGAAAGCTATAGCTGCAATTATCAGTTTCCTCACTATCCTGAGAAATTGGGTCCTTCTCGCCTAGACCTTCGTTTATTGCAATCTGTCGTGTTTAAAAGTGCATTGTTCCAATAACCCTAATAATAACTATTAAATTATGAGAATTATTAAAATCTTACTAGAAGGCATAATTACAGTTACAGTTAACAAACAATAACGTTGCATGTGAATTTAGTTGAAAATCTATGTAGAAGTTGCGTATAAAACAATGATCGGACTGTTTAATATGACAGTAACGTTTGAAATTGATGCAAAGCCAACTTTAAATTCATAGAGGATATAATTTAATCTATTGAATTTCTCATATTATTCATATTATACGTTGTCCATTGAATAACGCAGTTGAAACTGAAACTTTCAAAGTCATTTCTTACGTCTTGTTAATTTTAATTGCCTTTCTTGAGAAAAGTATATTTATAGCAAATATTCATATTAAACTCAGGTAAATCGATTAGCCGTTTGTGTGAATTCTAATTGCACTTCTTTTGATGCGTAGTGACCTTGGGAATGACATACATGAGTTGCACATCATGCAGCATGCACGCCCTTCCCTCCTAAAAAGTATTCACTACCAGGTCGAGGCAATTTCAACTTATAATATTTCGAAATTGTAGATGTTTTGATATGGATGGAACCAATAAAGAAATGAGGTGCTTTAATCTGCCTTCAAAAAATCGATCAAAACAAATTGTACGGTGTGTTTGTGTTGAAAAGAGCTGAAAATTTGACCAAAGACGAAGACTTTTAATAACATTCAGTTGAACACTCACGAGTGAACGTTGCAAGCATAGACCTATTAATACTAAGAGGTTGTAATAAGGGTTTAGTACAGGTTATTTGCAATTTTTAAAAACAAAATCATTCTTAGAAAATTAATATTTCTTGTAAAATCAAAATATCGAAAAGTAAAGAACATCTAGGAGTTGCCAGATGTTTTCAATAACAAATGTAGCTTGAGAAAAGTGAAGGAATTTCTAAAATGAGTACAAGACAATTCACACTCGCTTCAAGCAGGGTGATATGATACCATAGCTGATATGATCAAGAGGGTTGCAATAAGTTCACAAAAGTTTGGTTGCAAAGGAAACCATAAACCTGTCAAGATCAATAACCAATATAGGACGAGAAACTAATGGGTAGCTACATGTAAAATCTTAATGTTAACCATCTGGAGATGTTTTATGTACATTCAAATTAGTTAGTGATATTTAGAAAAGGACAAATAGATTTAGAAATCCCCACCGAAAACATTCTGAACTAAAGACTTCAAGAGAGGAATCTTACTGCTTATTGGTTAAGCAATTCAGGGATCTTTTTCCGAATTGTAGATTGGTTCTGTGGATTGGATAATGCCTAAGACCTTCAGTTATATTTTCTAGCTTGAATTAGTCTCTTGAGAAATCACGTGACACTAAATTTCAATTAATTTAACTTGATAGTTTCTTAAGAGTGTTTTTGGTAAGAAGGGTGGATTTTGCTAAGTCAGAGTTGTTTTAGATTTTTGATCAAAGTTGTTGTTATCAGTTTTTATTCAAGTTAAGTTCAATAATACTTCCAACTCATTTCATTTAATTAAGCTATTGCATAGCTTTTATCGCGGACTTTGAGCGCGGCGACCGAATCAAGAAATTCCGTAACGAAAATAAAACCTAACACCCGTCACTCCGCCTACCATGTAGCTCGGCCGAGCGTTCGCTTAACGTGTATGAGTGTATGTATATGGTACGACTGTACGAAGCTCGCACGGACCGAGACGAGCTGCTCCGAAATCGGACGAATACGTAAACAGCTGTTTGTGAGAAAGTATATAGGTGTTCAGGTATCTATCATATCTTTATAATGCCACACTCACCGTATGTGCGCCCGTAATTATACTATACATGTAGCATGTAGGTATATATACTGTTGTAGATACTGTTCCAAAAGGTGGGGTAGCTATTCACCAAAATAATAATAATGTTACTAATATTATGACTCCGAATATTGATATAAATATTGCACACGTTAGCGATGTTAATGTTAGGCGCTCATTTGTTGGAGATATTTGTGCGTGCTTATGCAAACTTAGAAATGGCCTTCACATAGTCATGGTAGCAATTTACATTTCTCCAAATCCAAAATTGGACGAGGTAGAGCATTTTATTCATCGCACTTTACTGGAGTACACTGAAGAAGGGTCGAAAATACTTGGTACAAATGGTAATAGATTTCCACTTATCTTGGCTGGCGATTTCAACATCTACTTCGCTGATAAAAAATCAGAGCGGTTGACAACTTTTCTTTCGGAAAATTTGAATTTGAAAATAAATAATGATCCACAAGAATCCACAACAAAATATGGGACCACCATTGACGCGGTATTTTCCAGATATTTAGAGGATATCAAGTCTCAAACTTATGTCTCTTATTTCAGTTATTCAGTTACCATAAACCTATAGTTTCAATGATAAAAATTCCTGAATAACCTACATGTATTGTAAGATAATAAAAATATTTTAAACGATATTAACTTCTCATTCATTCAATAAAAGAAAAAAAAATGTTTTCTTATCGGTCGGTCACCACGCTCAAAAAGTGTAACTTGAATTAATATCAAAGAAAAAACTTGAATTAATATCAAAGAAAAAAAAATACTGCATAAATAAAAAATAAATAAATAATTATAATTGCATAAGTTGATAAAAAATGCTATGCAATAGCTTTACCGCGGCAGTCCCCGAGTGCCACACGTTTTTCGATTCCCCAGGTTCATCCTGGTTGGGTATCAATTTAATAATCTTAGTTTTATTTCTCTTTTAGTTAATTTAAATTATCTAGGTTTGTTTCATTTGAGTATAGATTTTGATCTTATTTTTTTTTCTTATTAGCAATAAAGTTTATTATAATATTCTTTCATTATCTTTAATTATCATACATTCTTTAACTATTATCATTATCATTTAATTGTTATTTTTTATTATTAAATTTTATTGTTGTTGTTGAGTACGTGTTTATCTGATAAATATTAGCGTTTTACCCTTCTACTAACCTTCCATTGTGTCTTGTGAAATAAAAGGTCAAGTGTCAATCAGTGGCGGCTCGTGAACTTTTTAAGAGAGGAGGCTGGACATAAAAAGTTTTTGTACAAATATACTCTACTCGGCCAATTAAATTAACCTTTGCACAGCGACCGTACCAGCTACTTCAGTGACAAAATTAATCGTTGCCCAGCAAGAATCAACGTGAAGGTGTAAAGTTTCTCTTGGCAAAAAAATTTTTTGTTCGTTTTTTGTTTTTTATTTTTTTTGGATTTTTGATATACATTTTTTTCTGAAATTTTTCATATTTTGTTTTTTTTTATTACTTTTATTAACTTTTTTCTATATATTAACGGAATTCTACGGTCTTCAGTTTGCGAAAAATGATCAATAATATTATCTTTTATATATAAATTCTCGGGAAATAGGTCACAATAACACTTATGCTTTATATTTTTCTTGTCTTTACGTATGTTTCGGTCTCACGACCATCATCAGAAGACTTATTATGTCTAAAACTTGATTAATTAAAACTAATTGTATTACACAAAGCGTCCTAATCGCACCGATTTCAATTAAAATGCCCACGTCGCCGATCGGCAAATCGAATCTCAATTTGACCTTTAATAGTATCTAAGATTTCATAAAAAAAGTGTTTATAATGTAGTTTCTTGTCTACCAAATTATATGTTTTCCTCCTTTAACAATATTCTGTTTACCGGTTAATTTAATCTTAATACTCGATGTAATATGTTCCTGCGATTTTTCATGTCTGTCTATACCACGAGCTAAATTTTTCAAATCATCATAACCCGAGTGCCCACAACATGAAGTTGTATCAGATGTAAATAGCAAGCAACACCAGCAATATAATTTATTGTGTACCTCAGATCCCGTTAACCATAAATATTTTTTAAAATTATCAAATGATCGATTTTGAAACATACCTGTCATCACTAATCTTTTCAGCAACTGAATCACTACTCATTTTAACGTTTAATAACCAAAGAACTCTTTGTTAATAACTCACCGAACAGATAAGTTATAACTTAACCTTACATCGCATCGCGAAATAAAAACAACAACTGACAGAGCACGTGTCGCAGTTTGCAGCGGCGGCAAGTAATCGTATTCATACGACCGACCGAGTGCGTACGAGAAGCTAGCCTACATAGAGTGTTGCCATATTCGCTGTTTTACCGTATCTGGCTATTGAACTGGTTGGAAAAACGGCAACTGTGTTGACCACACGTATTTAGCGTTTGAGATATATAGAGAATCTAGCCTCTGGCCACTGTTGCCAGATTAAAAATAACTACTGAGAACGGGGAATTAATTGTAAAATTTAAAGAATTATCAGAGAAACAGGAAATAAAATGAATAATGATCATTAAGATCAATTGGTGAGGATGCTGAGCCTCCTTAGCCTACTTCGAGGAGCCGCCACTGGTGTCAATGATATTTTTCACGTTTGTTCTGGCTAATCAATGATTGGGATCAAACTACAACGTGTCATAGTTCCCTAAATCAAATGTCCACACTGTTAATAAATAAATAGATTGAGGATTAGGAATAATATAATTTCCTTAAGTAAAGTTTAATAGAGTACCATGTTAGAAGGTGTAAGGTTGGAAATTAGCATTTTTACAAGCTGAAACTGTACTTACTAAGGACCCTCCTTGCTCAACTTTTTTCGTGGTAAACTTCTCTTTGCATAGAGGTGCTATGAAAAGTACTCACACGGCTGCACTTGAAACATGTATAAGAATCTGAAGCTCTAATTGGGGTGGAACGATTCCACCTGACTATTCAAGTAGCGACAATCAGAGCTGCCAACAGAGAACTGTAGAAGATGAAAGGTATCCACACCTTACAACCAATTAGTAGAAAAATCTCATTTATTCAATGAGTACAGAATGGATATCACCACGATATACTTCCGACAAGAACCATAGAATTAGTATACCCTCCAAAGAAGATTGGTTAAACAACAGTAGACAATTAAACCTACCAACAACCTGGTTCACTGATTCAGCCAGAAACCATGGACAGGCGGGACCAGGGATATACCGCAAACGCCAAGCAAAAGAACCTCTGATCATAGACGCCACTAAACTCCAACCGGAAATACTAGCTATAGCGCGCTGCGCCCAAACAGCGCTTGAAGAAAGAGCGCAAAACCAATATTGCGTAGACCTCCGCTTGGAAAACCGTGCAGTAAGCGCTTAGAGTCACTGAGATTGTAATCTTTGGCTTTTTTAGGTACACTCCCGCCCCAGAAGCCTGACCACCTTGTACCCATCTGTGAACCATACACATCAGCATATGCGCTGTGCTGAGTGCCATAAAAATCACATCGAAGCTCGGGTGGGATTGCATTAACACACGAAACAACATTAGCGAAGACGAAAGCAGACTCACCCTATTCTGACTCCCCAGCCACTCTGGAATGAGGGGAAACGCAAGCCGATGAGCTTGCAAAATTAATATTTCTAATTGGCCTTGAACGAGACGATCCACTGCTGGGTCAGATCACAATACTCGAAGGAGTAGCAACAAATGAACGTCTGCAGACAGGACCTAAGACACACGCTGCTGCTTACCTTAATACTTGCCTGTGCAAATCTCAAGGCGAGTCTGAGTACCAATGTAATATCCAAACGTGCAATACCCTCTATAGAACAAGGCCTATATGCTAAAAACAAAAGTCAATGTGACGTCATAAACAAGAGCCTTAGTTTTGAGACGAAGCTTACGACAGTAACGTTTACTCTTAATGGCGCGTGGACGGTACTGGGTGTGACAGGTTATAAATATAACAATTTAACAAAAGTATATATATATATTTCTTGTGGAAAATTATATGTTGCATATACCCCTCAGGTGTCGGAAAGTGTTTTTACCTGTGAATAAGCGTGTATAAAAGTGTTATGACTGAATAAAATGCGTTCAAAAATGAATATTGATTCTTCTGGCGAAGAAGATAGTGAACTATGGAAACAATGAATATTGGCTGTCCCAGTGGAAGATTTCATGGTAACAACAATAACAGAACAAGCAAAGCCATGGACAAGTTAGAATCGTCTATCCTCATCCTCATCCAGTTGATACTCCGAGACCATTATTTTATTTATTCGATTCGGTTCACATTTTCAATTGTATAAGAAATAATTCGCTAAATTCAAAACCCAATCAAATTATGCAGTATCCCAACTTTGAGCCGGGAAACGAGAACATATGCCTTAAAAATGTATGGACTAGTACATGATAAATTGTTAAAATTTGGATACATGAAGCTGAGTTTGGAAATTTTTCTAGCCAATTGTTGACCTGTATACTTTTCAAAAGTCTTAAGACTTAGCATCCACACGCTCCGTTTTACCTTGAGACTTTGAACTGCACAGGCAAGTATCAAGGTAAGACGGAGCGTGTCTAGAAACCTTTATATTCAATATCTGATTAAATCATAATCTAATTTTTAAGCCTTTATCGAGTATTTTATGTTTACTAATTTAATTTGTCAGTTAATTATCTATTACAAACAAAATAGTTGTGTTATTGACATAATATCGATTGCGCTAATTATCATACATGTCAGCCATAACCTTCATACTGATTTTATGGTGTGAATAATTGTTATAATAACTATTATACTTTATTAACAAGAACCAATGGTGGTTGGTGGCTCAGAAATATGGGGAGGCAACATTATAATAAAGATTCTTGACTCAGGTATGAATTATATAAATTATACTCACGTGTTAGTGTTTCTATAACATAAGTGATGAAAAACAAAGTAATAAGTGTTTTATTATATCAATATGTAATGTACTCACCACACTTTTTTTTCTTAATTTTCTGTGTATAGTAATTTGTTGGGTCATTCTGATCCCTGGAGTTAATAACGGTGTTTGAACTGGATTGACTACTTAGCAAACTATCCTCTGTGTTGGCTCTACTGACTTCATCTTCAAGCTCTCTGATATCTTGATAAAGATGGCAAGAAAGAGTTTCCAAACGGTTTTCGGTAGGGTCCATGTTTTTTAATACAACAAAACTATTTCCTCTTCAAGTTAGTTGGATGTATCATGTCAAATGCAGCCAATTAAAATTGCGACAAACACAATAATTAAATCTCGATTTAATATGGATAAGAATTATCTATAACTTGCAGAATTGCCCAAGATTTCTTAGTTGACTTAGCTTCTAATTGATTCGACCTGAAAAAAATATATACCAGTTAGGCAATAGTAAATTACTATGCAACTTTTAAATTGATAAGGAGTCATTTGTTCATGCAGGTATACAGGCTGATTTACCGACAAGTTACTTTCAAAAACAGTAGGCTGTTTGAATGAAAAAATTCCATTATGTTAGGTTCCCAGAAGCTCAAATGCTTAGACCTTCTCATACCAATTATTCTGACATATGTAGTTGCTGTTGGTTGGGTAAGAGGGCGGAAATAATAGGATGAACTCCCCCAAATTGCTTAGTCATTTTGACGTAGTCTGAAAACAAGATCGATTTTTCCGAAACTTGCAGGTGCAATGAGTTAACACTTATTGGTAAAAAACTTGAAGGACAGGATTCGTATCTCCTGTATCTCTACCTAATACCAAAATTAAGATTTGTCATCGTTTCACTATTTTTGATACCAGGGGTTGAATTATTCGGAAATTACATAAATTTGAGGCTACGAAACACTCCACACCAAAAATTTTTGGTGCTTTTCAAAAAACATCAATGTACCAACAAAGGATTGGTATCAATACACTGCTCAAGGTTCTATCACAGCCTACTACAAAGCTTAGAGAATATTATGATTCTATTTAAAATCGCAAATCCTTTGGCAGATTCCGTCTTTCTGAACTGAAACGTAAAATGTCAAATGAAAACTTAAACTGTCAATTGCTACGAGTATGGGTGTTATGAAGCGATTGAAACGACAAATTAGGATTCAGTAGGTCTTTCAAAACATAGCAAAGGGCTCACTTGACGATTGTCCCAATTCCTTAATTGAATAATGAAAGAGTCCAAGAATGAATTAACATATGCCAATTACGTTTAATTGCTATCAATTCAATCAGTTCTTCGCGAATAATGACCTAGTTTGCTTTAATATATTGAATCACCGTATAATAGATTCGATCACCTACTTGGCCTGCATATAAACACAATTATGGATTTGGTTCATAATCGGTGTTTCCTAAACTTGAATAACTTTCAAGGATCGATGCTTTCATACATAGACTTGACAGTTTACCTATCACACGTGAATGGAACCTTCTAATTTTATTGTCCACTTGAGCTAATAATGAAACATTCGAAATTCGTCATAGAACCTGCGATAATAACTTGAAATATGTTTGAGGAATGCGGTATTAGACAAACAAGGATTATTATAATAGTTCACAGCTTCTTCATGTTGATGTTGTCACATTTATTTCTGATTAATGTGTGAAAATCTTCTACTTCTACATGCATTTGAAGTCGCAGAAGGAACAAAAACTATGAATAAGGCGAATTTCAGCGCAATTCCGTGTCCATGGAGACAACTGCATTCTTCAATAATCTTTGTCCTCAGTTGTAGCTATTAAATTTGTAAAAATTATCATAACATAAGTTTTTTGTGAATAACATTTTTATCCGAGCGTTTTGAAGGCTCGTTCAGTGAACCTTGAATGTGAAAAGACTAGTTTTGCTGTTCCAAATTGATCCAGTTGCAACTATGTGCCGTTTGCGTTGTGCGGAAGTTGACACATTGATCATGGCGTATGCACAGAAGATGATGGCAAGTTTTGCAAAATCCTTATAATGATCGGAGGTGGTCGTTTGCATATCGCCAAAATTATTGCATCTGGGTAACGATAATCCTCATGCAAATCCAAACAAACCGCAAAAGTTCATTGTCTGATGTGCTATAGGCTCAAATAATCATTGTCTTTTTCTTAGGACAAAGGTGTTAACGCTTTTACTGTCAATGCTGAACGTTATCTGTAGATGCTAAGCGACATTCATTTTAATTTACCGGAAGTCGTGGAAGTGTCACTGTTGCATTTGCATTTTGTTCACAAAAATAGTCAAGGTTGCTTGCTTTCGATCGGTGTCAAAACAGAACTGAATGACATATCAGTCTGAAAATTTTAATGCGCTCTATTTAAAAATGGCACATCACAAATGCCACATGGGATTTTCGATGGTGGCGCCACCTGTTTTATTTTTCAGGGACTTTTCACCTATTCCTTGTGACCGTCACTCTTAGAATATTAAATAATAATTACCAAATGCACAAATTGCTTCTTAATTCACTCTGTATGTTCCCGTTTACCTGTTTCGGAATTTCCGGTGATCCCTTACTTCTAATTCTAATCTCATCAGTTCCATTTGAAATTGAACTGTTTATTGTTTGCTGCATAATTTTGTATCCGTTTGATAATGTCACTTGGATGTTAGAACTATAGAACATTCATATTATTAAAAGTAGTACAAATTGAGAATTAATTCTGAATTTTGAAATGAAATTATCACATAGACGATAATCTTATTCACGTGGTTTGATGTACAAGCCATCTGGAATCACTGGATTGCAATATTTGAACTTAAATGTAATATCTATTTTCAATAATTTAGTAAGTTCATGTAACTATGGTTTCGCTTCAAAAAAATATTACAAAATACAGACTTATCACAAAAGAGCTAATCTACTGTTACTATAATTACATTTATTTATTAAATGAATGAAAATCGAACTTCAATAGCAAAAGTTTTCATTATTCTATGTTCGTTTTCAACACCCGATGGTTGCAAAAGTGAGTGAGTGCAATCACCTAATCATTATTGCATAATATCATTCTTTCTAGATAGATTATTACTAGATCATCCTTGACAATTAATACATTTTGATTGCTAATACCTTCATTTTAATAACTATAATTTTATAAATAAAAAATAGAGGTCATCAAGGTGCTGTTTCTGTGGCAAAATGCATCAAAGTATATATGATATTATACAGAAATGAATGCAGTTCATCTGAATTTTATTCAAGGTTCTGATCAAACAAAAGATTGGATTCAAAACGACAGAAAAGCTGTATGATTGTACTTGTACAAATCTAACCTCTCAATCAATTGCACCCTCTATGTTTTCGTGATACATTTAATAAACTGTAATATTTAATTGGCAGCACTCATTCATAGCACCATCTAGGGTTTATAAGATATCTATGTTATTGACGTATACAATTGTTCTATGCTCTATCGAGTCCATTCGCATCGATCAAACCCAGAGAAATGTCAATGTCAATTATAGTTGTTCTGTGATATCCATCGCTTAACCTAAAATGTACAATTTCACAATTTAATTATGGTTCGATATGAAATAAACAATGATGCATGGTGATTAGTAGTCGAATACAATGTTATCCACCGAATACTACAAAATTAGCTTCCAACATTCTGTAAATTTTCGAGTAATTGCATGTCCTCACTTCTATACATTGTTATACCAGACGATAATATCAACCTTCTATCTAAATTGATTCAGATAGCCACTGTTACTCGGCATTAAAATACAAAGAATTAAGGTTTAGAATAATTTTTGTTGAATTCACTGCTTTTTAATCTCATGTTTTTCCATTTTATGGTGAACAATGCTTTGCAATTATAATAAACACCTTAAATAAACAACTTATTATTCAATTCAATTATTTCGGGTGTGAAACAGTAATTTCAATGCGAGTTAATTGCTCGATATTGTTTGCTTTTGTTACCATCTTAGTGGGAATGATGCATTCGCAGACCACCAAGGTAGTCATTGAAGGTCTTGGTTGGTATTGGTTGAGATGGTAGCGGGCCTAATATAAAGTTCAGTGCACTTAGCCAAAGACCCTTGTACACTATCAACTCCTACTTTTTTCGGGGCGCACAATGAACCCAATCAAGCGCTCTAAGTGCTCCGCCGTTTTGATTGATTGATTGATAGTAACGCAATAAAGCTCCTAGTAGCCACCCTCTTATAACACATATGTGGTCAATTCGAATAAACTTTAAATGCAATGACATATAGTATAATTTGGCGTCTTTGTTCGTTGAAATAAAATGAGTAATGTGGTTATTATTGTGTCTCATTTGAAAGATGTGGCGAGCTAATTGGAAAACCTTTATATTCGAAACATCCCACGTAAGATACACGTGCTTTATGATTGTTTACATTCAACGTTTTCTTAATTAATACAGTCCTGGATAAATTCAAACTCAATGAACTCATGAGATAACCACTAACGAAATAATCTGAACATGAACTCCCACCTCAAACGTTCAAAGTCGACTAGTTCGTTATATTGTATTATTGAGAATCGATATTCATGATAAATTAGCAAAATATTATACGATTGTTACGATAGTTATATTTTAAAATGTAAACGTTCTCGTGTAGGGTGTCAGTAGATCGTTGTACAAGCGTTCTTGAACTTGACACACTTCTTCGTGGATTTTTGATCATCGAATCGATGGTCATTTCTTCGTCTTAGGAAATTCAGTTTCGGTTGGAAGCGTTGCTCATGTACAGGGGGAGCGAAACTCGATGTCTCAGTCATGTTATAAGAAAAGGAAAAACGGTGGAAAAAAATCTGAAAAAAAAATTCTTAAATGGGATTGAATAAGGTCTAGTTTGAGCCAAATTTGCGTATTTCTCCATCTCGGAAACATACCTATATTTTGGCATATTTAATTATTATTATCATCAACTGCGGAGGGGGGGCAATGTTCCTGTGAGGACTGTAATGTCTCTTAATGTCTAGGCCGAAGCCCTTTGCACCCCGTGTCACGTCACCTAGTGGAGCGGTTCCCTCCCACGAGTATTCACCTATCTACCAGAGGGCTCTGAACCTGGTAACAATATGGACGAATTCAGAGGGACTGAATATCAGTCCTCACAAAGCCACCATAGTAGCATTCAGTCGTAAACGCAAATTAGAGGGCTTGGGACCTCTGAAGATTCGAGGAGAAACTGTAAAGATAAAAGGGGAAGTCAAATATCTCGGGGCGACACTAGACTCGAAACTGACTTGGAACAAACATCTGGGAAAAGTAATTGAAAAAGCGGGAGACCTTCGGAAAAAAATGGGGGCTACGACCGAACATGCTCTACTGGTTGTATAACATGGTGGTTAAACCCGATAACGTACTCCTCTTGGTATTGTTAAACACAACAAAAAGGAACCACGACAAGACTAATCAAGGTCCAGAGACTTGTATGTCTTGGGATCACAGGTTAACACCAACTTCGTGCTACGAGAGCAAGTTGAAAAGTCCCTGAAAAATGAAACAAGAAATGATTTCTTTGGTCAAAACTCAACTTAATCTCTTTGCACCCCGACACTCTTCGTTCAACGTTTTTCTAATTTTTCGATCCCAATACGATTTTTGGCAATCGTTCAAAATAGGCGTTTGTATCAGCGATGACCTCATCGTTGGAGCCAAATTTCTTTCCGCCGAGCCATTTTTTCAAGTTTGATACTAGATAAAAATCGCAGGGGGCAAATCTGGAGAATATGTTGGACGACGAACCAATTCGTAGCACAATTCATGCAATTTTGCCATTTCGACTGCGGACCTGTGCTCCGGTGCATTGTTCTGGTTGAAGAGCACCTTTTTCTTTGCAAAATGTGACCGCTTTCGCTTCAAATCGGCATCGAATTGATCCAACTGCATAATATACGCTGGTGATCGTTTTGCCCTTTCCAAGGAAATCGATATGGACGATACCGTGTACATCCCTTAAAAATGTAGCCATGACTTTGTTGGCAGATAAACCCATCATGGCCTTTTTCGGCTACGATTTGTCAGGACAAGTCCACTGTTTCGACTGTTCTTTGATCTCTGGATCCATGTTTCGTCCACGGTTACAAAACGGCGCAAAAACTCCTTCTTTTCGCGCTTGAACATCCTTTGAGTTGTCACACGGTCCCGCTTGTTGTCAACAGAGAGAAAACGCGGCACCCATCGGACAGACAGCTTCCTCCTATTCAAAAATTCATGCAAAATGTTCCGTACTTGTTTGGTTGAGATGCCCATAACCTCAGCTGAACTGTGCTTAAGCGTGGCAAAGTAGAGTACAAGGGAAGTTAGGGGATGCATTGTTCCGAGTTTAGGTAACAAGATCGACCTAGAACTTCAGCGTTCTGTCATTGGGGTTATTTATATCCTCAACAGAATTATCTTTTAGTAACATTACAAACTTCCACGTTCCGCTGATGAGCACGAGAGAGCGAAACAGCTGTTCGGAATTATTGGTTGTATCCGGTACTGATCGAAATAGAAACCTCAACATTGTTGTGTACCTGGCGAAAAATGACAAAAAATAACCATTTATTTCTCAATTCTTAATAATTTGAATTAAAAACCAGATCTATGACAAGCGAATACAGAATACAAAAAAATTCAAGATATATATATAGGAATTAAATGTCCTATTGCCGATTTTCAGGACCTGATGCAATTTTAGGATAAAATTTAAAAACATATTTTAATAATGAAATTGAATAATTAAAAAATTAATAATTTTTGTGATTTCACAAACATGTAATAGAGCCTTCAATTGGCCTTTAAGTTTTAGGTTCGGCCAAACTAAAAATTACGTCATACTACCACAACGAAAGGTTGCTTACTTTCGATGGGTGTCAAAACAAAGCCGGATGACATATCAGTCTGAAAATCTTAAAGCGTTCTAGTTAAAGATGTTACATCACAAATGTCACATGGGATTTTCGATTGTGGTGCCACCTGTTTTATCTTTCAAGGACTTTTCCCCTTGCCCTCGTATATCTTGAATTTTTCAGTTAATATACGATTAGGATCATAAATGATTCTGTTCTTTCAGTGTGTTGAGCAGAAATTTATTTTGGAGAGAAATATAAAAACCCTAATAGAGGTAGATACAATCGAGCTCTTGCAGATTCTTGAAGTTAATGAAGCACTGGTGCGTTAAGTCAAATTAAATAAAAGTAATTGCAACATTAGATCGAACGCATGTATTAGATACATTTAATACGCTCAAGGTTGATACATTAAATTTTCGTGGTTGCCTAATTCTTGTGATATTTAGCTTTGTATAAACATAATTTGATTTCTACTTCGCACAAGCATCAAACGTGCATACATTAATTTACCTGGTACACAATATTTATAAGCTAATTAAAAAAATCTTTCTTTTCTGATACATAAAGTAGGACTGTGTTTGCTCATTTGATTTCTCTTCGCTCCTATGAATTGGTCACAGGGTTAATCCAAATGTAAACTACACCATCGTGATCACCGCGTCAAAATACACACATCAAAAAAATGTAAGGGTCAGCGATATTTTTATCGTTTCGTCACTTGGTAATGGGAAATTCAATACAATTTTTGTTACCCACGTAGAACATAATCTTTTGCCACATAATTTATTTATAATTTCATACAAAGTTTGCAAATCAATTGAAAGCTTTAATCTAACTGAAAAGAGTGTAAAATTCGAATTCAATGCACTTAGGATTCTGAGCAAAAAAATTGTCACTGGTCAATGTCTAATACAGAGTGTATCCACCGCGATTGTTCAAAACTGCCGTACATCGATTTGATAAGCTGAGAATAAGGTTATCATGCTTTCCTGATCAATCGCATTCCATTCTTCAACCAGAGTATGGAACAATTGATTTCGTGTCTGGAAGAGAATGTTACACCTTAAAATTCGATCCAAAACACTTATACCACTCTCATCCAAGGAATCTCTTACGATCGCGGCGATATGAGGGCGCGCATTGTCAAGCATGAAGATGAAGTTTTCACATACTGCAGCTGCATATGGAATGACAAATGGTTCTAATATCAGGTCCCTATATCTAATATCGTTTACAAACCTCTCCAGCAATACGAGGTCGCTTCTTCCGCCAATGCTGATACCACCCCAAACCATCACCGTTTCGCCTTGGTAGCTGTGAACTTCCTGTGCAGTCCTAAGTCTCCAAACATTTCCAGGTTGTCTCCATACACGAGTACGTCTAGTATCTGGACGTAAATCGAATCTCGATTCATCACTAAACTACACAGGAGTCCATTCTTGCACGCCCCATTCGATGTGATTTCTAGCCCAGACTATTCGGCCTTCGCGATTTCCTCTGGATAATGGTGGAGCTCGACATGGACGCCTGGCACGTAAATTGGACTCGTGTAGTCTATTTCTCACAGTTTGGTCACTTATTTGTATATGGTGAGCGTTTCTGAGTTCCAAACATAGTTGACCTGCAGTTTGGGTTGGATTTCTCAGAGCTTGAATTCTCAGAAATCTGTCCTGTGCCGCCGTTGTTATTCTGGTACGGCCAGTATGTTGCTCTCTAACATCACCAGTTTGATTATAACGAATCCATAAACGACTTATAGTGGACTGGTTAGTCCCTAATTCATTGGCAACAACCGTCTGCGACATTCCAGCTTGAAGCATTCCAATGGCCCTTAAGTGCACGTCTCTCTGAAGGTGATTACGTTCCATAATTTAGACAAATAACACTACTCAAAATTTTCAGTAATTACCATTCGCTGGTCGGATAACATCTGATTTGATCTGATGAATGAAACATGAAGAAAATGAATAGTCGTTGGAAAAAAGAGGAACACATGCCATGATGTTCAAAATGATAAAAAAGTATTGTCTAAATAACAAACAAAGATCTGCAACGCGATAATGCCACGTGGATCTTCGAGAGTTAACAAACAATCCCAAAATATGAGTGACCCTCAGATTCTTTTGATGTGTGTACATAAGATTATACCAAAATTAGAACTTGCCGAAATTGGGACAAAAAAATTTCTTAAATGCCTGGACTATATTCAAGATCCTTGAGGCCATTGCCCGAAATTTAAGAGATTAAGACAGACATTGCATGTACTTATGACATTAACCTTTAGTTCACAATGTCACCATTATCTCGTATTCATTTTTAATCAAACCGTTATTAAATTTGTTAAATATTATATATCAATGTCCGGTCGCCTTTCCCCATAGAATTTGTTTATCTTTTCAATTATGATGCAATTAGTAAGAATATCTATTTGGTGTTGCTGCCATATAAACAAACAGTGATGTAGAAATAATAATGCTTAATTTATACGGGATGTGAAATTAAGTAGTTTGAAAAATTGTATAGCATTATCTATCAAATTTATAACAATCATTAATAATTTCAAAAGTTCCGCTCTTATTTTTCCGATGAAGTGAAACTATTACTCAAGTTATAGTTTGGTCAATTTCCCAAAGCAAACATTAAACTCGTTACAAATAGTGGAGGAAATGAACCAGGAGTCGTTTCAAGTAGACCTGATTCTTCTGTAATTTCAATAAAATTACAATAGTTATGCTTATTTTGGATTAGTTGCATTTATTATGATATATATTGTAATAATGAATGGCAAATAAGATCATTTAATGTTTACTTGGATATTCCTGAAAGAGGACAATCGTTTGGTGAAATTTTCCAAGACTATTGGACATGATCTGAATTTATCTCGTTGATAACTTGTCGATTGACTTGATTTTCAAAGAAATCCCGAAGTTCAAAGTGTTAGATCGCACCATCTTGGTAGCCAGTGCATGGTGCCAAATCAATGATGGTGGTCTACAGACTTAGCTGCAATGGTTCCCTGAAGAGATGGAGTGTGGATGTGGATCAGCCTGAAAGAGCCGTGGAACAGAATCAATGCCTCTGTGGTACGGCAAAGCACCGCACAATTTGGTACATGGATGATGGGTCCGGCTTTTGCGGTCCTAGTTATATTGATGGGTACTCCCTACGGATGGGGGAACTCAACACAGTCCTCCAAGACGAGATGCTTTCCATCTACAGATGTTCGGAGAAGCTGCGCGGCTATGGTAAGATAAATGAGAACATCCGTATCTGTTCGGGCAGTCAAGCGGCACTCAAGGCTCTTAAGATCTCGACTGTGTCCTCAAAACTTGTCAGGGATACCAAGGAGATCCTTGATAGGCTAGCCGTTGGCAACAGGCTCAACCTCACCTGGATCCTGGGTCACTCAGGTTGGAAAGATAATGAGAGACTGGGGATCATCACGGTCGATAACATGAAGGTACTGAGTGCAAAGTTCTGTCAAGAAGCTGAAACGCGTAGCAGGTGATAGTGTAGAAGGGTCTTTAGCTAAGTGCTAAAAAATCGAACTTTTGTTTATAGCTCGAAAACAAAAGACGATAAAAAAATTTAGTTTCCGCCAGTGAATTTGTCTCAAAAACAGAGACGTGACTTCCATTTTTTTGTACCTCCTATAGTTACAGAGTTACATAGAACATAACATTTTGCCCATCCTGTACATACTATACAAATAAATAGCTCCAAAATAAACAATGAAAGAATTTGCGTCAACCCCAGCTGGATAATTAGCGAGCAAAAGTAACCGTTAGGCTTCTGACTCGATTATACCAAATAATAATTATTTTCGTTAGTATTCATCACGTATTGTTGGGAGCTGAGTAACCCGGAAGTAAACTACAGATCAAATAACCATTTCGTTGCAACTGGACATATTTTAATGAGCGCAATTTAAATTGTGTGGTTCATCATAGAATTAGTCAACGTGCGATCCAAGAATAAAAGTTCAAATACTAGAATCCAAGCGTATATTCAAAGCACGTTTTTCATGAATCTCCATTGCCATAAATATTTCACATTAAATCTAAAATGATGAATTTACGAGATCGTGCGTAAATTTAATATAAAAAGCTGATTCTTAATTGCGCGTTCAAATAATCTTCTGGCGGTAACATACCATGAGATTATTGGTTAATCTTTCAGTCTAGCGACAGTGCCGTAGCCAGAGCGGGGACTCATGCCCCCCTTCCCAATAATTGGAATTCTTTAATTACAATATGGAAACATACATTTTCTTCACATGGTAAATTAATCGGTTAAAAATATAATAGCTCAAGCAAAATGTTTATAATATGAGCATATAACAATGAATCAATTAAAAATACATAAATAAATACTCCAAAGATTGTTGGCCACAAATGTGATCTTTCATATATTTTGGGTATATCTTCCATAGACTTAGAATCCACAATTCAATTTTATCCATATGATTAACCAGACAAAGTGCATTCGAAATACTTCAATATTGCAATAAAAATATTTTTTGCACATTTTGGGAACATTGGCAGTTATTACAGAATCAAAATCTATTTGCGGAAAATATGGTGGCTCAGCGTTACTATCCGTCCATAGAGAAAGTGTAATAAATACTGAAGATGTTCTAAATGATTTTGCAAAGAATAAGCGACGTTTAAAATTAAAAAAAGCTGTTACTAATTTCATTAACATATATTCTAAGATATACATCTTACTTTTGAGTTTTTATCATTGAAAATTTCATTTTTATTGAAATCAATGAAATTAAACATATTGTACCTGATAACAAATTCATGGCTACGCCACTGCTCTCTTGGCCCCTCCGTTTGAACCTTTGAGAACATGGGCGTTGATCAGTATGGAAGAAATGAGGATTGTTCAGTAGATCTTTACATAAACAAGCAATAGAGCTTGGACATTTTAATTCTTTTTGAAATATTAACTACTTTTTCATAGTTAATAATAATTCTTGACCCAGGTATGAATTATATATAAATTCTCGGGAAATAGGTCACACTAACACACTCATTATTTTCGTCTTTACGTACGTTTTGGTCTCACAACTATCATCAGAAGACGTATTATGTCGGAAACGGGATTTCTTAAAACTAATTGTATAATTTCTATTAAAAATGCTCACGTCACCGCAATTTTCTTATAAAATTTCAAGTCATTACAAAGCACTGTTTAAATACGACAGGAATCAAAAATATAACGCTCAAGTATCCACTTGGGAATCAGATGTTAAAGATTTATGAGGTAATAGAAATATTGCTATTTGAGCATTCTACCTAAAATATACTTTTAATATCATAAAGACGCATGTAGTAATTTGCAAGGGCTTTAATTAATTCAATTAGTATAAATTTGACTTAAAGATTGAACGTCTGCTCTATGATTTACAGTCTTGAAGTCATGTTTAATGTGAATCATCCCCAGAATAGATCTTTTATAATAATTGGTTTCTTTTGTTAACATATTAGAATCAAATTGATGATTATAATCAAAACAATGTTTAGCAAAGGCGTTGGAATTTCATAAGTTTTTGTTTCTAGTACTATACTCATGGCTATACATTCTTTTTTACAAATATTGCTTAGAGATTCCTTTATAAGACCCATCGCAATCTAAACAATTTGTTTTATATAGCGTGGGTTTGTTTGTCTTCAGGTATTAAAGGTTTTAGATTTGAAAAATATTTACCAATACTTATATCATACTTTTTTAAACATTTCCTGAATGTATGGTAATGTTTTAAAATAATAACGCTTATGTTATTTATATATGATATTCCATTATAGATTTTTTTCATTCTTCAGTTCAGTAAAGAACATTCATATACTTGAGAGTTATTTTATTTCTTCTTATTTATTTTTTGAATAATTGTACTCCAATTTTGGTTAAAGTTTTCTTTTGGTGATAAATACAAATATATGCTCGTGTATTTCGTTAAATGCACAGGGATTTATAAGCACTTTTGAAAATCATTTGTTATTTTGAAATAACAGTCGATTTTCTTGAGAAAAGAATTATTTGATGCACTATTTTAGAGAAAACTGGGTTTAAAGGTAGGGTCGCAAATCTATGGACTACAATAATTTCTCAATTGCAGACTGCTTATACAGTAAGTAGTTCTAGAATATATTATCCCTCTACAGTGAATATTATTGCATCGAAAAATAATCTTACAAATAACCTACTATCCCAGAATTACCACTTAGTGGATAACGAAAAGAGAGATATTAAAACAGAATTGTTTGGCAATCACATATCTTCGAAATTTTTGGTCTGAGCCTAATTTCATATACTTATATTATTATCTGAATCTGGGCCCAATTTCGAATCCCTCGATTAATCGTTGTATTGATGGAAATAAAATTCAAAACTAACTTTCTGAATATTAATCTGGGCTATTTACCTAATCTTTCCTTATAAATTATAATTCCTATGAATAAGTTGAAATCAATAATTATTGTAATGAATGAATAACTATTATTACTATATTCATTACAAGACTTACCCAGAAACAACCAAAATTTTCAGTTTTATGAACCAGTTACGATGAACAATGAATCTAAATTAAAATAAATTACTTCCCTATTCAAATTCTAGATAACCCTCTCATATAAGATGTTGATTTGTTTGTTATTGAACTTTATTGTAAATAATCAAGTCTAGTGTACCTTATAACCTTTTTGTTATCATTTTTCATTCAGGACTTTGTTATTCAATGATTGTTCATATTTGATTTATTTGATGTTTTGAATAAAAGCTTATCTAAGAATTGTTGAAGGTTGTTATTTTATTATTGTTTCAAAATCAACATCGACTCTTCAATATTTCACGATATCTCTAAAGCCAATTAACTAACTTCTTGGAGGATAGTAGATCATTGATAAGTTTATGTAATTTTCGACATTTCTTCATGGGCCAATACTTCTTCACATACATATGTCGTTCATTTATGTCTAGTGTACCTTATAACCTTTTTGTTATCATTTTTCATTCAGGACTTTGTTATTCAATGATTGTTCATATTTGATTCATTTGATGTTTTCGAATGAAAGCTTATCTAAGAATTATTGAAGGCTATTATTTTATTATTATTCCAAAATCAACATCGACTCTTCAATATTTCACGATATCTCGAAAGTCAATTAACTAACTTCTTGGAGGATTGTACATCATTGACAAGTTCATGTAATTTCCGACATCTCTTCATAGGCCAATAATTCTTCACATACATATGTCGTTACTGGTTTTCCTGTATAATTTCTCTTTAATGTAGCCCAAAATGAAAAGTCGAGTGGTATTAAGTCAGGTGATAGTAGTGACCACCTCACTGGTCCGTTACTTCCCATCCAGCTATTTCCAAAATTGATATTCAATAATTCTGAAACGGTCCTGATATCATGGTGTGGTAACGTTTTTCCATGTTTCCAAACATCCTTCAAGGTTCCTTGCTTTCGATGGGTGTCAAAACAAAACTGAATGACACATCAGTCTGGAAATTTTAATGCGCTCTACTTAAAGATGGTCCATCACAAATGTCACATGAGATTTTCGATTAGGGTGCCATCTGTTTTATTTTTCAGGCACTTTTCATTTTGTCTTCGTTTAGTCCGTTTAAATCAAACCATAGCAACTATGATTCCCATTTGTAAAAATACAATTTTGTGCCTTAACTCAAATTGCACCTGTTTTGAAATTTTTTCGACGCCACTGGATTCTACAGAAAAAAACGCCTCAAGAATCTAAAAGATATTTACTCCTATCTTCACAAACAACCACGATATTTATATGTGTCTAAAAGTTAAAAAATCGAACTTTTGTTTGTCGAAAACAAGTCAAGCCTTTGTTTCCGCCAGTGAATTTGTCTCATTAAAAAGAGATCGAGAGTATGACTATCTTTTTTTGTTTCTTCTATAGTTACCGAGTTATCCTATACAAACTTCGAAATGTGCCCAGCCTGTATAATTAGAGCAAACTAGTTTTAACTGTCTTCTAAATAAATTTTCGATTGATTTTCAGACACGAGTGCTTTTTTTGATAATTGAATGTGTTCATACACCTTATAGATTCGTAGCTCTGATGAAGAACTCATTTCAAAAACAGCAGGTAAAATTATAAGAACAAATATCAGATCACAAAACTATGTTCTACCGAGTTTTACGCAGCTAGCGATAGATTTGTCCAAGAAGTCAATGAATCTATTCCGAATCATAAGGAGCAAAAATACAACAATTCTTATTATAAAAAATTTAGGTCTATGACACATGCAAATTTGAGCGCCTCTGCAATTGCAATTGCAACGATTTAGAATTTTCCGCCTCTTACGGAGAAGATCAGTTGTACGAAACATTAGCTTCTTTCCAAAATTCTTATAAAGTAAAATCAGGAGCTGCTTTTAAATATAAAGTGAAGAACACTTTTAATAATACCGGGCGTTTTACTCTAGCGGTTTATAGCCACGTGAACCAATAACACGTCTTAAAAAACCCCCTCCTGAATTGGAAAATATAATTAAAGGAAACATTCCAATTCAAATACGTTTTGCCTCTGCATGCGAAGGCTTAAACCAACATTTGCTTACAGTTCCTGATGAATAACTTGATATACAATCTATGTTGACAATGTAATTGTCGATTTGTTGCTAATTTTAAAATTATTATTAATTTTAAGCATCATTGGAATTTTTCCTTTCCTAAGTAAATATTTGTACATTCTTGTTGCTAATTTATAGTCAAATTAAATCAATTCCTGATGAATAACTTGATATAAAACCTATGTTGACTATTCAATTGTCGTTTTGTTGCTAATTTTTAAATTATTATTAATTTCAAGCATCATCGGAATTTTTCCTTTTCCAAGTAACTATTTGTCCATGTTTGCTGCTAATTTGTAGTCAAATTGAATCAGTTCCTGATGAATAACTTGATATAAAACCTATGTTGACTATGCAATTGTCGATTTGTTGATAATTTTTGAATTATTATCAATTTTAAGCATCATGAGAATTTTTCCTTTTGTAAGTAAATATTTGTCCATTTTTGTTGCTAATTTGTAGGTAAATTGTTGCTGATTTATTGCTAAATTGATTATAACAATTTTTTATTAATTTTTAACTCCATCTACGAAATTTCTGAATTCAAAAACCCCTTGGAAACCATTTCGAATTGGAATTTAAAATATTATCTCATTTATTAATTTTTTTTCTGATATGTTGCTAGGTTTTTTGCTTAAAATCAAAGGCACACATATTTTTCAAATATCATTCATTTTAAGCATCATAACACTTTTTCCTTTTCCATATTAATTTTTAACTCCATCCATGAAATTTCTGACTTCAAAAACTCCCCTGAAAATCATTTCTAAGTGGAACTCAAAATTTCATTTCATTTATTCATTTTTGTTGCTGATTCGTTGCTAGTTTTTTTGTTTAAATTCAAAGGCATACATATTTTTGAAATATTATTTATTTTAAGCATCATAGCTCTTTTTCCTTTTCCATATTAATTTTTAACTACATCTATGAAATTTCTGACTTCAAAAACCCCCTTGAAAACTATTTCTAAGTGGAACTCAAAATTTCATCTCATTTATTCATTTTTGTTGCTGATTCGTTGCTAGTTTTTTTGTTTAAATTCAAAGGCATACATATTTTTGAAATATTATTTATTTTAAGCATCATAGCACTTTTTCCTTTTCCATATTAGTTTTTAGCTCCATCTACGAAATTTCTGACGTCAAAAACCCCCTGAAGACCATTTCTAAGTGGAATTCTAAATGTTATCTAATTTATTCATTTTTGTTGCTGATTCGTTTGCTAGTTTTTTTGCACAAAATCAAAGCCACACATATTTTTAAAATATTATTTATTTTAAGCATCATAACACTTTTTCTTTCTTCATATTAATTTTTAACTCCATCTATAAAATTTCTGACTTTAAAAACCCCCTGAAAACCTTTTCTAAGTGGAATTCAAAATTTATATCATTTATTCTTTTTGATGATTTGTTGCTAGTTTTTTTCATAAAAAAAGCACACCTTCAGACCATGGAGACCTTACAATTACGAATGGAATGCCGTTTCATGAAAATCGATCTTGCATAGCCGGAGCCCGAGGCTTAGCATTTTTTTTTGTCTTTACTGACTAAAGATGAATGAACTTAATAAATGAATCATTGGCTGTTTCGAGTCCAAAACATGGTAAAATTGCTTTCAATCCACATTTATACACAATAATAAAATACTACATCCCTTCAAATACGGTTTTTATAATATATCCTGACATGGAAAGAAATTTCATCAGGCAAATTGTCTTATGGAGAGCAGAATGTGTAAGCTTAGCTCTTTTAAGAAATGGTTCTTCCAAATTTGCGATGAGAAATAAATATTAATCAAAATACTTAGGCTATTCCTGAAGATAACAGTGTTTCGCGAAACGTCGGTGCAAACGTAAATAAGTTATCACAAAGTAGACAATTCCAGAACAACTAATGGCTTACCTTTTGTCTAGAAGCACAGAACACTACAAAACATGAAACATTCAACATTAAAACAAAATGCACCGGCGTTGTTTGAGTTTAAAATAAAGCTCTTCTTAATCGCGCTGCAGTACATGCTGCATTAACTTTTACAGGCTCGCACGGTCTGCATCTAACTGTGTGTGAAATTACTTACTCACTTCAGGTCTGATTATGTCTTTGCTGACCTTGGTTACCTCTTGAATGATAGTTATATTGCTATTGAAAACTATTGTAAATTTATTCATCATTTTAATAGGCTGCCAGCTTGCAGTACGTTGTAGCCCAAGGAACTGTTGAATATTTCTCCGAAATAGGATTTTGTTATTTGTATAACATGAACAATTGCTGCTAATTCAATTGTCACATTCGTTTCTCTCATTTGATAAAAGTTGTCGTACTGCTAAAACATATCTTGGAGGATACTCTTGGTTGGTTTATAAGGATTTGTACTATTGATAAGGTAAATTCTTGCTGAGCAGAATTAGATAGACGCTCAAATGTAGCTTGGTGGATGCTATGCCTTGGTTAGGAGATGATTGGTGTTAATGAAGTCAAATGTCTCTTGATCTGAATGTACCTCCAACAAATTTTCATTAACCCATATTGTCGAAATGGTTGAACTTGGTGGCTGTTATTTTTAGTCACCATATAGGGAGTTTTAATGTTAATAAATTCGAACTACTTCTGTGCGAGATATAGTTCCAACAAATGTAACTCCTCCGAATTCTCGTACTGCTTAGATTTGTCTTGGTGGATGCCATATCTTGCAGATAGGTAGTTATAATACAGTGACCACCAATGGTTCTTACAGCCAAAGACAGCTTGGTGCATGCTATGCCTAGATCAGTAGATTAGGAGATCTGTTCTCCTGCTTTGGATATAGCTCCGTCAAATTGTTGTACTGCTAAGATATATTTTGGCGGATGCTATACTGGAGTTATACTATTTTAAGGTAAATTCCTGCTGAGCAGAATATAGATGCTCAAATGTAGCTTAATGGATGCTTTGTCTTGGTTAGGGGATGTAGATATAAAGCATTGATGAAGTCAAATTTCTTTTGACCTGAATATACCTCCGCCAAATTGTCATTAGTGGCTGATGTATTTTAGTCAGAAGATACGGAGTCTGAATATTGATAAAGTTGAATACCTGTTGAGCAGGCTACAGCTCCGCCAAATTGTTGAATTCCCAAAATATAGCTTGATGGATCATGCCTTGTCCGTGGATGATGAGATACAGTATATAGTACAATTTATACTGAGCTGATAATTTCTTCAACAAATGGTACTGTTTCAAATTATCGTACTGCTAAGATATATCATAGTGAATGCCATCTTTTAGTCAGCAGAAAAGAAGCTATAATATTGATAAGTTCAATTCCTGCTGAGGTGGATATAGCTCCATCAACGTCGCACCGTCAAATTGTTAAGATGTATTTTGGTGGATGCTATACTTTGGTCATCAGATATGGAGTTATACTATTGATAAGAAAGAAAGAAAGAAAGTTTATTGACCACATTGCTGAATTTGCATTTGGCGTAATAGTCAGTCAATACAATGTAAATATATATAAAAAATTAATTAAAAAAATTACAACGTTACATATGTAATACATATAAAATTAAATAAACAAGATATACAGGGTGTCCTCGAACTGCGTGGCCAAAATAAAACCGAAGATTCTTTGATTCGAAAAAAAGTTGATGAGCCTTTTTACTTTTGCCTTAAGTGTCTTGTTTACCCGGTAGAGGGCTTCAAAATTGCAAAAATAATTTTGTTTTTCGGTATAACTTGAGAACGTGATGAAGAACTTTTACAATATTTAGCAGGTGAGTTACTGTCAATAATGGCCATTTTTGAGAGTGGAGCACAGAGCCTTAGAGACCATAGAAATGGCTCAAACTTGAGGATGTAACGGGAAAAGTGTCCAGAACTTTTTTGTGGTCAATGTAATTCACTCGATATTTTTTATGTAGATAGCTTATGTAATTTGAAAACTTTTCTTACTCTTAGAAAATTTTGATAAAATCAACGGATTAGCTTGAAAAAATTAATTTTCGAGTCTCTGCAATTTTGGCTTACTAATTTTACTTGATTAAAATACCTTAGTTGCCTTTGCTTTTCTAATGTCATTTTGGCATTTGAAGGATTTATTCTCAAAACTGTCAGTTTTTACTTTGCTTTCCGTAAAAATTGTATAAAATTATGGCTCAAAATTTCACTAACACTGAAATGGTTGATATGTTATTGATTTATGGACTTTGTCGTTGCAATGGCCGGAGAAGGGAAAGATATCCGCATCGCAGAATTCCAAATCGGCAAACCTTCGCGAAACTGGCAAATTTGAAGCAAATCGCAGAGAAACTGGACGCAGACCGACAAGAAGGACGTTAGAGGTCGAAGAAGCGATACTGGAAGCGGTTGAAACTGAACCTGGGATAAGCACACTACGTTTGGGACTTCGTATTGGAGCCTCAAAATCATTAGTTCATAACGTACTGAAAGAAGAACTGTTGTATCTCTATCATATTAAAACAGTTCAAGACTTATTGCCCATGGATCCAGGTCATCGGCTAGATTTCTGTCGGCTTATTGTCCAAAGACAAAACGCAAACCCCAATTTTTGTAGAAGAATTCTGTTCACGGACGAAGATACTTTCACGAGATGTGGTCTTTTTAACCTCCATAATGAACATTTCTATGCTGATGAAAATCCTCATGAAACGGAAGTTACATATTTTCAGAATCAAACTAGAATCAATGTTTGGGTTGGAATTATGGATAACTTTATTATTGGCCCTACCGTTATACCCGATCGATTGAACGGGGAGAACTACTTGAACTTTTTGGAACAAAGGCTACTTGAACTGTTGGAAGACTTGCCCTTACACATTCGTCGTGGCCTGGTTTATCCATGATGGTGCACCTTCTCATTTCACATTAGCTGTGAGGCGACATTTGAATGCGGAATATCCAGATCGCTGGATAGGTAGAGGACACGATGCACCAGTGAACTGGCCGGCCCGCTCCCCTGATTTGACGCCCTGCGACTTCTTTCTATGGGGCGCTTTGAAGTCGAAAGTTTATGCAGCTCCAGTAAACACACGAGAGGAATTGTTGCAACGAATTAATCATGAAGCGGATTTATTGAAGAATGATCCTGAAGTACTAGCCAGAGTTCAATCCAATTTTTTGAAACGAATTAATTTGTGTATTCAGGAAAATGGGCAACATTTCGAACAATTGATGCCTTAGCGATTTCCCAAAAAGTTTTGTTGTTTCTTTTAATTTAGCATTTGTTTTTCCTAAATAATCACATCGTTTCCCCATTTCTATTGTTTTTATTATTCGTGTTTCACCGAGATATTAACCATTTCAGTGTTAGTGAAATTTTGAGCCATAATTTTATAAAATTTTTACGAAAAGCAAAGTAAAAACTGACAGTTTTGAGAATAAATTCTCCAAATGCCAAAATGACATTAGAAAAGCAAAGGCAACTAAGGTATTTTAATCAAGTAAAATTAGTAAGCCAAAATTGCAGACTCTAAAATTATTTTTTTCAAGCTAATCCGTTGATTTTATCAAAATTTTCTAAGAGTAAGAAAAGTTTTCAAATTAAATAAGCTATCTATATAAAAAATATAGAGTGAATTTCATCAAACCACAAAAAAGTTCTGGACACTTTTCCCGTTACATCCTCAAGTTTGAGCCATTTCTATGGTCTCTACGGCTCTATGCTCCACTCTCAAAAACGGCTATTGTTGACAGTAGCTCACCTGCCAAATATTGTAAGAGTCCTCTATCACGTTCTCAAGTTAAACCGAAAAAACAAAATTATTTTTGCAACTTTGAAGCCCTCTACCGGCTAAACAAGACACTTGAGGCAAAAGTAAAAAGGCTCATCAAATTTTTTTCGAATCAAAGAATCTTCGGTTTTATTTTAGCCACGCAGTTCGAGGACACCCTGTATACTAGACTAGCAAATCACTCCACTCCTCAAAATTCAAAAATTCATTGATAGAGTAAAGACAATGAGCAGTGAGAAACATTTTAAGTTTGCTCTTGTATTTTCTGTGCTGCAGGTTTCTGAGACTGAGCGGAATTTTATTAAAGAGTTGGACCTGCCAGGAATTTTTCCGAGAGACCGTCAGGTTAAGTTCCAAGGGTCGCAGATTATGTCCCAAACGAGTGGGATAATGATGTACGTTATCATTTGAAACGAATAAGTTGATATTTTTATGAATGTACAGAACATGATGTAAAATAAACAGGTTAACAAGTGTCAGTATTTTAAATTTGACAAAAAAAGGTCTACATGAATCCTTACTATTAATGCTAGCTATTATCCTAATTGCTTTTTTTTAGAAGAATTAGAATTTTGTATGCATATACAGAGTTTCCCCATAGATCCACCCCATAAGTAATATTGGCAAATAAGTAATTAAGGCAAATTCTTGCTGAGCGGAATATAGATGCTCAAATATAGCTATGGTAGTGATAAAGTCAAATGTCTTCTGACCTGAACTTAGTGGCTGTTATATTTTAGTCAGCAGATAGGGAGTTCAATATTAACAAATTTGAATTGCTGCTGTTTTCGGGATATAGTTTTAGCAAAATGTAACTCTGCCAAATTGTCGTCCTACTTAGGAGGATCTTGGTGGATGCTATATCTTTGTAAGCAGATAGATAGTTATAATACAGTCACCAACAAATGTTCTTAATGATAAAAACAGCTTGGTGCTATGCCCAGGCCTGTAGATTAGAAGGATTTTTCTCCTGCATTGAATACTGCTCCGCCAAATTGTAGCTCGGTGGAAGCTATGAGCGGAATACGGATAGTGAAATGTAGCTTGGTGGATGCTATGTTTGCTTAGTGGATGAAGATATATGTTATTAATGAAGACAAATGTCTTCTGACCTGAATATACCTTCACCAAATTGTCATTGTCTCATATCGTAGAAATGCTAAGATGAACTTGGTGGCTGTTATATTTCAGTCAGCAGTTTTGATATTAAGTGAAATCATTGCTAAGCAGGATATAGCTTCCCCAAGTTATCGTATTGCTAACATATAGTTTGATGGATGATGCCTCGATCAGTGGATGAAGAGATATAGTATTAATATACCTTGATGGATATATATTTTGGACAGCAGATAGGAAGTTATGCCACTCTGCCAAAATCTGATATAGCTTGGTGGATGTTATGCCTCGGTTATCAGATTACGAGATATTATACGTCAAATTTCTTTTCTTTGAATAGAATCTTCGCCAAATTGTCGTACTATTAGAATGTAACTTAATGGTATACTGTCTTGATCAGAAAGGTAATGGAGATAGGTAATATTGCTAATGTCAAATATCAGCTTGCTTTACTCAATATTACTCCATCAAAATATTACTCCGCCAAAAATTGTCGACTACTCAAATCTAGCTTGGTGAATATTTTCTTAGTCAGTAGGTCGAGAGACTTAGATCAGTGAAGTCAAATACCTGCTGAGCCAAATCCTACTACCGAAATGTGGATCCATATTGATGTTTCATAGGTGAGTAGAAATGAATGTAACTTTCAGTTTTCCATTCTTATCGGTTGAACCGTTTAACCGTAAAATTCATGAATAAGCAACATCTACAGATGAAAATGTACCCCACTGATAAAATTATGTTTGTTCTCGAACTTTATTAGTATTTCGCTAAAATATAGTTTTCGATTAATTTATCTTCTTTAATATTAAATCTAATGTAGGTAATGCTGGAAAATTTTATATGGTAGAATTGATGGATGTTGTCTTCTAAGGCGTTCTTATGTAAGTCGTTATTAGAGCAAATTACAACCAATTGCAAAAGTATCGGCATCCCAAAATCTTGAAGAGGTCTCAGTAAATAGTTCTGCTTCAATTGAGCTACACAATTTAACTACAGGAATTTGATTTGCGTCCATTATCCCAATAATACCTTCTCAAGTTTTCTATTGTGCAGGAAGAATTAAAAATAACATGAAATATATGGAAAATAATCGCTGTCTACAAAATTGGTGCAGGTACAATGAAATGGAATGAGAATCTTATTTATATTTCGTAAGTTGAATTTCATTTCAACAATACATATTTTATTTAGCTCTAAATTTGCTTTGTTAATAGCAAATGCATTTTGCCCCATTATAGATTGTTCGATTCCAATTCAGTCTAAGATATAATCATTACATTACCGTTAGTTATTGAATTCAAAATAAAAGTAGACAATTAAGCAAATCGTATGATTATATACGTAATTGTAAGACATTCATGTCCTTTATCCTATCTCTTAACCTTCAATCTATAATTATGAGTTTTATATTAAAATTGAATAAACAGTTTGTGATCTACATATTATAATGACATTTTAAATCTCCCACACGATTAAATATACAAATGATAGACAATGAATATTATACAATAAATCGATAGTAATCCAAATCACCTTTTTCCTTGAAAACCAAATACAGCAGAACCTATAAATAGTGGCCACAAATGTAAACGGTAAAAGTGGCCCCTATACAG
Organism: Endomychus coccineus; assembly: GCA_958510875.1. NCBI lineage: Eukaryota > Metazoa > Arthropoda > Insecta > Coleoptera > Endomychidae > Endomychus > Endomychus coccineus. Next base: position 13,288,687 of record OY294070.1, read on the forward strand.
AGAGGAGGCCGTTATTGAGAGGGTGGGAAAGTGAAAAAAAATGTGGTTTTATTTACGTTCGTTTTGTTAGTAGGTATATAATAATTATATTACAGTGGATGAAATACTTATTATTATTATTAATTGTGTGAGAGGAGGGGTGCATTGCGGTCCATTAATGCCTAGGCCGAAGACCTTTGCACTCCGTGTCACCTAGTGGAGCGGTTCCCACCGATGAGTTCTCTTCTATCTACCAGAGGGACGGTTCCCGCCCGAGGGTGTTCACCACTCTGCCCCAAGTGAACGATTTGTAAAGAGGTTAGCACCAACTTCGTTATAGAATATGTCTCAATAAGTTGGAACCATATGGAAAACTTTTTTATTATTAATTTTAGGAAAAAAGTTATTCTTCATAAATAGTTCTGCATGTTCTAAAATCTGAAATACAGTCATCAGATATTAAATTTTTTCAGTCGTACACGCAATTTGTTAAAAAATATGAATTTTACTCAAGAGTAAAGTACCTTCATATTTGACAATAACGAAACATGCATGTGAGAAACGAAATTTTCGTGTTTCTTTGCTGTCTCTGCGATGTGTTTTAAATCATTCAACCCTAGTTTATTCCACGCACTAACTTTTTTCTTAAAAATTAAGCACACAAAACAGAATCAGGAATAGGCCTTCCTTTCTTTTTAATTAAAAGTTTTTCCTCAAATGATAACGGGTCTTTCAGAAGATTTTCCACACAATTAACAATTGATAATACGCACTTCAGATTTCACGTCTTCGAATTGAATTCACACAGTGTACACTATGAACACAAGACGTTTACTGGAGACACGATGCTTTGTGCCCAAAACCGACGTTATAAACGCGTATGGCGAAGATAACCGTAGTCAGTTGAATCATATTTGAAATAGGTACACTTCAGAACGTTCTCCGAAACATAGTTTTGAGCGTTAGCATTGCATGCGCCTGACGTGCGGAATAAAATAATGCAACTGAATTAAATGCGAATTTATTTCTGTGTTTATCTTGGTGATTGGGTGGGCACGTGTCCTTGTGCCCTTTATGTACCAGCCGCCACTGTTTGATACATATTCATATACATAGAACATTAATGTGTTATAATTTCGATTATTCGTGTTTCTGTTCGTTTCGGCAACGTAGGTATTCTTTATTGAAATTAATGCGATAAGGACGCTTCTTGCTTGATACAATTAGTTTTGAGAAATCACATTTTAGACATTTATACGTCTTCTGATGATGGTCGAGAAACCGAAACGTACGGAAAGACGAAAATAGTAAACATACGTGTTAGAGTTACGTACCTCTAGAGAATTTAAATGAAAGGAGTGATTCAATCGGTATTTTGATTAACGGACTTAATATAGTAATTCCTATATTTGATATTTTCATGGCAATTTTGATAACATGGTATTTTCAATTATCAACACAAACATTTCAAGTAATCAAAAACGTTGTATCTTCGCATGAAAATGATCGCCCGAATTTGTGGTATCGAAAGAAGGTTGATGGATCAGTGATCAGTTAATTTATCCATCTATAGCGATGTCGTTTAAAATACTCTTTGATTTTAAATTCCAAGGTTTTACCGATGAAGTCTGGAGGCATTGTGGACAAACTTGAACTGAATTCGGGTACACAGTACTTGTAAGTAACTTAATCATAATAAAATATTCATGTAATTATTTGAACTTGTTGAATTGCTGAAGTTCATCCAAGTATACTTTCCATTTGAAATTTCAAAATCCATTGATTCGATTAGGTAACTCCTCAAGATGATCGGTGTCTGATTAAAATTTCCGACAATTTCGATTCCTCTTTTATTTGAATAATATGAGGGCACCGCCTTGAGAAGGCATTTCTCCTCGAAGCATCAAAGATAGGCTATATGGGGTCGACGGGTAAAGGTAAAATTCACCGACTTATCCGGTGGTAAAAAACGGTTCCAAATGGGGCAGGAAGTTGGCGCTAGAACAGAAAGGACGCTGAAATGGTAACATACAACAAAATTACCCTTGTTGAGAATATCGTAGTAGGCGACCGACACTTGGAGGCGAGAAAAATGATACCAATATCTGGCTTTCATATATAGGCATTCGACGAACCATCCACAAACATTTGGACATGGATAAAGTTAGTGCAAGGTACGTTCCCAAATAACACTCAGCAGTTCAGCGCCAGCTTCGTGTTGAATGTGTTCGGTCTAGACCTGGCCAAGGCCTTCGATACCATTTCACATGAAAAATTATTGGGTAAACTCTATAATATGGGAGTTCGGGGTACACCCTTAGAACTAATCAAAAACTATCTGAATGACCGGAAACAATTTGTAAAAATAAAGGATTCTCACAGTGAACAAAGTACAGTAGTATTTGGAGTACCTCAAGGTACTATACTGGGTCCGTTATTATTTATGATCCATATGAATAATATCTTCACGATAAATACAAGAGGCAAGGTAATAACTTTTGCAGATGATACAGCTATATTCTACGAAAGTGACAGCTGGCATAATCTAAAGAACCTTGTAGAGGCCAATTTCAAAAATTGGTTTGACAACAACTACTTAACCGTTAATCTAGAAAAAACAGCATATATTGCTGTCGCTTCTTATGAGAATAGATTGTCTCCCTTCCATGAATTAAGAAAAAAATTGAAGAATCCATTATCAAAATAATATACAATAAAGAAACAGGTACCCGTCGGAAAAACTATTCCCTCTAACTGGCATTATGAACAGCAGACAATTATACTACTTCATTTTGGGAACTCATATGTACACTGAATGATAAAAGAAAATAGCTATATAGTGGAATAAATCTGGCAAATGATTGGCGAAAATTTTACGATGCATAGCGACCCGGTGGAAAAGTTTTTTTAGGGTACCAACAACAACCTCCTGAAATTTCTATTTCCCAAAGTGAGTGCAACCCTTTTTTTTTGGGCAAAAAGTTTTTTTTGACATTTTTAAGGGTAGTTTAGCAACAAAAAATTAATATCTCTGGTTATATTGAAAATTGAGAAACTAAAGTAGTACCCTTTCATTATCAATGTCCAAGGAACTTCCAGTCCAAATTTCAAGTTAATCCGACCACCCCCACCCCGCAATAGATATATACATACTCATATATGCAAGGAATCTTGCGTAACGGCTAACTCCGTCATTTTTCAACCGATTTAGCTGAAATTTGAACTGAAGATAGGAGTTATGGTCTCAAAACTACCGTTCAAATTTCAAGTGAAAATATTGAATAGTTTTCCAGAAATTCAAATTTAAGTAAATTTTTTAGTTATTTTCCAAATTAAGATATCTCATGTCATTTACATCCGATCGGGATCTGTTTTGCGGGAAAATATAGGTATTTGCATATAGTTTCATGTCATGGAACTCATTTTTCAATTATTCCTTTTTCCAGCCTATATTGGTCATTTTGGTTAATTTGAGATAAATCGAATGACGTTCACGTGAGGAGCGCGTAGCTGGCGAGTTAGAGAAGTGCAAACTGGTTGTACCTAATACGGCTTAACGACGACTTTTCGCGTGTTTTCGCTTCATGTAGTTAGATTAGGTATCAGACCGTGCCCGACGGCCCTTCTTTTTTCGATAAATGTCCATTAAATAGAAAACTTTAATTGAAACAGAAACAGGTACTATCAGGTCTCAGCTACGGGCGTCTAACGTGCGACACACCGAAGGGAAGTTTCTAGTTACTAAAATATACCCGAAGCGGGTGAAATCTAGCTGCCCACAGCCGAAAATACTTTATTACAACTGGCGCCGCCCGCACGGGGCACGAAACGGTCCCAACATAACAAGACCGAGGTAAAATGTATAAACTCTAACTGACGCGTAGCGAGCTTCTCGAGGGAAACGTCAAAATGATTACGTTCGTAGCAAATTACATAGGACGTCTGGCGTTCATGCAATTGTGTTTTTATACAATTTGAACCTTCTTATTTCGATAGGCCACGTGAAAATCCCGGAGCCTGAGGCGCTATCAACTTCTGAGCCTCACAGTATTCGTATAAAATTGCGAAATTTCGCACTTTTAGAAACTTCAAATTAATCAATTTGACACAAGTTTTGGGGATATTAATACCGAAAATAAAATGGCCAATATAGGCCGGTAAGAAAAAAATGGAAAATGAATTCCATGACATGAAACTATTTGCAAATACCTATATTTTCCCGCAAAGCAGATCCCGATCGGATGTAAATGACATGAGATATCTCAATTTGAAAAATAACCAAAAAATTGACTTAAATTTGAATTTCTGGAATTCCATTTAATATTTTCACTCGAAATTTCAATGATAGTTTTGAGACCATAACACCTATCTTCAGTTCAAATTTCAGCCAAATCGGTTGAAAAATGACCGAGTTAGCCGTTACGCAAGATTCCTTGCATGTATGAGTATATATAGATCTATTACGGGGAGGGAGGAGGTCGGATCAGTTTGAAATTTGGACTGGAAGTTCCTTGGACATTGACAATAAAAGGGTACTACTTTGGTTTCTTAATTTTCAATACAATCAGAGATATTAATTTTTTGCTGCTAAACTACCCTTAAAAATGAAAAAAAAAAAATTTTTGCCCAAAAAAAAGGGTTGCACTCATTTTGGGAAATAAAATTTCAGGAGGTTGTTGTTGGTACCCTAAAAAAACTTTTCCACCGGGTCGCTATGCATCGTGAAATTTTCGCCAACCTTGCTTATTTTCTCGCCAGATTTACTCCACTAATAACAATATGAGAAATTGAAATAACTTACCTGTTCCAAGCATGAGAAAGACAATTGGTCACCGTAGCCATTACTATTTGGGACCAAAAATCTTCAACAAGATACCTAACTATATAAAATAAGCAAAATATCTCCCTATATTCAAAAAACTATGCAAAACTCACATACTAAGTACTCCGAAAAATGACATATATTCCCAAATTGATATAAAGAATATCTAAGGTCATTACCATAATAATAAGGATAAAATTTATACATTTCTCTGATGCTGTCGATAGTTGTTTGTTTGTTTTGGTTTGTTTGTCCTGTTTTTGTTTTTGTTTTAGTTTTTTGTTTTTTTTTTGTTTTAATTTTTGTTTTTGTCATTACCCGGAATTATCATGATTAAACATATATACTTATTACAACACTATCTGAGTATAACTATGAATTATTTCGAAACTTGTATTTACATTACTTAAAATTACCATTTTTAATACCTGTATCTGTTATATTTAGCAACTACTTGCTATTTATATTAATTATATTAGTTCTTTGTATAAATAAGCACATACAAATGTACCTGATACATTTACGTGTTCATATTCTATATTTGCTATTCGGTATCTATATTGTTTTGAGTTGTAATACCTTTACTTGCAAATATACCCTCTATAGTACAAGGCTAGTACGCTCGACAACCCAGAGTTGTTGATTTTTTTTCATACTTTGACTACACGAGAGGGAAACCTTTAATGTTCGAAGAACATCGTGGGAGCCAGCAAAGTACTGCACTGAAAGGAGATAAGCGTTCGTATTTTTCTTGAAGGTTTGGAGGTTATAGCCATAGGGAAAAACCTCATTAGGTAAAGAGTTTCACAACTTCGCTGTTCGATAAAAAAATGAAGTCTGGTAGGAAGAAGCTCGGCAGGTCTCGAGTTTGACAGTGAAATGGTGATTAGTTTGAGTTCGTCTAGTCCGCCTATCTGCTGGTATCTTTCGTGGTGGAACAGCAAACGAAATTTCTGATGAAAATCGAGCATGGAAATATCTATATAGAAGTGTATGTTTTAGTGAGGTCAATGAGCTCGAAAGTCTTACATCATCAATCAAACGAATAGCTCTCTTCTAGATAGAATCCAAGAGCTTCAGCAGATGTTTCGGAGCCGAACTCCAAACATGTGGACAGTTAGTACTCCAGGATAGGTCGAATCTGTGTTTTGTAGATTATGAGGAGCTGCTGAGATGTAAAGTAGTTCTTGGCACGAAATAAAAAACCAAGTTTTCGTGAAGCGGTTTTCGCAATGGACCTCACATGACTGTCCCATGTGAAGGTGCTGTTTGTGGTGATCCCGAGCATGGATAAGGAAGACTTAATAGGAATAGTTGTACCTGACACACATTAGGGATTGTGGGATCCGCCTTCCTGAAGAAGACGCAAGCTTGAGTTTTGGTTGTATTAAACTCTACTAGATTATCAGATCCCCATTTCAAAATCCTTGCCAGATCTCCATTAATTGCGTCAACCTGTCCCTGTCTTGCTCCTCTGGCTTCAATGGATGATATAGGGGCTCTATGAAGTGTACTATCATCTGCAAAGCTGTTTATGACCTGTCCCGTCCAGCAGATCGTTAATATGGAGCAGAAACAAAGTTGGTGCCAAGACTGATCCCTATGGAACACCAGCGTTGATAACCATTCTATTGGAGAATACTCCGTCAACCACCACATGGAATGATCTATTAGAGAGGAACTTCGATAGTAAGCGAAATTTAAAGCAAATGGGGTGCAACTAAGGACTCAGTTCATGTCTGGCAACCCCGTTGAAACAGGAAGTCCTTATATGTCTTGAACTCTAGCAGCATTTTACCTTATAACGTAAGAGTGACTATCTGCAACATAGTCTATGGGTTGTGACGTCACGATCGAGCACCCTGGCCTTGTATATATAGAGGATATTGGACTAAGCCGTTTCTTTCGAAGTCAACCATTTTCTGGCGGTGCTCTCGTATTCAGGTAATTTTAGCTTCAATATTGGTTCGTCAAAAAAATGAAATTGCGTGATCGACAAAATCTTCCCCATTCTAGGTCGAAGCTATTGAATGTGCAGAGTTTTGAAAATCCTTAAAATATGGTTGCCAACAAATTTGGAGAAGGAAAATGTCATTTCTCAATAATTAAGACAGTTTGGCGTGCTCAATATTCAGAAACAGGAATTTATGAATCGTTTATTTTGTTTACAAGACATTCTTCTAATGGTCACGTTCAGTTCTTTTATACTCAAGCTTGCATAACGCGCTCGAATTAAGATTTCAAGTACACAGCTCTGACATTTACTAGAAAATTGGAAAGGCAATATTGGTATATCAATTGTGTTTTCCATAAATATGCATTTGCAATCAATTTTTTCACATTTCTACAGGGTATTTCCTACACGTTCTCACCATTATATCCTTCGAAATGGCCCGTCTATTTATCAACATGAAATGATTTAGCAAAAAAAAAAATCACGATTGAACAATATTTCATCTGAGTTAGAAATTGGGAAGCCTAACAATTAATAAGACGTGTTTTATTTGATGCGCTTAAAATTTTAGAAAGTGGTTATTAATGTTTATAGCTTCCTATGGTAAGTACAGTGCGATTTAATGTTGCGCACTCTTCCTGTGGGGTTACATATTCGTCGAAACGACCTCACTGTTTCCTAAAATTGTTTTGTAAAGTACTGGGAACTCCTTAATTTGTACAGTCAAGGCTGCCCCGATGTACCGCGGCATATTACCTTACAATTTTATCACGTTCGTTTATTTCTCTATCGCGCTATTATGACACAATAGCGGCGGTTTCGTCAATTTAATATTACTCATGTGTATAATGTAGATGCATTTTTTTTGGAAACACGAAATTTACCTACGAATTATTTCTAAATGAATATTAAAAATTATGGTTGTGCAATTATACGATTTGTTGATAGATTATTAATATTTTTTCTTACTAATTTGAAATTTATTACTAACGCACTATTTATTGTAGAAAAATTAATAGCCGTAGAATACAATTAATCATGAAGATATTACCAACAATTTGATGTCCTGAGTTTTTTACAACAATCCAATAATTATTTACTTTTTGTGTAATGTTATATTATACTGTAGAGTGGATAACTGGCCTCTTACTTCAGCGCACAATTAGGTTCATTGTGCTTGATCTCTATATCGAAAACCCACTCACACCGATAAATACCTCAATGGCATTTCCCACCACCACCCTGACCAAAAGCAATCTGTCCAGTGGCGGCTCGTGAACTTTTTAAGAGAGGAGGCTGGACATAAAATGTTTTTGTAAAAATATACTCTATTCAGCCAATTAATTTAACCTTTGCGCAGCGACCGTACCGGCTACTTCAGTGACAAAATTAATTGTTGCCCAGCAAGAACCAACGTGGAGGTATAGTTTCTCTTGGCAAAATATTTTTTTTGTTCGTTCTTTGTTTTTTATTTTATTCGGATTCTTGATATTTTTTCTTTTTTTTTGGAATTTTTCATATTTAGTTTTTTTATTAATTTTATTAACTTTTTCCTAAAGTCTTTAGTTTGCGAAAAATGATCAATAATATTATCATAAGATGTATCATTATGTTTTAAGCGTTTTACTAAATCTTTTTCAATAGATATTAAACTAACATTGTATAAACGATTTTGGCCCACTGTATTTCGCATGTAAGTTTTGATTCGTTTGAGAGTAGAAAATGATCTCTCCACCGATGCCGACGTGACAGGAATGGTGACTGTCAAACAAAGTAGTTTATAAAACTGAGGTAAAACTTGTTGCAAATCATTGTCTATCATATATTTCATCCCATATCGGCGTGACTGTCGTACTGGCCTAAAATATGTTTATCAGAGTATACAACGCATAATTCATTGTGAAGTGCTATTTTATCAAAAAATTCATATTTTAGAACCAAGTTATCTAAAAATGTATTGGGAAACTCTTTTGAAAAAGATTCGAAAAATCTTCTATTCGTCAAGTCGAAAAACTTCAATTCATGTAAATCGGAAACCGAATCTCAATTTGACCCCTTAATAGTACCTAAAATTTCATGAAAAAGTTGTTTTTATAATGTATTTTCTTGTCTACCAAATTATATGTTTTCCTCCTTTTCGCGGGAGAAGCCTCATCTTGGAAAATTTTCAAATAAAATATTAAAATGAAATTCTGTATTACGGAAACTTGAAATCTTATCAATGAGATGTTTCAAACGATCTCTTGAATAAATTATATCAGTGAATGTATGTTGTAAAATTTGAAAAATAAGATCAGTTTGTTCAAATATTAATTCAAAAGTATCAAGAAGAAACAAAAAATTCTTCATTTTCTAAATAAGATTTTAAACCAACAGCAGCATTTAATGAAACCTGATCTGTTAAAAAGTCATCACTGTTTAATATAAAATCAAATATTTCAATTAATTTGTCTTTATTTTTATGGATGGTAAACACTGCACGTGATGTAAAATTCCATCGAGCTGGAGCATTACAGGGAATTCTGTTTTCTACTATGTTATTTAAAACTTCAGTTCGTTTGGTGGACATGCTAAAAAAATTTGAAAATGACGATAAGTTAGAAAAGAAGTTCTAACTTCCTTAATGGAATTACATGCATTACTTAAAACCAAATTCATGTTGTGAGCGTAACAATGGGTGAAAATAGCTTGAGGCGAAACTGATTTTATTTTTGTTTGAAGACCGTTCAAATGTCCCGCCATTACGGAGATCCCGTTAACCATAAACATATTTTACAATTGTTAGTATTAAACGATCGATTTTGATATCTACCTGACATCACTAACTAATCCTTTCAAATCCGGTAAAGACCGTTTATTTTTGAAAAACACTTTTTTGTCATATGTCGATCCACTAAATGGATTTTCTAAAGTCAGAAACTAAATCACGCACTCATTTTGAATTTCAATAATTTACCAAACTGACAAATTCTAATCTAACCTTACTTCGCGTGGTGTCACAAAACAAACACCGACGCAAAACGCATGTGTCGCATTCCATACCACCGAGCGTACTGAGCAGTGAGCTGAAAGGCCGGCGGCTAAAGAGAGAACTCTTTGACGGCGGCAGGCTAGCCTACTGAGAGTGTTGCCATTTTATCTAAGTTCTACGGTATTTAGCAATTGAACTGGTCGGAAAAACGGCAACTGTGTTGAGCAACAGGTGTTTAAGGTTTGAAATATATAGAGTCTAGCCTCAGGACACTGTTGCCAGATTAAAAATAACTACTGAGAACGGGGAATTAATTGTAAAATTCAAAAAATTATCAGAGAAACCGGGATTGAAATGAATGATCTACAAGATAAATTGGTGAGGAGGCTGATCCTCCTTAGCCTCCTTCGAGGAGCCGCCACTGAATCTGTCATAAACTCTATGGTCCACAGAGCTGTCAACTTATCTCAATCCTTAAAATCGGAATTAAAACATCTTTCATCTGTCTTATCAAATAATTTCTCCCATTATAATATTCAAAAAGCCATAAAGAAATACACTTCGTCTGAAATTTCAAATCAACCTGACCCACAAGCCCACCGCCTGCTTTATCCACTGTTTATCTTCCATATATTGTAAATATAACAGATCGAATTTCCAAAATCCTTAAAAAACATAATATTTCTACTGGGTTTTTCACACTTCCAAAACTATCTTAGTTCTACAAACCTATCAAAGACCCCCTTTCTCCTTTTCACAAGACTCTATTTCAATTCAATTCAATTAAAAAAAATAAACATAAATTTTGATTATTGAAGAATTAATAAGCTAATTAATTAAGATATTCAAATAATATTAATGAGTAATTTATATTTAAGAATAAAAATAAAAAACCTAATTATAAATAACAAATAAAAAAGTTTCCATAATTATTCCAAAACGTTTTTTTAATAATTTTGAATGAAATTATTTATAATAATGTTTTAAAACTGAATTATGTCACTAAAAAAGCATTTTTTAAATTTCACAAAAAGAAATATTAAAAAAGTGAATTTTTTACTGCAAAGAAACTTTCTCAAATTTTTTTATCAATACTAGTAAAATATAATTGAATTATTTTTTCTTCAAAATAATGAGAATAAAAATATTTCTTTTAAATTTCAAATAATTTTTCATGCTTTTATAATAAATAATCAATTTATTTAAGCTTTTCATATATTTAATAGAATATAATTATACTAGTGGATATAAAAAATTAAAGCATTTGAGTAAAATTTTCAATAAATTTATTTATAAATAAAATTTTGAAATTGAAAAATTTTACGAAATATTCATTATAATTACATATAAAAAATTTACATAAAAATTATAGAAATATGCCTTGAAATTTCATCTAAAATCATGTTCTTGCGGTAAAGTCTACATTGGTGAAACAGGTCGTACAGTAGCTACTCGTGTGAAAGAACATGAGTGCTGTACAAGACTTCGTGATCCACAGTAGATCTGCACTTGCGGAACACAAGTTTAACACAAGTTTTTCAAATCCTTTTCGAAAATACTAAAATCCTAGTTGCTAGTCGAGGAAATGAAGCAGAAAAAAGGTCAAAGTAAAAACGAAAAATAGGCAGAACCGATTTTGATGATTTTTTTAAATCGATTCTAGAAGTCATTTAAAAAAAGTTACCATTTTAATGTTTCATGATATAGATCTTAGCATCTCAACACAGGAAAATGCATTTTTTGGAATGCATTTTCAGGAGATAGTATTAAAAATGTTGGAAAAATGGTCAAATATAGCAAACATAGTTCAGAAATTTTTACTCGGGGGGTTTTTGGGATTGCTGATCACGATTCCGGTGCCAAATTCGCACTACGACGCACATGGGACTCAGTCGTCTTCAGGGCATTTGGGAAAATATCTTTCGCAATGGAGTGAAACTTATTGGGGAGGTTCTCTTGAGGTTGCCGGTCATGACCATGTTACCCAATAGTAACCTGGTGGTCAGGTGACCAGCAGTTTGTGGCTTGCACGTAGAACGCTTTGTCGCGTATCGAGAGTCTGATGCACACTTGAGGTATAGTCGGCCGTTCTGTGTGGGGGCCAGCTACCGGCCACCGGCAACAAACAGTCTCTCAGTACTATGTAGATAAGGAGGGAATCAATGAATTCAATTTTTATTTGTCGAGTACAAAATTGTGTTGTAATAGCAAGACAGTAAAATTAACTACGTATGTTCTGGAAACACAATTATTTTATCTATTACTAGACATGATCTTCTCAGGTGCTTATTACAGTTAAAACTAATGATTACCATTGAATACTGTTGAAATTGATAATTAAAGCAAGTCGTAAAATTAACCGCGTTACCAAACTGGCAATAAAAATGCAGGATGTTCGCGAAGGAATAAATGGCAAATTTCGAAGGCATTACTAAGTCATGTTAATTATTTACTAAATATAATCTGTATATTCTTACGAGCAGGTCAGGGTTACATTCGAATTTATTTACAACTATCCATTACTCAATAAATAACAGGTTCATCAACATTATATTTATGCATTACGTAAAGAGGTGATATCAAAAAAATCCATTAATGTAATTATTAGTATTGAATTGTTGCGACTGCTCATTGAATCTAGTCATCATATTGTATACAGAACGTCTATGATATAATTATATGAACAAGAATTTCTGTGTGAAAGAATCTTAACTTCAACTTTTTTTACATGTATATATTTTGACTACACGATAGGAGAACCTATGTGGACTTGAACCCCAGAACCAGCGATGAAATGTTGGGAGAAGAGATAGTCATTGGAGAATTTCTCAAAAGTTTGGGGAGTGTATGCATTTGGAAAAACTTCACTAGTGTAACAGTATAACACAATAGAACAATGGCAAAACAAAAATGTAAGAACCCAGACAAGAGGACCTGAACTAAAAGACTGATTGAAAATGTGAAAAAAGGGAGTTAGGAAACGTGGTACTATTAAAGATTATATATCACAAGCACTCACGGGTCATGGTTGGCTCCAACTCCAGGACAATAGCATGTTTATGTTCTGTACTAAGAAAGACAGCACAATACTATTTTCTATGAAAAAAAGGAGAAGGTCCAAGATTTTAATCCGTTCCAGTAATATACGTCGGAGTACTAGGAAAAAACTAATTAATCCAAGACAAAAAGTCGTTCATTCTCCTCTTTGTGATAAGTTTCATGATATATTAAATGTTAGACCTCCAGTTCAGCCAAAGAGCAATCGCTTAGCCTAAGAGGCTGTTATGGCTCTGTCCTTGGATAAGTTCAACCAATGTGGCCAGTTTGTGAGTTTTTTTTTGCGAATTGGACTATTTCTTAAGACAATTTACTCATTGTTCAAAACCGACAATTTGCGCTTTGTTTTTGTTCAAAACTGATACAATTTGTATTCAAATTTGGGTTTACCGATACGGGCGCCATTTATTATACTGTCACGTGATTTCGGCTGCTGTCTGTCTTATGGACATACTAAAAACAATCTAACCGTCACATTGTCACATATTCTGTAAGTGTTCCGGATGCACTTGTCTTTGTTGCGTTATAAAATAACGCCATCTTATATATAACCAATAAATATAGTAAACCTGGAGTTTATAAGCTAATTTGCCCAGGCTGTGATAACTTTCATATATGTAGAACTTGTCGTAATTTTAAACTCAGATACCCAAGGACATTTTTGATCTTTCAGACTTTACAAAACAAACTCAACCTTTGCTAACCATTTTATTCACAGATCATACTTTTCCCAATTTAGATAGCCTAAGCATTTCACATAATCAAACCAAAGGTTTCATTCAATCATCATCAGAATCAATAGAGATTTATAAAGGTGTCAAAAAACCCTATAACAATATCCTAAATGATCAGTAAGACCTATACCAAAGCGACCTTTTCCTTCGTCTTTCAAATCACTCTTAGATTAATCCTTAAAATATAAGATAATAATTATCCTGATGTACAAATTGTTTCTTAATAATTTTCCCGGGATGTACCTGTTTTGGAATTTCCGATGATCCCTTACTCTTATTTGAAATCTCATTAACCACCATATTGTTCTTTAGTTCCTATTTATATTGTTTATTGCTTAGTTCATATTTTTTTATCTGTTTAATAATGGCGCTTCGGTGTTGAAACCATTGTAACGTTTTCATGGTATTATTAAAAGTGGTATAAAACAAAGTAATTGTTCGTTTATTCAATCATAATGCATAGTGAAATACAAACACATTTCGTGTTAGCAGTCAATAGACAAAGTTTTGGTTCACTAGGTTGAACAGTGACAACAACGTCCTTTAGTCCCAGACAGCTTTTTCGGTCTTATCATGAACTCGTTAGTGGGACGGGGCAGACGTGATGTCATTGATGAACCATCTCCGGATGTGATATAATAAAACACCCTCAATGTTTTTGGCGAACCTAGAAATTCCAACACCATCTGCCGGAAAACAGATGTTCCACTGAGAATGCAATTCACAGTGATACGCATTGATAAAGAAGTTCTCGCGATTCAAAGAATCGACGGGAAAACAGTTGGAAATACTGCCGCCAGCTGACAGTTCCGCAATATCCTTCATTTATACTTGCTTTGTTATTCAGTAGATTGATAGACGGGAAAAATTTAAGGCAAGGTAATGCTTGGGAATAATCACAATGCAAGCAATTGAAAATTAATAATAGATTTATTTTGCTAAATATATACTTCATGTACCATCATGGTATATCAGAATTTAATTTGAATTATTAACAAGATTTAGTGATTTTTTACAAATATTTCCTGAAAACTCTTACTTTGATATAAATATAAATGATTTAAGGGAAAGGAATATTTGAGAATGATAACAAAGCAAGCAATAAAAAATTATTAATACATTTATTTGCCTAAAAATATACTTCATTTACCAATATGGATATGAGAATTTAATTTAAATATAAAAATTTGATGATTTTCTTAAAATAATTCCTGCAACTCTTCATCCATACTTACTCTGTTATACAGGATGTCCTCGAACTGCGTGGCTAAAATAAAACCGAAGATTCTTTGATTCGAAAAAAATTTGATGAGCCTTTTTACTTTTGCCTCAAGTGTCTTGTTTAGCCGGTAGAGGGCTTCAAAGTTGCAAAAATAATTTTGTTTTTTCGGTATAACTTGAGAACGTGATGAAGGACTTTTACAATATTTGGCAGGTGAGTTACTGTCAATAATAGCCGTTTTTGAGAGCGGAGCATAGAGTCTTAGAGACCATAGAAATGGCTCAAACTTGAGAATGTAACGGGAAAAGTGTCCAGAACTTTTTTGTGGTAGATGTAATTCACTCTATATTTTTTACGTAGATAGCTTATCTAATTTGAAAACTTTTCTTATCTTAGAAAATTTTGATAAAATCAACGGATTAGCTTGAAAAAAAAAATTTTCGAGTCTGCAATTTTGGCTTACTAATTTTACTTGATTAAAATACCTTAGTTGCCTTTGCTTTTCTAATGTCATTTTGGCATTTGGAGAATTTATCCTCAAAATTGTCAGTTTTTACTTTGCTTTTCGTAAAAATTTTATAAAATTATGGCTCAAAATTTCACTGAAATGGTTAATATCTCGGTAAAACACGAATAATAAAAACAATAGAAATGGGGAAACGATGTGATTATTTAGGAAAAATAAATGCTAAATTAAAAGAAACAACAAAACTTTTTGGGAAATCGCTAAGGCATCAATTGTTCGAAATGTTGCCCATTTTCCTGAATACACAAATTAATTCATTTCAAGAAATTGGTTTGAACTCTGGCTAGTACTTCAGGATCATTCTTCAATAAATCCGCTTCATGATTAATTCGTTGCAACAATTCCTCTCGTGTGTTTACTGGAGCTGCATAAACTTTCGACTTCAAAGCGCCCCATAGAAAGAAGTCGCAGGGCGTCAAATCAGGGGAGCGGGCCGGCCAGTTCACTGGTGCATCGTGTCCTCTACCTATCCAGCGATCTGGATATTCCGCATTCAAATGTCGCCTCACAGCTAATGTGAAATGAGGAGGTGCACCATCATGGATAAACCAGGCCACGACGAATGTGTAAGGGCAAGTCTTCCAACAGTTCAAGTAGCCTTTGTTCCAAAAAGTTCAAGTAGTTCTCCCCGTTCAATCGATCGGGTATAACGGTAGGGCCAATAATAAAGTTATCCACAATTCCAACCCAAACATTGATTTTAGTTTGATTCTGAAAATATGTAACTTCCGTTTCATGAGGATTTTCATCAGCATAGAAATGTTCATTATGGAGGTTAAAAAGACCATATCTCGTGAAAGTATCTTCGTCCGTGAACAGAATTCTTCTACAAAAATTGGGGTTCGCGTTTTGTCTTTGGACAATAAGCCGACAGAAATCTAGCCGATGACCTGGATCCATGGGCAATAAGTCTTGAACTGTTTTAATATGATAGGGATACAACAGTTCTTCTTTCAGTACATTATGAACTAATGATTTTGAGGCTCCAATACGAAGTCCCAAACGTAGTGTGCTTATCCCAGGTTCAGTTTCAACCGCTTCCAGTATCGCTTCTTCGAGCTCTAACGTCCTTCTTGTCCGTCTGCGTCCAGTTTCTCTGCGATTTGCTTCAAATTTGCCAGTTTCGCGAAGGTTTGCCGATTTGGAATTCTGCGATGCGGATATCTTTCCCTTCTCCGGCCATTGCAACGACAAAGTCCATAAATCAATAACATATCAACCATTTCAGTGTTAGTGAAATTTTGTTCTACAGTTGTTAGATAGATTAAAAGGATTTAAGGAAAGGGAATATTTGAGAATAATAACAAAGCAAGCAATAAAAATTATTAATAGATTTATTTGCCTAAATTTAGACTTCAATGACCATCATGGATATCAAAATTTATTTAAAATTAATAATAAGATTTATCGATTTGCTAAAATATTATATATAGAGACGGAACAAATTTGAGGTAACCTAATGGTTGGTAATAATCACAATGCAAGCAATTAAAAATTATTACATAATAGATTTATTTTGCTAAATATATACTTCATGTACCATCACGGTATATCAGAATTTAATTTGAATTATAACAACATTTAGTGATTTCTTACAAATATTTCCTGGAAACTCTCACTTTGATATAAATATAAATATAAATGATTTAAAGGAAAGGAAAATTTGAAAATAATAACAAAGCAAGCAATTACAAATTATTAATAGATTTATTTGATTTTTTGACTTCCTGCTAATATTTCCAGGAAACTTTTTATCCATACTTAGTTTGACATACAGTTGATAAATAGATTAAAATGATTTAAGGACAGGGAATATTTGAAAATAATAATAAAGCAAGCAATTAAAAATTATTAATAATTTATTAGTAATTAATAAATTCATACTTACTTTGCTATTCAGTTTGATTGATATAGGGAAAACATTCACGAGGAAAGGTTATATTTAGGAATAATGCAAGCAATTAAGAAATTTTAATAATTTATTTAGCTAAATATATGCTTCATTTACCATTTATAAAATATTATGCGATAAAAACATTCTCTGTCTAAATATATTTATATAATTACAAAGATTCAATATCACTTATTCTATTCGAATACAAATTACAAAAATTCGAAATAAACATGAAGTGGAATAGATTTTGATTATTTTTACATTAAAACATCGTTGCAAGAAAAATATTAAGTTTAAATGGAAAAATAATCTACAAGTTGCCTTTGTCAATTAAAATAAATTATTTCATTATTTAGGAAAATTGTTCGAAATAAAAATAGTCACATAAACCTGGAAATATTTAATTCCCATATATAACAATTTATTTCTGAACAATTTTTCGAACGGAAGTTTAAAATATCAATAAATTATATATTCCATTTGTTATTTGATCAATTTTAATTTCATTGTTGTATTTCGCTTATTACGTTATTTACTAAAAAATTTTAGGAATGTGAAAATTACTTTATTTGAATTACCAATAGTAGATATTTTTAAAATAACCCTCAGACTTTATTATATTTTTAATCTCATTTTACAGAATCAATAATTCAATTCCAATTTGGATTTATTTAAAATAATCGTTCCATTAAATTTAAAAAAATTAGGATTTCATGGACAATAGAATTTAATATAAATTAGCAATATATTTACTGATTTTTAAAAATATTTTCTAGCAACTCTTTATTTCTAGTCTCCATCCTCTTCAGTATCTTTTCTGAAAAAGAAATATAAACATTTTAATAAACAAAACTTTGTTTATTTCCGCCCCAAAAGTTATTTCTACCTACACAACAAATAAAACAATTTTTGTACTTAAAAGTATATCGCACAGCACCTACCACATTTCTATACCGAATCGAATTCGGCATCGTAATTATTTAAAAACTAGAACCTATACAATGAGCAAGTCTCCTTAAAGTTAAATTCGTTTTACTTTTTACAAAAATTGGCAACGTTATTGCAGATATGTAGAAAACATGTATGTAAAAGACAAACAAAAAATATGATTTATAATAAATAAATCTATAAAAAACAATGTTGTCATTGAATGAGTATGGTTCCAATACGTGGCAATATTTCAATGTTAGAAAAATACAAGGCTATATGGACGGAAAAATACGAATTGGACACTAATAATTGACCTCGATTTTCTGTATTTAATAAGAAAACAGTGGAAATTATTATCGACACAACATAAAATAGAGTTTACTAAAGTAAATTTCAGGATTAAAATGTTAGAAATAACAAATTCGGCTCGAAGGACCAAAAAGGATAATAACTTGAATTGAAAATAAAACGTCCTAGACCTGTTACTGACTTAAGAGATTATCAGAATGAACTTTTTTTCGGTCACTTTATAGGAAGGGAAGAATTAATCCCGATTTAGAAATTGAACAATAACAATTTATCTCAATTTTTTAGATTTTTAGAAAGATAAAATAAACAGAGCTTTAAGATAAATTAGGGGAAGTCTTTATCCAAAGATAAAGAAAATTAATAAGAAATAGGATAACCTAAAATATAAAGGGAGGACAGATGATAAGAAAGCGAGTCATGTGTAAAGGGTTCGCTCGAGGGACCAATAATTTATACCTTTTTTGGAATTGTCTCGATTTGGCAAAATTACTGATGAACTACTGAAAGATCTCGTCCCGAAGATACGATTTTATGTCGTTTTTCCTATTCATTTGGAATATTGGACATAGCCCGATCTGATTATCATTGAAACGGCCACGCGAACTCAGAACCAGAAGTATCAACATTTTACTAGAGAAAAAAACAAAAGAAACGTGTCTTATGTCGGCCTCAGTACCTCGGCACGTTGGCCAAAGGTACGTCTTTCGGTTTCGTCTGCTGAGTACCCACGTGTCCGGGGGCCAACTGCAAAGAACTCAGTCTGTTAGCGCCGCGAACCAACCGCCAGATGGCGATCAACAACAGCACGCCGCCTACGATGAACGCTATGGCCGAAAGGGCGGCGTGGGCTATTGGCGGGACGGAAGTGGCCAGACCCATCAGACCTGTCATCGATTTTGGTAATCCATCCAAGCCCTGAAAACAGAATACAATCATTAGAAATGGTTCATTTTACACTTGAAACAAAAGTAGCAAATAATAACGTTTTCCGAAGTACCAGTGAAGAACAAAAGACATACTGTTACAAAATTATAAAATGTTGCAATAAATCATTGTACAAAGAATGAATATTTTTAATAGAAATATAATAAAATCATGGAATGTTTGCAGTTAAAAGGTATGTATACGATTTTTATGTTTTATTTGTAATATTCAAATTTTAATGTTATAACTAATTCTATTAATATAATAAGATTCTTGACCCAGTATGAATTATATAAAAAATTCTCGGGAATTAGGTCACATTTACACTCTGTTATAAATGTTCGTCTTTACGTACGTTTCGGTCGCACGACCATCATCAGAAGACTTATTTTGTCAAAAAGGGGTTAACTAAAACTAATTAGCACAAGCGTCCATATCGCGTGAGCTTTTTGATTGAAAATTGTGCGATATGGACGCTTGTGCTAATTAGTTTTAGTTAACCCCTTTTTGACAAAATAAGTCTTCTGATGATGGTCGTGAGACCGAAACGTACGTAAAGACAAACATTTATAACAGAGTGTTAATGTGACCTAATTCCCAAGAATTTTTTTATAACTAATTCTATTTAATGCAGTGAAAAAATTCTGTTAAGAGATGAATTTTTGTAAAAAGAAATAGTTGTGTTTCATTGAAGAGAATTATTTATCAGAAGTATGTATTTTTTCTTTAAGACATACCGTTTACTTAAATAGAATAAGAATAGAAAATTATGAAATAAATCATTGTTTAAAGAATGAATATTTTTAAAAGAGACATTATCTTTTTCACTCAATATTGTGAAATATAATATAATAAAATCATAAAATATCTGCAGTTAAAAGGTATGCATACAAATTTTAGGTTTTATTTGTAATATTTAAATTTTAATGTTAAAAATAATTGTATTTAATGCAATGAAAAATTCTGTTAAGAGATGAGTTTTTGTAAAAAAATACTTGTGTTTCATTGAAGAAAATTATTCATTGGAAGTACGTATTTTTTTTCATTAAGACATACCGTTTACTCAAGTAGAACAAAAATAGAAAATTTTGAAAATAAATCGTCGTTTAAAGAATAAATATTTTTAATAGAAACATTATCTTTTTCACTCAGTATTGTGAAATATAATATAATAAAGTCATGGACTATATGCAGTTTGAAGATATGTATACGAATGTTAGGTTTTATTTGTAATATTATAAATAATTCTATTTAATGCAGTGGAAAATTTCTTTTAGGAGATGAATTTTTGTAAAAAAAAATAGTTGTGTTTCATTGAAGAAAATTATTTATTAGAAGTATGTATGTTTTTTAAGATATTACCGTTCACTTAACTAGAACAAAAATAGAAAATTTTGCAAATAAATCATTGTTTAAAGAATGAATATTTTTAATAGAAACATTATCTTTTTCACTCAATATTGTGAAATATAATATAATAAAATCATAGAATATTTGAAGTTAAAAGGTATGCATACGAATTTTCAGTTTTATTTGTAACACTTAAATTTTAATGTTTTAAATAATTCTATTTAATGCAGTGAAGAAATGTTGTTAAGAGATGAATTTTTGTAAAAAAAATAGTTGTATTTCATTGAAGAAAATTATTTATTAGAAGTATGTATTTTTTGAAGACATACCGTTTACTTAAATAGAACAGACATAGACAATTTTGCAAATAAATCATTCTCCAAAGAATGAATATTTTTAATAGAAATATTATCTTTTTCACTCAATATTGTGCTATATAATATAATAAAATCATGGAATATTCGCAGTTAAAAGGTATGTATACGAATTTTAAGTTTTATTTGTAATATTCAAAAATGTTACAAACAATTCTATTTAATGCAGTAAAAAAATCCTGTTAAGATATGAATTTATGTAAAAAAAAAATAATTGTGTTTCATTGAAGAAAATTATTTATTAGAATTATTTTTTCCTTCAAGACATACCGTTTACTTAAATAGAACAAAAATAGAAAATTTTGCAAATAAATCATTGTTTAAAGAATGAATGTTTTTAATAGAAACATTACTTTTTCACTCAATAAGGTGAAATATAATATAATAAAATCATAGAATATTGGCAGTTAAAAGGTATGTATACGAAATTAAAGTTTTATTTGTAATATTCAAATTTTAATGTTAAAAATAATTCTAATTATAGCAGTAAAAAAATTTTGTTAAGAGATGAATTTTTATTTAAAAAAATAGTTGTGCTTCATTGAAGAAAATTATTTATTAGAAGTAGAATAAACATGAAAATTTTGCAATAAATCATTGTTCAAAGAATGATAATTTTTAATAGAAACATTATCTTTTTCACTCAATATCGTGAAATATAATATAATAAAATCATAGAATATTTGCAGTTGAAAGGTATGTATACGAATTTTAAGTTTTATTTGTAATATTCAAATTTTAATTTAATTTAATAAATAATTATATTTAATGCAGTGAAAAATGTTAGTTAAGAGATGAATTTTAGTAAAAAAAACATAGTTGTTTCATTGAAGAAAATTATTTATCAGAAGTACTTGAATGGAACAAAAATAGAAAATTTTGCAAATAAATCATTGTTTAAAGAATGAAGCTCGCGAATTCGAAAAAAAATATTAATAGATTCTTAATCAACCGTCTTTTTTTACGTAATAATCGATCATAAAACTATTTCAATAACCCCGACTGGCCTGTAACTAGATCTTGTACAACAGCAGAATTTCGTTCTGTCAGGCTGAAGAAAATCTCCAGACCGTTCCAGCTGATTGCTATTTCAGCATTACATAAAACAATATACGTACCTCTTCGAACCACATGATGGGGAAAATGATATCCGGGAAAGTGGCCACCTGCTTTATGTCGATCACTTGGGACACGGCTAAATTGATTTGCACTCTAGCTTTTGCCCTCAGTGCCGTTCCCATGATCTGAAAGTTAAAACAACATTAGTAACATCTTCACCGAAATATTATTATTGGAACATGCATGGGCGTAGGTAAGGGCAGAAGTGGGCACTTTGAAATTTTATATGAATCTCATTTCCATTCTCCATGCTGAAAAGTTTGCCCTTGCCCAGAAACGCGCTAAAGGCGTAGCAAAAAATATTCAGGAACTTATGATAAACATAAAATTTATCTAATAGGTCTTGAGCTTGCCCACCTGTGCCCAAAAACCTGGCTACGCCCTTGGGAATGTGAGCAGTAAACGCTTCATGGTATTCCTTGAGCCTACATTATTGGTTTAAGGAAAAAGAACTAAATGTTAAAAATAACAATTTCGGCTCGAAGGACCAAGAAGGACAATAGCTTGAATTGAAGATAAAACTTCCAATACCTGTTACTGACCTAAAAGATTTTGACCATACCCTCCTTTACGGAATTATCAAAATAAACTTTTTTTAATCTAAAAATCGCTTTTGAAAATTTCCACGAGAATTCAAAGACCATAATAGCAATAAAAATCCATTTTGTTAATAAATAAATTGTTGATAACAAAAAATAGTCTGTATCCGGTCAAATTTTGCATTTTTTAAACATTTTTATTTAATTGCAAAAATGAGCTAATTAAAACTAATTAAATTGTGGTCAAATTTTTAAAAAGACATTCTGAAGAGAAACTTTGTCCCATCAAAATCAATCTATTTCTCAAGGATTTACGGGGTTTGGCCTATTTTTATACCCATTTGACTGCATTAATAATAATAAATGCTTTAACTATCCAGTCGAGGATAAAATGAGCCTTTTTTTTTGAAATCAGTAACCAAGAACCGTTTTGGAATAAAACTATGTACGAGTGATAATCATAAATATTATATTACTTACGGGTTGTATATCTATGAAGAACGAGTGCTTATCTGGATCCGCAGGGGTGATGCCTTCGACGGCCGTCCTGTATTTATCCTCTGCCATATAGAAATGTGGGAAAGACAGGAGCACTGGCGAATCTGAAAGTTGAAGTTGACGTTATTGAAAAGTTCGAAACGCTCGAGTTGACGTATTATTACCGTATTGGCAAAGCGAAACGTTAAAGAATCCTGATGGTGCGCACGGTGGTCCATGGGGACAGAAACAGTCGTTTTCCGGGTGTTCTTCAACGCTCGCGAATACGTTCTTCGGCGGGGTGAATCTGTATCCGGGAATGTCGTCGCTACCAAAGATGTCTTCTTTATATCTGAAATGAGAAGATAAAGTTGACTTTTGAAATTTTCTTTTTATTCGAAAGTTGAACTACTGGTTTTTTCTACATTTCCATAGTTTTATATCGTTTTTGAAGATGACCCTTCGCGTTTCTTCTTGTTTTTGACGTTAAATATTGTGGAAGATGCCAAGTTTGCAGGCGTATATTTTACAGTGAGGGTTACAAAACAAATACTTGAATTTGTTCACTTATATTGTTTCAAAACTTTGTAAGTCCCTTCTTATTCATGACCTCCCGAGTATCATGAAAGACCACTTATATTTGATAATAACTACTAAACTCTGTTCACGATAAGCAATAAATGACGTCATAGTTAGTAATTTAGTGTAACTTATTCAGTTAAACTTTAAGTTAGTAAAAACCCAGTACTTCGTAATACCTGTGATAAACTGGCTGATGAATTGGCCAAACATGATTTATTTAAAACTTTAAATTGATTTTGGGCGTTTGTAAGGAACATTTGTCTTTCTCCAACTACCAGATCGCTTAAGTATGAATTACTAAATGTCTTTATAGTTTTTGGATGTGGCAAAATTAATACATTTGAACTCCTTAAAATTTTAAATGCGTTTCGACTAAATAAAAAAGTAGATAATGAAGGATCTCATCACTGGATAGAACTGAAAGAACTGAGGCAGGTAAATATACATCTTGGGAACTATAACCAGAAGAGATCTAAACGGCTGCATCAACGTGAGCAAAAATAAACAGGGCATTGCCGATGGGAAGGACCTTAATAAGCCCGGATTAGTACAGGAAGAAGAGTGCAGGCTTAAGGAAGAGATGGACGAAGCTTTCATCCACATCACTCTATGAGGATGTGAATGGAAGGTAGAACCACTACTTTGCAGAACCCAAAGGGACGAAACCAAGGCGGAGATATAAATAGAAGGGTGAGATCTACCTAACTTGAAGCTTAGACTTAGCTCTTAGAGCTACAGGGTTGGAGGAACTGCTGTAGTCTTTGACACATTCCTTATGGCCCAGCAGCAGCAGCAAAGGGGCACAATAGATTTATTAGGTCGCAGTGTGCAAATATCCCCAACATAATACACAACAGTTCAAAAACGTCGAAAACGTGGTCAAGCTGACAACACTACATCACAAGAACCTATGACGTCATTTATTTCTTATCCCGAACAGGCTATAGGTGTTCAAAGGAAACAGTGTTGGTATTAAGGCGTTAGGTTATGCGGATGACCATATTCTCCAGAGGAGCCCACAAGGGTCCTTGCAGGAGCTTATTCAACAAGTTTTGATAATTACAGTCTGGTGTAAAGAGAACAAACTCTCCATTGAGCCAGAGAAAAAACTACCATCATCATCTTCTCCAGAAGGTACAAAATCGAACCTCTGAAGAAAATGGTAACTGGGGGCAAGTCAGTTGACTTTTCCGAGACGGTGAAATATATGGGAGTGATCCGGAACGACAAACTACTTTGGCAGAAGCAACTGGAGTAGGTGCCAAAATGATATGATAATCTTTTGGCAGTGTAAGAGAGAAAATGGAGAAGCATTGACGGCTGCCGAAATGCCAATGCGCTACTTGGTAATGAGGTAGGCCTACGGGAAAGCGAGAGTAGGGAAAAGCAATACTGCCTTCTGCTTGAGATGCGAGAGAAACAAAGTGGAGTCGTCAACCCACTTTCACTTTGAGTGTCCTCCGCTCATTCGAACCAGGTGTATCTGGCTAGGTCCAGGGATCATCACGGACGATGACATGA
Source organism: Endomychus coccineus (assembly GCA_958510875.1). Lineage (NCBI taxonomy): Eukaryota > Metazoa > Arthropoda > Insecta > Coleoptera > Endomychidae > Endomychus > Endomychus coccineus. Next base: position 13,313,971 of record OY294070.1, read on the forward strand.
ATGATCTAAGCGAAAAACTCTGAAAAACATAGCAGGGGATAGTGTACAAGGATATTTGGCTCAGTGCACTGAATTTCCTATTAAGTTCGGTACCATCTCAACCAATAACAATACAAGTGTAATCTTGTGTGTGCCAGTTATCATCCAGGTGGAGGAATTGCTGTTTGATTACTAATTAGTCTAGGTAAACTTACACAAGTGGCAGTGTCCGACACAGGTCCTTGTCATATACGTACAGAGTCGTATTCTTCGTAATATGCGGAGGGAAAATCGACCCGTCCGATCCACTTAAACTATTACATTTATCAGTCTTATAATGGGACAAATGAGACAACCCATTGAATCTGTCTATTAGTCCGTACTTGGTGATGTCGTTTGCCCCCGTGAACATGGTTATGTTATCTTTCGATGTTCCGTTTTTCTGAAAAAAAAAGAATATAGAATTGTGTTGTTATATAATGACATCCTTTCCCAAACCAAAGAAATAAATAAGTAGATAAGAATAGATAAAGTGTTTTCTCTTTAGCATCGACTGATTCAAACGAATTATACAGGGTGTTTCAGAATGAACTTCGTTCTTTTGAACAGGGTGCTCAAAAAGTAATTTTAAGGGAGGCTGTCATGGAACTTGTTTCAATTCTGGGACTCCCTGCGGAGTTATTCCCATATATAGAGCCAATTATTCTTAAAAAAGCGAAACTTCAAAATATGAAAATTACTGTGTGGGCCCCACTAATCAAATGTTTTTTTTTAGTTAGAATATTTCTTATTGGCCCCAGTCATTTATAGGTTCAATCAGCAACCCCTCCTAAATTATTCTATAAGAACTTTTAAGCTATTGCATAGCTTTTATCGCGGGCTTTGAGCGCGGCGACCGAATCAAGAAATTTCGTAACGAAAATAACCTAACACCCCCCACTCCGCCTACCATGTAGCTCGGCCGAGCGTTCGCTTAACGTGTATGTATATGGTACGACTGTACGAAGCTCGCACGGATCGAGACGAGCTGCTCCGAAATCGGACGAATACGTAAGCAGCTGTTTGTGAGAAAGTATATAGGTGTATAGGTATCTATCATATCTTTATAATGCCACACTCACCGCATGTGCGCCCCGTAAGTATACATGTAGGTATATATACTGTTGTAGATACTGTTCCAAAAGGTGGGGTAGCTATTTACCAAAAAAATAATAATGTTACTAATATTATGACTCCGAATATTGAAATAAATATTGCACACGTTAGCGATGTTAATGTTAGGCGCTCATTTGTTGGAGATATTTGTGCGTGCTTATGTAAACTTAGAAATGGCCTACACATAGTCATGGTAGCAATTTACCTTTCTCCGAATCCAAAATTGGACGAGGTAGAGCATTTTATTCATCGCACTTTACTGGAGTACACTGAAGAAGGGTCGAAAATACTTGGTACAAATGGTAATAAATTTACACTTATCTTGGCTGGCGATTTCAACATCAACTTCGCTGATAAAAAATCAGAGCGGTTGACAACTTTTCTTTCGGAAAAATTGAATTTGAAAATGAATAATGATCCACAAGAATCCACAACAAAATATGGGACCACCATTGACGCGGTATTTTCCAGATATTTAGAGGATATCAAGTCTCAAACTTATGTTTCTTATTTCAGTTACCATAAACCTATAGTTTCAATGATAACAAATTCCTGAATAACCTACAAGTATTGTAAGATAATTAAAATATTTTAAACGATATTAACTTCTCATTTATTCAATAAAAGAAAAAAATTTGTTTTCTTATCGGTCACCACGCTCAAAAAGTGTAACTTGAATTAATATCAAAGAAAAAAAAATACTGCATAAATGAAAAATAAATAAATAATTATAATTGCATAAGTTGATAAAAAATGCTATGCAATAGCTTTACCGCGGCAGTCCAAGAGTGCCACACGTTTCTTATGGATCGACTAATTTCAAAACAAAAATCCCCACATTAGTCCACTGTAACGGTTGACCGAATCCCCTGAGAATCCGGCAAAATTTGATATGGCTGGAATGTGATCAAAAACATTTTTTTTTGCAGGTTAATGAATAAAAAGCACTTTTATTTTATCAGAAAATGCCGCTAGAAAAGTTATGGCCATTTTGTCGAAAAAAGACTAGCAATTTTCCGGGTTTTTTTCATTTATGTAAATTAATTTTGAAATAAAGCCTCTAATCAAAAAAATACAAGAGATCAAAGTCATAGATAATTTGAATACGCTTCGAATGAGCCAAGATAGGATTTGAAGGTTATGGGCTCGAGATAAGGCCCATTTTGTTATTTTTTTTCGGTTTACAAAATACATTTTTCAAATATAAAAAAGATTGTAAAACTATTTTGTTTGTGAAGTTGGCATTCTTATTCTACTTTTATTCTACTGCAAAATTCACTTTTTTCCATGTTTAGAAAAATCTTCAAGGCTGCTTGCGAAGCCATCTGCTAAATTTTTTAGGGATTTTTCACCTTGCCCTCGTAGATAATCCATAAATTGTAGAGTTTAATTAATAACTGTATGAATAATTAACTGGGAATATATATAAAAAATTCATTATTTATGTGAGAGCTAGGAGCAATACAAGAATAATACATAGAAACTGGAATTTAAAGCTATATTATACTAAAACTTGATTGCTGAAATAATTCATTGGTTGAATGAAAAGCTTTTTGGATGAAATTCAGAGCTTTCACTTGAAATTGACTTATAGTCGACCTGATTCTATTTGGCCTTGTTATCTCCATAGCTATCCTCCAGTTTGAGGCATTTGGCCTTTTTTTGCTTGCTTTGTGCAGGTATTGTAACCTTATATGTTTGAATATCAGAAAGGAAAGTAAGGAAGAATAACTACACAAGCAAACAAGTAGCGAAATGTATTATACTTACATTGTACATCAAACCAAACTCTTCGTAAGGTAATTTCTGTTCCTTGGGAACAACGTCTTTAGCTAATTTCAGGAGCGGATCCTCATAACCCCATAACAGTTGACCTACGGACACTTCGACGAAGGGTTTGATTTTCAAAATGTCCATTATACTGGCCATGGCCAGCCTCAAAAATCTGGCGGCGTGTTTCGACTGCGACGTGGCACTCTGAAAAATATTTCCGAATTACAATTATGTCACTTGAGTCAACAGAGATTTGGGCTTTAACGATATTCATCAAAACCCTTCCGGCTATGGTTTGATTAACAATCGCGGGTGCATGTAGCACAACTTGAGCGTAGATGGAATGGCAAAACCTACTGTCACTTTTTAGACCTGTCGATCGATGCTATTTTTGGTAAATTGCACTCATGTGGTGGTTGCCGGAGTATCCTCCGATACGATGGCTATCAATGCTGGTGTTCCACAGGGATCTGTCTTGGCATCAGCTTTGTTTATGTTCCATATCAACGAACTGCTGGAAGTGACCACCAGCTTTGCAGATGATGGTACACTTCATACCGCTTTCTCATCTAGAGCCCCTATACCATCCATTGAAGCTAGATGAGCGAAACAGGGTCAGGTTGAGGCAATTGATGGAGATCTGGCAAACATTTTGAAATGGGGATCTGATAATCTAGTGGACAATTACAATTTTCCCATAAGAAAAAACTAAGATTTTAAATTTTTGACAAAAAACACTATCGAATTGAAATATTTATTTATAGAAAGCAGATGGTAACTAGAATGTTATTGCTTTCCCGTAGTCGTAACCGAGGAGAAAGTCATGATTTTACCCTTCTTGTCCTTAAGATAAATTTCTCATGACAATTTCGTCAATTTTCTTGTTTTTCCTAAGGATATTCGTTCTTCTGAACGACAATGTCGATGTGTTAATGTATTCCATCTCTCATAGAACATTTCACGCGTCCTTTTTTTTTAGATGAAGTTTGGTGTATATTTCAATTTATAATGGATGTTAATTTTTGTTGTTGTTGAAGTATTCTCTTAATTACTTCATTGTGTCTAGATAGATAGTGTGTGTGTGAACGTCATGCAGCAGGATGTTATATGTTTTATTGTCCCATGGGTTAGTGTGGAATTTTTGAGCTCGCTTTGCACTGTTTTCCAGACAGAGATAGAGAATGTTTGTATGAATCTCTTGTCATCATGAATTTCCATGATACATTTTCGACGTTTCATTCAGGACTCATGGTTCTCATGGTTGGTCGAGGTATGCCTCATGGGTTTCTTGTATCCATTATAGTTCTTATGTTCTTCTACGATAATAAACTTTCTTCAACCTGTCAACCACTATGGCCATATCATTGCTCCATTCCACCACAGATTGATACCTTGACAATTGAGGCTTTGAAAAAGTACTTACCAGCATAGGAATATTTGGAACCACCACAACATCGTCCTCTAATCCTGCAGATAGGCTTTCGTCGAAAATGTAGATCTTCTGTTGATTGAATGTTACGGTACCATTATCGTGGAACTGTATGTTTTTCTTCTCCCACGTTTCTCTGGAACAAAATGATTTATATAATATACAGAAACTGAAATTCATTAAGTGAGATGAATATCATCCAATGGATAATTGATCTTTGTTATAGTGCTAAGATGTATGTGCCCAATTGAGGTGTTCTACAGAGATTAGATCTAGGCCCATCAAAATCCACATCCGGAGTAATTGATAGAATAACAAAACTACCATTGTAGCTTTTACCCGAAGAAGGAAGATCGAGGGAATATGTGCTCAAAGTAGCCAAAGGCCAAACATTCAGCTAAGGAGTACTTCAAATTTATCGGGGTAATCTGACTCGAAACTAACCTAGAATCAACCAGGAATAAGGTTCATTGGGCTGATTCTGTAGAAAAAAGGGACTGAAATTGCCGAACAAATACTGTCATAATGCGAAGAGTTAACTCGCAAAAGACATACAATATTCGGGTAGTCTAGACTATCCCCGAAGAGTACAACAGTCATCCGTCTATTTTCTTGTTTTCATAAGGATATTGTGTGAGATTTTCGTTCTTCTGCAATATCGGCGATATCGATGTGTCAGTGTAATCCATCTCGCGTGGTACATTTTACGGGTCCTTCTTTTTCAGGATGGAGTTTGGTGTACATTTCAATATATGATGGGTGTTAATTTTTGTTGTTGTTACAAGAATTCTTTGAATTACTTCATTGCGTCTAGATACATAGTGTGCAGCCGGATGTACATGTTTAATTGTTCTATGGGTTAGTGACCCCTTATTGCAAACCTGGGACATGCCCAAGATATGATGAAGAAGGTACAGCCACTTGAAATATTTCAACATGAACGTTAAAGCGAATAGTACAAAGACATCATCCCAAGACTCAGTGGAAAAGGCAACTAAATGGTAGACTGATGGCTCTAAATCAACAGAAGGAACTGGAATGGGAGGTTATGAGTCTGGACCGAATACTCTGAAAGCTTAGGCCAATCCCCGAACATTCACCAAGAGAGCTTTAGAAAATTGCACTTGCCATCGTGGCTCGCTGGTGTCAGGTCGAGAGACTCAGGGTGAATCCTGAAAAGACACGAAGAAACGAAAACTGGGATCCCTACCAGACAATCATCTGTTACGAAGGTTCCTGCACAATGAATGAAAATAAATTAAAACAAGACAGAAAGAACGATAATAGGAAGACAAAGCAAGAGACTCAACTCCACCCAAACCCCTACACCATTAAAAGTAGAAAGGGTATATGGATTAAGTAAGAAGAAATTAATAATAAGTGAAGTAAAAGTATTGATGATTAGGATGTATCATTGAACTTTGCTATCCTTCCTCGATAATTTAATTACTCATTTAAAATATTTTTAATTTCAATATGTCATTGCGGAATAGTGGAAGAATTTCGAAAAACGTCGAATCGTTTATGACACATCTAATGAATCTGAATCAATTCAGATTCCGATATAGGTGTCATTGCCATATCTGTAGCATTGGCTCTATTGAATGCAAATGTTTTATATATTCCAGTTCAAGGTAAATGGGATTCTTCAACGTACGCTTTGATGTTGTAATCTCCATTTGATTTATATTAATCGCAAAAGAAATAAATTAATTCCAACAGAACTAGTGAAATTGTCCGACAAATTGTTTCTTATTTACCGAGGAAGTCACAATACAGTGCCACTGGTTCAAAACTGAAAAAAAATTTTGTAAAAATTCGCCAATCTTACGAACAAAGAAAAGAGAAGAGTGAAATATATTTTTTGAAAAGTTAATCGATGGAGCTCACACAACGTAACTCCCACAATACTCTATTCGTGATGCATCCCCGTTTACAGGTGGTCACAAACTTCTCTTTCCTGAGTTTACTCTCATGGTCGCGAATCAGTGTTCAGGCTAGAAAAGCCATGGCATAAAAAATGAACTATGGTAAATCGATGACTCACTTCCCTCACTTGTAGGTTCCGGACACACAGTGAGGGAAGTCAGTCATCAATTGATCACAGTCAATTTTTTATATTTTAGGATAATAGTTACTTACAAACAAATAAATTTAATCATGAAGAACTGATAAAGATTTACTTAAGAAATCTTTTAGAACAAACAATACGGTAGAAAAATATATTAAAAACCATAAAAATTATCAAGAATCAGGAGTATACAGTGTAATTCTATATAGGTCAGACAGGAAGATCTTTCAAAAGTAGAATTAAAGAACATTTCAATTTGAACAAAGGAGATTCAAAAATTGTAAACCATATTAGAGAAACTGATCATCATTTCAAAGATGGTTTTGATATTTTCCATAAGTCAGTTAAAAGTAGTATTAAGCAACTTTAATGCTGGCAAATGGGTATAAAAATAGGGCAAACCAGTAAATCCTTGGGAAATGGATCGATTTTGATGAGACAAAGTGCATTCTCTTCAGAAAAAAAAGTTGACCATAAATAAAGTTGCGCAAATTGTTTATATTGTTTATAAACAATAAAATTTGATCATTTTTGATCGAAAAAAGACTATTTTTGGTCAGTGAACATGTAAAACTAGTTAAGCAAATAGTTGAATTACCTTCATTTGTTATAAACAATTTATTTATGAACAAAACAGATGAATTCGACCCGAACTCTGAGTGTTGGGTCGTTTTCGGATAATTTCGGCATCCTGAGTACGATTTTATTGCTATTATGGTCTTTAAATGCATACATACATTTTTAAATTGTTATAAATAAGTTATTTATTATCAAATAAAAAAAAAAGAAATGTGACATTTAAATTCAAGCAAAAGACGAAGTATTTAAAGAGCATCTCAAAAGGTTCTATTTTCGAGTGCAAACTTGGATCGGTGTGTTGTCACTAAATAAAGAAGATTGGGGTTGAAAGAAGATTGATAGAGTTTTGCACCCGGCTAAAATGAACCTAGAAGCAGTTCCGGATGATATTTTAAATACAGTAACATGTTCGTGCAAAAATGCATGTGTGGATATCGGGCGAAAAATATGGATTATACTTCAGCTTGCAGAAATTGTATCGGTAATTGTAGTAATAATTTTAGACGAAGGACTCCCAATTCGTCTGAAAAAGACTACGATAATCTAGAAGGTACGAATGAACAAGATGACGATGACAACGTAGATTAAGATATTAATCATATTTATTTTTATTCAGATGATAGTGACAACAATAATGTATGTATCTTTTTATCTGAATGTTTTGACACTTACTCAAATTTTGCCTCTACGATGACAAATCTAATGTTATTATTGCTAACCAATGTGAGAATATTATTCTATTAGAGAGAATTTAATACATTTAAATTGCATGGCAGCAGAGGTGTTGCAGAATATTTTTTCAATCTCAAGAGAGAGAATTCCAGCATTCTGTAATCAAATTTGATTTCAGAATTGGCAAATTCTGTGATGATCGTGGAGGAAGGTATTTTCGGCTCACCTCTTTTGGATCAACCCGATCAACTGTTTCGGAAAGCTCTTTTCCATTATATCCAATAATATAAGTATTTTCCTCAGAAACTGTGGAGGTCATTCTATCATTCTAATAGTTATGCGTATCTTATATCACAAGTATCAACTGGCAATTCCAGTAAGATAAATAAGTGTGTTAATACTCGTGGAAGCAATACTTCCCAGTAGATAGAATTTCCGCTTGATTCAAGATTGTTTCTGATAATTGCTCATAATTCAATAATTGCTTATGCAACTTCTCGTTCGGTCAATATACGGAAAACCAATGGGTCGGGCGAGTACATCAAGTCGTCTAGGCGGATAATAGCGAAGCAAGTTACGTTGGACAAGCTGATCGTCGAGCGTCGACCCACTAGACTTTGTTGGAATATGTAGGCGAGTGTTAAAGAACCAGGCGTTCTACGTACTTTCTACCCAGAAGCCGACTTTCTTCTTACGTAACACTGACATATAAACAAGGATCTCGACACTTATTATGGTGGCTTTAGAGCACACATACGTGAAGATCGAGTTTGTTGTCGTTGGAAGATTCGGAAATATTCACAAATGCCGTTTCACTTTCACTTGTTACCGGTTGTTCATTATGTGGCCAACCAATTTAACCTAACCATGCGACAAATATAAAAATAAGTTACGACAAGTACTTAATGAAGGTACAGATTCGACAAAATTGTTATATACGCTTCAGTACCACTCAAACCTAACCTGCCAACTAGTTGCATATTCTTTCCGGTCTAAATCACGAATCATTTGCACTTGTCTTACGCTGGAAATATGAATGAACAGTGGTAATCTATAGGAGTCTGTACCAAATGTGGATAATAACGTTATTCTTGCTGAACGGAATTCTACGATGATGAATGACTAGAGATGGGGAAACGTTAGGAATTATGTCAACAGCAGTACATTAAAAAAGATCTAGTTGATAAGTTTATGGAGTTGTCAAAGATTATGAAGAAAGTTTAAAGCTTTTTACTTCTATGAAGCAGTTGCCAGAATATCAGGATAGGATAGTCTAATATTAGTATTATTATCAGTATAATATTTTATTGAACTATCGTTCACTAGATGATAGTGGTTTGTTGGTATGAGGTATGTATGTTTCCATTCCTAGCATGATAATATCTGAGATCTCTGTGACACATTACGTTGTCATCGAATTCAAAACATACGCTTCTCCAAGGAATTATTCGCACTGTATTCCTTATCCACCCATCAAAGTTCGTAAACGATGATGACGTCATCATCGTTCGTAAGCTATGTTCGCCGGATTTAATCAGTTACTTTCGCCGATGACGTCATCATCGTTCGTAAACTATGATCATCAGATGTTTGATTTTCCGTTTTTGAACATATATAAATACGTTCCACTCGATGGAGGTATTTGTATACAGGGGTCCGTTCAAAATTGAGGTTAGGATTATGAAATTCGCCTTCAACACACCCATCCTCGATACTTGAATTACTCAGTTTTCTTATAGCTATATTTTTATTCTCATAAAATTTTGTGTTCACTCAGTGATTTTACTTCCACACAGTTCACGTGTCTATTCTTCTAAAGACATATCGATACTGATATTACAAAACTACTCCTTAAGTTCTTTCATTCGATACCCATAAATCTATAGTTAGATGTTTTTCTCAATTTTGCATGTGCCATAATGATTTTTTTTTAAATTCACATTCTGCACGTCAATACCTTTTATTTGATACCCATAAAGCTATAGTTAGAGGTTTTTTCATGAAAAAGTTAATTCAAATTCTACGCGTCAAGACCTTTCATTTGACAACCATAACGCTATACTTTGAAGACTCAGTCGGCTGAGTTGTAATGTCAAACTGTGCGTGGAGATGTTGAATTGTTTCGTGGAGTGATACATGAACCGATCGTAGTGATGAGTGAATGGTCAGAGTTTCCCAATGGTGCACGGACCTTTACTTCATAGCGAGCTGGATTATTAGTGAGGAATAAGTCAAGCGTATTGGCATAATGAAAGTTGTTATCAGGGATACGTGTTGGTTCATTAATTAACTGCTCGAAACCATAGGTAATGACGAAGACCTCAACCTGTCGCACTGCGGCATCCTTCTTGTTTGAGAACTTGAGCCAAGCGGAATTATGAACGTTGAAATCCCCCATGACGATAATTTCAGCTGCTGGGCAGTTCTGCTGAATGAGGTCAAGCTTCAGAGAAAAAAATTCAAAGAGTTCACCATGAGCTAGTTCATTTGGTGATAAATGAAGACAACAGAGAAATTTTGTGTGTTTGTGATTATCAAGCTTGAACCATATTATATCGAATTCTTGTGGTTCTAGATTCTCCTCTCGGTGGCATGAAAGATCATTTCTAGATACCTCCTCCTCCTAACGAGTGTGGAGCTCATAGCCAGGGCAGAGCATATAGGTCGTATTGGTGGATGGATTGACCTGCGTTAAGATTTGAATTCAATTCGTTGGTGGTTCATATTATCTCTGAAATAAATGCAACAAAGACAAATCTGATTTGTACTTTGCTGAAATCTAGTGTGATGTTTTGGTATTAACTTTCAGAAAAATGTCATGATATAGTTCATGCTATACCTTAAAAAATGTTCATTATCTGAAGAAGGTGTTGATTTCTGCGTGACTAAACCTTATAATATTCTCAATCGTACTTCATTATTCAGATAAATTACCATAATTATTAGTTTTGTTTCGTAACGCTCCCATGTGGCTTATCTTATTTGGACAAAATGGCATGGGAAAACGTACGTTCCGAATAGATAATCGCCCATTTATAACAATGATGTTGGCGTAAAGCGGTAACGAAATATCGAGACCAGTACTTGCAATTGTTTCGCGTGGTTGATCACGAGGTATGACTTAATTTTTTTCCAATTATAATATTTGTTTACACATTCCTTACTCGCGGATTGAATGTAATATATTATAGATTAATCAAGGCATATTAAAGTATATTAGGTTACACATTCTAGATGATAGATTATACTAGATTTAATGGACATAGGAACAATGTACGGTTGGGTAATACAAATTAATCAACTAAATTAACTCATTACATGTTTAACTGTATCAAACTCTTCATGGCTGGAAGACAAATTGTACATAATGAATCTACTAGTTACGTGTAGTTTCTCATAAATTTTAAGTGTGATTTGCACGTTTCAAATAAATATTTTCATTGCCCTGAAAAATGAAACATGAAATGATTTATTTGGTCAAAACTTATTTTATTTCTCAACATAATCTCCTTGTACCCCGATCCTAATTTTTCGATCCCTTCCAAATAATATGAGGCATATCTGCCAAGTTTGGAAATAGATAAAAATCGCAGGGGGCCAAATCTGGAGAATATGGTAGACGACGAACCTATTTGTAGCGCAATTCATCCAATTTTGCTCTTGCGACTACGGACCTGTGCTCCGGTGCGTTGTTTTGGTGGAAGAACACTTTTTTCTTTGTTAATCGCGGTCGCTTCCGATTCAAATCGGCGTCGAATCGAGCCAACAGCTCTGCATAATATACGTGATCGTTTTGCCCTCTTCAGGGTACTCGATATGGATGAACCAAAAAACTGTCGCCATGACTTTGTTGACCGATGAACCCACTGTGGCCTTTTTTGGCTTCGATTTGCCACGACAAGTCCACTGTTTCTACTGTTCTTTGGTCTCTGGTATGTTGTGATGGATCCATGAAAAAAGTCCTTCTCATCGCGCTTGAACATGGCCAAACACTCCTTTGAATGTTGTCACACGTTCGCGCTTGTTGTCAACCGAGAGCAAATGAGGGACCCATCTAGCAGATAGCTTTCTCATATTCAAAAATTTATGCAAAATGTTCCATACCCATTCGGTTGACATGCCCATGGCCTAAGCAATCTCGTGTACCATGTATTTTATCGACGGTGGTAGCGTTATTGGTTGTTCTATAAATTCATTCAAATTTGCGAAATAAATAGACCTTCGATAGTGCAACTATTGTTGCTTACTTGCTCGATCGCTATCGCCAAATTATTTTTTTCTTCTCGTTTCATCCCCAAATTTAGATTTAGAAGCATATTCCGGACAATTAAGAAAATTAGTTGGCTTTAGACGAGGTTTATCTAAGCTTCTTATTACGGTACCATTACGAGAATCTTGTTCTGTAATTGTTGTTAACATGAAATCAGGGACATCCGATATCCATTGTTCCCGTAGTTGATCTTTAGGAATTCTAAACATTTGTAATTTTCCTTGTAGACAGGAGCGCAAAGTTCATTTTGCATATTCAACTAACTAGTCAGTAAACTATCGTACCATACAAACCGCCTGAAGATTCAACATGAACAATCACCATCTTAGCACCACAACGAAAATCAGTGAATCACTTGTGAATCGTTCCAATCGATGGTGAAGTCCCCATAATGTTCAACAAAACGGTCAAGACGCGAAATTCACTTTTTCCATGTTTGAAAAAATCTTTAAGGCTGCTTGCTTTCGATGGATCTCAAAACAGAGCTGGATGACATATCACTCTGAAAATGTTAGTGCGTTCTAGTTAAAGAAGGTGCATCACAATAATGTCACATGGGATTTTCGATTGTGGAGCCATCTGTTTTATTTTTCAGGGACTGTTCATCTTGCCCTCGTATCATTGCAATATTTCACCTTAAGATCATTTCCCATGGCAAGCAAGATCTGAGGGATACATTGATGTGTTTAAACGAATAGGGAATATCGCCTTAAGGTACATGTGTTTATATGTCATTGTTGTGTGTATGTGTAGTGATAGTATGTTGAGTATAATGTAATTTATCTATTTCATAATGTTTATAACACTTCTATTGCAATCGCTATTTAGGGAATACTTACATGTAAACGTATGGTCCCAGTTCGTCTACAATAGGCTTGGAACCGTTATTTAGGAAATCGTCGGCGTTTGTGACATTGTATACATATACTTTAATCATTGGTTCTACTGGAGGTTTCGCCCACCAACCGAAAGCCTGTGAACCATTCCTTAATACAATTTCCTGAAACAAACAAACAAGATTACATTGAGCCGAAAAAAAGTTTTTGGGAACTTAAAGCAAAGGCGATGTAAATTGAAATATCATGCCCCGACCATAGATATCTATCTTATAACATACAAAAGTCGAGTTATACAGGAAGTCCGGCAAATCATATGCCAAACTGTAGGAGATGATTATATACGAAAAAAAAAGAAAAAAGTTCGTATCGACATATGTCAGGAAATGCTTCAATAAAGAGCAACGATGCTTTATTAATTATAGGCGAGGAAATAAAGCAAAAAAGGTCGAAAAAAAAATCGGATGAACCGATTTTGATAATTTTTTTTAATCGATTCAGGAAGTCGTTTAGAAAAAATATCACCAAGATTTGAACTACGACGTACCTTGGGCTCAGGACTTCCTGGTACTATCATCGTATCCAGAGAATACGCAGAAATACCTTCTGCAAAGGAATGGAACCTGTTAAGGAGGTTCTCTTGAGCATACGAGTCATGACCATAACACTCAATAGTGGTCAGGATACCCAGATGACCTAGGTTATCTCCATGGGTTGTTTTTTGATATGCTCTGAAATGCAACCGAATTCGTCTCTCGGGGTTTTATTGGGGCCGCCGAACACGGTGCCGGTGAAAATTAATTTAAAATTCCTTTCCCGTTTCCGACATCAAATCGGGCATTCGGCGGTTCCGACATCCCCCGAGAGACGAATTTGGTTGCATTTCAGAGCATTTCAGGTCATCAGGGTATCCTGATCACCAGGTGACTATTGAGTGTCATGGTTAAGAGAACCTCCCTAACAGGTTCCATTCTTTTGCAGAAGGTATTTCTGCGAATTCCCTGGAGACGACGATAGTACCAGGATGTCCTAAGCCCCAGGTGTGTCGTAGTTCAAATATTGCACCGGAATCGTGTTCAGCGGCCCTAAAAACCCTCGAGTGAGTAATTTTGGCTATGTTTGGACATGTTTTCAACATTTTTAATATTATCTCCTGAAAGTGCATTCAAAGAGATGCATTTTCCTCTGTAGAAATGCTAAAATGCACATTAGAAAGAAAAAAAATGGTAACATTTTTTCTAAATAACTTCCTGAATCGATTAAAACAAAAATTAACAAAATCGGTTCATCCGATTTTTTTTTTACTTTTGCCTTTTCTGTGCTTTATTTCCTCGACTATTAACAAATGAATCATAAAATAATTTGTAAATAACAAGAACTAAAAAATAAGCTTAGCCGATTCGTCAGGCACGTTCGTACTCGTTCAAATAAGCCTTCCTTATTTCGGTGGAATGTTGGGAGAAGGAAAGACCTCACTAGGAGGAATCAAGTTTGGTAGAAAAAAGTTTGGCAGGTCTCGAGCTTGACAATGAAAGGGAAACTAGTTTGAGCTTGTCTAGTCCTCCTATCTGGAATTTCTCGTGGTGGAAAAACATACGAGACTTCTAATGAACACCGACCATGGAAACATCTATAGAAAAGGGAGATATCACCAATCTTTCTTCGATGTTCTAGTGAGGTGAATGAACTCGTTTGGGAGCCTAACTGCAAACATGTGAACAGGTTGAATCTGTGCTTTGTAGATTATGAGGAGCTTCCTGGGATGAAACGTAGTTCTAGCACGGACTAGAAAATCAAGTTTTTGTGCAAATACAATGCTGGTACCAAGACAGATCCCTGTGGAACACCAGCATTGATAGCCATTGTATCGGAGGATACTCCATCAACCACCACATGGAGTGATCTATCTGAGAGAAAACTGAGTAGTAAGCGACACAGTTTAGACGGCAAACCATATGTCGGAAGTTTCCAAGAAAGCTTTGGTGCCAAATTTTTTGGAGATATTCAAGCCTCAGAAACCCACTGGATAGACAGTGGCGCAATGCCCCCGGTATGAGGAAGGTGAAGCTCCACATCGAGCAGTTCTCGCCCGAACGCTTAAAACCCTTCTCTATATGAACAGAAGAAGCTTGAAATCGGTGACAGGACTCCTCACAGAATACTGTCATCTGAATAACCATCTCACATAATGGACATTGTCGATTACCCAGGTTATAGTAGATGCCGAGAGGTGGACGAATTTGCCTCTCAAATCATTGTACAAAGTCCACCACTGGCTTCTCTTAGACAACGTATATATGCCGCCTGAGGTCTACTGGATTGAGTCTTGCATCAATGGGCGCACAATGGACGCAATCAAGCGGTCTATGTGCTCTGGACTTGCCCGCCCCTTTTTTGCTTGATTGATTGATGAATACGGTGGTGTTGTGTAGTTTAGATAGCCTAAGCTCGCCTATTTTCATTTTCCTGTGAATGGGGCCAGCTCTATTTTTCACTCGTCAACGTTCGAAGAGTAGACTTTACACAATGGTTTCATTATTTTGAGAGCTTTCTGTATTAGATTAGATAACACGAAACTTTCTCAAATCTTCCTAATGACAGGATTGTGCCCACTTAAGCCGCAAGAGGTCGTTCCATATAAGGGGGATAGTACATCGCCCTGTGGACGTCCTATTCCACTCTCGAAAGTTGATATTTTCTAGGGAAAATGGAAGCATTGAAGTGTTCACTAGCTTCGTTACATTTTGCAAGTCGAGAGATTTTTTTTTCAATTTCCGGAATATTGATTTGGACTGGTGGGGGATTCGGTAAAAAAATGTTATGCTAAAATTACTGTGCTCTAGTGATATGTGGTTTAAATAATTAAATAAAGTAGATAATATTTTACCCATATCATACAATTTGATAGTACTAGAGAAAAGGGAAAACAATTTCTATTGGACCAGAACCAGAGGCAGTTTTAATTCCATTTTAATTACTTTCCCTGCTCTCTAGTAAAAGAAGGTTTACATAATAATCTAAGATAAATATTATTTTTTATACGTTCCATAATCTTGTATAACTAGAAACAAGGGTTGTGTTTCAAATTTCTGTGACAAGTTGTTTGAAGTAATCGTCTTGTTGATGTTTGGGTATCGTAAAAAGCGAAGCTATTGATTATTTAATGATAAAATGGATTGCAATGCATACAATCTTTGTTCCTTTTGTAGAGACTCTAAAGTAT
Source organism: Endomychus coccineus (assembly GCA_958510875.1). Classification (NCBI taxonomy): domain Eukaryota; kingdom Metazoa; phylum Arthropoda; class Insecta; order Coleoptera; family Endomychidae; genus Endomychus; species Endomychus coccineus. The sequence goes on from OY294070.1 coordinate 13,329,958, forward strand.
TCAATGTATTTGGTGAACAACTCTGGCCTAGACTGGATCCTGAACAAGAGAATATGAGCAACATCCTTCTTGAAATTATTCCATATTTCACCCATAAATTCAGTGCTTTTATTACAGATTTTTTTTTTTAATTCGCAACTGATATTAATTTGGGCTCGTAGAGGATTCGGTAAGAAAATGTAATGCTAAAATTACTGTGTTCTAGTAATATGTAGTTTTAATAATTAAATAAAGTAGATAATATTTTACTCATATCACACAATTTTATAGTACTAGAGTAAAGTGAAAACAATTTAGGCCTATTTCTATTGGACCAGAACCAGAAGCAGTTTTTATTTCATTTTAATTACTTTGCCTGTTCTCTAGTAAAAGAAGGTTTACACAATAATCTAAGATAAATATTATTTTTTATAGGTTCCATAATCTTGTATAACTAGAAACAAGGGTTGTGGTTCAAATTTATTTGACAAGTTCTTTGAAGTAATCGTCTTGTTGATGTTTGGGTATCGTAAAAAGCGAAGCTATTGATTATTCAATGATAAAATGAATTGCAATGCATACAATCTTTGTTCCTTTTGTAGAGACTCTAAAGTATTCAATGTATTTGGTGAACAACTCTGGCCTAGACTGGATCCTGAACAAGAGAATATGAGCAACATTCTTCTTGAAATTATTCCATATTTCACCCATAAATTCAGTGCTTTTATTACAGCTTCCAGGCGAGACCACTTATTAATCTTACAGGTAGATGCTTATGAGTAGGGTGATTGGCTACAATTGATAAGCATACAATTTTAAAATAAATTCACAACTATGACTTTTGTTAACTTTCCTGAACAAATCTAAATATTCAGCTACACCATTTATAAATAAAATAGCTCCGTTTAATAGTCTAGTTCATAGAATATTGAATGTACCTTCGAGCCATCAAAATTATAACAAGGGAGTTGAGAAACTTCAGCAAATTACGTTGGACAATGGTTACCACAAATCTTTGATCAATAATTTATTTTCTAAACAAAAAAGGAAATTGGAACGTAGCCTTTAAATACTTCAATAAAATTCAAAAGTTTCACTTATCATTCTTCAATACAACCATTTCATAGATGTAAGATCAAGCTAAAACACCGTTTAAGCAGCATCTTTGATAAAGTTTCCGATTTCGACAAATCCGGGATTTACAAAATCAATTGTGAGTCGTGGTCAAAATGCTATGTCGGTCAAACTAGATGGAACAATTTAACTCGTTATAAGGAACATTTTGCTGATATAAAGAAAAATAATGGTGAAAAATCAGCGGCAGCTGTATAGACAAATTTCTAAGCAATTTAGAAGGGATGAAAATGTATAAACGAAAAAGGAAATTATTAAATTCCGAATTATCTCCAGCTGAGGGGAACCCATTGTTTATATTATTATCCTCAACTAGTATTTAAACAAGCACATTTTAATTTATGATTTAGTTTACTCTGATGATGGCTACTTGGTTGCCGAAAGGTCCTCAGTACTATAGTAGTATTTTTAGTTTATTTTATAGTTTATCACTTGTATTCATTTAGATATATTGATAGAAAAGGTAATTATATACTTACATGATTTATTACTAGATTAACCCAACTAGTGAAGAATATAACTATTATCACACCTAAAATTAAGATACCAACAGCACCAGCAACCACGAACCCTGAAACAAAACAAAAATTCATCAGTAATTGTATTTTGAAATAATACAAATCAAAAATAGACAATGGCTAGAGGTTACTTTGCCCCCCTTAAGAGATCATACGCAAATAAGATAAGATCCTATTTGCAACCTTATTATATAAATTACCAAAACAGTTTTAGATGACCACCATAAAATGTGGTTTGCGTCAATTTCACAATTTCAATCTCTCAAAAACCAGAATAAATCTGGAGTTTACAGGCTGACGTGTGATGACTGTAACGCCTTGTATATAGGACAAACTGGACGGAGTTTTAGTGTAATGTTCCACGAACATTAAAATGATTCTAGATTTAGCTTAATTTGATAACTCCTAGCTCCACAGTGTGATGAAACAATTTATCAGCATTAATTATAATTTAAATGTCTACATTTTTCTAAATATGATGTAGTAATGAAACGTAGACATTTGCTTTCAATTGGATATCAAGTTAACATAACAACATTCGAACAACGAAACAATAATTCTCGATATGAATTAATAATCAAACTTTAATTCATAGACAAAACAATGGACGTCTCTCATATCGATACAAATCATTTTTAAAACAATTGTTGTCAGCGATTATTAATGGCGTTCGTCACGAATTTTATATCGTACATATTAGCACACGCTGAATTAATTTCGAACAATGCACTTATTACGAGGCAATTTCGCAGGAAAAATGTTTGCAATGGATCTCATAGTGCATGCCACTGGCGTGAGCAAACCAAACATCCGAGCATCTCGATTAAGCAACGATATCTATGTGATGGGTGTTTTCTATGGCACCGTCGTGACCTAACTGTGACTCCGGCTATTCGAATGCAATAATTGTTTTGAAACGAGTGTGTGAACCTTGTTAGATGATTTCAATTACGCAATATTCTTCATTCAATAGTTCTGTATCAAGGAAACGGAACATCTGTGGCAACTCTAAGGCACATTCATAAACTATTAAATAGTTTTGATGATTTTTTATGAATTACCCTATGGTTCGTTCTACTTATGCATTCTAGCAATGTGTTAAATTAGTTCTACATTACTCTATGATCTTCTACATCGGTCTACCTCACTATGTTATGACCATGACTTTGTGTTAAAATTCCCATGGTAATATTTTGGAACTGGTACCTGCCTCCCTCTGCAACTCCTCAGAACCACTTTCAACGTAGCAAAATTGAAAAATTGAATAGAAAATGTCATGAAAATTCATTCTAAATTTGAATAAAATAACAATTAAAAGTTCGATTTTCACTGGTTTAATAAATAAATGTAGCAAATACAGTATCTTCTTTAAACAAATATAAAGTACTAACTTTAATAATGATCTTAGGATATATTTCAGCAAAACACAATCACGTTCCAACGTAACGATTGTTAATGTAAATACCTTGTATGATAAAAATATGTGGCCAAGATAGTTTCAATGACAACATAAGGTTTTCATGTTCTTGATAAGTATCTAATAGTTCTAACAAAGTTGATTGACGTAAAGTAATTTCATAATGATCAAAGTACATACATGCCAAGAATACTTTATCAAAATATAAGTACTTTAAGTTTTAATCGTGCTTCAATCTTTCTTTTATTAAACTGTTTATGCTAAATTAAATTTAAGAGTGGAATATTCCCAGCATACCATACGAAAGACATTTCACGAGAGCAGTAATAATGGAGAGTCAAGTTTTGGTTTTTTGGTGACTGTTAACTGATGAATTTCTAATAAAAGTATTTGGTGCCACCCTTCCGTATATGCAAAAAACAGGTTTTAAACCCTTTTTTAAGGTGGTTTCTTAGTTTAATTTTTTTTTGGACCCCTTATACTACTGGCTAAGGTTTGAGACTTGAACCGTTTCATCGTCGATGTTTGAGGAACCTTCAGTTCAAATTTCATGAGGTTGGTTTAATCCCCTCTCCTGGAATTTTTGCATATACGAAAGAGTAGCACCAAATATTTCTAATAGAAAATTTAAGGTGTTGTTAGTTCTATCAATACGAACCAAAACTAGCCCAACTTGACTCCATTATTAGTTAAGGAATTTAGCAACTTGAAAGTCCCACCAAGTTTGTTTGTGTAAAATTCTATGGAACTAATTGCAAAATTGAAAGACTTCAAACTTGAACTCCCGTTTGATTTGATGTTGTTTCACTATTTACAAATACCCCAATACCTGCGTCGTTAAGCATTCAGAAGAAATGGCTTTCAAATACTAACATCCCCGATACAAACTGTACAGAATACGTCTTTATGTAAGAAACAAAACTATTTCACTTTTCACAAAAACAACTATAAACAAACAAGCGGATGTGCAATGGGCAATCCACACTGTTTTTTTGGCCATTATGTTCCTAAGCAAACTTGAAACTACCTTAAAATCAAAATTAAATGAGTTTCCAAAAGTAAAGATTTTCATTTTCATGGCTCTCTGAACATGTTTATTAACCAATTTGATTCAGTTAAAATTTAATTTAGAAATATAAAAGATAAGCAGCTTTCCTTCGTTGATATTTACTGATAATGAATCTTGCCCCAGATATGAATTATATATACATTTTTGGGAAATGGGTCACATTAACACATGTGCTTATTATTTTCATCTTTACGTACGTTTCGGTCTCACGACTATCATCAGGAGACGTAACGAAAAGAAATACGAATAAACGAAATTGTAGCATATCAATGATTTGAGTATATGAATATGTATCAAGAACCCACTGTTTAATCTGACTTAATGACTGATTGTCTGTTCTATGATTTACAGACTTTACAGACGTTTTATCTGAATCATCTCCAGAGTAGACCTCTTATAATAATTGGTTTCTTTACTTAAAATATTAACATTTTTGTAATCCAATTGATGGTTATAATCAAAACAGTGTTTAGTAAGAGGGGTGGAAGTTTTTCTTTCTTGTACTACACTTATGGCCAAACATTATTTTTTGTAAATATTGTTTAGAGATTCCCGTATTGGGTAGCCTTTCATTTCCAGTGTTTACGAATAATTTTCAAATTTTTGGGACGGTCCTCTGGGTGGGACAATTGAACCGCGCGATCTGTAAGGCTATTTATAACATTATTCAAATAATTTGTTGGTGCAACGAAATTGAAGTGAAGATAACTAGAACTAAATTCATAATGGTTTATTATTGTTATTATCGATTCAGAAGGCACTGAACACAAGTGTATATTGTATGAGAAATGTTATCATTTTGTTTGTATATTTTAACGGTGAATATTTCTTGATATTGTTCATGTGGTGTGAGCTGGTATGTTGATTTGATAGATATTTGTTTGATATGAATTGCGTAACCGAATTCCGCTAATACAGTACGATTAAAATGCAACATGGGCAACCGTTTTAAGTTCTATAACTTTATCTATGTCAAGTGCAATCTAGCAATAATACATAAATTAACATTGCAACAGCGCACAACTTGGTTCACACAACTTTCACGTTGCACCAAGTCGGAAAACCGTCATCTTTATACAATTAAAATCATAACACGTAGGTAACATCGCGATGGTATCTAATGTCAAGATATACCGAATGATTTTGTTATTATTCTCAGAGTGCTACGCATCAATCAATCGTGACGTATTCTTAAAGATCTAAGGAGAAGTAGAATCTACAAGGAAAGCTTCAAATTTCCAGCCTAACATAGGTCCAGGTATCGCAGAGGGTCTTAATGTTTACTATCGAGTTTTGTCTCAGATAGATCACTCCATGTGGTGCTTGAAGAAGTATCTTCCGCTACAATGACACTGATGTTCCCCAGGGACCTGTCTTGGCACCAACTTTGTTTCTGTTCCATATCAACGATCTGTTGGAAGTCACCTCCTCGCCCGTCCACAGTTTATCAGATGATGGTGGTACACTTCATATCGCTATCTCATCTAGAGCTCCAGTATCAAAGAATGAAGCCAAAAGAGCAAAACAGTGACAGGTCGATGGAATAAATGAAGATCATCGATTTCACTGGCTTAGATAAAGTTGAACATACACCATTATCTAAATAACCTTAGAGACCTACCAGTACCTACAAGAAATACACTTCTGGTGTTACTCCAAAGTCACACAAATTTAACTTAGGGCTCAATTATTGTCCATGACAAGTATTTCATATAATATTAATATCGATAGATCTCGCATCTCTATTATAAGATAAGTCGGCCAACTCTATATAATCAATTATATTGGGGTGAATTTTTGGAAAAATTGGGGCGTTTTTCCTGCGGCGCCGCTCAACTGTGAATAAGGCCACACATAAAATTTAGAAAATTCGGCGCCTCTGCCCATAACAAGTTCCATAATATCCGTGACAGCGATTTCGGATAAAATTGTATTTGGATTATCGTATACAGGCTGTTTCAGTTTTTTCGTTCATATCTTCGGCAAACGATAGAACTTCTGAAAATAATAGGGGTCTTTCATATAAACTTTTTCTCTAAATCACTTCGTTTTCGAGATACAGGGTAGGGTGTTGAAATTGAAAAAAAATTTAGTTTTTGCGAATATCTCCGGAACCGTTCATCGTACAGAAAACAACTTTTGTAAGCAATCTCTGCTCATAGTAAGTTATGTATTGTGGGATAAACATATTTTTGTTTTATTCATAATTGGTGAAGATTTTGAAGGGGTTAGTGGTTGTTGTTGTCCCCAACTTCTACGCCACTGGAAAAAGTACGGTTTTGAGATGCTCATTTGAACCGCCAATAAGCTCCAAACTTGACCGTTTTCGAGAAAAATCAACTTTTATGTTGAAAAACATTGTCAAATCTTTGAAATACAATTTATTTTTACCAATTAAACCAAATTTCTTTAAACAAGTAACAAAACCAAAAAATTTACCATGTCAACTTTAGAGCTTATGACCAAAACATTGGCGGTTCAAATGGGCATCTCAAAACCGTATTATTTCCAGTGGCGTAGAAGTTGGGGACGAAAACAACCACTACCCCTTCAAAATCTTCACCAATTATGAATAAAAAATTTTTATCGCACAAAACATAGCTTACTATGAGTAGAGATTGCTCACAAAAGTTGTTTTCTGTACGATGAATGATTCCGGAGACATTCGCAAAAAACTAAATTTTTTTTTCAATTTCAACGAAAACGAAGTGATTTAGAGAAAAATTTATGCAAGACCCCTATTATTTTTAGAAGTTCTATCTTTTGCTGCAGTTATGAACGAAAAAGCTGAAACAACCTGTATATGCTAGCTATACTGATATTTTGAAATATTCTGCAGTAACTAGATCAGAATGAACATGTCCAAGAAACATATTTTGGTTCGAATGTGAAGCTGGGCAAATGCTATCAAAACTACATCTCGCCGCCAGAATGTTCAAATGAGAAAATGTGTTTTTGGGAATTCCAGATGATAAATACGAGGAATTCAGCTTATTCTGAATAGTGAAAGAATTTACATTTTTATTATGCTTATATTGGATCACTTTCCTATATAAATACTTATTTGTGCATGTTTTAGGAATTTCCAACCCAAATGACAAGTTTGGGAAAGTTTTTACCCAAACTGATTTCACAGTTATCTTCTACCTGATTCCTAGAAACTTACTTTTATTACAATAAATGATTTCCTATTACTAATATATTTTAATGAATTCAACTTTTATCACTTCAATTATGTTATGTTGAATTATGTTATGACAAGATCGTTGATGCTTACTGAATCACCTTACATATTCGATAAATAAAACAAAATTGGTCGATATAAGTGAATTATAAGTTCTAGACAGTTTTCAATGCGATCCCACACAAGTTTAGAGCTACCAGAGCAGTAAAAGCTGATTTGGGAACAACACATTATAACCAGTATTTACACTTGGAGAATAGTGTTTGCCCTGAAGTATAAAAATACCTGGGCATTGGCGGTTTATCCCTGGTACCGCCTGCCCGAGGTCTTACACTAGATTTTTTTATTACCATGAAGCTCACAGGGTTAAGGTAGTTGATTCAGTCAGATAAGAAAACTTTTTTTTGTCTACAATAAGGTTTAAATCATAATTAGGCATTTTTTTAAAGAAAAGGCCTAATACCAGATACAACTACCTTAAGAAATATCTGATTGTCAAAGGATATAATGAAATATCCAAACAAATAAGAGCTGGTGAGCTTTTTTTCATTACATGTATCATTTCTTAGGAATTTTGTTTGGTGATACCTTTAGGATAAGTAAATACGGAATTGAAAGTTTGCCAGACTTTGTTGTTCAGGAGGAACTGCGCATTGAGCAAATTTATTTTTAACGTCTGCTAATTATTAAACATTGACAGAGGTGACACAAACGACCTACCAGCATGTTTAGAGGAATTTATCATCATGTTTGCAGATGACATATTTTCTGTCACAATAAAACTCTGGAATTGAGATGTAAATTACCTCAATTTCATATTACTCAAATAATAACTCGGAAATAGGATCTTCAGAAAACAACTTATCATTCCTTGGAATGCAAATAGATGGTAGACTAGACTGGAGGTGTCATGTGAACCAGGTCCTCAGAGGCCTGTCAAAATATTGTTGTGCGCTAAAAATACTAAGAAATCAAGTTAATTTGGAAGCAGCAAAAGTGGCATACCATGGTCACATCCACTCTAGAATACGATATGGAGTAATATTCTGGGGAAATTGCATCGATCCTAATAGAATTTTTGTTCTTCAAAAAAGATATACAGAAAGTTGCAACCCTATTTTCAAAGAAAATTATATTATGTGACAAAATAAATTACACTTATCTCCAAAAAAATGTCCAGTACTCAATTATTAAGATATATAATAAACTGCCCATAGACATAAGAATACAACCATTGAATAACATTAAGAGGAACTTGAAAAATTTCTTAATCAAAAAAGCCTATTACACATTGGACGAATATCTCCAAGACTATTGTAAAATTGTCCATGTACTGTCACTTACATGTATCTCACTAAAAATTTCATTTATTTTATTTGATGTGTTCTTCACTGTTTTGTGAACAGTATAAATGGAACAAATAAATACTATCTATCTACCGGGATATCAAAAATTATCTTGGTCAAGGGTGGTTATGGAATCTAAAACGTGTGTCTTACTTTACGTTTGAAATAATTATGTCATAATTAATTTGAAGTTTCTAAAAGTGCGAAATTTCGCAATTTTATACGAATATTGTAGCACTCAGAAGTATTTAGCGCTGAATTTTCACGTGGCCTATCGAAATTAGATGGTTCGAATTATCTAAAAACATAATTGCATGAACGCCAGACGTCCTATGTAATTAGCTACGAACGAAATCATTTTGACATATGCCTCGAGGAGCTCGCTGCGCGTAAGTTAGAGTTTATACATTTTACCTCGGTCTTGTTAATTTGGGGCCGTTTCTTGCCCCGTGCGATTTTGGCTATGGGCCGCTAGCTTTTACCCGCTTCGTGTATATTTTAGTCGCGAGAAAATTTCCTTTGGATCTGAGAATAGCTCAAACTGTTTTAATTAAATTTTCCTATTTAATGGACATTTATCGAAAAAAGAAGGGCCGTCGGGTACGGTCCGATACTAAATCTAACTACATGGAGCGAAAACGGTACGCGAAAAGTCGTCGTAAAGCCGTATTAGGTACAACCAGTTTGCACTTTTCTAACTCGCGTGCTACGGGCTTCTCACGTGAACGTCATTCGATTTACGGAAAATTAACTATTTCAAAACAGTTTTTGACCCGGATTGTAGCTATCACGACCTCTGAAAAGGTTCAAAGTTCACATAATTATTTCATAATTTGTAGTTCACTATTGTTTTACAACTGAAATAAATAGGTATGGAATTTGTAGGTTATTGATGATGTCAGTGTGACAGTGACATAATTATTCCACACGTTTTAGATTCCACAACCACAATTGACCAAGATAATTTTTGATATCCCGGTATCATTAAAACGGTTTAAATTTTCAGTCACTCATCTTAGGTATACAAAGTATTTAAAAATTGGGTACTTTGGTATTTTTAAATAATATATATAACCAAGATGCGTATTTGCGTCACGTTGAAAATTTAATAGCGTTTGAATTACATACGAGATATCACTTCTGTCAATGTTTAATAATTGACAGATGTTGAAAAAATGTCCTCCAAGCGCAATCTTCCCGTACCTCCAACAAAAATGTATGTAAACTTTCAACTCCTTATTTACTTATCCTAAAGGTACCACCATGCAAAATTCCTAAGTGAATCGAACATGTAATGAAAAAGGAGTCACGAGCTCTAAGGCTATAGGTGATATTATCACGGATAACTTTTATAATACACAGCATGGTTAATTAAGTAAATTGATCATAAATGGATCTCCCGTTTTCCATGAAAGTAATAATATTATACACGTTACCTAACTGTATAGTAAAACATAAAACATTGTTTAAAGCTAATAATTATTCAGTTGTCGATTTACAGCTACATAAAATTATCCTTATACCCATTTAACTAGTAATGAAAGGTCGAAAAACAAAACTTGTACCAATAATTCCATATTTACTATATGCTGCGTTTAATGGACTGATTGAATTAAGGTATACTGGATAAGATTCGATACCATAAGCTCAGTTATTTCATTTGTAAATAAGAAAAGTTGGTTGTTGAACATAAAACAAAAGACGTCTTTTATGCTCCATGTTAATACAACCCAGAGTCAATGAACCTAGTTTAATCACCTCTAGGTTGAGGCATAGCCTACTAACTAGAGTGGACATGAGGTAGAATTTGTCTTGTAACCAGTTCTACTACTCTACTACTATTCAGATTTTACTAGGCTCTGGTTAAAATTTAATATTAATATAAATAAATGATTCGTGAGTTTTTAATTCCTGTATGATGGCACACCCACAAGAAAAAGCTCTTTTGCTGGAATGTTTGCAGCAAATTTCACAAGACGAGGATCCTCTGCTGGTATCGATAGTCATATGCCTGACATTATCGTTCATCAGCGCACAATTAGGCGCATTCTACTTGATCTTAATAACAAAAAGTCGGAATTCAACCTGTCGTTTTGAAGGAATGTGCGTCTGAATTAGCACCATTTTTCTGTATGTTGTTTACCCTTTCATACAATCTTGTTGTGTTTGTTTCCAGTTGGGAGACGGTGCAACCTATTCCAAAAAAAGGAAAGAAGACCCTTGCTAATAATTATCGACCCATTGCACTGTTATCTGTGATCTCTAAAGTGATGAAGAAAGCAATCAACATCGAGCTCGTCCGATACCTAGGGAGCTCCACAATCATGAATAACCTGCATCTCTGGCTGTATCATTGGATATCTCCAAAGCATCCGATCGAGTATGGCACCAAAGCCTCCTTGGGAAACTTCCGTCATAATGTTTGCCGCTTCAACTTTTTCGTTTACTATCGAGTTTTCACTCAGATAGATCACTCCATGTGATGGTTGACGGAGTATCCTCCGATTCAATGGCTATCAACGCTTGTGTTCCACATGGATCTGTCTTGGCATCAACTTTGTTTCTGCTCCATATCAACGTTCTGCTTGGAAGTGATGGTTGACGCAATTAATGGAGATCTGGCAATGATTTTGAAATGGGGATCTGATAATCTAGTAGAGTTTAATGCAACCAAAACTCAAGCTTGCATCTTCTCTAGGAAGACGGATCACACAATCCCTCATATGCTGATGTCAGGTACAACTATTCCTATGAACTCTTCCATATCCATGCTTGGAATCACCACCAACAGCACCCTGTCATGGGATAATCATGTGAGGTCCATTGCAAAAGCCACTTCACAAAAACTTGGTTTTCTATTCCCTGCCAAGAGCTTTCTTACTTCCCAGAAGCTCCTCTTAAACTGCAAAGCACAGATTCGACCTGTCCTGGAGTGCAGTTCACATGTTTGGAGCTCGGCTCCCAAAGATACGATGAAGCGGATAGGCGGACTAGACGAGCTCAAACTAGTCACCACTTCATTGTCAAGCTCGAGGCCTGTCGACTTTTTTCATCGAACAGCGAAGATGTGGAACTCTTTACCTAGTGAAGTCTTTCCCTATGCCTATAGCCTCCACCGCTGGCTCGCATGAAGTTCTTCAAACAATGTTTTCCTCTCGTGTAATCAAGGTATACAAAAAATTTTGAGATCAAGGGTTATTCTTTCCAAATAGTTGGGATCTGACAAAGTTGAAACTTCAGACTTCCAAATACAATTTATTATAAGCCCCAGTAAATTTAAAAAAACGTAACAAAGTCTAAAACGTGATTTCTTAAAAAACGAGTAATCGAAAAACGTGAAGACGAAAATAATAAGCATATGTGTTAGTAATAATAATTGAAAAAAAAATCAAAATACCTAATTATCCTTAGCATAAAATCGTTAAAGCAAAGATGACGTTAGTCTGTCAAAAATTTTAGCTTTTTATGCAAATGTTGTCCGATTCTCAATGTGTATCAAAGTATTAACGTCATCTGTTAAGAGACTCTTTCAATTTTCTAATGGCTAATTTAAGCAGCTGTACTTTATTCTTATTTTTTGCTATGCAATCTCGGATTTTGTTTTGGCAGAAGTGGAATGTGGATCGCGCTTCATTATATCCACAACCACAGTCGAGAAGTGTTTTACAGTTTATTATGAACACCTCTTATATCTTTTTCCTTTGACAGTGAATTATTGATAAATCTGTATAAATTATTAGAAGAGCATAATATCTCTTGATTAATGTGAATTTATGTTTATTTGTGCGTTTTTGAAATGCTGCATAGTACCCACCTTCAGAATCCAGAACATATGCCAATATTTCCGAAGCACTCACTCTCGTCGATCCCGTCTTATCCAAGCAATTTCCCAATTTAGGAACTTTTTCCAGTAGTATTTGACATTTCGCCTGCTTCTCTTTCGACGTTATACGACGCTTAGCACCACCAAAGTCGTTAGACCTCATTATGTTGACTATTGGGCAATTGAGTCAATATTCGTACGGAGAAGCGGTTGGTTAATGGAAAAAACAAATTCACGAACCGCACGATACTGGGTTTGAAAAAGTGATAAGATGCGATTTATTGCTTGAAGCGTCACTTGGAACAATGGCATTTCGCCTACGGTTTACGCCTACTAGTTCAGTCAAGACAGCTCAGGAATAGCAGGCTGCAGATTCATGTTTTCCGACGTGTTTACTAATTCGTTTAACATTTTAACATTTTCGTCATGGGCTTAATCCGGACCTGGCTACAATTTTCGTACGAACTTATTATGAAAGATGAATATAAGTTATTGAAAATGTGTTCTGGATGTCAGTGTAGAATCTGGCTTGAGAACCTGGTGACTGGCTACTCGGTAGCTGAAAGGCCCTCAGTATGTAAACAGTATTTTTAGTGAATGAGGGTGATAATTTCTTATTTATACTGTTGTATGCTGTTCGCTATGAGAGAAACGCTATGTGGGTCAAACTAGAAGGAACATTTTACCTCCTTATAAGGAACATTTTGCCCATATAAAAGAAAATAATGGTGAAAAATCAGCGTGAGCCGAACATATTTTGAATACAGGTCACACCATTTCTCAAGAAACTTTATGGCTTTCAAAACACAGTACAGAGAAATATCTAGGTTGAAACGTGTAAATTCCACTCTACGGCTTAGAAATGGCCGCTGTAGGACAATCGGTTAACTCCTGTGACGTCAGCTATGCTAGACCGTATATTCGGTATATTCTAAGAGTCATGGTCCGTATATTCTGAGAGTCATGGACCGTACCTATATTCTAAGGATCTTGGTTGCTCGGTGTCAGTTACCGCTTCCCTTTCGAAGGTGTTCTGTGAGACGCCGGAAAGGAAGAGAAAATGTTACTTCTAGTCAATTCGTTCGAGTGGAAAGTCGATTGCTAGGTTATTTCAACAAGGAGGTGATACCAAGCGTGTGTTTGGAACCAAATTCTGGGAATATCCTTCCGTTGAAAACAAAGACATCAATCACCAATTTTGATTGGAATATTTGGAATTAATTGGGTAATTGATATACCTTCGGGGATCTAAACTTAGTTTTCGACGTGAGTGGCTGTGAACGGAAGTAAAAGTTCTCTTATTGGAAGGAAGACCCTATCGTGTTAGAGGTAAATATCTTTGTAATTCCATTTGATTTATTCACTAACTTCAGGAATTAATTGCCTTCATAGATGGTATCTGACAATTCTAAATTGTTCAACAATTGTTATGTATTTTGTTCATGTCTGTCTTCTGACGACAGTAGAACAATGGAGGTTTGAACGTTTTGTGATTTCAGGGTTCTTCTTCTTCCCTATATTTTTTGTCTATATTGTGGAAAGTTCGAAAAGAAGTGGGTTGAACCAAATTCTGGGAATATCCTTGCGTTGAAAACAAAGACATCAATCACCAATTTTGATTGGAATATTTGGAATTAATTGGGTAATTGATATACCTTCGGGGATCTAAACTTAGTTTTCGACGTGACTGGCTGTGAACGGAAGTAAAAGTTCTCTTATTGGAAGGAAGACCCTATCGTGTTAGAGGTAAATATCTTTGTAATTCCATTTGATTTATTCACTAACTTCAGGAATTAATTGCCTTCATATATGGTATCTGACAATTCTAAATTGTTCAATTGTTATGTATTTTGTTCATGTCTGTCTTCTGACGGCAGTAGAACAATGGAGGTTTGAACGTTTTGTGATTTCAGGGTTCTTCTTCTTCCCTATATTTTTTGTCTATATTGTGGAAAGTTCGAAAAGAAGTGGGTTGAGGATTGCTTGGAATCTGCTGTGGGGAGATCACTTAGGAGTCGCTGATTTATTTGTGCTGTACAATCGTGGAAACGGTATCATAATTGTGGCAGGGACCCCTACATGAAGTAGAAGTAATTAATCATTACCAAGCAAATACAACATCAACTCTCACCAGGTCAGATTATCGATTGTGGTTTTGTGTAACAATTTTAATAATCATTGAGTATTGTATATTATGTAAATTCAATCAACTGTTCACTTGTTTAAATGATTTAAGTAACTAATTTCATCCATATTTTCTAATCATTCGCTTCATATCTCATTAATATAAGTTTGTCATAAACTATATCAATATTAGTGTGTCATAGGAAATTTCAATCATTCTGGGTACAGGTCTTTTATTTTCTTTCTTTCAGGGTAATTTGACCTGGGGACTTGAGTATTTGCATCCCCTAGTTATATACATAATTCATTGGTTGGTTAAAATACTCTGGCGTCCGAATTTTTAATATCTGAAATATAACCTACGACCATCTTCACTGTAGCTGTCGGCAACCAAGTGATAAAATAGAGCTTTAGTTTATCCTTTAGTAAGAGTAAATTGTAACCCTTACAAGGTTATTTAGAAAGGATGGAAATGTATAAACAAAAAAGAAATTTATTAAATTCTGATTTATCTCTAGCTGAGGTTATCCCATTGTTTACATCATTATCCTCTAATAGTATTTAAACAGGCACATTTTGATTCATAATTTAGTTTACTCTGATGATGGCTACTTGATAGCCGAAAGGTTATACTTTAATAGCATTTTTAGTCGATACGGGTAATTGTTTCTTATCAATAAAATAACGCTTACTGTAACATTACAATCTGGATAATAATATGAATTAATATAGACTCGAATCAACAATTTGACAACTCGAGAAGTAACGTATAACTAACTGGAAAAACCAGACTTTCACGATCTAGTGACTATACTTTTTTTCATAGGTATTATATCGCTCTCTTTGTGGACAGTGTGCTCAGGTTGATATTTCGGTATCACAAGTATGACAGCCTGAGTCATGGAACGTGCCTTTGAAAGATGATTTAAATAATTTCGCGATTAATCGTGAACAGTTACTTATAAATGTAGAATTCATATATTTGAGTCATTTCCTTTCTAAGTTCTTATAAACTAGAAATTCAGGATACATTTACAACATTCAAAAGTCATCGAGTTTAAAGTTATCAACTCATTAAAATTAATCTTTATTAAATGTCAAAGAAGTAAGAGACTTAGTTAATACAACATTTTTATTCATTCGAAACTAGCAATGCGACATCATATTTATCGGTTTCAGGATAATGTCCAACCAACCATTACTTTCAAAGATTTCAAATAATAACCTTACACAACTGAACTCCCATAGATTATTATGCTTCTTCAAATGTATTGTGTTCTTGAATAATTATGATGGTGTGGAAGAGTTTACAACACTACAACACTAGGGAGTAAACTAAATTAGAAAACAAAGAAATACTATTTGTGGTTAAAAATGCAACCAAGGGCTGAACCTAAATCCGAATCTAATTCCATTTGATCAATAATTTCAAACATTAATTGTCTCACGTATAACATACGTATTAACATCTCCCAACCCCCACCAAGTTTGTCAATAAAAACTCTTTGGAACTAGTTGCAAAATTCAAAGATATCAAACTCGAACATGGTGTACCTTAGTTTCATTTGATGTTGTTTCAATGTTTACAAACACACCAACTCCAGATAAACATTCGAGATAAATGTCTTTCAAATATTAATATCCCCGATACAAATTGTTCAGTATGTTTGATCCTTACATTTTATGTATGGAGCAACATTATTTTACTTTCAACAAAAATTTCTATGAACAAACAAGCAGATGTGCAATGGACAATCCACATTGCCCTTTTTTAGCCAATTTATTTATAACCTCCTTAAAATCAAATTAATGTTATCAAAGATGGTGACCATTTACTCTAACAAAGACGTTTTATTGTTATTATGTTAGCACTGTTCTGTTGTGGTGATAAATAAGCCAGCAAAGTTTAATTAAACATTTAATTACATGAACTGTATCGTTTACATTCGAAGTAGTATATATCCCACCAAAAACATTCTGTAAAAAACTAGCCAAGTCTCGATGGAGCTGCTTGTTTATCTCTAAAAAGTGATGAAATCTGGACAAAGTCGTGCCAAGTCTAAGGTTCCTTACTGCGATTTCTTTATTATTATAGTTAATGTTGTGTGACTTGGCCGTTGAACATTCTTTATATGTTAGTGGGTACAAGTCAATTTTGTTTACACGTATCTAATGTTATCTGTTACCTATGTTTGTTAAGCGAGATAATAGCCCATACTGGTATTGGTAATTGGACGCTAGTGTCTCATTTTAGGCTGTTGTTGATTGTGCAACACATGCATTCAGCATTGACAATGCTGACTTCTGCTCTCTTCTTTTTGGAGCATCAAATCGACCACCGATCTAACATAAAATAGACGTACAGACAGACTTCTATCAATGATTAGAAGTCCGTCTGTACTGGAAATAATTTTTTATACTGTTTGTTTCAGGCTCGCCTACACATAAGTATTATTGAAATACGCAGCTTTATCAAGCCTACAATTGACTGGTTATTGAATCAACGTTTTCCAAGTGGCAATTTTCCATCGTCAATGGGTAGCGGTTCTGGCGACAGATTGGTGCAATGGTGTCATGGAGCACCTGGTTTTGTACCCTTGTGTACCCTTCAACGGCCAAGTCACACAACATTAACTATAATAATAAAGAAATCACAGTAAGGAACCTTAGACTTGGCACGACTTTGTCTAGATTTCATTACTTTTTAGAGATAAACAAGCAGTTCCATCGAGACTTGGCTAGTTTTTTACAGAATGTTTTTCGTGGGATTTCACTTCGTTTTGTAGAAACGTGGGTTGATTTATTTCATTAGATTTTCTTATTTGACACATTTTTTTTTTCTTTTTAGGAGTAGTTTTTTTATTGTTACAAATCTTTCTTTTCTTTTTTTCCGGTTCTGATTCTTGTACAGTAGCAACAGTTTTTCGTATCGCCCATTCGCGTTCATTATTTTTTCTTTTAGACGGCTTAGACGGTTTAATTTCTGAAAGATCGGCGCGGTATTTACGCCTAAGCCGGTTGTATTCGGTGATCGCTGAAGCTTGAGCTTTTATACTCTTGAAGTCAACATTTATGAGGTGCACCCCATGGAGATTGGTTACACGTGAAAGCGCCACGTAGGCTTGGCCACAAGAGAATATGGAGGTGCCAATATCCATGAGGGCATTTTTTAAACTTAGACCTTGGCTCTTGTGAATTGTTAGGGCATACGCCACACAGATTGGGAATTGTTCTCTGTACACGTATGCCCGGGGTATGATCTCAAATTTTGACTTAATAGGCAATATTTCGTGAATCAAATTCACGGCATTCTTTCATGTACCAATAGTAGAAGGGGGCATTACCATATCTCTAATACAGTTGAGAAAAGCTGAGGGTTCTTCATCAGATACATCAGACCTTCGATTTTTGACATCAAATGAAGAGGCAAACAATATTTTTTGTAAAGGCGGTATGTCGATCATTAATAGTTTGGTTGGGCTCTTGTGTATTCAAATAAGGGTCACCAGGTACTCCAGATCTTCGATTATCCTAGTTTTGATAGTTTTCCCTTTATGTGGCCATTAAACCCTAACTCTGTACCAAATTTCAGCTCTCTGAGTTTATGGGAAGTACTAGTTCTATTCTGATGATCATGAGTGAGTGAGTGAATGAGTGTCATAAATGCGAAACTTTGCTTTCGCTTAACTTCGGAACTAAATGACCTACAGACTTGAAATTCTTTATTTAAAGTATGTGATTTTATAGCTTACTGGATGACGAATTTCTGCATTCTGGTCTTATCCAAAGGTTCTCAAATAGGGACCTGAAAATGCGGCGAAATGGTTCCAGTAAAGGATGGTACGGCAGTGTTTGCTTCGCGCTCGACTTGGCGGGGGCACTGCCGTGCCCCCCGATTGTGTACACGCGTGCGTAGTTTGTTAAGCAACTAACTCTCTGTCCCTCTCTGTTCCTTAAGGGTGGGGCATGCATACACAAGAAACATATTGAACAATGAACAATATTTACCAGAAGATATAAATTCCAGCGGATTCAAGTAATGTATACCAATCAATTATAAAATAGCTCCATTCAATATTATTCATAGATTATTAAACGTTTCTTTGAGCCAGACAAATTATAACAATGAAGTTGAGAAATTTTAGCAAATAGCTTTGGACAATGTTTACGACGAATCTTTGATCAATAACTTAATATCTAAACAAAAGAAAATTAGAACACAAACAAAAACTATAGCCACCAGCCTCAAATAGTTGAATAAAGTTCAAATGTTTCACTTATCATCTTTCAGTAATTAATAAATTCCACATAGATTATTTCCTAAATTTGCAATATAACTAGTTTATAGATGTGAGAACACCGTTTAGGCAACATCTTTGATAAATTATCCGATTTCGAGAAATCCGGAATTGACAAAATCAATTGTGCGTCAAACTAGAAGGAACATTTTAACTCGTTATAAGGAATATTATGATCATATAAAGAAAAATAATGGTGAAAAATCAGCAATAGCCGAACATATTTTGAATACAGGTCACACCATTTCTCAACAAATTTCTAGGTAATTTAGAGGGGATGGAAATGTATAGAAGAAAAAGCAATTTTTTACATTTCGATTTATTTCCGGCTGAGGGTAACTCATTGTTTACATTATTATCCCCAAATAATACTTAAACACGCACATTTTGATTCATAATTTAGTTTATTCTGATGATAGCTACTTGGTAGCTGAAAGATCCTTAGTACGTTCACTAACGTTCTTCGGGCAAAATGAATAAATTCATCATTGGTGGAATAAAATGCGACACTGTTACGTACAATCTTGCGTTTTCGCCGAAGGAAAGAAATCAAGTGTGTTGTTTACGTAGCAAGCGAGTAGTATTTGAAAGTAATGCAAGAGATGGCCAAGAAAGTTTTGGACATAATTAAAACTAAGCACTTAACCCGAGGATATTAATAAAATATGTTGCGTATTCAGATGAAAGTTGAAACAAATGAAACGAAACAGACAAAATCCTTTCTGAAATTTATCTCATGAAGATTCATTAGGGGACTTCCATTATTAGCTGAATCATATTTAATACCAAGATATTTACCACAGACAACCCAATCCCACTAACACTGTTATTAATTAATTCACCAAATAAAATATTCCTATTCGTTTTCCTTTCAGTTAGTAGTGCAAATACATTTGCTAATAAACTACAATAATCGTTCGCGGTTCGTAAAAATTTGATAGAGGTTAGCGACCTGGAAAAAATGGTGTCTTATGATAAAAATAATAAGATCCTGAAATTTCTATTACCAATATTGGGTGGAACCACGTCTAACCTTCAGAAAACTAGTTTTTTGTCCTTTTTTAGGTCAGTTTTGGAGTTTTATTTGTTTTGGACCCTTTAGACTTCCGGCTGAGGTTTGAAATTAGTACCCTTTTATTGTTGGTATTTGAGGAACCTTATTCCAAATTTCGTGACAATCCGTTGACCCCCCCCTCCTGGAATATATATAAATAGGTTTTTTGGAGCAAAAATTCAAATTAGGGATATTTTGGCCAAATTGCAACCCGCTTGGATGAAATTTGGTGAAATAGTAGGTCGCATCAATCGCAATAAGTGGTTCGAATATGGGCTGAAAATATTGAATAGTTTTGCTCAAAATCCGAATTTATGGGCGCCAGAACTAGTGGGGTCAATCAAAATATAGTTAAACAAATCATACAATGAAAAAGTGAATACCACTACTTCGATTTCCCAATATAAGACATTCTTCTCAAAGAAGAATTGATAAATAAAAGAATTTGTTAAACAATTACAAATATATATATATATATATATATATATATATATATATATATATATATATATATATATATATATATATATATATATATATATATATATATATATATATATTAACCCAATAATTTGACAATAAAACTGATTTGCGTTCAAACAAATCAGTAATGAATTGTAATAAAAAATATGATCAGAAATGATTTTTAAATGAGAAATTCAATAATTGAGATTCAGCCTGAGAGGTTGAATGTTTTTTGAACATGCTTAATAGCCCTTTTCATCCAGTTAGTTTTAATGGGAGTCTGAAGAAACCAAACAGAAGGGACAGAAACTGCCGTCGCACTCGCTAAAGCGGGGGCGGAAAAGCCATTGATTGGACCAGAGCCAACCTCTGGCATTTCTCATGCCACAGCGAAATCTGTAATCCAAAAAAGGCTCGAGATAGAGCACCGTGCCTACTGGAGAGAACTGCCCCATATGTCGCACTCCAAGCGACTGATGGGAGATCTCCAGCAGCAACGAGTGGAAAATCTGCTGACGTTCAGCAGACAAGAAATACGAAATCTTGTTGCATTTCTGACCGGACACGCCCCATGCAACAAACACCTCTACACGATGGGAATGGTAGATCAGCCCACTTGCAGGGGTTGCGGCGCCGGCGTGGAAAATGAGACACCTATGCATGTGCTGTGTGAGTGCATGACATACACGGTTGGTCGTCGGACATACCTCGGAGACGATGAGACTACACCCGAGGAAATCAGAAGCATCCCCTATATCAGGCTACTCAAATTCATAGAATACACCGAACTGATGAGGAGGTAGAAACAAGTGAGGGCACAATAGGACTATAATGACTGCAGTGCTGTGGGGCTCCCCTTAGGATGGAGAATCAACCTCACGCAGGAGGAGTTTTAGTCGGTAGGAATGCGGCACACCCGGAGGCACGGGTACCCGAGGCGTCTATGCAAGATTTCCCCTCCTCTACGGAAAAAAAAAATTAGGAACAGAAACAGGTAAGCAGCTTCCTTTCTTTTATATTAGAATTCCCACTCAAAAAAACAGGTTAAATTCTGCGAATTCAGTTATACAAATTAATTATAAAATAGGTTCCACTTAATAGCAAAGTTATAGGAAATAAGTTAAGGAATTTCAGCAAAACTCGTTTGACAATAGTTACGACAAATCTTTGATCAATAACTTAATTTCTCAACGTAAAATGGAATGGAACGGATACAATTAAGCAAATTAGAGCCACTAGCTTCAAATACTTCAATAAAATTCAAAAGTTTCACTTATCATCCTTCAGAAACAACCCATTTGTAGATGTAAGAACAAGCTGAAAAATCGTTTAGGCAACACTTTTCATAAAGTTTCCAACTTCGACAAATCCGGAATTCACAAAATCCATATTGCGTCGTACACATAATTCTATGTGGGCCAAACTAACTACCAACTCGTAAAGAACATTTTGCCCATACAAAGAAAAATAATGGTGGAAGATCAACGTAAGCTGAAAGCATTATAAATCCAGGTCGCACCATTTTGCAAGAAAGTTTATCACTTTGGCCTTTTCTGGTTTCGGTTCGCCAAGACAAGTCCACTGTTTCGACTGTTATTTGGTCTCTGGTGTGTTGTGATGGATCCATTTTTCGTCCACGGTTACGAAACGGCACAAAAAGTCCTTCTTATCTCGCTTGAACATCGTCAAACACTCCTTTGATGTTGTCACACGGTCCCGCTTGTCCCGAGAGCAAATGCGTCACCAATCTGGCAGATAGCTTTCTCATATTCAAAAATTCATGCAAATGTTCCGTACCCGTTCGGTTCAGATGGCCATAGCTTCAGCAATCTGGTGCACTTTAACTCGCCGATCGTCCAATATCATACCATGGATTTTATCGACGATTTCTGGCGTCGTAACCTCAATTGGACAGAACGTTTGGCATTCTTTGTGGTCATACTACCACAACGAAAATCAGTAAACCACTTGCAAATCGTTCCAATTGGTGGTGAACAGTCCCCATAATGTTTGACAAGCGATCCTTTGGTTTGCGTAATGTTTTTCCATGTTTACAAAAATCTTCAAGGCTGCTTGCTTTCAATGGTTGTCAAAACAGAAATGAATGACATATCAGTCTGTAATTTTAATCCGTTCTGGTTAAAGATGGTACGTCACAAATGTCACATGGAGTTTTCGATTGTGGCGCCATCACCTAACCCTCATATTCCTGGTTCAAGCCTTCATTCAAAATGGAAAGTCGGATTCTGGATTTCTAATTTAGTTTAGCTGCTTGGTAGCTGGAATGTTCCCAGAAGGTACTTTAACAGTATTTCAAGTGGATAAGGGTGATTGTTTCTTAGTTATAATGTATCCACAGTGTGGACTCTTTTACAGTTTATTAATTATAGCTAACTTGGTGAAGAGTTCCACCTGTTTATTTATCAGCCAAACTCTTTCCTGTTCGTGTGTTTCAATTTTAATGCTATTGAAATACCACCAATTCTATCCACGAACTAATCATTTTCTAGACAATCAATTGTCACACATGCAATCCAGAAGTTCAGCTCATCATATGATGACCTTCATCATGTAACTTCCACTAATGATGTATCATGAATTTAATGATCGCAATAACAAAAAAAAAACTATGGATCCGATCGTCCTCGTTATAATTTTCATCTTGAATCATGTTTTATTTACTCTTGGGCCAAGGAAAAAAACTTTACTGCGTTTCCTAGAAGCATTAATACGTCATTGCAAACCAGTTTTGGTACCCTTGAATTTCGAGCTCGCATTTATCAACTCGTTATTAGTCAATTACTACATGGTATCGAAGATTTGATAGTCATTTCTGCATACTCCAATTTGTAGTTCTTCACCTTGAAAACCAAAGTAATACTCCTTGATGAAATTATTGTATCTCGGAGGATGATACATGTTGAAGTAGAACTAGTAGACAGAAAAAGGTACAGTTACCTCCGAGAAAAAGACGATGGTTGAACCAAGATAATTATAAATTGGAGACCAAGGAATCATAAACAGACCGCAAATGGGATGGCCAGATGATATTAATAAGAACACTGGAATAGTATGTATACAAATCACCTACCATAGAGAAACATGGATGAAGGAAAGGAAAGTCTATGCCCAAAGGTGACGGATATTGTATAGTTAGGGAAAATGGATCAATCCTAAGATTTCGTACGATTCGAGTATTGTATAATATGTGTTGCCTCACTATTATTATAATGTTATATGGAGAGGTTTTTGATTATGTTGTATTTGCACTGGATGTTGCAGATTTCAAGAATGGTTTGCTCCGTTGACGGTAATACCAATTCAAGATATCTCTAGAATTCGGGATGGTTTCGCCAACCATAATAGGTGGTATCTTCAGGGTAGGCTTGAGGGTTGAACTGAAACTGTTTGTCTGACCATTCATTGGAAGACAACTTTTCGTTTTTTCAAAATTTTTAGGTACAAAAATATTGTTTAGGTAGCCCCATCAAACACAAAACTTTTGTATCTTTTCGAAAATTCCATTCTTTTTCAGTTTTTGCGTAGAAAAATAAAACAAGGAGCCAAGGATCCGAAGGGTGGGAAGAAATTAAAATTTTTAATTTTTTATTATAGGAGTAACAGTAGCCTAGGCAAAGATGTAAACAATTAATTCAATTGACGACAATATTATAAAATTAACACAAACTGCCCACCAAATTTGTTTTTTTTTAATTGATTCATTTCGGAGGTAACTAATAAAACCTATATTTCAGCTGCCATCTTTAAAAGGTCATAACTTTTTATGCGAGACCCAAATCGAAAATTTTCATATGAACACCTCCCTTCAAATCGGCCAGGGAGGTCCCCGTTTTATGTGCAACATATTTTAAACATTTTTTAATTCTCTCTGAAGTATCCGGAATATATGGTAATATCAAAAAATATTCTTTATTACCGTTTATATTATTAATATACAATGTACCATCATAGATTTTCTTTATTCCTTCTGTAATAATGTGGTTAAAAAATTTTCATGGACCTTCGTTCATTTCCAGTGTATTACGCACTTTTTTCAAAATTTTGGGTTGGTTTTCAGGGTGTGACAGTTTTACAGCGCTATCTGTAAGGCCGTTTATAACACTTTTTTATAACTTATTGGTGCAACGGAATTATAATGAAGATAATAATAATAAAAAATTGCAAAAACTGCAAATGCTACTTTTTAGGAACAGAGTCACAAAAATAAAATAAACTGTCTTTTCTAATCTATACAGCGATATATTACAGAGAAACGCCGAATAACAAGTTTTTTTTTATTTCCAAAAATGTTTAAACCAGATAGCTACAATGAACTCTAATTTATAGTTAATCCACCAACGAGAGTTAACAAGACAAATTTGCTAAATTTTGTGCATTATTGGTGGTGATAATTAAGCTTTACAGGGTGACAACACTTTTCGGGCCAGTTTATTGTTATTGAATACCTATATCGACGCCACTGGAAGTAATACTCTCAAACTATGTGCAAATGTGGTAATCTATACGAACAAAATTAAGAAATTTTTCATAAAATTCAACACACTTTATCTCAAAAATTAAGCGTCTGTGCATATATGTTAATAGGAACTTTTCTCAAAATCAAATTTTCTATCGACTGTTAAAGTTCTGCTACTAAAACCTGGAACACCCTTATATAAAAAGGTTTCCCGGAAATCAGCTTTTTTTTACTTCCGGTTTTCACAGTTTTATTTCGCATGTAATTACCTATAATTTGGTATCGGACACATTGCTGTACTATTTACTTCGACTAAAGGCTTTTTTTTGTATAATTCTGGTGGACTATGTTGTTATTTGTTGAAAGGTGTTCGAAGGTATGGTATCCAAATGAATCATATAGTTGCCAAGGAAATTTGGCAGTTTTCATTGGTTGATGATTAGTGCAACAATCCAAAACATCTCACGACTTGTTATGGATGTCGATCTTACCCTTGAGGATTTTATTTAATTTTTGTTCCTCACCTTAGCATTAAAATAATAATTCCAATTCTGATGAACTTAACCTTTAAATGAAGATAACAAGTGACCAACTACCGTTTGATTAACCATTGCACGGAATAGCGTGAGTCATTCTGAATTTCTCATAATTATAGGCTTGGTTATTGTAATTGTACCTCGTTATTTAGATACTAAGATTCGATATTACGTTTCACGGTGCATCGTTTTGAACGTACGGTTTCTCTTTTAAGTTCAATTTGAACGAAAGGTAATTCGGTACTCCATGGCATAAACTCCCACGAATTCGTTCCAATCATGGATTATCTGTGTTCGTTATATTTTCCAGTGAGGTTTTATTGCCATTGAATTTTAACTTTCACGCATTTACCGTCTCGTTTGGAATGAACTAATTACTATGATATAAAAAATTGATTACTTATTTATGCTACTCTTATTCTTATATATTTGTATTGAATAAATTTCCAAAAACATCAATGAAAGCTTAACATTAGTAACTATGGCTCGAGGCAAAGAACAAGTAAATATATTATGTCCACATGATTGAATGTTGAATTGGAAAAATTTGAATTACAAATGAACACTATAATGAATAATACACTGTAAAAAAAATTAAACATCTTCAACACTTTGAACAACTTGAACCTTGAACAACTTGAACCTTGAACATCATTTTAGGGATCACAGATAATAGTGCAATGAGTCTATAATTATTAAGGAGGGTTTTCTTTCCTTTTTTGGATTTGGTTGGACTCTAGCTATGTAGACTATTATCTGATGTATCATTATAGATTTTGTTCATTCTCTCTTTAATAATGGGGTCGAAATATTTTCTTGGATTCATTTCCATTCTATTGAGAACTTTTTTCAAATTTCATGCACGATTTTCTGGGTGTGACAATTTTATAGCGCAATCTGTAAGGCTGTTATAACACTTTTTTTATTACACTGCCTTTATTACTCGTTGGTGCAACTGAATAATTATTATAAGATATCATTGTGACCAATTTTTTTTGTAAACAACAATGTTCTTATTTTTCTGTCTGAATCATGTTTAATATACTGTTATGATTTCATTTCCTACATAACATAAAATGATAAAATTTGAACTTACCGAAACATTAAAATTAGAAAAGATTAATAAAATATATAAAATATGGAATTAAAAACATTATTAAAAGTTAAATTATAGGTAGTATAAGATATTAAACAATGTATAACAACAAAATAAACCAGAATGTAACATAGAACAAGAAGTGAAAAGGAGAAACAGTGAAAGTGGATAAACGTACAGTGATACGAAAGAGGAAATCATAATTAAAATGATTCCAACACTATCAGAAGATAGCACAAATTATTAGAATAAGTTATAGAAGTAAGATAGTATTAAGGAATTTGAGTTCTACAATGTTATAGAAATGTTATTTATATTTTATATTATGTATTAGATTTAAGAATTGACAAATGTCAAAAATGACGTAAGAATTAGAATAATCAAGTTAATAGGAACCTAATCATAGGTTATCTTATACCAAAATATGTGGAAAAATATTGGCAATATTAATTTAGATAACAGAATGCATCATCACTCTAAATAATTTGAAAATCTTCAATAATTCAAAATTTCAAAAATACTCAATTTTGATTGGTCGAGACAAATTAGATATTTTGAAGGTCAACAATTAAAAAGTTCTGTCAGATTCAATAATGGGAATAGCATCCTAGATAAGGAAAGGAAGTACCTGATTGGTTGAAAATTACATAAACTGGCGTCCTTTTGTGGGTCCTATAAAAAGGAAACAGAAAGGGAAGCTAGACAGTTTGCATTTACATCTGAGATTAAAAGCATCTCCTGCAGCTTCAGTTAATTTCCATAACCTTAGTTTTATTTTTGTAATATCAGAGAACTCAAATAGTCTCTGTAGCTTCGACAAGTTAAAGTAACCGAAGCGAATAAATTATTCTTACGAAGCAAGTAGTGTTAAAGAATCTTCGTATCAACGTTTAAGATTATAATAACCATAGTTATTCCAGTAGCATCGTAGAATATTTAGTCTTCGATAGCCGATCCAGTATATTATAGAAGAAGTTTTATATCTTAAAAGAATAAAACAAGTTAACAATTTATTATCAACAGTTCCTGAATTTATAAAGAAGTAACAACGTAGTTTAGCTTGTGTATGTGTTTCAAAGCAGAGCATTGTTTTTAAAGTGAATAATCAAATAACCAAGAAGATATAAAATCAACTGAACATTGCCAATATTTTCTCTCGTATTATTGGATATAGCTAAAAGTAAGTTTATTTATAATATCCTCATTGTGTTTGTGTCTCTGAATGTAAAATTGTTATTTGTAAACAAGTATTAATATTAAGTAGTTTGAGGTTAAACATAGAGAATATAAAATTACAAAGAACTATTTATCAACATAGAAATTTCAGAACATAAAGGTAACTTGTAAAATCTGTAAACTTAATACAGGGTCATAAAATTGAAATATAAACTATTAACATTCATATAAAATACTGTGTTTTATTCCATATAACATATAATATAAATTCAATTCAAATCAATATATAATCATTCAAATCAAATTAAAAATCAAAATAAAAAGCTAGCCGGAAGAATAAAATTAAAATTAGATTTCAAAAATATAATTCATAATTCATTAATAAACTCATTAGAGTTTAGTTAATAATTGTCACCACAACGTGGGGCAATCAAAACTCATTAGAGATTAGTTAACAATACATATCTATGAAATTTATATGTTTATTTAATTCTATTTGTCAGGTAAATTGAAGTTTACAATGCCATTTTTTATTTCAGAAATCACTTTGGTCCGGCTCGAAGGACCATTCATGGATGAATTTTAACATGTTAGAAGCGCGTGGGTTTCTACAGACAATAAGAAATCTGATGGAGCAAAGAGCATGAACCTTATAGAATAAATTGTTATCACAGTATATGCATATAGTCCGTTAGTAAATTTGCCATGCCGTTACGCCATTTTAAACATTCCTAGATCGACGCAGCAGCAGCACCACCGCAGAAAAGTCGCGTGAATTCCTAAGGTTCATCCACTTCGCATAATAAACTTTTCCTTTCTTTTAATAAATAAATCTTGCGAGGAATTTGAGTTGAAAAATATCAACCTGCTAAAGAACCCGTTCCCGTATCTACCTAAACACGGCCATATAACTTATAGAGGAATTATTCAGTGGCGGGCAAAGGCATTACACACACGGTCGATTGTAAGCAGTTATAAGATATGTGGATTTTTTCCATTTGTTGCAAGGTTACCAAAGCGGCTACGATGGCTTGCATTAAGTCTTGTTATTATAACTATTTCTACTTATCAACTTATACGAGCGTTCAATTACATCACGTTTGTATCTAACTGCTGTATATATGTACTTTTAATTGCCACTAAATTGGGTATTTATCTCCGTTTTATCATAACGTTCTACCATAAGACCTCCGTATCGGTTCGTTTACGAAAATGGGTTCCTCGATAATGAAAAGAACGTAAAATACGGAAAAAAAAACGAACCATTCATTTCTCAGGATGAAATAAAATATCCCCAGGCTGGTGATATTTCCATTCGCGATACAGGATATCCGGAAATTCATACGCCAACCATTAGGAAGTAATTATACACGAAAAAATAAGAAAAAAGTTCCCACTTGTGTCCGGAAATGCTCCAATAAAGAACTATGGCGTTTTGAGGATGCCGATCTTTCAATTATGGTAATTTAACTATTATCGATGTAAGAAATTGCTATACGGTATCGGTCGACAAAATTTCTCACCAGTGGCTACGCTACGGGGCACCTGCTTTTCGGCATTGCGGTCCCTTAATGCCTAGGCTGAAGCCATTTCGTTTTAATCGCATTTTTGGTTATTTTAACAATATTTATAGTTTTTTGTGTCAATTTTGCTAAAAAACGTATGAAAAATATTGTCGTACAAACCATTTGAAATGGTGGTGAAATCTCTTATTTGAAAGAATAAATTAATTATGGTCAAAAGAAGCTTTGAAACTTCAGAGTGACAATCAAAGTTTGCTGACAATTGCTGTCACGTTGACTTGCAAAATTTTTATTTGCAAAATAAATGTGATTCCGGGATATCAAAAATTATCTTGGTCAAGGGTGGTTGTGGACTAAAACGTGTGCCTTACTTTACGTTATCAAAAGTGTTAAATGAATTAATTTGAAGTTTCTA
This sequence comes from Endomychus coccineus, assembly GCA_958510875.1. NCBI lineage: Eukaryota > Metazoa > Arthropoda > Insecta > Coleoptera > Endomychidae > Endomychus > Endomychus coccineus. The sequence continues at coordinate 13,359,592 of OY294070.1, forward strand.
AAAGTGAGGAATTTCGCAATTTTATACGAATGTTATAACACTCAGAAGTCTCTAGCGCTTTAGACTCCGGGATTTTCACGTAGCCTATCGAAATTAGAAGGTTTGAATTGTATAAAAACACAATTGCATGAACGCCAGACGTCTTATGTAATTAGCTACGAACGTTATCATTTTGACATATGCCTCGAGGAGTTCGCTACGCGTCAGTTAGAGTTTATACTTTTTACCTCGATCTTGTTAATTCGGGGCCGTTTTATGCCCCGTGCGGCCGGCGCCAGTTGTAATAAAGTGTTTTCGGCTATAGGCCGCTAGCTTTTAACAGCTTTTGGGTATATTTTAGTAGCTAGAAAATTTCCTTTGGTACGTCGCACGTTAGACGCGCGTAGCTGAGACCTGAGAGTACCTGTTTCAATTTTAATTAAATTTCCCTATTTAATCGACATTTTGGGGCCCGTGACTATGCTATTTAGTTGGCCCCGTTCATAAACTAACGACATGGAGCGAAAACTGCATGCGAAAAGTCCTCGTAAAGACGTTCTATGTTCCGAAGATTTGCACTTTTCTAACTCGCGAGTTACGCGCTCCTCACGTGAACGTCATCCGATTTATCGAAAATTAACCAATTTAAAACAGTTTTCGACCCCGTTTGTGGCTATTGCGACCTTGTAAAAGGTTCAAAGTTAACATTTCGTTTTACATTCCACAACCACCCTTGACCAAGATAATTTTTAATTTGTAGTTCATTATTGTTTTACAACTGAAATAAATAGTTATGAAATTTGTAGGTTATTGAGGTTGTCAGTGTGACAGTGACATAATTATTTCAAACGTAAAGTAAGACACACGTTTTAGATTCCACAACCACCCTTGACTAAGATAATTTTTGATATCCCGGTATGATTTAATAACACAAGTGTTTTCTCGATTGTTTGCTTTTACATTATGGCAGAGTACACATTTTCTGAAATGGCCGATGTGCATTTCATGTACAACAAAACAAATGGTTGTAGTCGTGAGGCTTTCATACTTTACCAAGAAGCATTACTGGATCGTCGAGCTCCCTCCAAAAAATGTATTTGTTCGATTACATCAACGCTTAAGAGAAAATGGCACATTTTGTCAAAAATAACCGATTATGGCGGAAAGAAAACGTACCACTAGGAATGCTGATGCAGAAGAAGGTGTTTTAAATACTATGTCTGCTAACCCAGAAATTAGTACCAGGAGACTGGATTTGATGGAAAACATACGAATTCAGCAAACGAATGAATATATTTTATGTGATAAAACCACCATTCCCTAAAAAATAGAACAAAAAAATGTACGGATAAATGCTCCCAACCAGACATTTCAAATCTTAATCTAATCTAAATACCTGCCAATTTGCATAGTTATATAAATCATAACTCATAACCATTTTCGCACACCTTAAACAAATAAACAAAATAATCACTGTAGTACAACAAATAATAAAATAATCCATCACTTAACAAATACCCTTGGCATATTCTGTATCCAAGACCTAAGATGTTTTTTACAGTGACTATATTGTAATCCCTTGAGTTCAGATGGTAGGAGATCATACAGTTTGAGGCCAATATAGGTTTAAACACCTTTTTCCAATTGATTTCTTAATTCTATTCTTTATACAGGATTTGTTTCTGACCTGATATTCATGAGCCTGATAGTCTACGCAATGTCTATTTGAGAAGAGCCATACCAAAGTGAAATAACCATAGAGCTGTCTTAAGTCCATCACACCTTATTCCTTGTGAGTAAATTCAGTAGGATGAGTTTTTCTCCTTTGGAAAATAACTTTAAGAACCCACTTTAGTGTGATTTCCAGACTTTTCAAGTAGTTATTTCTAACCGATCCCCAACCAATAATACCATATGATATTTGACGCTGTACAAGAGATAAATAAAGTGTTTTTATGTCCTCCACACCTAGGATAACATACTTTTTTAAACACTTGTTAATTTTCTCTGAGGTTTTCGAAATGAATGGTAATGTTATAAAATTATCTTCATTACCGTTTATGTTATTTACATATCACGTTCCATTATAGATTTCGTTTATTCTTTCTTTAATGATGGGATTGGAAAATCTTTTTGGGTAGCCATTCATTTCCAGTGTATTACGAACAATTTTCAGAATTTTGGAACGGTCCTCTGGGTGGGACAATTCAACAACGCGATCTGTAAGACTGTCTATAACACTTTTTTTATAACTTGTTGGTGCAACTGAATTAAAGTGAAGAAATTGTTGCCTATTGTTCATATCTAAGAAACCCCTTTTCAGACATTGATGTCCTTTGATGATCGTCGTGAAACGAACAACTGCCATTTCTTTCGGAATATGTTGTTCCCTGATGAAGTCGGCTACACGCGAGAAGGAATTGTGAATTTCCGCAACAGGCACTAAGTTTAAGCGCCACCTGTTACATAGTCTCTGAATTACATCCTGCATATGTCCCAATTAGCTCCGGTCTCCCCTTTACTAGAGATGTGCCCCATTAAGTCGGCGCCTATGGTGTGTTATCAACAATTTGACTCGCTTCAATACCTGAATCTACGCCAGGCTTAAAATTTTTGGGGCTGCCTTCGTTTTATATTATAATACTAATTGAAATTACAGAAAAACGTGAAAAGACCTAAACTTATATACTGTCACTTAAATTTAAAAATATACGGCTTGTGGATTATAAATATAAATGGTAATCAATTTCGAATGGCATAATAAAACTGCGACACCCTGTGTGAGAATATCATCTCTATCATGAACATTCTAACTCATTACATCGAATTATATATTATAAGAATTCCTGTAATCAGGATAGTTATTATTAAAATTACTGATCGTCAGCTAATTATCTCGATTTAACAACCAGGTGCTCATAGAAAAAATACGGAAATTACGTACGTTAAACTTTTTCTGGAGCGACGATTTTATATAGACATGTCATTAAAAGTAAATGTAAACACGAGAGAATTTAATGCGTAATTATAATGTTTGTTAGCCGTAAAAGCTTCTATTCAAAAGTACACGTCCATAATGATAGTTTTATGTACCTGGATTGTCATATTAATAAATAAGAGATTATAATATGTGGCATATTAAATATCCCCTTAATTAGTCACATATTCCAAAACAGCGATTGACTATAGATTTTGCAAAACTTGAATAGACTTAGCCGTTACGTGATGAAAATCCATTCTAAACTGAAATAACTATTAAAGTTCTATTTCCATTAATTCAATAATAGTATATTGTACAACAAGTGAGAAATATGTCGTTTTCTCACGAATTGTACATTGTACTTTTTCTACGGATGCGTTGTTTTCAAGTATTGAAAATTAAAATACATATACAATAATACTTGTATGTCATTAACTCATTTTTATATTTTATTTAAAATAGTAATTAACAGTTATATTTGAACTATTTTGTAAAGTAATTCCTGGTAGGTTGTTTTGTTTCAACATGTTTTCGGTAATTGAAATATTAGCTGCGGTCGAAGTTGAAGTTGATGGGGAAACGTACTGAGCTTCCACAGCATTGTTGTGTTCAGGTTCTAATGGCACTGGAGGCTGAATGAATTCTACTATACTTTTTGAAATTTTCATTTTGTTAGCTATGGAGTTGTCGATATAAGATTCAGCAACATTGCTGGATTTCCAACCCCCATGGCGTTTTAAAGTTAAAAGATCTGCCCCTGCATTAACTAAAATAGTCGCAGATGACCTTCGAAAGCCAGTATATAATTCAGGGTTCGGTAATTGCGAAAATTTCGCTATTTCTTTCGCCATGGTGCCAAATTTATTTATCCCCACAGGCTGTTTCGTACATTTGCTATTTTTGTAATTGTAATAATTGTTGAATTTCTTCAGAAGTTAATGTTTTTGACTGTTTTGAAACACATTTTTCAGATTTGCGTTTTAAAAATGCACGTAGTTTTACGTATTTTGATATATTAACACAGTTTTTAATCATTTTACTCCTTAGCATCGAGTACTGAGACCATAAAGTTGATGATTTCAGTCTTCTTGACAACTCTTCAAAATAAACTTACAAGGTATTTTCGGAACAAGAATTTATCTTGGCTTTCATTTTCCAGTCCATAAAGTTTCTGTAAGCGATTTCATATTTTTCTCTTGATGTGCTTGGTAGCAAATTATTGCAAACATCTATTGCTTTCTGAATAATTTCTAGAGGTGTATTTTCCGACTCTAAATCTTCGTATTCCATTATATTCAATATTTAATGAATCTGAACTGTTTATATTATAACAAACAACAATAAAACTATTTTCGTTGGTTAAGTTGACAGCAATAATTATGCAGTGCTTCGGTTTTGTTGTTATACAAACGCCAACAATGGGCTACTTGGATATTGCACGCGAATCGTCGGCGTAGCGTTGTCAACGTAGAGATCGTGTCATATCAATCTGACATGTAACAATTCATGACTGACTTGGGTTATCGTGATAACAGTGAGAAATTATTTCTCACTGTGTGAAATTATATATCACTGTATTGGCGGATATTTCTCACTGCGTGAGAAATCTTTCGTTTTGAACGTATGAAAGCGATGAGAGAAGTGGCACATTGTATAGCATCCGTAGAAAAATAAATGTACAGCTCGACCATTCGAGCTTGGCCCCTGAGATGCGCAGAAAAAAGAGTGAGAGAGCCACTGTGCAACAGAGACAGAGAACGGCAAGTTCCTGTACTTTGCCGAATGCACCGCTTAAACTGAGCTCTCTAGTCTTAGGATACTGCGCATTAGGTATAGGTTAACTCTTTTGTGGTAAGTTCAGATCACATTATAATCATAGAGATCTAGAATAGGGTACTCGGGTCGACAATTCAATAGCAACAGATCGTCGAGGATTATATTATTTTCAACGCTGGCGTCATTTATAACCTATCTTACTCTCACTTTTGAATAGCGCGCCATGAACTGCAACGAGGTCTATACTAGACCTCGTTGATGAACAGTGGGCGGATCTATTACCCGACTTTTTACTTTCTTCTTTCTTACAAGGAGACAGTTCGAAATACATTGTGCTTATACGGGACGAGTACTCTATTCTAGATCTCTATGATTATAATAGAGTGAGATTTAATATTGCAAAAAAATTCAAAGAAAAAATCAAATAATTGATTTGATTTCCAAAGTATTTTCATCTACAAGTCGTATCCTGAACTTTATCCCCATGGCTTGTACACCAAGCCTCGTGAATACCGTTATCATAAATGCTCTATGTGATAATTTCATTTCAAAATTCGAGACGAAGGACCAAGGAGAAATGATTTCTTCATACGTAGGAGCACTTGCCACAGAATTCCAAGCAAAAATATTAGCAATTACAACATGTGCTCCAATTATGAGGGAGAGAGCCTATGAAAATAGACAAATCACAATCATAGCGAGCTATCTAACAGTGCTCAAGGCACTGGAGTCATACACAATGTGTATTCGATTGTGTAAAGGAACTAATGGCAAATTAATTTATTTTTCAATTCAATAGGGATTATCTTATTTTTGTACCATTCATTTATTAATTTATTCATGTCGGCGTTCAAAACTAATATTTAAGGGTTAGCATCTAAGAACTCTTTTGTCTTTTTTGTGTGTTAGTTTTTGCTATGCCTATTTTTGCTTTCTGTTATTCGTTTGATTTGTCAAGATTTCTAATTTCATTTTTCTCCTCTAAATTTTTATTTCTTATTCCGCATTCTAAATTAGCAATTATATTGTCGATAGGCAATTTGTTATTATTCAGGCAATGCAAATTTCGGACCTAAGCTTAACGTGTGCTGCACCTCATCCGAAATTTTTGTGAAGACGAAGATAATAAGCATAACCTATTCGGTTAATGTCATATAGAAAGTTTCCGGAATAATATATCTCGATCGAACCAATAATATCAGGACTAAGTACTATTTTATTGGTATTTCATCAAAATTGACTAAGTGAAAAACAATCAATCCAAATTTAACCAATTATATTACCGATAGTATGAACTTTTGGTACCGACACTATTTGTAAGAATACCCATTGTGTTATGGCACCTGATGCTGCAACCAAACACGTACGTAACTTTCGTTTTGAGAAACGTTATTATTCCTTATACCTCTTTATGCAAATCATGCAAGTACTGCACCATCAAGGTCACCAGAATACTGTGTTAAGGGTCGAAGTCGATAGGCTATCTTCGGATTGTTGTTTGTACAATGTCTCTCTCGCCAACATAATCTATTCATATTAAGTACGCACGTCAAATGGAAATGTCTCAATTAACCAACCAGTCAAATGACACGAATACCAACCGTATAGATTAGTTAAGTTGAGCCTCCAAATCGTAGTCGGCTCGAGGTGAATCACCACGTGCTGCTAGTAACAACAAGCAGAAAGCGTTGATAAGAATTGGTTAGTTTATTTCTCAAATTTGGTACAAGGTATTCTACTTTAATATCGATGTTTATGGCGTAGAACTAATACGGAATTATTAATGGAATATTGGGCAATCGAGGATGTCGTTAGATGGACAGCATATGCAGAACTCGAGTACCAGGATACCCTCGAGGAAACCAAACCTAAATCACAAGCACCATTCGGGTTGCCACCCGTAATTTAATATAAATTATTGTACGTTGTATTGTATTGAAGAGTAAAGTTATTTTTATGGAGCACAATGTACCCAAGGAGATTAAATGAAAGAACCATTACTTTATTTTACGAGTATACCACTTTTAAGGTTCGCCAGTGTTAGCGGGAGGAAATATAAGATAGGCAAGCGGGGGGCGAAAGCGGAGGTCTGGCAACGCTATAAATATTGCCGGCTAGAGTTGTATGCATAAACACATGTAAAAATAATAATCAAATAGTTGTCGTCGACTCTTTTCGTGTTTTTAAAAGATAATTACGATTAATAGTTATCTACATCAAACCATATTTTCAGCTATTTTTTCATAGAAATAATTAGTGGGACTCGCTCAAACTTGCACAGAATATTATTGTAATTATTCTATTAAAAAAAAAAGCATTTATATTTATATTATTGTAATATGTTATTCCATTTGAAAAAAAAAGTATTTCTCTTTAGTCGTTTTTTTAATTTGAAGATTTAACCATGTCCCCATGAGCTTTTATGTTGAGATGTTGTTTTTTTGACTCGATATAATCAAAAAACGTGTAGTGAAACCCTCCAAAAAATTAGACGTATTCTGATATTGTTATTCTAAACGGTCTGTAAAAATTTCAACCGAACCTCTTTAACATGAACTTCAATTTCATTTACAATTTTTCATAATTATTAAGTTCTGAAAAAATACCAACCTTAAAATAAAAAACAGAAATTACTAATTTCATCAATTTTTCTAGAAAAAAGTAAATAGTCTAGAGAACTTGTTTCGCTAGGCGTTTTGGCGCACTCGCTGCTTGGGGAACTTCCGCTTCGTTTAATTTACACGTGATAATGTCTTATGAAAGTTGATTCATATTACTGCAAGATGAGTGCCCTGATAGTGTAGCTGGACTTAGATGAAAAGCGTAAGCCAAGATTCGCTGCTAATTGCTTTTTGTATAAGTAACCGTACCATGAACGGTTATTTGGCGTCATACTTAGAAGCGAACGAAAAATTACGAAATAGAGACAGTAAATAATTTATAGACATGATCTTTCCGTTAATTATGTATATGTGCTTCTATTATTATTATTATCTTGTTCAGCAAATAATAAGGGGGCATTTGAGCATGAACGAATAATTATGCATATGCATTTGTTTTATTGGATTTCAACACGTAGCAACTGGGATATATCTCTTTCTTCTCTAACATCTTTAAAAAACGAATAATAAGAATTAGTGGATGTTCGAAATCGAACTGATTCGAAAAGAAGGAATCGTTTGTAATGGTTAAGTAATTTGAAGAATATTTAAAACAGTTTACTAGTATAGGGAAAACAAAAGCTTTCGAAGGTTGGAGAATCTAACTAGTAACATTTAATTCAGAATTAATGCTGACAAATGGTTTCACCACACTGTGGCATTCTCGAAGCTAGGAGTTATCAACTAAAGCTAAATCTCAAAAAAATCTTGTCTTCCGGATGGATTCCGCGTCACAATAGCTCGACTTGATGCCGACGTTTCGCCAACCATTACAGGTGGCATCTTCAGGGCAGGCTTGAGGCTTGAACTGAAACTGGTTCTACTGGTTTCTGTAGCCTTATTTATTGTAGGAAAAATTCTTCACGCTACATAGTTCACTGCCTTTGTTCCGGTGGTTAACTTCGTTCCGGCACCTGACCCTGCCGTTGTGCGATCATGTGCGAAGTGGAATTTTCGAGGATGGGTTTCCAAATGTTGGGAAGGTAATATCCTGAGTCACGGTTCAGATTGTTCGGATGTTTTTGGATTTCTATAGCTTCAAGAATTTTTCGCTGATAGAAGTTTGGGGCTCGGACTAGGATTTTAGTATCTTCAAAAAGGATTTGATGATTTGTGTTAAACTTGTGTTCCGCAAGTGCAGATCTACTAGTGTCACGAAGTCTTGTACATCGCTCATGTTCTTTCACACGAGTAGCTACTGTACGACCTGTTTCACCAATGTAGACCTTACCGCAAGAACAGGGAATACTATAAACACCTTCTGAGTGGAGAGGAGGAAGGGGATCTTTAATAGGTTTGTAAAACTGAGATAATTTTGGAAGTGTGGAAAAACGGGTAGAAATATTATGTTTTTTGAGGATTTTGGAAATTCGATCTGTTATATTTTGAATATATGGAAGATAGGCCGTGGATAAAGCAGGTGGGAGGGTTTCTGGCTCAGGTCGATTTGGAATTTTAGGTGAAGTGTATTTCTTTATGGCTTTTTGAATGTTGTAATGGGAGAAATTATTTGATAATAAGGCAGATGATAGATGTTTCAATTCTGATTTTAAAGATTGAGGCTGAGATAGGTTGACAGCTCTGTGGACCAGGGAGTTTATGACAGATTGCTTTTGGGCAGGGTGGTGGTGGGAAAGACCATTGAGGTATCTATCGGTATGGGTGGGTTTCCGATACACAGAATGTCCTAAAGTACCGTCAGTCTGTCGACTAACCAATACATCCAGGAACGGGAGTGAACCTTGCGATTCGACTTCCTTGGTGAAAAGGATATGGGGATGTAATGAATTTTAATGATTGAGGAAGGGAACAAGCTTTTCGCGACCATGTTGCCAAATAACGAAAGTATCGTCTACATATCTAAACCAACATTTCGGCTTGAGAACAGATGAGTCAATGGTATCTTGTTCAAAAGCTTCCATGAAGATATTAGCTATGATCGGGGAAAGTGGGGAACCCATGGCAGCTCCCGAGGACTGCTCGTAGAACTTGCCATCGTATAGAAAATATGTGGAGGATAGACAAAAATCAATTAACGGTAGCAAGTCCGTTGAAATGTTTTTGGCAGGTAACAATTGAGAAATTATGGAAAGGGTGTCTGGAATGGGAACATTGGTAAACAGTGATTCGACGTCGAAGCTGACGAGCAAATCGCATGGGTCAACTTTCAACGTTTGAAGTTTTTCAACGAAATGAAAGGAATTCAGGATAAAACTATTGGAATCACCTACAAGGGGTTTGAGAATAGATCCAAGCTAAATCTCAAATATTAGAAATCAATCTGAATGTGATACAAATTGAGGGATGGAAGTAGACAATGGTTTGGGTGGGAGTTTATTTACAAAATTGTTGACAAGTAGAGAATAATAAGTCATTTAGTATTAGGTTACTATTGTTTTTCGAATGTTTCAAAAGTTCTATGGATTCTAGAATATCGTGGTTATGTCTTCTTTCTTGAATATGTAAAATGTCGGGAGTGGGGGTGGAATCGTGATTATTTTCCAATAAATGGTTCGCATATTTTTTGAGCCTGTAACTTTTCAACTGTTCGTGAAACCTTATACTGAAACTGCGTCCAGTTTATCCGATGTAGAAGGCATCACAGTTCTCAAGATTTCTTTAATTTATCTCTTTTACATTCTGAATTATTAATATATTAGTATAGATTATTTTTTATTCTAAAGGGGACATTTTTATTTGTGTTCTCAAGAAATTGAGACATTTTTGTTAGTGTTTACCCAAATAAGTTATACATGCGAAATTTGATTTGGTATTATTATTAATCTGGAGATGAATTAGGTTTAGGGTTTTTTATAAAGTTTATTTTTAAAAATTTTATTTAAAATCTTGACACCATAACCGTTATTTTTAGCAATACTAACACTAGGATGATAGGAAAATGTAAAAAGAAAAGAGAAAAAAAAGAAGGGGATACCTATATTTCAACTCATTTTCACATATTGTACTGTTTAGTTACTGAAAACGCCAATGGCATATAGTTCTAATCTATGAAACATGGAACAAGTCTATGTGTGTGAAAAATGAATTGTAATTTTTTTGTAGCAAACACATTGGCGAATTATTTGCATAATTTGTAGCAAATGATTGATGGAAGAATAGTGTGGGCGACCGAAAACTGTATCGTCTGACGTTAAAGTGAATATTACCTGATATAGAGCTACATTTAATAATATTGTTCAAAATCTTGTAAAGGAAAACTAGTCCTGAAACATTTCCACGAGAATTTAGTTTTAATAATTTGTAATACCTAAGGCAATCAATCGTCATACGTGTTAGAATGAATTCTTGTATGAAATCTAAAATTGAGGGAATTAATGAATCGTTTTTGTACTTTCTCCAATCCATCAATGTATTTGATATACAGTTGGTTCCATACTAGATAGGCGTATTCTAGGTGACTACGAACCAGAGAAATATATGATTTAGTTGTGCACAATATAAAGCCTAAGCCTAAGAGCCTCCTTGACAATCATTTCTATGTGTGATTCAAATTACAATGTACAGTCTAATGTAACCCCGAGATTTTGTGATGAATACCGAAGGAATGGTGATTATTTGTATCTGAAATGGTCAGATCTAAAAAGTTTAAGGGGTTGTTGTTTTCTATCTGTAAGGTGAATGTTATATCTGGATGTAAGTTATTAATATAGGTAAGAAATCAATATATTTGCTGGGTACTACCTGTACCGATTAAGTCGTCAACATAGCGGTACCAATATCAAACATGTGCTGGAATTTTGAATTTAGTGTTTGATTTTTAAAGTAATTCATAAATATTTCTGCTAGTAAATGACATAATGGCTAACCCATGGGCAGCTCTGTGTTATGTTTGTAATATTTATTGTTAGCCGTAAAACAATAGCTTTGCTCAATTAATTGAATCAGTATAACTGTTTTGTAACAATGGTAGATAAGTAGACAGAAAGTCATTACTTTACTGAGTTAAATCTTTCTTCTGGAGGCGTAAAAGTCAACGAATTGACATTATGAGTAATGTCTCATAAATGTATCAAGTTATTCATAAACATATCTGTCGATTATACTTAACTAGAAGAGTGTTAAAATAGAAAATTAATTAAACAAATTGCGCAATGGGTTTCCAGGTACGTGACATTCTAATTGTACAACTAAGTGAATCATTTAAAGGGCAGCCTGGAAGGCGCAGGGCAGAATCAAAGCCCTGTGGATCGCGGAGCAGCATTTCCGGGTCATCATCCCGTCGAGGGAGGAATGAGAAAATGGCCGTATTTCAAAGCACTGCACAATTTGGTATACGGATGGGTCTAAGACAAACACTAGAGTCGGAGCAAGCTTTTGCAGTCCTAGGTGTACTGATGGGTACTCTGTGCGAATGGGGGATCTCAACACATTATTCCAAGCCGAGATGCTTGCCATCGATAGGTGTGTGGAGAAGCTACTCGGCTATGGTAAGATAAGTGGGATCATCTGGATCTATTCGGATAGTCAAGCGGTACTTAACGCACTGAAACGCCCGACTCTATTCTCGAGGATTGTCTGGGATAACAAGGAGATCCTTAACAGGCTTGCCGGTGGAAACAGGCTCAACCTGACCTGGATTCAGGGTCACTGAGGTTGGAAAGGGAATGAGAGAGCGGACAAACTGGCCAGAAACGAGGCCTTATTGGACGGTCCTCCAGACCCCTTGCTGGTATCCCCTACAACGGAGGTATAAAGATCGTGCGAACTGCCAAAGCGCTGCTTGATAATGAGGTACGCCTAAGGGCAAGCGAGATCCTCTCACTGAGTAGGCAAAGAATCAGGATAATCTATGTGATCTTTACAGGTCACCGAAATCTGCGCTCATTAGAACCAGGTTTACCTGGCTTAGGTCCCGGGATCATCAAGGCCGATGACATTAAGGATCTAAGCGTAAAAACATCTTAGGATTATGTCGAGCAGCGCGGTATCCAAATACCTCCTGAATATCAAGCCCACTACAACTTCAACCAATACGTACAGTGTCTATTCTGGGTGATTAACCAAGGGAATGAAGTTCAGGAATTAGAATGTGAATGGATGTGGCGGTTTGGATAGTCTATGATTTGATTTGCAAAAACCTAATGGAGGGAATTTTGGTCGAAACTTTTCAATATTTTCCACAAGGGTGATGATATGAAGTTCTTGTCAGTACGTTTGCAGCATTATTTTCTTTCGTAGAGAGCGAAAATTCTCACGAAGAAGCAGAACAACTGGTGCTTTATATGGATACAGCAGTTCGGAAAAATGTTTCTCCTACTACAATTTCAAGATGTTTTGGTAAGGCAGGATTCTTGGACGCTCATGAACATGAGGACATTTTCGACGAGGACGACAAGATTCCATTGGCCCAACTACTTCCTGCATTAACCATCATGAATGGAGTAAGTGTAGAGAACTGTGCATCTATTGATCAAAGTCAACAACAGCAAGAGCACCCTCTCATAGGATGAGCATGTGAGGTCCATTATGAAAAGCGCTTTACAAAAACCTGTTTTTCTATTCCAATAGCTATTTCACATCCCAGCAGCTCCTAATAATCTACAAAGCACAGATTCGACCTGTTCTGGAGTACTGTTCACATATTTGGACTTCAGTTCCCGAACATACGCTGAAGCTCTTGGATTCTATCCAGAAGAGACCTATTCGTCTGATTGATGATGTCACCTTTACGAGTTCTTTGACTTCTCTAGAACATGGTAGAAATGTGGCAGATCTATACCCTTTCTATAGATATTTCCATGGTTGGTGTTCATCAGAAATCTCGTCTGTTGTTGCACCACGAGAGATTCCAGATAGGCGAACTAGACGAGCTTCAACTAGTCACCCCATCATTGTCAAGCTCAAAACCTGCCGAACTTGTTGCTACCAGACTTCATTTTTCTATAGAACAACGAAGTTGTGGAACTCTTTACCTAGTGAGGTATTTCCATATTCCTATAACCTCCAAACGTTCAAGAACGAATTCCTCTCCCAACATTCCACCGCTGGCTCACACGATGTTCTTTAAACATCCCTCTCTCGTGTAGTCAAAGTATTAAAAAAAGTGTATCGACTGAAAATCCCAGTTTCGGTATTCAAGAAATCGAAGATGCGCACTGGTAGAAATGAAAATAAAGAACCTGAAACTCGCACATCAAGCATTAGATATGGGTGAAATTTCTAAAAAGCTTATCGATATTCAGAACTTTTTGTTCAGGAACGATGAGAGTGAACTTGCCTTACAAGTTTTTCAGCTTTGATCGAATGTGAAGCTTTTCAAATGAAACCAAAAAAATCTAAAACAAACATCACTGGAGCAATTTTTCAAAAATCATACCCATCTGCATACCTACATGTAATAAATAAATTACAATAAATAAATGTTGATTTACACATTGACCCAGTCATTTTAATTTATATATTTATTTATATATTCATCAAAGTAGCATGTTTTTGTGGTGTCGTAAGTATTTCATCCATTGTAATAGAATATTATGTACCTGCTTACAAAATGAACGTTACTAAAACCACATTCTTTCCCACCCTCTCTATAGCGGCCTTTTTTACAGTTTACATTTGTGGCCGTTATTAAGAGGTTTTACTGTAGACTATTTTGTGTTTTTTTCATAGAGACGGAATGCTCCATAATGAACAGAGCACAACCTTCATAAATCAATGAAACCATTCAAATCTACATCCTATGAACCAAGATGATTATTCAGCATTCTCAGAAGTCATATTTTTGTTTGCATAATTGATATAAAATCTGGAATAACATTAAATAATTACTTAATTTGCATGACGTCAGTGAATTAATGTTTTTAGTATTTATACGACTATTTAATTAATTTATTTACATTCCTGTCTATATCGTACTTTTGATCGATGTTTCATCACTCACACAAATAGTTCTTTTATAGATATTCAAAGCATTTAAGACTCTAAATAAGCAACAAAATATAGTGTCGCAGAAAATTAAATGTAACGGAGTTCTGTTGTTGTAATAATAGTGGTAAGGTTTCTTTAGATCAACCAATGTCATCACAATCCAATAGTTCTGGACAACTGATTCGCCTTCCTGGGCTCACCAGCAGAACGACTAGTGTTGTGATGGCATTGGAACATCTGGATTTCTCTGACAATTCAGTCTAGTGTGTACGGTATGTTATTATAAGTCGACCAGTAGCATCACAACCCTATAGATTCTACTGAAGAGCCCGCGAAAGCCAAACAGCTAAATTGCACGTATAACCAAGTTTGTTGTTGTTTGTTGTTAATAATACTGCAAATACACTACGCTTACTCTGTTTTACTTTGATATAAGGGAGCAGCATTTCTTCTAGATTGGTAATAATTCGTATTATGAACCCAACCTTCTAGCATCCTACAATCCTCAAGTTGAATACACATTATTTCGTTATTAACGTAATGTTCGTGAAGGGAATCTGAAAACGGGTTTCCTACAAACGGACTTGACGAGTTTAGGTTTCCTAGAACTTGGAAAACAAAGACAAGCTTGAAACAAACGCAAAATTCTTGTACTACCAAGCGGACTATATTTTGTTAATTTTGTTTTTACGCCTTTTCAAATTTTTGCGCTTCATTTGAAGTCATTTCAATTTTGATCACGTTTTTGAATAAAATGAGCAAAGATGTTCCGATGGGTACTCCTGCCAATTTAAGGAAACATCTGTCGGTAACTTGTAACTGTTTGTAACCACCCAAATCCCGTACCTAATACTTTTGTTAATTTGCATAAGGTTATGGTGATCAATCAATCAATCGAAACGGGGACGGACACGTCCGGAGCACTTATATCGCTTGATTGGGTCCATCCACTTCACGCCAGAGTGGGCGGGTACCCTCATTAGCTGGTGTTTGTTCCTTCTGGCTAATTCATCCAGAGTTTCCCTGCACTCCAAGACAAGCCTAGAAGTCTATATGGGCGCGATGCGCCCAGGGCCTCTCGGCTGTCAGTGCAGATGTAAATCCGCCTACCTTGGTAGTTTAATCTCAGGTTTTCCAGGGCACAGGTCCGTATTGCACAGACCTCAGACTGGAAAACGGTTGTGTGGGCACCTATGGGAACCGAAATGTCCCTTCTGGCTGTACACACTGTTTTGATATGGAGCTGTAGAGGGACGATCTACACCAGAACCTCGAGAGCCCTGTTGGGTGCGGTCCTCATAGTCCCCGTAATCCCCACGCAGGCAAGTCGTTGGACCTTGTCCAGAGCCTGACAGGACAAAACCGTTTCTGTCACCGGTCACTACACGACGGCTGCGTAGGTTATGATTGGGCGGATCATGGCCTTATAGATCCAGTGCAAAACCTGTGGCCGTACACCCCATGTGTTTGCGAAGACTCCCCTGCATGCCCATAAGGATGCAACGGCCTTCTTCACCCGGGTTTACAGGTGCATTATCCAGCTCAGTTTACAATCGAGGATAACCAAGGTACTTCACTGAGCCTTCCATATATAGGGACCAGACGGATGTCTGTTAGGGGACCCAGTTTCCGTTTCCTCATGAAAAGAACCACTCCAGTCTTTTCAGGATTCACCCTGAGTCCTTCGGCCTGGCACCAGCGAGCCACGATGGCAAGTGCAGTGTTCTGAAGCTTGCGTAAGGTAGCCGCAGGTCTTCCGAGGGTAACAGCTACCAAATCGTCTGCGTAGGCTTGGGCGTAAAACCCAGCCTCACATTCAGCTTGACCAACAAGCCGTTCACCACCAGGCACCAAAGGAGCGAAGACAGTACTCCTCCATGAAGACACCCTCGGGTGACGTATGTTGGAGCATGAACTTGATCCACCTGACCAAGGTGTCATCGATGTCGAGTTTCTCCTCAGCATAGCACATGTTTCGAAGAAGGGATTGTCGAACCACCCTTCGATATCGAGGGAAACGCCTATGGCGCTCTGTCCGAAAGTAATAGCTCCTTCGATCTGAGTAATCAGGTGATGAAGGGCCGTCTCGGTTGATTTGCCCGCCTGATAGGCGTACTCTCGAAAGTGAAAGGGGAAATTCTTTAATGCGCCGTCTTTGATATACCTATCGATGAGCCTCTCCAGCGCTTCCAAGAGAAAGGATGTGAGGCTGATAGGGCAGAAAGATTTGGCCTGAGTAAAATCAGTTCTTCCCGTCTTAGGGATAAACACGACTTCAACCGACCTCCAAAGCCTTGGTATAAAGTCAGAGGCAATACAAAATAGAAATATCCGGAGCACCGGGATGGTGATAAGCTTCGCAGCCTCTTCTAAGAGAGCCGGAAAGATCCGATCTTCACCTGGTGATTTGTAGGGAGCAAAGCTCGAGATGGCCCAGCGTACTATTTCATAGCTTACCACGATCGAGGCCATCCTGTAGTCGATCGCTCTCGCGTTGACACGGAAGTCCTTCGGTGGTGTGACTATAAGGTTATGGTGATTTTGGTGATACTTATAACTTTTCGTTAATACTAACTAATGAAAAATAAAATACACCTAGAATTTGCGTCATAAGCGTCGGGGAATAGAAAAAGTTTATATAAATCAAATGTAAACACTCACTGCTTCAATTACATATAGAGTAGTAATAGAACATCGAGTAGAACATTATCTGCACACAGTGAAGTTAGCATTATTATACCGTAAGAGCATAGGCGTAGAGAATGCTGATTACGAGCAATTATGACTTTCCTCCAGATATGTTCCTAACCTTTAGAGCATACGAAACAGTTATACAAATGGACGTTTCATATTATAATGGAATAATGAAGCTAATTTAGTTATTTCATCGGCAATGTTAATTATAATACGTTTTAAAATACTTACACCACTTTCTAAGAAATGCACTAGACAGTTTTGCGCAAAGCTTCTCTCTTCCTTTCATTTTTATTGTATTTCTAGTTGATTGTAGTCAATTAACGAATTATTAACACTATTTTATACAGCACAGATCACTCAAGATTAACACAAAAAGCACTGCATCGTCGTACTACGAAATATGTTTAATTATAGTTGGTTTTACGGTTCCCCTGAAATTTCTAACTGTACGTCTCACTATTTGGTTTCTTGTTGGTTCTGTAAAAAAATTACACATCAATATTTCCACATATTAATTTCGTAAGACAAAATATGTTGGACTATCTCTTTCAGCAATTCGAATTTCAATTCACACTTAGTCTGTCATTCGGATGCATTAATGTCAATTGCACATTCTATGATGATCGCGTCGAGCATAGACTGCAATAATAGAAATTATCTCACTCATAAGCTTCTGCGATCTACGGAGTATTTGATTAATGTTGAAATCAATAATGGCTCCATAAGTTTTCAAAATGAAACATTACATCTAGTGGAGTAAATCTGGCGAGAAAATAAGCAAGGTTGGCGAAAATTTTACGATGCATAGCGACCCAGTGGAAAAGTTTTTTTAGGGTACCAACAACAACGTCCTGAAATTTTTACTTCCCAAAGTGGGTGCAACCCTTTTTTTTGGGCAAAAAGTTTTTTGTTTACATTTTTAAGGGTAGTTTAGCAACAAAAAATTAATATCTCTGGTTGTATTGAACATTAAGAAACCAAAGTAGTACCCTTTTATTGTCAATGTCCAAGGAACTTCCAGTCCAAATTTCGAGTTGATCCGACCTCCCCCCTCCCGGCAATAGATATATATACTCACATATGCAAGGAATCTTGCGTAACGACTAATTCGGTAATTTTTCAACCGATTTGGCTGAAATTTGGACTGAAGATAGGTGTTATGGTTTCGAAACTACCCTCTGAATTTCTAGTGAAAATATTGAACAGTTTTTCAGAAATTCAATTTTAAGTCAATTTCTTAGTTATTTTTCAAATTAAGATATCTCATGTCATTCACATCCGATCTGGATCTGCTTTGCGGGAAAATGTAGGTATTCGCATATAGTTTCATGTCATGGAGTTCATTTTTTTTTTCTTCCGGCCTATATTGGTCATTTTATTTCGGTATTAATATCCCCAAAATCTTGTGTCAAATTAATTAATTTGAAGTTTCTAAAAGTGCGAAATTTCGCAATTTTATACGAATATTGTGAGGCTCAGAAGTTGATAGCGCTTCAGGCTCCGGGATTTCGAAATTAGAAGGTTCAAATTGTATAAAAACACAATTGCATGAACGCTAGACGTCCTATGTAATTAGCTACGAACGTAATCATTTTGACATTTCCCTCGAGAAGCTCGCTACGCGTCATTTAGGGTTTATACATTTTACCTCGTTCTTGTTATGTTGGGACCGTTTCGTGTCCCGTGCGGGCGGCGCCAGTTGTGATAGAATATTTTCGGTTGTGAGCCGCTAGCTTTCACCCGCTTCGGGTATATTTTAGTAGCTAGAAAATTCCCTTTCGTACGTCGCACGTTAGACGCGCGTAGCTGAGACCTGAGAGTACCTGTTTCTGTTTTGTTTAAAGTTTTCTATTTAATGGACATTTGTCGAAAACAGAAGGGTCATCGTTGCATGACATAAGACCATATGCGAATACATTTTCTCGCAAAGCAGATCCAGATCGGATGTGAATGACATGAGATATCTTAATTTGAAAAATAACTAAAAAATTGACTTAAAGTTGAATTTCAGGAAAACTATCCAATATTTTCAATTTAAATTCAGAGGGTAGTTGGTTTCTTAATTTTCGATACCACCAGAGATATTAATTTTTGTTGCTAAACTACCCTTAAAAATGTAAAGAAAAACTTTTTGGCCAAAAAAAAAGGGTTGCACCCACTTTGCGAAATAAAAATTTCAGGAGGTTGTTGTTGTTACCCTAAAAAAACTTTTCCACCGGGTCGCTATGCATCGTAAAATTTTCGCCAACCATTTGCCAGATTTACTCCACTAATCAGTTATTCAGTTTTCTTTAATAGAATTAAGCCATATTTGTATACAATGGAATGTTAAGTTTCCATATGTAGATATGTTCTGTGTACTTAATCGACAGTGTCTAAGAATGAACATGATCATAGAGAAGATTACCTTATAAGTCAATTTTAATGAATTTTATTGGTATTAGTGATAAAAGGTAGTAATAATTGATATTTGCTTCAAAACTGTGTTGCTTGCGATAAAACAACATGGTTAACAGTTTGCGCAAATATACAAATAGACATGCACTTTGAAGTCAAATGTTACTGACAAATTGAAACGAACAACAGTATTATTATGAAACCTGACTTCAACCTATAAATATCTCTATTAGTAACGTTAAATCAAAAGTCAATATTACCGCGCTCCTTGTTTGACCGGATGGAAAAGAATATTGGAAACGTACTTATAACTTCGAAGTCTTCGCAATTATTATATAATCAGTTGTAGATGAGTTAAATTCAACTTTCTACGTTACATTATTCAATTCTATACAATGCCTGTGAATATCCCGTCGATTTTCTGTATTTCTCTTATGACATTGCATTTATCTTTTGTTTGTGGTGAATATGAACCATAGTTTCAATTCACATACTACGCAGTGAAAGACGAAATGGTGAAGGAACATCTATTGGAAAAGCTCATAGTCACACAGCCAAAACCCACTATGAACTATGAATGTGAACACGATACCAACATCTTGGACGACAGGCGCACACCAGTGAAGTATGTGAGTGTTGTCGCAAAGAGAATCTGAATTTATATCCTCCTGTGTTGCGGTAATCCCTTTTTCCAGAAGCTGAAGTTTCAGAAAATCGCTCTACCAGATTTACTATACACCAGTAGCAAACCGAGAATGGTTCATTAGTTCCATACAACCAAGATATGAATTATTGGTGCTAATTCTTTTTCCACTCCGTCGCACAATGTTTGTCGAAACCGATAAGCATGGATTCTCGGGATAAAACCTAATGGACTACGCCATCCAACCTTCGTTGAAGGAAAAAGTCTAATAACATTTGGCGAATAGTCGGGAAATAGATTTACCTCATTGGAACTGCTAAAAGAGCCGATAAAGATGTGAATAATCGCAGACAACTAGGCCAACCATAGAAGGATGAACTATTTTTAGAAAAAGAAGTCCAAAAACAGCCGAATATTACTTGAGACTGTCTCGAAACAACCAGAATGTAATACAGGAATCACTATTGGACACCGTCGACACAAGGACAGGCGAATAAAACGAGACACCAGAGCACCTACCATACCTACAAGCTTGGTGTGTTTCCTTCCAGCTGTAAGATAGCTAGAGTCAAACCGAATTCAAAAAAAGGAAAGGAGATCCTTCCTTATGATTATAGACCCATTGCACCATCATCTATGATCTCTAAAGTGATGGAGAAAGCAATCAACATCGAGCTCATCCAATACCTAGAGGGCTCCAACATCATGAGTGACCTTCAATATGACTTTCGTCAGCAGAGATCAACAGGAGACCTGCTTGACTACATAACACATGTATGGGAGAAATCTATTGAAAAACATGAGGAATCTCTAGCTGTAGCATTGGATATATCCAAGGCATTTGACCGAGTCTGGTAATAGAGCTTTCTTGGGAAACTTTGTCGCTTACTATCGAGTTTTCTCTGATAGATCACTCCATGTGGTGGTTGACGGAGTATCCTCCGATACGATAGCTATCAAAGCTGGTGTTCCACAGGAATGTGTCTTAGCACCAACTTTGTTACCGCTCCATATAAACGTTCTGCTGGAAGTGACCACCTATCCTGTCCACAGCTTTCAGAGGATGGTACACTTCATACCGCTTTCTCATCTGAAGCCCCTATAACATATAATAAAGCCAGAGGAGCAAGACAGAGATAGGTTGACACAATAAATGGAGATCTGGCAAAGACTTTGAAACTGGGATCTGATGATCTTAAGCCTTCTCAAAAAAAATCTGTGTTGGGGGAACTCTGGCCGAGTTCTTCCATACACTTATGGTGGTTGAGATAGAGTCACAGATGCGGACCTAACAAAGACATGAAGAATGCATTGAACTTAACAAGTTGGAGTATAACAATCTATTGGAGGTGAAGAATGTTTTGAATATTTCATATTGGAATATAACCACGGGAAGCAATAAAAGGATTCCGTTGTAGTTGGAAACAAAAGACTGTGACCCACACGAATATGTTTCATGACCGTGATTATGTAACGTCCTCTACAATTTTGTTTTCAGACTGGAGCTGCTCATATAACCAGTAAGGACATAGGACAGCCACATACTTCCAAAATATCAATTTGCGAAATATCGTGCGATCTTTGGGAACATCAAAATGCCTAGATACAAGATGTGTTAAAACGAAAGCAAAGACAATGGTGAAAGTGACAGGTACATTCATGACTAGTTAACCATTAAATATAGTTGATGAGGTAGATCAACGCAATTGTAATAAGAATGTAATTGTCACTCCTGGTCACCACGCTTTGAGGGAGATGAAGGACAAATTCTTTCAATATAAATAAACAGACAAACGCTTGTATCAATATGTTGCGTCTGTCGTTTGCAGAAGACACTGCAAAAAAAAAGCCCTAAAACCCCATCCGAATTGTATTGAAGGCGAAATCAACCAAATCACTTCACTTGAAGATTTATTTCCAAATCTATAATCTTTACTTCTAAGTATTGTATAATGCAACTAAAATAAATGGTCGAACCTGGATTGTTAAGGTGGTTTTTGGTTATAAAGATTGGAAATCTTGGTAGGTATACTATCATTTTTCTTGATACACTAGAATGATTTTCATCTGTAATTATATTATGAACTGTCTATTAACCTTTACTGATTACTCAACAAACCTTTAATTGCTGTTCAATTTGGAAGTAAATGAATTGCAACCGTTCTAGGTTTCTTTTAAGGAATCAATTGATTGCCATGCATGAGTCTGAAGCGTATGTACTATGAACTTCTATAACTGTACAGCTCACCATTTGATGATAATAATTTCTACAAGTTAGTCATTTTAAAAATACATGATGATTATAGCTAATTGCTCGTTTCAATTTATTCGTTAAACATGTGCATTGGAATATGAACTAATTATATGTTCGCTAAACGTAAACAATATACAGGTAAAATGTAATAGTGTCATGTAATTAAAACATTCGACTTCGTAATGCCTTGGAAATAAAAAAAACAGATGATGCAGTTTGTCGTCCGGTTGTCAGTGATGTGGTTGGCAATGGACTATTTTTTCGATCATTTTTAGTTGTTGTAGTTCACAAAAATGTAGATCTTTTAATTGTGAACAATTGTACAGGATGAACCAAATTGCATGTCCTTATAGGGTATTAATTTTAGCGCTAGAAGAAACCGAATGCACATCCTCTAGTTCTTTTTTCGAGACAAATTCGGGGGTGGCTATGAATTTTGACTCATGTCATTTGTTTAGGCGCTGTGGCCAAATACTCGATTTTTCAGGATTTCAACATAGCCTCCCGTAACATGTTCAATGTTGAAGCTATCACCATGAAAGTATAACATCATATGGCCACTTTTTTTGTATGCAATCCATTGGCTTAGGCGAAATTTTTGTAGCCGTTTCCATTTTCAAGTTATGACACAAACTTGTATTTTTTAAAATAGAAACCATAGTGTGTTGAAATCAACAAAAAATCTTTACAACGAAACCACAGCCTACTATGTTTTGAAATTCTGAAAAATTAGTATTTGGCAACAGCGCCTAAGCAAATGACACGAATCAAAATTCATGGGCACCAATTTTGTCCCAAAAAAAGAGCGGTCGGTTTTTTTCTAGCGCGACTATTAATAGAAATACCCTATAAGAACATCCAATTTGGTTCACCCTGTACACCATACATTCTTTTTTTTTCTTGACAAATTCATACATGGTTCTATTCGTACTGTTATGTTTTGGACTGTTGGGTTTAGATCCATTCCCAAATCACTAACAGATTAGAATAAACGTTCTTTTTGAAAGCACTGTAGGCGAGATTCAACTTCACTGTTTTCTATATAATATAGTGGCGTCGAGAATATTAAATAGAAGGTACAATTTTTAGTTTTGGCATAAAGTTGTTTATTTTTGAATGGGAATTATGTTTGACTATAGTCTTGTTTAAAAGGACTTTTTTTTTCTCTTTGAAACTATATATCATTTGTGGCTCTTTTGTTATGTAAGTATTTATAATAAACAAAATAATTTTAAATAAAATAAATATTAAAACTTTGAATTCAACTAATAGTTATTACAAAGTAGAGAAACTTAGTCACGATTTTTTTAACTTAGTGAAAATCAAACTTTTAATGATTATTTTATCTAAGTTTAGAATAGTTTTTTAAGTAATAATTACCAAAATAATGTTTTAGAAGATTACTTTTGCGTTTTTTATATTTTATTCAAGTGTGCCTTCGTTTGTGAACAAAATGCGTATTAATAATTCTACAATATCCTACAAAAATTTGCCATAAATATGATATGTCACAAAATTTTATTCAAAGTTATGACAATTGTAATATTGCATCCGAAATATATTTCAATTCTATTCACTAAGAAGACGATATAATAAAATCATTTTCAAGAATTTAAAAAAGTCTCATTGATTGTCGGTCCTTCAACCAGCGAAACCAAAAAAAAGATTTGAATTTTGCAATTGATTCTAAGAAATTACCTACGGGGGATTTAATTAATAATATTCAAAATACGATTTGGTCTCCCAACTTTCAAGATAATGCTGTTATTCGTAACAATTGTTGAACATTATAGATCATATAAAAGTTCCTCCAATAAGTTCAGTAATATCTTTAAATCATTGAAAGGGAAAGACTGTTATTACTTGAAAGCAGGTAAGGGACAATCTCTTGTAATTATAGGCAAAGAGGATTATCACAATTCGGTAAATACATTATTAAATGATGGTTCCTATGAACAGATTACCCAAGAATCCTTTATCGAAATGCGTCAAACTAGTCAATAACTCATTAAAATCGTGTACAGCTAATTTAAAATACAAACTTTTTCAAATCCTAATCTTCCCAAACTGTATTGCTTACCTAAGATTCATAAGCCGGGTAATTCCATGAGACCAATCATTTCAAACATTAATTGTCCCACGTAACATAGCAAAATACGATTTGGTCTCCCAACTTTCAAGATAAAGCTGTTATTCGTAACAATTGTTGAACATTATAGATCATATAAAAGTTCCTCCAATAAGTTCAGTAATATCTTTAAATCATTGAAAGAGAAAGACTGTTATTACTTGAAAGCAGGTAAGGGACAATCTCTCGTAATTATAGGCAAAGAGGATTATCACAATTCGGTAAATACCTTATTAAATGATGGTTCCTATGAACAGATTACCCAAGAATCCTTTATCAAAATGCGTCAAACTAGTCAATAACTCATTAAAATCGTGTACAGCTAATTTAAAATACAAACTTTTTCAAATCCTAATCTTCCCAAACTGTATTGCTTACCTAAGATTCATAAGCCGGGTAATTCCATGAGACCAATCATTTCAAACATTAATTGTCCCACGTAACATAGCAAAATACGATTTGGTCTCCCAACTTTCAAGATAAAGCTGTTATTCGTAACAATTGTTGAACATTATAGATCATATAAAAGTTCCTCCAATAAGTTCAGTAATATCTTTAAATCATTGAAAGAGAAAGACTGTTATTACTTGAAAGCAGGTAAGGGACAATCTCTCGTAATTATAGGCAAAGAGGATTATCACAATTCGGTAAATACCTTATTAAATGATGGTTCCTATGAACAGATTACCCAAGAATCCTTTATCAAAATGCGTCAAACTAGTCAATAACTCATTAAAATCGTGTACAGCTAATTTAAAATACAAACTTTTTCAAATCCTAATCTTCCCAAACTGTATTGCTTACCTAAGGTTCATAAGCCGGGTAATTCCATGAGACCAATCATTTCAAACATTAATTGTCCCACGTAACATAGCAAAATACGATTTGGTCTCCCAACTTTCAAGATAAAGCTGTTATTCGTAACAATTGTTGAACATTATAGATCATATAAAAGTTCCTCCAATAAGTTCAGTAATATCTTTAAATCATTGAAAGGGAAAGACTGTTATTACTTGAAAGCAGGTAAGGGACAATCTCTTGTAATTATAGGCAAAGAGGATTATCACAATTCGGTAAATACATTATTAAATGATGGTTCCTATGAACAGATTACCCAAGAATCCTTTATCGAAATGCGTCAAACTAGTCAATAACTCATTAAAATCGTGTACAGCTAATTTAAAATACAAACTTTTTCAAATCCTAATCTTCCCAAACTGTATTGCTTACCTAAGATTCATAAGCCGGGTAATTCCATGAGACCAATCATTTCAAACATTAATTGTCCCACGTAACATAGCAAAATACGATTTGGTCTCCCAACTTTCAAGATAAAGCTGTTATTCGTAACAATTGTTGAACATTATAGATCATATAAAAGTTCCTCCAATAAGTTCAGTAATATCTTTAAATCATTGAAAGAGAAAGACTGTTATTACTTGAAAGCAGGTAAGGGACAATCTCTCGTAATTATAGGCAAAGAGGATTATCACAATTCGGTAAATACCTTATTAAATGATGGTTCCTATGAACAGATTACCCAAGAATCCTTTATTAAAATGCGTCAAACTAGTCAATAACTCATTAAAATCGTGTACAGCTAATTTAAAATACAAACTTTTTCAAATCCTAATCTTCCCAAACTGTATTGCTTACCTAAGATTCATAAGCCGGGTAATTCCATGAGACCAATCATTTCAAACATTAATTGTCCCACGTAACATAGCAAAATACGATTTGGTCTCCCAACTTTCAAGATAAAGCTGTTATTCGTAACAATTGTTGAACATTATAGATCATATAAAAGTTCCTCCAATAAGTTCAGTAATATCTTTAAATCATTGAAAGAGAAAGACTGTTATTACTTGAAAGCAGGTAAGGGACAATCTCTCGTAATTATAGGCAAAGAGGATTATCACAATTCGGTAAATACCTTATTAAATGATGGTTCCTATGAACAGATTACCCAAGAATCCTTTATCAAAATGCGTCAAACTAGTCAATAACTCATTAAAATCGTGTACAGCTAATTTAAAATACAAACTTTTTCAAATCCTAATCTTCCCAAACTGTATTGCTTACCTAAGGTTCATAAGCCGGGTAATTCCATGAGACCAATCATTTCAAACATTAATTGTCCCACGTAACATAGCAAAATGGTTGGCGAAGGAATTTAGCAACTTCTAAGCCGCACCAAGTTTGTCGGTGAACAATTTTTTGGAACTTATTGCAAAATTGAGAGATCTCAAACTTGAACCAGGTGATAGCCTCTCTACTTCTTGTATAATTTGTCTTTAATGTGACCCGAAAAGAAAAAAATCCAGTGACTTTAAATCAGGTGGTCGTAGTTGCCACCTCACTGGTCCGTAACTTTAAGTTTTTTCTAAAATTGGTATTTCATATCTCATATATCAATAAAATCTTGATGACCAAAAGTACAACGAAATCTTAAAGCACAAAATTATTTGAGGAATTTATGGACAATCTACACTTGATTGCGGTAAAAAATCGGTTTTCCAACAAGACTCTGCATCACCTCATAATATCAGGACCAAGGACCCTTTCAGAATTATTAAGACACGGTTGCCACATAGAGCACACCAAACAACTATGATTCCAGTTGAAAAAATTCAACTTTATGCCACAATTCAAAATTGCACCTTTTTTTAATTTTCTCGAGGCCTCTATATTATAAAGAAAAATGTGGCTCAAGGATGAAAAAGTCAACAACCAAGATATTATCATTTATCTAAAAGTGGAAAAATTCAATTACCCAGTAACCCTACAAAAATATTTGCCCAGTCTGTACATTTAATGCAAAAAATTAGCAGATATTCGTATTTATCACAAAAAAACTTTTTTCGCCATTATCCATAAAATAAGTAAACTATCACGATGGAAAAAAAATTAAATGAAAATTATCAGGCCCCTATAACTTATTGAGGAAGAAGAGTTGTACTGAGTTGAGACTCGCCTTATTTTGGTGAAAGGAAGCTATTTCTGGGGTATGTTTTGGTATATTATCTTATGCTAACGAATAGTTTTCGAGAGGATTTTTTGTCTCATGAAATTCTAGTAAACTATAACTAATGGCTACAAATCATTACTACTCACATGGAAGATGCACTATTGACTGCACTATGATGCATCTAACAGACAATTAACATAAAAATAGCACACCACATAACACTCAAACGAACGTACACACTGATTGTTTGCTTAATGTGAGAATTTTATATGTATATTATAAATAAATTGAGGAAATTTTAATAATTCCTTCAACGCCATAATAATTATGCCCGTTAATAGGTATTGGTGGCATCCTTGACTTACCATTCCTCTTAATTGTATCGAGGGGCCAAGAACAAAACCGGTGTATCTATTCTTGAATTGAAAAGTTGTAAAACACGATTTATAAAAAATTAATGACATGGTATGTTAATGAAAATTTTCGATCTTTAGACGTCTTCCGTGACCATGAACGAGGTGGTACCGAAGGTGCAAATTAACTTGTTGATTTGCATTTCATATCAGATCAAAGTCAGTGTTGAATTTCACGTTCGATGTCATTTTTAATGACAAAGATTTATAGCGCTTGGGGTCTTGGTCGATGAATTGCGTCATTTTAAATTGCCATAGTTTTAGCTCGATGATTTGGACTATAGCCCAGACAATGAAGCATGTCAAGTATCAATTCTCGTTAAAAATTTTCATTAGAGGTCCAAATTATAAGCCAGAATCTCTATTAACATGGCCTTGAATCATCTAGTCACACGAATAGATGATGTTATCGCTCGGGAGGAACAGGCTTTGGGGGTATTTCTAGACATTGAATGGGCGTTCGATAATACGTCCTGCTCTGTCACAAAGAAACGTGTGATTTGTACAAGCTACCACTAAAAGAGACTGTTCACAGGGAGGAGTTGGAAGAGGTAGAGTCTTACGCTCTAGCCTTTTTCAATGACTTAGTTGGCGTCACCTTTGGAGGCGGCACTGGTGAACATTGAACGAGCTGCAAAACGTGTTGGCTCGCTTATACCCTACTAAGGAGCTCATGGTCAACCCTGACAAGACGGAAATTATTAACCAGGATTCCTGATAGGGTAGATTGGAATAATGAAACTATTACCCTGTTACCACCAGGTGGGCTATTATGGTTTACAGAAGGGTCTAAGACAAGTTCGGCTTCGGCGGCTGCAGGTGTGACCTTAAAAAGGCCAAGGATCACAATATCATTGGCCCTACTGCACTTCGGAAAACAGAAGAATCCATATAAATAGGCGTATACATATATATCTGCACAGACAGTCGGTCAACTATGGGAGTCTGATGTCAGCGGCTACCCCTATACATTTGAAATTTATACTGGAACTGAAAATAGCAAACGATTCCAAGAAGAACTGGATCTAGGAGCCTCTGCAAATATTGTATCCTACTTGGCTCATCAAGGAATTCATTCTTTAGGGATTATTTGTCGAAACAGAATCGTTTGCTGCAAGCTTCCATCTGGAGTAGTCATGAAGAAAGACCCGAGAGGAAAAAGCTACAAAATGTAGCTAATGCGAATGGAATATATGTGTCAACAGTCGCCTGGGAAGATACCAAATTAGTTACCGTGGTATCCAATTTTACTGGCGACGTACCATTTCATGAGATAGAAGGGTTGGACAAGAAATCGAACTCAAAAGTGAGACTTCCATCTCCAAATCTGGGGGGCGTTGATTTCCTCGACAGTTTGTAAGATACAAGAGAACTGAGAACCAAAAAATGGTATATTCGCATATTTTATCATTTATTTGATCTGACCTTGGTGAACAGCTGGATACTGTATACAAGGCACTACAAAGAACAAAATGAAAAGTATGTATCACTGGCAGAATTCAGAATGGAGGTAGCGGAATATCTTTGCCGAGAAGGAATTGAACCGTATACATCCAAACGGGGAAGACCATCCACAACTTCTATGGAGGAATAGCTGATGGTGAAGAAAATAAAAGATCCAACTTCTTATATCCCTCCTTCCTGCCCATATATACTACCACAAGAACAAAATGCAGGAGACCCTTGTGTAAGAAGCTTTCATAAGTAAAGTGCGAAAAACGTAGAGTGTTTCTCTATTTCGATAGGGATTTGAATTGTTTTCGAGACTTTCGTCAATGAAGCTGTTGATGCACTTCGTATCAAATCTGATACACATTGAAAAATATTGTTATTTAGTAAAATATAGTTCCTAGATTTTTTTGAGCATTTTTCCCTTATACCTTATAGTGTGTTTAACATTACACATTTTTTTAAAATTAATATTAAATGAAGAAGTTGGGAATTGGTGAAAAAAAATTTTTTTTTCAATTCAATAATAGCTTCAAATATATCAGATTATATGTTTTTGGGATGCTGAATCTGATTTTCTCATTGTTTTTCAAATATCTCACCGAAAAAGTGGAAAATTATGGGGAAATCAAATTTTTTATAATATAATAATATCCTAAAGTATATCAAATCATATGCTTTTGGGGCATGCTAAATCCGATTTCTCAATTAATTTTTTGAAATATCCCGAAAAAAGTTGCAAATTTCTAATAAATCCGAAAAAAAATTTTATCCAGATGGAGTATGTAACATAAATAAATGAGAACAAATCAGTTTTTTTGTTTTAATTATCATTATTATTATTATTATTATTATTATTAATTTTATCATTATTATTATTACATTTTTTACAGATTTTTTTTACATACATAATGAAAATTACATTTTTAACTTTTTATTGTGGACTGTCAAATCTTAATCTTTTGGTAACACTTGCATCACAGCTTATTATTATTCAACACATTCAAGTTTATATAATTTTTTTTTTTATTTCAAAAAATTAATGAAAATATCGGATTTAGCATGCACAAAAACTTATAATTTGATATACTTTAGGCTATTATTTCTTTTCTTTTAACTCGATTTCCCCATAATTTTCCACTTTTCCGGTGAGATATTTGAAGAAACTAATAGAAAAATTAGATTCAGCATCCCAAAAACATACAATTTGATATATTTGAAGCTATTATTATTTTGAAAAAAAAAATTTCCACCAATTTTTCACTTTTCCATTCATTATTAATCTTTTTCCTCGATAATTATTAATCGTGAACTGATATTTCTAATAAAAAGATGAAATTTTTCATTTCTTTTTGATTTTTTCAATGTATAATATGGTTTGGCCTTTCTACGTAAAAATTTGTGGGAAATTAGAAACTCTAATATGATCATTTTATGGGAAATTGAATGCTGAACCACTTTTGCTAAAAACTTTTTTCGCAACGTTTCGAAGTGAGATTGAATTTTTCGTTCAAAAGCCAGAAAATTCATATATACAGGGTGTTTCAGTTTTTTCATTCATAACTTCGGTAAACGATAGAACTTCTAAAAATAATAGGGGTCCTTCATATAACATTTTTCTCTAAATCACTTCGTTTCTGAGATACAGGAGGGTGTTGAAGTTTTGAAAAATTATTACATTTTCTTGATTGTCTTCTAAACGAATGAAGATTTTCGGTTCAAACTTCGTATATTTTAGTTTTACTAGATGAGAAATTTTTTTGGTTTCAGAATGTTTTTGAGAAAAGTACAGTGGCTTAGTTATGGTGTTTTGTACACATTTAAGCACCTTCTACGCCAATGGTCGGAAACTATAATTGTGCACAAATTTGAAAACTTTGATTTATTTTCTATAAGTATTCTTGATAAATTTTTCTTAGAGGCTTCTTATTCGAGCTATTTTGATTTTTCTAATCAGGGTTATTTCAAGGAATTTCTTTTGAAGGACTATTTGAAAAGTAAAATACTATTTAAATACCTATTCATTGGGAACGATACAAAATAATTCATAATTAACGCTCAAAAAGATCCATTTACTTCAACGCAACGGCGACATAGATTTCTCAACGACCTTCTTGTTCGAATACGATTCAATAGATCTTCTCTATTATGAAAACACTTTTGGTACAAGATCTAGGAATTTTCAAGAAAAATTCAGTGTCAATGTCTGGCTTGACATTCACAAAAACAATATATTTGGCCCATACGTTTTAGCAGACATACTAACTGCCGCTGCATTTTTCCAATTTTTGGATACTAACCACGAAGACATGTGGGAGGAAACACCATTCAATGAAAATGCATGGATACAATTGGAAGATTGTTGTGCCCATTTTGGAAGACAAGTACGAGAATGGCTAAATAGGAAGTAAATGGAATAATTATTATGAATTATTTTTTTTAGTTACCAATAAATAGGTATTTAAATATTTTTTTACTTTTTAAATAGTCCTTGAAATAACACTGATTAGAAAAATCGAAATAGCTCGAATAGGAAGCCTCTAAGGAAAATTTATCAAGAATACTTTTTTATAGAAAATAAATCAAAGGTTTCAAATTTGTATACAATAATAATTTCCGACTATTGGCGTGAATGTTTAAGTGGTTTAAATGGGTATGAAACCCCATAGCCACGCTAGTATATTTGTCTCAAGAACATTTTGTCACCAAAAAAACTTCTCATTTAGTAAAACTAAAGTTCATCAAGTTTGAACCAAAAATCTTCATTTGTTTAGAAGATAATGAAGAAAATGTAATAATTTTTCAAAACTTCAACACGCTGTATCTCGGAAACGGAGTGATTTAGAGAAAAAAGTTAAATGGAAGACCTCTATTATTTTTAGAATTTCTATCGTTTATCGAAGTTATGAACGAAACAAGTGAAACACCCTGTATAACAAATTTTCCCACAATCAGATGACTTCCGGACTGGTGACATATGTTTTTGGATACCAAAACCTATACTTCGGTATAGTTTGTTTGCAGATTTGGAACGGAAGCTTGGTCTCCTGTCTCAAGTCTTCTTGATTTTATATCGAGTTTCACATCTACGTCTAAGATATTACCATAGATTACACGAGATGTCTGAAAAACTTGAATTATTATTCTACCTGTTGCGTTAATTTGGCACTTTTTTGTATATATCATAAACAATCACATAATAGTTAATTGCGTATGATTTTAAATCTACATAGACGTTGTATACCACATAATAAAGTGGTTTAAATAATATTTTTATTGCTTTTTATAGTCGTAACGTAACTTTGAATATTGTGAATTAACACATTACCAACCGCATATTCATGGATAATTTAAGATTGACTCGCGGTCACAATGATGTGTATTAAAGGCTTTACGATGTGACGTAACCTTTTAACACTCATCCTTTTGATAATAGGATTCTCGATCTAATCAAACGCCTGGCAAAAATTGAAACACATTCGAATAATAAACAGTTAATTGATATTCATATTTTTAATTCTTCGATCATGTAACCGACTTTCTTCAGAACCCGTTTTCATACATAGACGTTACGTAAGTAACGTGGCAATTAATACAACCGAATATTCGGATTTCCTGCAACATGCAATATAGAAATGGAAATTCTACGCATTCGTACAACACGCGTAAATATATTTGACACGTTATGTGTAGTATTAAAAACGGAGTAATAGATCGTGAGAAATGAGTTAAACTTGCCTTTTAGATATCCAAAGAATAGTACTTACGCAATAAATGATATGGCAGATAATTTCACTTTCAAATCTATTCACATTCCGTATTTTGTAGATATACGAGGGCAATGTGAAAAGTCCCTGAAATATAAAACAGATGACGCCACAATCGAAAATCTCATGTGACATTATGATGTGCCTTCTTTAACTAGAACGCATTAAAATTTTCAGACTGATATGTCATTTAGTTCTGTTTTGACACTCATCGAACGCAAGCAACCTTGAAGATTTTTGTAAATATGCTTGGAAAAAACATTAAGCAAGTCAAAGCATGCCTTGTTAATTATGTGGACTCTTCACCATCGATTGGAACGATTCCAAGTTGGACGATTGGCGAGTTGAAGTGTACGAGACTGCTGAGGCTATGGGCATCTCAACCGACTGGGTACGAAATATTTTGCAAACATTTTTGAATATGAGAAAGCCGTGGACGAAACATAGATCCATCACAACACACCAGAGACCAAAGAACAGTCGAAATAGTGGACTTGTCCTGGCGAATAGAAGCCGAAAAAGGCCAAAGTGGGTTTATCGACCAACAAAGTCATGGCGACAGTTTTTTGGGATGCACAAAGTATTGTCCATATCGATTACCTTGAAATTATTATGCAGAGCTGTTGGATCGATTCGACAGCCAAAAACTAAAACAATGGCTACGATACGTAGACGATACTTTTGTCATCTGGACCCACGGAGAAGCCGCACTGACGAAGTTTCTGAGCCACATAAACAGAATTCACGAAAAAATCTAGTTCACAATGGAGATCGAGAAGGACAACCAACTACCCTTCCTAGATGTTCTTGTGAGCAAGAGAGACGGCAGAATAGGACACACCATATACAGGAAACCAACACACACGAATCGTCACCTGAATGCCCAGTCACATCACCATTCATCACAACTTCAAGCCGTAATGAAAACACTCATAACCAGATCAGACCGACTAACCGACAATGACCACGAAAAAACAAGAAATGCAGACAATACAAACCACGCTACAACAAAACGGGTTTTCACAAGACAATATCAGACATTAGCATTAAGGCCCTGACGCCAGACAAATCGAACCACAGAAGAAGGAAAAAGGAAACCCTGTCGCTAAAGTCCATCTCCCACACGTCAAAGGTACTACAGAGAAGATCAGCAGAATCCTCAAAAAACACAACATTGAGAAAAGTTTCAACACGACAAAAAAGATTGGTCAAATACTGCCCAACGCTAAATCCGAAATAAATCTGGAAACACAAGGAGTCTACGAAATACCATGCAAAGATTGCGGATAAAGCTACATAGGACAAACTAACAGAAAAATGAACATTCGACGTGAAGAACACCGCAATGCAGTCGCAAAGCAACGTTGTTGTGTTTTTTGATTTTTGATTTTTTGTTTTGGCCGATTTGGAGCGAAAGAAAAAAATGCTCTTCAACCAGGACCATATTATCCGTATTTGGCTCCCTGCGATTTTCATCCATTTTCAAACTTGAAGAAATGACTCGGCGGAAAGGGATTTGGCTCCAATGATGAGTTAATCGCTGAAACAAACGCCTATTTTGAAGGATTACCGAAATCGTATTATTTGGAAGGGATCGAACAATTTCAGAAACGTTGGACGAAGTGTATCGGGCTACAAGGAGATTATGTTGAAAAATAAAATGTTTTGACCAAATAAATCATTTCTTGTTTCATTTTTCAGGGACTTTTCTTCTTGCCATAGCACGAGAGCATCACCGAAAAAAATTTTGTTAAACCATATTTAGTGAAAAAACTGGTTCTTCATTGCACTAGTGTAACAAAATATTTTTGTATTACTTTTAGCAGCTATAAGTTAAACAAACAATGTCGTCCCAAAAACATTCCTAACCTTTTTTTATCAATTACCGAGATGAAAAATACACTGTCCAAGCTATTGGTGTGAACACGTTTGCTAAAATCGCGTATGAAATTGCAAAATGTCTGCATTTGGAGGATCCTGAACTATACACAGGGCACTGCTTCAGCAGATCTCCACAACACTTCTTGCATGAACGTAGAAAAAATATTGTATGCAACTAGTGCAAAAAGTGTTCATTATACCACTAGCGTAGCTAATTCCCGCTCCACCCCCCCGCATATAAACTCTTTGCGCCCCTTCCTTTTTCTTAATAAAGGAAAATAACAAATATACTTTGAATTTTAACTAAAAATAATCAACATATTTTGATTATTAAAAATAATTTGTTATTTACACGTAATTAATAGTATATTTTATAATATATTATAATATACCAATAAGTATTTTGCAACACTCGAAATCAACGTTTTGATTTTTTCTTGCGCCTCTACAGACGTGTGCCCCCCTGCGCCGCGTTATCTACGCCACTGCATTATACTCGACGTGTTGTCCAACTCGTCCCGACGGGCGAGAGCTCTCTTTACTTGTTGCATAACTAATTGTTAAGTCAATTACGATTTTTACTTGTTTATCACGATGTCACGAAAATTATGGTTAACAATAAATATTAAAAACGGAACACAGAGCTTTCCATTGGTTCGCCATTATCTCCTTTAGTAGCAGAAATATTTATGAATTACTTGAAAAATCAAACACTAAATTCAAAATTCCACCACATGATTGTATAATGGTATCGCTATGTGTGAATTTTTATTAAATTTCATTATATCAAACCTAATTTTTTTATATACATGTATTAAAAATGTGTGTGATATATTATTGAATAAACTATCAATTTTTGAAAGATAATAATTTTTCTTGTAGTACTTGATAATGGCACGTAAGAGTAGACCCCGAGACATTAGTTAATATCTAAAAATATGGATTCGGAGAATCTAACAAAAAATTTTTAACACGGTTCAAAATTATTGTATACTACATAAACGTCGAAGCCATAGATAAAGATAAGACAGTGGCACGAACACTTAGGAAGGCCTGTACAAAAATTCGAGTCTTCGACCTTACTAATTATTCCTACTGGTGTTAGCTGTTAGTTTAATATATTTCCCAGCAAGAGGTCTATGAGTTTACAGTGAAAATAATTATCTGTAATGACATATTATCCGGAGAGATAGTTGCAGACAATTTTACAAAATGGTAGATCAACAATAATGACGTCTTCCGTTATATTGAACAATTAAATAATATTCGGTGAAAGTTCCGTATCAATTTCTTGCCAATTGCGTGAAACCGGCATTACTTAATGACCGCAGTTTGAAACCAGTTTGATCTCTATTTGATCACTCAAATAGTATGTATGAGTAGGTATTGTATCATTAAATTGATATTATTCTAAGTACATTCATTTTAGTTAGTAATTATCATTTTCGGGGATTACGAATTCTCAGAATTGAATCGAGTCATTTATTTATGATTAATAAGGATTTTAATGAATTATATTGAGTCAGATAGCCTTCGTATTAATGCCATTACATTCCAACAACTAGATACACCTATCACATCTCTATGAACTTACACATTGATTGCTCATCGGCGTGACTTATCTCAAGGAAATTGGAATATAAGATATCATTGAAAACGCTTAAAATATTGGCATATCCATCATGCTTGCTTGGGGGAATTCGATTTTTTTTTAAATACTAAGTCACACTGAGTGAATAATTCAGAAAATTCTACTCATTCATCTAATCAATTATTTCGATTTTTAAATGACGTTGGAGTCATGTAAACACTGAACGTGTAATAATAAAATTTCATCCTGTAATTATAATCTATCCATAAATTTATATATTGTGATAATTGGTTTTGATTAGTGAACTTGCATATCTCATTTATTTACGACGTATTAACAATAGCTTCTGATAAAAGCAAACACTAATATTTCTCACAGATACCTGACTATCATGAAAAAATGTGATAAACGATGAGTCAAGAACAGGTTATTATTAGATATATTTAAATCTACTCACAATTACACATACCGGCAATTTATTCAAATAATAATAAACCTCAAATTGAGGATATTAACATTATTATACGACATAAAAATACCATTTAACAGTTAAATTATACGCAATTATCCGCTTTCTATGGTTATCCAACCGTTTTAAATCATGACGAACTAATTCCAATTATTAGGAAATATTCCGAACATTTTATTTTATCACTATGGAATTTGCCTCTTGTTAATTATGATCACAATAGTTGAGAAGATTCATTTGAATTCAAAAAACATTGAATACGATTCGGTTATATTCACACCATCGAATAAGTTCTATCTGTTGGAATGATGCAGAATACTTTTTGCATTATTAGGTTAATTATTTTATTTTTCCAAATGTGAGGTCACCACAATTATGTTTTCCATCATAATTCATTACCTTGATGTTGATAAGTGATTTTAAACTTTAATAAATGATATGTGGAATTATTTACGTCACGTTTGTTATAAAATGATTGATGAACACGAAACTCGCACATTGCCAACTAGATTTCGAGTTTGGAATGACGACAAAGTTGTAAAATGGTCCTTCGAGCGGGAATTCGTCAAGTAGGTATTTGAAAGAATTATTACGAAGGTTGAGCTCAATCTTGAACTTCCAAAATCGCGTAAAAGAGAAAATACTAGAAAGTGTTTACAAATTATAATATTATTCAAGATATCAAGATAATATGTCTCAAAAATTTTTGGTTATACCAGATGAACAGCGTTTAATGAAAGGTTCCATTATGTCATAATCTTTATATTCTAAATATGGTAATAGATCAACGTTGTCTGCTAATTCCCAACAAAAGCGCAAAAAAAAATCGTGAACGCCTAGAAAATGTTGTATAAGCCGTTGTTTGTTTTTTGTTTCAGGCTAACTGGATGCATTTAGTTTTTAGTGCAGGCAAATGAGTATTGGAGCCGTAAATCCTTGGAGAAGGGTCGATTTTGATGGAACTTCTCTTCAGAATATTATCAGAAACAAAGTCTACTTCATAGATAGTTGTGCAAATTGCTTATATTGTATGTAAACAATAAATTAGCTCATTTTTGAGATTACATGAGAAATGCTAAATTTCACCATTTTTGATCGGGTACAGACTATTTTTGGTCAGTGAACATATGAAAATAGTTGAATTACCTTCATTCGTTATAAACAAATTATTTATCAACAAATAGATGAATTGGCCGACTCCGATTTTAGGGTCGTTTTCGGTTAATTTTGGCATTCGGAGTTCAATTTTATCTTCAATATCGTCGAATGTATACCCACAAATTTGCTAATTTATTATAAACAAATTATATTATTTATTAATAAATAGATAATAACAAATAAAATCGTAACAAATAAAATCGTAAATAAAATAAGATATAGATAGACATTTGAGTATTTTCATTCATATATATATGCTAAAATATAATAAATCGGCAAAAATTCCACACAAATTTTTTTTTTCAAACTTGAACTTTTTACTTTTTTCTCACAAAATATGCAATAAAAGTTGTTTAAAATATCATTTTGCTTCGGAATTCATTAGTCGCATGTCCATTTTAGTAAAAAATTGGGTAGTTTAGATCCGATAGACATGGGTTCATTGGACACCTATACATAACCTATGTATATTATATATTTGTATTTGATATGTATATGTATTTATATGCAAATATAAGAGTAATGGCGCCATAAAAATCATAAATCATATCCAAAATATATAATAACAATAAATGTCCAAAAACTAGTCCAAATTTTGGAAATGAATGGATGACGCCCATAAGTTAAATAACATACAAATAGCTTTCATTTGAGACCACCCCAAAATGACAAAAGATATTTGGATTTGAATTTTTTGGAAAAAATGGACTAAAATTGAGCTTTAGGGAAAACCAAAGATTTTCGACCAAACCTAAAACTATTTTTTTATTTTTGGAAAGAGTTACCTTCACCTGAATTTTCAGC
Source organism: Endomychus coccineus (assembly GCA_958510875.1). NCBI lineage: Eukaryota > Metazoa > Arthropoda > Insecta > Coleoptera > Endomychidae > Endomychus > Endomychus coccineus. The sequence goes on from OY294070.1 coordinate 13,398,494, forward strand.
TGAATTGATCGATTATTGCCTCTTGCAGATCAATTTGAATTTTTTCCTAAAATACATCTATATATATTTATATTGTGAGAGGGGGCATGAACCGATTTTCAAAAACCTTGAACCAATGGGTTCCTCTGACAGCCAGAATAAAACGGTACCAATCTCAAACCTGAGCCAAATCTCTAAGGTCTTAAAAAAAATAAAAAAAAGTACCTCTCAAAAAGCGCAAAAAAACAGTTTTTGCCCAATTAAACTGGGTGGCACCCATTTTGGTAATTCAACTTTATGGTATGTTGCTTGGGCCATCAATACAATAATATTTTGAGCCGGGTCCCGTTAACGAGCGCGAAAATTGAACAAAAAATCATAACTGCCCTCCACTAGATTCACAATCGAGTTTGTAAATACCGGATTTGTCGAAGTCGGAAACTTTATCTTACATCTATAAGCTGATTGTATTAAAAATTTGGAAAACAAACTATAGAATTTATTAATTACTAAAAGATGATAAGTGAAACATTTGAATTTTATTGAACTATTTGAATATGGCTTTAGTTTGCGATCCAGTTTCCTTCCCTGTTTAGAAATTATATTATTGATCAAAGATTTGTCGAAACCATTGTTCAAAGCTATTTGCTGAAGTTTCTCAACTTCGTTGTTGTAACTTTGCTGGCTCAAGTGGACGTTCAATAATCTATGAACAACTGAAGCTATTTTATATTTAAATGGTGTAGCTGAAACCACCGGAGTATACCTATTTGTTTGAGTGAATTTTCTGTATACCTAACCTAACCTGACCTGATCAACAATAAATTAAGATACGTTCACCTGCAACCTTGGGATGAACCCAATTGCTCTTTAAAGCAATATTGTTTGCTGTATAGTGGCATTTCCATCGACTTTGTATTATTGAAAATATGCTGTTTGAGAATGTTGCAAGTTGTTTGATACGCCATGTAGACATTATAAATAAAGACATACCAAATTATGGTAACATCGAAATAAATTCTGTAAATTCTCTTAATTACTTCTGAAAAAACGATACAAACGGATTATTGACAAATATTATTATATATGTTGATAACCTTCATCATCTCACATATTCCAAATTCCATGGTTCCATGAGATTGACTTAAGCCGTCTAGAGGTGGGGACAACCTCCTTGGCCGATCCTGTACGAGTTGTTTCATTGCCAACGATTTGAATTTCGGAAAGTATTTAAATGTGAGAAAAAATACATTAGCAATTTAGACAAGGAAACGCCTAAGGCCCCTTTTTGACCTTCGCTTAATTAAATTGATAATTGTCTCGACGTTCCTCAAATTAAGAAGCATTGAGATAATTGACAACAACTAGAGGCTCAATTAGGATTAGTGGGTCTAACAGGTTAGTGCAACGAAATAGTACTTTCTGAGTGAAAACACAACTGAAGATGGGATAGGACAACCACAAATCTGTGGGCCATTTCTATAAGTAATATAAAAAGCAAAAAAAATTAGCTCACTCTTGAGATTACATAAAAAATGCTAAATTTCACCATTTTTCATCGCTCAAAGAATATTTTTGGTTAGTGAACATATGAAACTAGTTAAAAAAAGTAGAGAAAAATATCTAGGTAATTTAGAAGGAAATGTATAAACGAAAAAGCAAGTCATTAAATTGCGATTTATATGCAGCTGAGGGTAACCTCTTTTATTCATTTTTATCCCTAAATATTATTTAAACAGGCACATTTTGATTCATAATGATGATGGCAACTTGATGGCCGAAAGGTCTTCAGTACTTTAAGAGTATTTTTAGTGGAACAAGGGTAAATATTTCTTATTTATAGTGCTGTAGGGTATCCCCAGTGTGAACTCTTTTATACTTGGCTACTATTATTATTTCATCTGAGATCATACAATTGTTCCCGTCGAGCTAGAGTTCGGATTCAGAATCATTAAAACAACGAGACCTTCAAACGAAAGTAGGCAAATGTAAAAAAAACTCATAAGTCATAACGTATCATTCTCAAATAGCATATTTTCAATAATCAGCTATTGACATCCATCCAAGAATTTTGTTCCTTTAGTCCAGTCATTATAGGAGATTTTTGAGCAAATAATCGAAATTTTTGGGTACAGCTCAATTTTTGTACCAAAGTGTAGGTTTTGGTATCTGAAAACATGTGTCACTGACGCGCCTGCGCGCGCATATTAGCATTCGTCAGAATAGATATATATATATACGTTTTTTTGCCATTTTTTGCACAAAATGGAGAATATATCCAAATGTATGCATTTTATCGAAAAAATAAAGAGGAGTAAAGTTGTTCAGAATTAAATTTCCTATAAAAAAGCATTATTTGATTTTCCGATTTTCTTCGCAGTTTTCCCGGGCGCGTGAAAATAAAATGCATATATATATATTTTTCAGTAAAATCGAATTTTCTCGAAACAGAAGCGTTCTATCAAAAAAAGTTTCAAACAAAAGTTGTTCAGAATGTCATTTTGCATAGGAAAGCACTATTCTGATTCCAAAATTTTCCGCGAATTTCCCATTTCAAAGCCTTAAACAAAAAAATACACGTATAAGTCGTATTTTATATATAACAAAAAATTTAAAAAACAGTTCTGGAGCTTATATAGTGCATTTTAGCGAAAAAATCAATAGAGAAAAAGTTGCTTAGAATTAAATTTCCTATAAGTACACACTATTCGATTTCCCGATTTTCCAGTCATTTTCAAAATGAAAAACAGACGTATCGACAAAGTCAATTTTTCTCAGAATCGGAGCGTTATATGAAAAAATGATCCAATCAAAAGTTGTTCAAAATAGGATTTTGCATAGAAAAGCACTATTGTGTTGATAAAATTTTCCACGAATTTTCCATCATGAGGCTGAAACAAAAAATGCAAGCACACGTGTCTTTCTTAAATAACATAAAATACTAAAAAAACGTTCACAATTTCATAATATTGTTTGAATGGTAAAATGAAAATAAAAAGAGAAACTAACGTTGAAAATCATGGGAAAATTAATGGATAATTTTCCGCAGTTTTATAAATATGGGCTTGATACGTTTCATTGCCTAGATTATCCAACTCGCTGAGCAAGACTTTGATGTAATATTTCAATTCAAAAATACCATTCATCGAGATTCAATTTTTTTTTTTCGTTTTTTACGACACAGTAGGAAATTTAATATAGTTTCTTTTTTTCTAATTTAAAATTTATTGGTAAATTTAAAAAAATCAACTTCTGGTAGTATATAATGTAATGGATGAAAAAAGGATTTTTTGGAGCTGGGTAAAAAAAAAGGTTAAACATAATTTTTATATACATATTTATATATTTATGAAATTATAATATTTTATTTATTTTTTTGTACATCATGTAATCATGGACTTTTATATCTTGGTTTTTTACTTATATTTTCTTCATCAGTACTGTTTTCTTCGCTACAATCTCCATATTCTACATGTATAGAGTAAGAAGAAACATCTGGTTCAATCTGAACCTCTTCATTATCATAAATTATTTCTTCCAGATTATCATCAAGTAAAATATCATTATCATTTGATTCAACCCCATCAATTGTTTTTTCTAAATTGTTATCATGTAAAATCAACACAATAGTGCTTTTCTATGCAAAATCCTATTTTGAACAACTTTTGTTTCGATCATTTTTTCATATAACGCTCCGATTTTGAGAAAAATTGACTTTGTCGATACGTCTGTTTTTCATTTTGAAAATGACTGGAAAATCGGGAAATCGAATAGTGTGTACTTATAGGAAATTTAATTCTAAGCAACTTTTTCTCTATTGATTTTTTCGCTAAAATGCACTATATAAGCTCCAGAACTGTTTTTTAAATTTTTTGTTATATATAAAATACGACTTATACGTGTATTTTTTTGTTTAAGGCTTTGAAATGGGAAATTCGCGGAAAATTTTGGAATCAGAATAGTGCTTTCCTATGTAAAATGACATTCTGAACAACTTTTGTTTGAAACTTTTTTTGATAGAACGCTTCTGTTTCGAGAAAATTCGATTTTACTGAAAAAAATATATATATGCATTTTATTTTCACGCGCCCGGGAAAACTGCGAAGAAAATCGGAAAATCAAATAATGCATTTTTATAGGAAATTTAATTCTGAACAACTTTACTCCTCTTCATTTTTTCGATAAAATGCATACATTTGGATATATTCTCCATTTTGTGCAAAAAATGGCAAAAAAACGTATATATATATCTATTCTGACGAATGCTAATATGCGCGCGCAGGCGCGTCAGTGACACATGTTTTCAGATACCAAAACCTACACTTTGGTACAAAAATTGAGCTGTACCCAAAAATTTCGATGAAAATCTCCTATAATGACTGGACTACTTACTCCAGGTTCACAAAGTTGATTGAAGTGCCACTGTATGACAAGCAATATTGCTTTAAAGAGTAATTGCGTTCATCCCAAGGTTACAGGTGAACGTTTCTTAATTTATTGTTGATCAGGTTAGGTTTAGTTTGAATAGTTTAAATTCTATAACAAGTCATTTAGCTGTTGACATTTATAATTATTATCTTTCCTTGTTTACGTATTTTGCATGCATAGGAAACAAATTTAGATTTCAGAAAGTAATAATCTAAATTCTTAAGCATTTATTTTAAAGCTAGATACAAGCCTACAATAATTTATTGATTTGCACAAAATCACGTTTCCAATAATTGAGTATTTGAACTTGATTGCTTTAGATTTTATTTTTTAAAACTCCCATAGTGGTTTCATATAGACTGCTCAAAAAATGAGAGGAACACTTCTTTGTATCAATATAACTTTTATTGTAGAAATAATATACATATGAGACATTTAAATTCCTGAAGCCACACATGTTGTCCTAATAAAGTAATGAATTGAAGGATCAAGGAACCATTTATTATTAAGGTATGATTAACAATTTAAAAACATTACGAAAAACTAAGTGTCGGTGAACTCATTTAGACGTTAACAGAACTGAAATGCGGCATCTTAGTGAAGTAAAAGTTGCTCGTGCTGTTTCTTTGGTTGAAATTCTAAGTTTTAAATAGTTCGAAAAAGCTACGAAGTTTTAGTAGTTATTTTGTTTATGTTAAGATTTTTTTTTCTTCACACAATAGCTGATTTTATTCAATTTTAAATCGAGATGGTTTGGTCTCTATTAAATAGTTTTATTAGAAACTAAATACCAAGAAAACTACATAGTACCTAACATAAGTGTTTTCTAACTTTGTTATCCGAAATAATCCATTTTAAGATTTAATACGGTCATACGTATTTGCTTACATGCACCGAGTTACATAATAATGACTTAGGAATGAGTTACGTGTAAATTCTTGGGTAATAGGTCACATTAACATATATGTCTACTATATTTTCATATTTACGTACGTTTCGCTCTCATGAACATCATCGGAAAACGTTTGAAAATTAATTCATCAACAAACGCGCTTTAGTTTGTTGATGAACTATTTTTCAAACTTATATAGTAAATATAAAATGTGTGTTAATGTGACCTATATTCCTTGAATTTACACATAATATAGTACCAAATTACAAAATAATTGTCAAAGCTGTATTCTTATGTATTTTGATACGCTCAACATGATGGTGTAGTTCAAATTTGGATTGAATCTGTGCTCAAAAACCTATGGTCATTTTTTGGACCCAAATCATGTCCATTTCTCGATTTTTTGAGTTTTGAGAGAATACTATGAGTTGTATGAGAAAATGTTGAAACAAAAGTTGTTGGAAAAATTAATACGCGATTTTTGGCTCTCGCCCGAAGTCTTTTCGAGGTTGTGAGTCCAAGCTAGGGCCTATTTAGTGTGTTTTCTAGCACATTGAAAAATTGAGTATTTGTCAGAGAGTTTTTGTTTTTTTCATATTCTGTTTCAGTGTTCTTTTTTCTGGGTTCCGGTATTTTGACCTAATTCATTTTTTGACGCAAAAATCGTCCATTTTGAAAAATCCGTATTTTCCAAATTTTAGACGAAACACTCATGTTATCCATCTAAAACCAAATTCATTCAAAATATTTCATTATTATTCACCTAATATCCAAAATTCAAGCATTATGGTTCAAAGACAAACTTTGGCGTCATTTTGAAAATTTTGGACCACTGAAAAATCCACATTTTTTGAGGTTAGAATTTTTTTACGGAGTGAAGATTCTAGATTGTATTATATATCTTTATAATGAGTATTATTAGCTAAAGCAGAACAATATGAGTTCAGTAGAAGTGGAGCTATCCTAATAAATGTGTTTAGGCCTCTAGAGGGCCCAATTTTTGCCCTATCGACAAAAACGTTGGATCAAATTACAGAGAAATATATCGGCTATGTAAGTTTGAAACGAATTTCATCATAAAAAAACTAGTGCGGAATTTCATTTAGCGGCAATAAGCGAGCGTTGGTTAAATAGATTCCGCTCGCGAAATTATAGTTTTTTTAAATATTTTGAAATGCACCTGAATGCTTATACTCGTTTTGTGTGGATGTGGGAGTGTATGTAGACGTTTTTTTATACAATCCACAGTTTTCTCTCAAAACGCAAAAAATTGAAAAATGTCCATTTCTGGGTCCAAAAAATGGCCATAGTTTTTCGAGCACAGGCTTAATCCAAATGTAAACCACACCATCGTGTTCAACGCGTCAAAATACATTAGAATAGACCACAATTAGAACTTTCCTTAGACTATAACGTTAGCTTATATGTACATTTTTGGGAAATAGATCACATTATCACTGATATCTATAATATTTTCGTCATTTCGTACATTTACGTAAGCATTTCACATTGAAATTAATGTGATAAAGGTGCTTAGTACAATCAGCTTAAAGAATCTTGAGCTTTAGTTGGTGTGACTTAGTTTTCAAACGTCTTCTGATGATGGTCGGGAGACCGAAACGTAAGTAAAGGAGAAAATGTAATAGATGTACGTGTTAATGCGACGTATTTCTTAAGAATTTACATATAATTCAAAGCTGGCTATAATAAATTTCTGATATAAGAAAGTAATTGGTCTCGTTCCTATGTCGAAAATTTATTTAAGTGATATTTCTAGATCGTTGCCAATAATTATTCTCTGAACGCTAGTAAAAATTGACACAAAACGTCTTGCATTAATTAGTTTTTCTCAAGATAGATTGAATTCGCTTTCTAAATCTGTTACACTTCGATCACCAAAGCGGTAACAGTACCCAAACGCTGTTTCCGCGAATTATAACGTGTGACCTAATTAGCAAAAACAAACGAACTTCGTCGTCTACGACTACTCGATCCGAATGAAACAAAACACTATAAGCAAACAATCTTACACACACATACAGACAGAATTTCTCAAGAATACCGTTTGGAAAGTATAATATAAACTATATAGTATAGTACCATCTTCAACACCTTTGATGCACACACAAACAAACAAACAAACACAGGTTCACAAAATTTATCGTCATCAAAGGCCTACTTACTTTTTTTATTGAGAGTGTTGACACTTTTAAACACGCGCGGGCACGATCTATTTAAAAACAACTGTCAAAGAAGGAGTACACGGTGGTTCTGGTACCACTTGTGGGATGAACGACGTTTGGAAAGTTACTGAATGACTGAAGACAGCACCCGACGTGGGTTTGAAGTCGTTACACCTGATTGGGTATGTTGATGATCGGTCTGGTGGGGCGTTTAAATTGTACCTGGTCTATGTATATAATATAGAATAGCGTCGATGTTAAAGCTCAGGTCTTGTTACGTGTACTAACTAACGATATTATTACGGTGTGAGATATGTTGGCAGGTAATGCAAATGCAGAGAATGAAATGTACGCGTAACTTATCCCCTCTAATATGCAACATTAAAGGTATGTTACACTCTCCGTATACAGACCAGCGTGATAGACCAGTCGCATGGTCCACCGAATCCCCTGCGAATCCGGCAAAATTAGATATGTCTGGAATGTGATCGAATCCCTTTTTCAGCTATTGCATATAGCTTTTATCGCGGGCTTTGAGCGCGGCGACCGAATCAAGAAATTCCGTAACGAAAAATAATGCAAGACCTAAACACCTAACATGTGTCAAATTAATTAGTTAATTTGAAGTTTCTAAAAGTGAGAAATTTCGCAATTTTATACGAATGTTATAACACTCTAGCGCTTTAGACTCCGAGATTTTCACGTGGCCTATCGAAATTAGAAGGTTCGAATTATCTGAAAACATAATTGCATGAACTCCAGACGTCCTCTGTAATTAGCTACGAACGAAATCATTTTGACATATGCCTCTAGGAGCTCGCTACGCGTCAGTTAGGGTTTATACGTTAGACGCGCGTAGCAGAGACCTGAGAGTACCTGTTTCTATTAAGCTATTGCATATATTGCATATAGCTTTTATCGCGGGCTTTGAGCGCGGCGACCGAATCAAGAAATTCCGTAACGAAAAATAACAGGAACTCATTTATGTTGCGCTCTCTCGGGTGACTAATATTGAAAAATTGTATATCACGACAAAAAACTATAATTCTACATTCAAGTTTTATAATAATCGAAGGCAAGCTGCATCGACTGCATCTTTGTTGCAAGAATTCAAAAGACTGCCTTTAAATAGTGTTCAGACGACAGCTCAAAGTGTCTTAGATTTCTTCAGTAATAGAAAAAGCATTTGAATAATGACTTTCAATTGCCAAAGTCTAAATAGTCACAAATACGATTTACAAAATTCAGTTACGAGACAAACAAATGTGTTACTTCTTACCGAATCTTGCATGGCGCATGATAATCCGATTGAAATACCTAATTTCAATTGTATTGTTCAACTCAAACGAGATACTGTTCCAAAAGGTGGGGTAGCTATTTACCAAAATAATAATAATGTTACTAATATTATGACTCCGAATATTGAAATAAATATTGCACACGTCAGCGATGTTAATGTTAGGCGCTCATTTCTTGGAGATATTTGTGCGTGCTTATGCAAACTTAGAAATGGCCTACACATAGTCATGGTAGCAATTTACATTTCTCCGAATCCAAAATTGGACGAGGTAGAGCATTTTATTCATCGCACTTTACTGGAGTACACTGAAGAAGGGTCGAAAATACTTGGTACAAATGGTAATAAATTTCCACTTATCTTGGCTGGCGATTTCAACATCAACTTCGCTGATAAAAAATCAGAGCGGTTGACAACTTTTCTTTCGGAAAAATTGAATTTGAAAATGAAAAATGATCCACAAGAATCCACAACAAAATATGAGGCCACCATTGACGCGTTATTTTCCAGATATTTAGAGGATATCAAGTCTCAAACTTATGTCTCTTATTTCAGTTACCATAAACCTATAGTTTCAATGATAACAAAGTCCTGAATAACCTACATGTATTGTAAGATAATTAAAATATTTTAAACGATATCAACTTCTCATTTATTCAATAAAAGAAAAAAATTTGTTTTCTTATCGGTCACCACGCTCAAAAAGTGTAACTTGAATTAATATCAAAGAAAAAAAATACTGCATAAATTAAAAATAAATAAATAATTATAATTGCATAAGTTGAGAAAAAATGCTATGCAATAGCTTCACCGCGGCAGTTCACTTCAAAATTTCTCCAATTTTCCGAGGTCACAAATGTTCAAGGCCCCGCCAAAATTCGACATTTATAGCAAAATGTAATTTGATAGTTACTTTAGGTAACATTTGTCAAAATCTACAAAATGCATTTCGTTTTTAGTCAAAATTTGCATTTTTCAAAGTGCAATCGCAATTTTACGGTTTTCCGCGAAATTCAAATTTTGGCCACATAAAAAAATGCAGTGAAAAGTAGAATAAAAATGCTAACAAAATATTTTTACTATCTTTTTTCTATTCAAAAAAAATGGGCCTTATCTCGGGCCTTCAAATGGCTTCTGCCTTGACATATTCGACGCGTATTTAAATTATCTATGACTTTGATTGGAGGCTTCATTTCAAAATTAATTCCCGGAACGTTTCAAGTTTTTTCGCAAGCAAATGGAGATAACTTTTCTAGCGGCACTCCAGGAATTTTTTAACTATTTTTCCCGTCTTGAGTGCCCCCAAGAATATGAGTCTATTTCCTAGGATCTCTTGAATTATGGTTGTAAAAAGACGGTGCAAGGGCTTGAACCAAAGATCGGTTCATGGGAACTAGAGCCTCAAAATGCCATTAAGTTCACCAGCGGATGTAAAATCAATAATTGTGGTGCAGCTTGTGGATGCAGATCATCTGGTTTTATCTTGTGTGCTCAGTCACTTGCAAGCACTGCGGAGGTCAGGTTTCTGGTGCGGGAATGTACATAAAAAGGCCAGAGATCACCACTATCTCAGGGACTCTAGGCGCTTACTGCACGGTTTTTCAGGTGGAGGTTCACGCAATATTGACTTGTGCCATGGAAAACCTGCGAAGGCACTATGGACATAGGTGCATATATATTTGCATAGACAGCAGGTCGGCTCTGGGAGCTCTCAAATCACCCAGAGTCACATCAAGGCTTGTCAAAGAATGCTGGGTTCACTGGCTGAACTAGCCAGGAGAAATAAAGTTCAACTCATCTGGGTCCCTGGACACAGTGGAGTTGTAGGAAACGAAATGGTCGACTCCTTGGCCTGGCGAGGGTCATCTGGCGCCCCCATCGAGCCGGAACCAATGGTCGCTTTATCAAATCATGTGGGGAGTCTCGCCCCTCTGGACCAACTGAATAAAGAATGGTCTGAACTGTGGCGAGAATCACGACGCATGAGGCAGGCCAAGTTCTTCATCAAAGAGCCTGTGCCTAGGCTATCAAGGAAACTCCTTTCTCTGGACAGAAGGGACATCAGAGAGATGACTGGAATCTTAACCGGTCACTGTCGTCTTAACAAACATCTCCACACTATGGGCATCACAGATGTCCCCATATGGAGGAAATGCAGAGAGTCGGAAGAAGCTGCCTCTCACATCCTGTTGGAATGCCCAGCATTAGCATTTCTCAGGCACCGACACTTCGGAGAATCAAAACTGCTCCCAGAAGAACTTTTGGAAGCCAGCATTGGCAATATTCTGGATTTTTGGCGAATCACAAACCTGCTAGAATAGAATGGTCTTCTGACGGGGAGCACAATGGGCCCAATTAAGTGGCCTAAGTGCATCTGGGGGCTAAGTTCCCTCCCCTCCAATGATGATCCAATGATGATGATGATGGCTGTGGAGGACAAAACAGCAACAACGTGCCTTCATTCGACCTAGAGGAAACTGAGATGAGGCTCCCTCCCAGGTTTCCAATGACCCTTTACAGTGCCGTGCGGTGTATTTTTTCAGTATGATGCAAGTCTTCGAAATGCCGTCCCCATATTTGTGATTAAAAAAAAACTACAGAAAAATGTGAAATGTGAAATATATTTCTATAATATATTTTCAAACGTAACAATTTCCTATAAATAAATATAAACTCGTGAAAACTTGAACATAAACATACATAGACTATAATTTCACTGTTCGATCTTTACATTTGCAAATTCCTGAATAAGGGATGTATAGTCAAGAGAAGCCAGCTAATGTACATTCAATAGAAATCACTGCCAGATTTGTAAGCTTTGACTTTCCGTTATTAGGTTGAAACAAATTTTCACTTCTTCCTCAAAAGGCTAAGCATTGTGAAGCCAATAGTCTAATTATTGCAATAAATCTTTTAAGAACTCCTCTCCAGTGCTGAATTTCCAAATCCAAAATTTTTTCATATTCGGCATCAATAGTTTGTTTCTTTTTTAAACGAGTGTCAAATTTTTTCCATTGTCTGAAAGAGTTTCTGCGATATTCAGACTTTTCGTGCATTGTGAGCGCACGTACAAGATTTCCCCAGTCAGAATAACCTTTTTTAGACCAATCATGGGAAGACGAATTATCAAACAATATGCCGCAAAAGCAAAAAACGGCATCAGTTGTAACAGAGTAAATCAACCAATTTCTGTCAACGATTTCACCATTGCTTAATACTTTGCAATAATGAGAGGGTGGAAATTTGCGCCTTCCTGTGTTGATAGGAAATTTCAGTTCTTTAACTTGATGTGGACCTCTCTCAACTAGTATCTGACGAGTTTTGGATGCCATGCAGAAAATATTCCATAGTGCAGGATCGTCAGAGATCTTGTCTATTTGCTGGAACTCGCTGCCATTGCTACCCTGCTCTTGATAATCTTCTGGGGGTGTGATTTCTTGGTTTTCTTCAACAGTTTCTTTAGGAGGTGATTCAGATAGCGCTGATGAGTCCACCACATCTGAAGAGGCTGCTGTTGATGTGGATGTAGACGTTTCTGACTGATGCTTAGGGACCAAGATTTCTTTCATGACATGGGTTAGCTTTCTTCCTTCTTCATCTTCCTTTAAGCGTTTCTTTTTATATTGGCTTACAGACAGTGTTTTCCTTTTCTGATCCACGCTGTTATAAGAATATCAATTACCTTATAACATGTATCGTAAATTAAATTTAAACTTGATGTTGAAATCGATAGGAATTACGCACTTAAAAAGCTAGTATTCCATTCTCTTACCTTTTTAGGCTTTTTAAAACATAGGTATTTAACAACGTACCATAACATGATTCCAGTGTATGTTTAGGAGTTAAACTCCAAACGTATGAAAAGTACCTTCTATAGGACAAGGCCTGAACCCTAGATCGTGACGTCATAAGCAACAGGCACCCGTACGTTACTACAAAATGGTGTAATACTGACAGTAAGACGAACGTTTTATTTATTTTTTAGGGCATATATGAATACTTACCGTTTAAATGGGGTTACCAGACGTGAACGGAGTCCTTAGTTGCACCCCATTTGTTTTTATTAGTCTAAAAAACCTGTAGTCTATTGGTTCTTTTTGAAATTTTCCTGACAGTATGAAATTCAAATCAAACTCATTAAAACAATACGAAATTGCTTCTAAAATGCAAAAATTAGGAAGCCATTTTGGAGTATGCAAAGGCATTATCTGATTTCATATGAGTAATAGCAAAATTAGAGAAAATCGAAGTAATTTGAGAACACCTAATGATAAAACAATGTTTTTGATAACACAATATTTTACCTTTGCTATAGTAATAATTAATATGATGATTAATTCGATAAATTCGTACTTTTGCTAGAAACAGGAAGCTTCACAATGAAATGGAATGTTATCTGGAGGTTTCATTGGCTTCGTTACCTTAAATACGTAAACTTATTTACTGTTCATTATGGTCTTGTACCTTGATCTAATATTAAAGTCTCCAGTGAAAACCTCGCTATAGTTCAACAGTTAAGGACAAAAAATTCACACGATTTACATCAAATTGTAATAAAGGAAATCAAATTGTACTTGAATGTTTGGCCAAGGAAAGGCTAACGGTTCACTTGACGAAGAGGTGTATAAATGAACTTAAATCTGTAAGAATTGGAGGCAAGTCAAGTCGTTTTTGCATAATTTTTGCACTCTTCACCCTAGTTAGATAATAAAAAAATGAAGGCAGACGATTTGGAAAAGATGTGACGGTAGTTTTCGAACGCGGGAAAAAATTTACCTTCGGCAGATCGTTTGCATAAACTTCATTCCATCGCAATCAATATTGTTAATAATAACACAATATTCGCGATCAAAATTATCATTTGCTAATGGACAATATTTGATATTGCTATTGCACTAATAGCAAACCACACATTTTTCCACTGTACCTAGTCTAGCATCTTCAGAAAATTGAATTATTAATGTAAATATTGTTTCTTTTCTCCCAATATTATCTGCAAATGTAAATACAGATAACTAAAAATGTAGTTGACTCTTTGATGATGCAAGAAAAAGATGAATGAGATGCTCCATTTCACGGCAGGCTCATCTTCGCCGCAAGGAATTTCGCACTCTCTCTTGGCTCAGAAATGGTTCTAAACGTTGCTGCACCTCCTCGAAGTCATGCACAGGGGCAGTTTCCAATTACCCAAAATAATCAAGGAGGTTTAAAACGGGCCACCTTGCAGGTTTTGATACAGATATATCTTCCTATCATCTCCGTCCAGAAGACAATTGGAAAATGCGTCGTTGTACTATCGTACTGGAACCTCCTTTGGTGCCTTAGGTTCAAACGAATGTCGCATGAAAGATCATACAGTGTGTTTTGCTGCAAGTTCAAGGTAATTGGTTTGGTAAAACAACCGGACACCGTGCGCCCAAAATACCCATCCAACTGTTCAATGTAGAATGTACCTGATGTCTGGATTCCATAATAAAATCGGGATTTTCGTCAACCCACACAAGCGTATCTTGTAAATTATAAAGTTCGTTTCGTGTGAACCCGATTTCTTCAGTAAAAAAACTGGGTTCTCCATCCCATTTCCATTGCCCTTTCCCGCCCCTTAAAGCAGATTACCGTTCGTGCTAAAATGGCCCATTTGACATTCAAAACAAGAGGAAAATCACTGCCTACATGATATTTCGGAAAAACTACGTGAACCCCCTTCCCCATTCTTTGAAGCAGACAAGTCCCAATCTTGATAAAATTTTACACTCTTCGAACCTTCGAAACAAGATGAAAGTCACTTTCTACATGAGATTCCGAAAAAGCCCCCTCTTGCAAACTCTTAAAGCAAATAAGATTCGAAAAATTCTGAAAAACTTCCAAGGTCTTTTATAACTAATAATAATTCTTGACCCAGGTATAAATTATATATAAATTCTCGGGAAATAAGTCACACTAATACATATGCCTATTATTTTCGTCTTTATGCTGTAAACTTTAATTTACTTGTGAAATAGAAGTGAACAAGAACATAAATTTCCTAGATATGAACATTATGCGTGAGTCAGATGAAAAAATAAAAACTTCGTGATTTACTAAAGATGTTTGGTCTCAGCAATATCTTCACTTAAATTCCGTTGCACCAACAAGTTATAAAAAGCCTTACAGATCGCGCTGTTGAGTTGTCCCACCCAGAGGACCGTCCCAAAAATTAAAAAATTATTCGTAATACACTGCAAATGAGAGAACATCCAAAAAGATTTTTCAATCCCATCATTAAAGAAAGAATAAACAAAATTTATAATGGTAATGGTCATATATGAATAACATAAACGGTAATACAGATAATTAATAATTATTCTACACTAACAAGTATGCTTATTATTTTCGTTATCCTTTGATTTATATTTAATGAAATTAAGACCAAAATGATAAGCATATGTGTGTGACCTATATCTCTAGAATTTATATATAGGTCTTCCATAACTAAGCTATAAGGATCCGCGGGCGTTGTATCTGACTTAGTATCTGGAAAAAAATACTGGGAGGGAATAGCTACATACATATCAAGGGGGAAAAGTGTCTCTTTTCCTCCCGCGGATAGGTAGAGTTTTTGACATTAACATTCAAAAGAGGAAATGCACTTTACTGTAGAGGAATGTATATAATTTTTGCCACACCTTTTATGTCCATTTTCAAGAATGATTTTTAAAATCAGTTGGTTAGTTGGCATTGCCGAAACTTTGTTTACAATTTAGTGAAGGACGTATTTCAACGGATTTTTCTTATTTCAATCAGAAAAATGATCAATGAAAAATGGAACATGAAGCTGAGGATAGTATCCCTCAAGACGTTTTAGAATCTGCCAAGTTGGTATCGCTAAATCTTCTGCCAATAAAATCTTCTGAAAGATACGAGAAAGAGTACGAGTAACAAAATTTATATTTTACCTCCCTAGGGGAGAAAAGTGCTGTGTTTGTTCTACCCTAATTCAGGGGTAATAAACGTCATCTCCTAAGGATGTATTAGAAGAAAAAAATGTTCGATTCTGTAGCCTGGGCAACACAATAAAGGTATTTATACTGAGTTTTGTAAAATACGTATATTGTTAAATCGAACGAACTTTCATGTCATGAAATAGATAATAATATGACGTCTTTTCACATCTCTATCTACTTATAATCATTCCAACACATTTTCGGGTACTACTGGTGAGGAAAGTTAGTTGTTCATTGAATATTAATCCAAATAAATTATATTCAACTTTCCAAGGATTCTTTAATAAACATATTAATTTCTCTTTGAAGGGTGTATTCGTTTAAAAACTACATAAGCAAAATGCTATAGAAACAATTTATATTAATCTCGAGGAGTTTCTAACCCAAGCTGTGATGACTGCTCTGCCATATACATAAGTCCTTGATAAACAACACATGTCCATCTATTTTTTAAATCAATCAGAAGCTATCAAATGGTTGTAGAAGTGAATATGGTAGAAATAGAAGTCTTAAAGTGTTTTATATAATTATAAAAACAATTGGTGGCAAAAAAATATCGCTCTATAAATTAGAAGTGTTCATTGGTTATCCAACATCCAACTAATATTTACGTGAGGAATGACGTTAGTCCAAAATTTATGTTTTCTTTAAATTATGATTCAAGGAAATCGATGGTAGAAGCCATTAATCTATGGTTATTTATCATTATGGTTAAATGAATGAACAATTACTTTGTTTTTATACCACTTTCAATAATAACATGAAAATATTACTATAGTTTCAACACCGAAGTGCCATTGTCAAACAGATACAAAAATATGAAGTAAGCAATAAACATTAAAATACAATAGGGTATAACATAATGAGATTTGTACAATTAAGAGTGAGGGATTATCGGAAATTCCAAAACAGGTAAATACAGTATAAATTAAGAAATAATTTGAACATTAGGATAATTGTTATTTAATATTATAAGAGTGCTTTGCAAGACAAAGGTATAGGTAGGTCTAACTGATCATTTTGAATACCTAAATTAGGAAAAGTATGAAATGTTTGTAAAAAACGCTTAACAAATGTCGAGTCTGTTTTGTTATGTCTAAGAGAACGTTTAAAGTTTAAAGTTATGAGATGTTCCCACTATATAAAAATTACTATATTTGTTGTTTTTTTCTGTAGCATCATATTTAAGATGGCAGACTTTATTTAGTGGTTTGACAATGATTTCAATGAATTTAACACTAATGATTGTCTATTGTAACTCCTTTATTCTCAACCTAAGATAACCTAACGTAACGTAACCTACTAACCTAACTTTGTTGATATAGAATGCAAATATTGTAATCGCGCTAATTTTAATACTCATAATAAGTAATAATGATTGTTTATTGTAACCTCTTTGTTTATATCCTAACCTTACCTAACCTAACGTACTTTAACTTGAACTAACCTAACCTAACATAACCTAGTAAGCTAACTTTATTGATATCGAATGCAAATACCTAACCTAACGTATTTTAACCTAAAATAATCTAATCTACCTAACCTAACTTAACCTACTAACCTAACGTTGTTGATGTAGAATGCAAATATTGTAATCGCGCTAATCTTAACACTCTCGAAGAATATTCAGAGAATTAAATTGAAGCTAGGGACTCATTTTACGCAGTATGATTTCATCAGTTACACCGAATTTACGTAGGAATATGGAAATAAGACTCAATTTACGTTTTTCGAGATTCATAACATCATAACAATATCCTTAACGACCAAAGTAACATTTTCCTTTGTCTTGCAAAGCGCTCTTAGAATATTAAATAATAATTATCCTTATGCACATATTGTTCCTTAATTCACACATTATTGTCTCTATATCTACCTGATTATATGTTTCCGATGATGCCTTACTCTTAATTCTAGAAATGTCATTAAGTAACACTATTGTACTTTAGTTTTATTTACACTTAAACTATTTATTGCTTACTTCATATTATTGTATCTGTTTAATAATGGCACTTCGGTGTTGAAACTGTAGTAACGTTTTCATATTATTAGATAGATGGATAGATCGTTTATTCATTGAACTTTACAGATATGCCCTCAAGTGGCGTAGAACACGTCAGATAATAATAGGTAAATAGTTAAAATATAATACTGCAATAAAATGAAATATTCAATATTTAAAATTAGTAAAATTATTCTACAGATATGAAATATAATACTCTGTGGAATATGAGAAACATTTCAAAGAATATCTATATGGGGATCAGTTAAATAATCATTAAGCGTATAGTATGCTTTATGAATGAGTATTTCATTTAACTTGTTTTTCAAGATTAGAGTATGTAGTTTTTGCAGTGATGAAGGCAATTTATTGAATATTTTCAGGATAGTGAACTCAGAGTTTTTTTGTAAATATGTATAGTTCAATTTATTGCACTTATAGTTGTTCTTATATCTTGTGCCATGATCATGTTTCTGTAAGTAGTCTCTGAATATTTCCCGATTTTTGCAAACAAAGATCACTACCTCATAATCATAAGCATATAAACTATGTAAGGAAAGTATTCCATTTCCTACAGAATACTGTTTACAGCTTTCTGCCTGAGGCAACTTAAATATATATCTATCTAACACATCTTTTTTGAAGCGCGAACACCCTATGAACGTCGCCTGAGTTGCCCCAAAAAACTATTCTATATTTTAAAGTAGACTGGACATAAGCATGATAGGCAGTCATGGAGGCTTGAATATTCACTAGTACTGAAATAGTTCTTAGGGCAAAACAATGCCTTGATAGAGATTTTGCCACCTTGTCAATCGGCATGGACCAGTCAAGTCTTGAATCAATGATAATGCCCTGAAAAAGACAATACCGCACAGATTTGAGGGTGTCTACAGAGTTGTTAAGTACTGGTTTCCCCATAATAGACTACCCATTTTAATATTTGAATTAAACTTTTTTTAGTTAACAAAACAAACTTTTTATTTTACTAAATTACAGCTAACTCTTTGGGATTTATGATAACTTTAATTCTAACTTTTAAAAATTACGTCTTCTAAATGACCTCCACCAACTTAAACACATTTTTCAATATTAGATAAAAAGTAGTTCATTACACGGCGTAGCAAATCTTCGTCTATTCCTCCAACTTCACCACGAATTTTGACTTTCAGTTCCTCGATTGTACCTGGACGACTCACAAACACTTTGGCTTTTAAATATCCCCACAGGAAAAAATCGGGTGCCGTTAAGTCGGGGGACCTCGAAGGCCAAGGAAAATCTCCGAATCGAGAAATGAGTCGGCCATTAAACATTTCTCGCAGGACCCTCATTGAGTTTTGGCGGTATGAGCTGTTGCCTCATCTTGATGGAATAGTAAGGCATTGTTTAGTAATCCTCGTCTATTCAATTCTGGAATGAGAAATGTCTCTAGCATATTAACGTAGAGCTCGGATGTTACTGTTACAGCGCGGTTATTTTAGTCCTCAAAAAAATAAGGGCAATAATACCAAAAGATCCTACTCCACACCACACAACTTTTGGATTATGGAGGTTCTGTGTAAAGATTTCACGAGGATTTTCATTTGACCAGTATCTAAAATTCTGTTTATTGACCATGCAGTTCAAAAAAAATTTGCTTCGTCGGTCATTTAGGAGACTGTGAATTGCTCCTTGATGTAAATCCAAAAATTCTTGACAAAATGCTAACCTTGCTTCTTTATCTTGATTGCTAAGGTGCTGTACCATTTGGTATTTATAGGGATGAAATTTTAAATCCCTTTGAAGTATTCGATCTAAGCTTCCCTTTGATATTCCTAGGATAAGGGTTTGTCGATTAGCAGACCTTTTAGGACTTCTCGTAATCGCAATTCTAACTCGTTCAATATTTTCTGGTGCACGAACTGTTTTTCGACGTCCAGGCTTCTTCAAATTTTGTACAGAACCATTTTCACGCCAATGACGAACCCATAACTTAACAGTTTTACGATTTGGCGGAGTGACCCCTATTGTTGTTATTAAACTGACGTCGGAATGCACGCCTAACTTCTTCTATCGAATTGCTTCTTATGTAAGTTTCTACACAAAACACACGTTGTTGGACTGAGTAATCCATGAAAGTTCAAACGAATGTTGAAATAATGTCTCAAAGCAAAAAAATTACATAATTATTGATGAAAACTAACAAACTTCTCGTAGAAAATGGCGTTCCCCGAAATTATTAATTTAAAATTTATTTGTGTCGGGCGCCTACTTGATTAATAATTTACTTAAATCTCAAAGACTACAGAAGATAATCTCACAGAGAACAACCTATTTAGTTATCTCGTAGGGACTTTATTAATAATATAAAATGGGTAGTCTATTATGGGGAACCCAGTATAATTTCCTTGTTTGATTGATATGTAAATTGCACTGACTGTGTTTGGTCATAGTTCATTTTTAAATTATTGTCAGAAAACCAACTATTTGTCCTTGATAGAGTTTCAAAAACCCTCACGTCAAGTGCATCAGACGGAGAAACTGAAAGTGTAATCGACGTGTCATCAGTAAACTGTTCAGAACTTTCCAGCAGATAATCAGGCAAGTCATTTGTATATACTACGTACAAAAGAGGCCCAACACTGATCCCTGCGGTACTCCCGTGTATATTTCCAACTTGTCTGATCTAACTAGTTTCCTAATTCATCTTTGCTGATAACATATTGGTAGCGATTTGATAAGTATGATCTGAAGAGGCTCAGTGCTACTCCCCTCACACCATGCATTTCCAATTTATTTAATAAAATATTGTGGTCCATACTGTCAAATGCTTTGCTCAGGTCAAGGCACATCAACAGAGTTGAGTTGTTATTGTTGAGCGAGCTTATAATCCTACGAAGAGTTTGATATATAGCAGTACTAGTAGATTTACTTTTTTTAAATCCATTTTGTGTTTCGGATACTACGTTATGGCTCGCTAGAAACTTTGGTAGTCATGTACATATGATTTTAAACACTTTGTTAAGATTACTTAGCAGAGAAATAGGTCTATAATCCGAAATAATATTTGTTGGTCCCTTCTTATGAATAGGGAGAATCTGAGTAAGTTGCCCTGACTCGGACAATTGTTGATAATGTACGTAAGGGGAGCTGCCAATTCTAGTAGAGCGTATTTGATCAATTTAATTGGAATCTGATCATGCCCTACTGAGTTTGTGTTTCTTAGAGATTTTATCATATTAGTTACTTCCTCTATGCAAGTAGTTAAAAGTAGTATAAAAATAAGGTAATCGTTCTTTTATTTAATCATAAATTATTATTGATAATTAAATTCCCAAAATCCAATGCGAAGCGTATGGGTATATTAGGCACCAAATGATCCATAATGGTTATATGGAATCAATGTTCTTTATCAACTATCTTAAAGATTAATATACAAAATAAATTACTAAGTAAGTATATATAATATGTATGATCACTTTCTCTTATGCCATCAAAGAGAGAAACTGAAATGGTTAACTCAATTATGAAACTCAACATTGACTAATATTGTTTCCGGTACTTAGGCATACGAACGAAGGAATACCATATGGATTGTTTAGGTCGGATTATTACTTGAGTAAACTAAGCAGGAAATACATTGATTCCTGTTATTAATTGAATTAAGGATAAATATAGATACTCATTTGATTATCACCTGATTTCTTATTCACGTAGATGTAGATATTGCAATGAGTGTTTCAAAGTGAAGGAACATTTTAATCCATGAATAAAACACAGAGATATAAAAGGAGCAATAAATAAATATAAAAACCGTATAGCTCGTGATCATTATAAGGTTTGTTGAAATGTTTAGAAACGCTATCCACTACCAGAAGCCATAGCTTACCTTGAAATAATTCATTTATTTATTTATTTAGTATATATATGCCCAACAGGTTAACCCAATTATAACACAAACAATACAGAGCAACATCATATGAAGAATAACAAGAAATATATAACAAAAATAATATCTAATAGGAATAATAAAAATAAACTAGTTAAATTTTTAAATTACATGGTGATAAATAACATTACACTAATAAGACTATTGAAAAATAAGTCATATTATGAACAAATAACATTAACGTTTGTTGTCTTTTATTTTTATTTATTTATTTATTTACATTATACCCATTTGATAGGCGTAGAGCCCAATTACAGAATGAGGAATAACACAAAGCCCGCAAAATTTCCGTACATTCCACAGAAGAATGAAAGAGTTTAAACAGGAATACTATACTCGACCTGGATCTCCGGTAAGCCAAGCTGTCGAGAGAAAACCTCGAAAGTAAATAGGTATGCGGATAGCCAATAACAGGGAAGATATTGTCACATTTAAAAGCAAGATATTTGAATAATCTGCGTTGAATGCTTTCCGCAGAGACAACATGAATCTGGTAGAATGGAGACCATACCAAGGACGCATATTCCAACCGTGATCTTACAAACGTATTAAAGAGATGAATAGATGTCTGAATCTCGGAAAACTCCCTAGAACATGTTAGAACATGACAAATATCGGACATCTAGAGGAAACTTTTGTATTAGACCTAACATTGTAAAAAGTTAAAGAACAGCGAGAAGATAATCTAGGTGCAACAAAATTTAATTTACCTAATAAGTAACTGCTGTCAATATTATTATCCAACAAATTATGGAGGAATATGTGCTTCTCATTCTTCTTCTCAGTTCAAGTGTCAGACAATCAAAAGTAGATAATGATAATTGGTGGTTAAAACCTCTTCTAGGAAAGATATTGAGAGTTCTAAACCAGAGATATTTCAAATATTTACGTTGAATGTTCTCAATTGGTGTAATCTGGAATTTATACTGAGGGTTCCAGATGAGCGAAGCATATGCCAGTTTTGGTCTAACCAATGAATTGAATAGTTTTTGTAGTACCTTCAAATTGTTGAAATATTTGGAATGCCTAAGTACAAACCCTAAAGTTCTATTGGCTTCAGCACACATATCACTTATATGTAAATTACAAGTGAACTGATGATCGTATAGAACACCTTAGCCTTTGACTGTAGTACTACGAGAAATGATTACTGAATCTAAAAGATAATCGAAGGAAATAGGATGGACTTCACGACACAACACAACATTTACTAATATTTAGACTCAATTTATTGTTGGCGCACCATTCAAAAATATTGTCCAAATCGTTTTGTAGTGCATAGCAGGCATCTATCGTATTCAATCCTAAAACTATTTTCAAGTCATCATCAAAAAGCCGATTATGGTTCCAGCCAAATCATTGATAAACTACACGAACAGTGGAGGCCCAAGGTTCGTGCCCTGGGGCACACCGGATTTGGTGATAAATGAATTTGATCTTTGACCGTAATCAAGTGTGGTGGCTGACGGAGTATTTTCCTATGTAATGACTAACGCTGGTGTTCCACACGAATCTGTCTTGGCACCAACTTTGTTTTGACTCCATATCAACTATCTGTTGGAAGTGACCGTCTGTCCCTTCTACAGCTTTGCAGATGACGGTACACTTCATACAGCCTCCTCATCTAGATGCGATTAATGGAGATCTAACAACGATTTTGAAATGGGGATCTAATCATCCAGTAGAGTTTGATACAACCAAAGCTCAAGCTTGCATATTCTCCAGGATGCCGGATCTCACAATTCCTAATATAATGATGTGAGGTACAACTATTCCTATGAAATCTTCTATATTCATGCTCGGGGTTATCACCAAGAGCTCTTTTAATAAAGAGGAATCCAAAATAAATGACACACTTAATAAATTCTCCATCTTTTTTGTAGACTACCTTGTTCTTATAAATCGTCCTAGTGTATATTTTCCTGCATACACTAAATACGAATCCTTAAAAACAACAATCTTCAAAAGTGTCTTGCTTGGATTACAACATTCTATTGCCATATACACGGATGGCTCAAAAACATGTACAGGAGTAGGCTGCGCTTGGTCACCGAGTAATGGGCATACTGAATACTATAAATTACTGAATGAAACCTCGATATATACTGCAGAAGCAATAGCGATACTGAAGGCACTCGAATGGGCAAATAAAACTAACACGAGTAACTTAATAATAGCCTCAAATTCCATGTCTGTACTTAAATCAATGAAATTCGAGACTCTAAAACACTATAAAAAGAAAAAAAACAAAAACAGGTTTCTCTAATTCCTTTGAGCAGTATATTATATCCCAAACGGTCTGGCCATTATGTACCTAATAGCCCAAAATTCGTATATCGATGACCATCAACAAACACAGTTCCTAAACTCAGTAATTTGGTTCATTTCTCCTTAAGTCATTCGTATTCCATGACTTACTTGAAGTTAATTTGCACTGGTATAATATGAGTCACCATTGCATATATTAGAACCGAATTAGTAGAAATTTAAAATGACTCACCAGTAAATTTCTTGAATCTTGTAGACATCTTGCTTCCAGGAACTTTCTTGTTTGAGCAAAATCACTAGAATGGAATCGACACTATTTTTCCTTGATGAATGTCTATCAAAATTTAAATATGTCTATGAAATATTCCGACGCGAACTGCACTGGAAAATGAACTGAAACATCATGAAACCCAAGCTAGTTAGTAATGAAGGAATTTTATCGTCTTCGAGACAATTAATTGTGAACATTTATCTGGATATTTGCATCGAAAATGCAAATTTGATATAAATGAAATACGATCTTATGCGAATTACATTGTGCTAGGTAGTGGAACCTAAAGTTGAATTGAATGAACTCTAACGCTGGATGAGATGAATTTGTTCAGTAAGTCCGGATTAAAAATATTAACAGAACGTCTCCTCTCCTACGACAGTAAAAATAATTCATGATTTACGAAGGTATAACACACAAGCTGGAGTCTTATTAGCTTCGGAAGATGGAAGTCATCTAGTTTTCTTATAACTGTCACTCGTTTGTTTCGATGTCATAAAAAATTCATCGCCTTATTCGTTTGGTAAAAGATTGGTAGAAACGGATTCGAATTGGGCAGGAATCCTAAAACAGGCATGACCGTAGAAGTTGCTTGAAGGGGAAATGAATAGTTCAAATGTCAACACTTTCAGATACAAGCTTTCGCCAAATCATCCACGAATATTTGAGGATGAATGAAGTTCTTTTCAAACAACTCTCAGCAATTCGGCGCCAGTGTCATGTTGAATGTCAAAAATATATGAATATGTATTAAAAAACTACTACTACACAATGTTTTTTCTATGATTGAAGTCGAAACCCTGGATTTCCTCCATCCCTTACATGACTCTTTTGAATTTTTCGCATTATCCTAAATTTCATTAGGGGTAAGTATGGAAAAATAGTGAATTTGGTCGATCTCATCGATTATGATGTAACGGCGTCATAATACACTCTCATGGATGAGAAATTCGATTCTACCATTAGTTTTCACCTCAGACGCTAAGGCAACGTTCGCTAAGGCAACGTTTCGAAACCCTGAATTTCCCCCAACCCTTAGATAATTGTCCCATAAAATCAGTTTTAACATGATTATTGCACCGGAATTCGGTATCCACAACGTTCTGATATCACATAGAACAAAATCCATTAGTTACATGAACCTCTGGAAATTTTCAAATTTTCCCAAATTTCGTAAGGGGTAAGTATGGAAAAATAGTGAATTTGGTCGATCTCATCGATTTTTTTTCATACATACTTAGTACATAAATAATTGTTGTTATTTCTGTCACTTAGTCCCCACAGTTTTTATTCCTTTATAACGACCACTCCTCTAAACGGCCAAAACTTGATACTATGATATTTTTAGTGAACGCTATAGAAAAATTTTACTGCACTAGAAAACTCCAACACAGAACTCTGAAGAACACTGAAAATAGAGATTGAAAACATGTTATCCTTTATCTAGTATACGTACTGCACAACCCCAAATAACGAGATTCATTCACAATTTGTGCAAAATTTACGTTACAAAGTTACTTTACGTTAACCGTAAACCATTAGTGATTCGTGATTAGTGGTTAATGATCAAGCTCACTGAAAACAAATATCTAAAAAAAGGTTCTTTCATCAGGAAGTGTCTGTAGTATTATTTGTGTAACGGCACAAATTTTGTTATACTATTGAACAACAAATCTAATTTCCTTCAATTTTAAAGCAGATACTATGATCTAAATAATACAATTTTTTGATTCAAGATTTATTAGTTTTAATAATTAAGAGTCATATTTTTTTAATTATTTATTTATTAAGTAATATTATTCAAATAGTTCAATTAGTTTGTTTCATTTTTTTTCAAATTTAAATCAATTTTATCAGAAAATATGTATAGTATTATTTGCGTAACGGCACAAATTTTGTTAATACTATTTATATGAACAAATCTAGTTTTATTCAATTTTTAAAGCATATGCTGTGATTTGAATAATACAATTTTTTAATTCAAGTTGCCATTAGTTTTATTAGTTAAGATTCATATGTTTTTTACTAAATATAATTTATTGAGTAATATTATTTAAATAGTTCAATTAGTTTGTTTTAATTTTTATTCATTTTTCATTAATTTAGATTAATTTATCAGAACATATCTATAGTAATATTTGTTTAACGGCACAAATCGTGTTTATACTATTTAAAATGAACAAATCTAATTTTATTCAATTTTTAATACAAATACTTTGATTTGAATAATAAAAAAAATTAATTCAAGTTTTTATTAGTTCTAATAGTTAAGATTCATATGTTTTATACTAAATATAATTTATTAAGTAATATTATTTAAATGGTTCAGTTAGTTTATTTTAATTTTTATTCTTTTTTTATTAATTTAAATTAATTTTATCAGAAAATATTTGTAGTATTATTTGCGTAATGGCACAAGTTTTGTTTTAATATATTTTTTAATTCAAGTTTTTATTAGTTTTAATAGTTAAGATTCATATGTTTTTATATATATATATTGCACTTGAACATTTTCTGGATCCGCCCTTGATCAAAATGTCAGCTGTTTCATAACTATATCATTAGAATACTGGTTATGAATAAATGTCAACGATAACCACTGTACCCAGCATACACAATAAGGGCCGGAAAATTAGAATATCATTGCAATAGAACCCGCCTATTTTAAAAATAAATGGTTGCATTTAAAAGAGAGGGAGATGTTCTGCTTATTTTAAATCGGCAACACGATTTTGTAATTTAATTTTGTCGATTTACTAAAAATATTATTTTCATCAATTTACACTCAAGCACATTGAACACACGCACAATTATTTATAAAGAATAATAACCACCTTGCTTAACATAAAACAAACAACATTCACTTGCGAAATACTTTTATCAACTGAAAATATTTTCATTATTTTCGCATTGTCATTAATTTTCCCGATCCACTCCACTTATTCTACAATTACATATAATAATATTACACTTTTATCATTTTACTGAGATATTATACTTAACCGCAGCAAATAGGTACCTTAAAATGGTATTACTAACTCTCTAATGAAAAACACACTTGTCTGTGGAAGTAGAACCACATTCGTTTGATTGTTCTCTACTATTAAAATAAACAATAATTTTCATATCCATTGTTGCAATCAGTCAATTGCAAATATGTTGAATTATACGGTACGCTTATTTATGTCATTATTAATTTTCTTTGTTAATACACCGGTTACTTGGAATCAACTTATGTACAGGTGGTCTAAAGGATGCTGATACTTCTGCAGCTGAGGTAAGACCTGAATTTATCAGTAATCATATTAATTTATTAATTTTACATATGATGTAATTAAATTTTCAAAATTATAGATAACTTAGACTCATAATAATGATGCTTGACCCATGTAAGAATTTAGATTATCAAGATGAATAAAAGTAAAAATTGAACCATAGGTGGGATTCGAACCCACATCTATGGATATCATGTCCAGTGTGTTGACCAATTGCACTTAATTTTAAAGCGAACATAAGATGAATGTACGTGAATAATGAATTGATTTATGGCAGGGCATCGACTCGCATATCTTTGTCAATGATTTACTATTTTATCAGAGATTTATATTCACAAAAATTGCAATTGGCCAATACCTCCGAACAATAAACTGTTCTATGATCCAAGGTCAACACACTGGGCTAATCAGAGTAAACTAAATTATAAATTAAAATGTGCTTGTTTAAATACTATTTGGGGATAATAATTTAAACAATCGGTTACCCTCAGCTGGAGATAAATCGGAATTTAATAAAGTACTTTTTCGTTTATACGTTTCCATCCCTTCTAAATTACCTTGATAATTGTCTGTACTGTGTTTTAAAAATGATAAACTTTCTTGAGAAATGATGTGACCTGTATTCAAAATATGTTGGGCTACTGCTGATTTTTCACCATTATATTTTTTTATATGGGCAAAATGTTCCTCATAATGAATTAGAATCTTCCTTCTAGTTTGACCCACATAGCATTTTGAATAAACTATGGAATTTATTAATTACTGAAGAGTGAAGTGAAACTTTTCAATTTTATTAAAGTATTTGAAGGTAATGGCTCTAATTTAGTTGGCTACGTTCCAATTTCCTGTTTTGTTTATAAACTAAATCATTGATCAAAGATTTGTGGTAACCATTGTCCAACGCAATTTGCTGAAGTTTCTCAACTTCGTTGTTATAATTTTGCTGGCTCAAAGTGACGTTCAATAATCTATGAAGTAGACTATTAAACGGAGCTATTTTATATGTATGGTGTAGCTGAATCCGCCGGGTTATACCTATTTGTTTGAGTGGGTTTTATGTATGTCAAAATCCAAGTTTATCTTTTATAATGTTAATATCAAAAAAAGGGTTGTAATAAACTAAACAGTATTTAATTGATTATGTAGAATATAATATTAGGATCAGTCAGTAAAATATTGTAAAAGAGTAAATTTATAAAATTTGATAAGTTGAAATGGGATTTTGCAGCAGTAAAATAACCATTTGGTCAGTTTTTATATTTCCACTATTGTGAATATAATTGGCAGTAAAAATTAATAAAATGTCAGTATGGATTAGCTGGTAATACATTTGCAAATGTACAGTAATAATTGCACGCAATAGTCAGTAATAAATCTACAAAAACAAATAACCTACTAACCTATTATTCCCAAAAAGATACAAAAATTTAACAAACGAACCTGCGATGACGTAGTCGCTTGGA
Source organism: Endomychus coccineus (assembly GCA_958510875.1). Classification (NCBI taxonomy): domain Eukaryota; kingdom Metazoa; phylum Arthropoda; class Insecta; order Coleoptera; family Endomychidae; genus Endomychus; species Endomychus coccineus. The sequence goes on from OY294070.1 coordinate 13,427,463, forward strand.
ATTCCCTACATGCGTACAAGGGCAAGGAAAATTAATTAATTACAAAAACAAGCTTTCAAATAATCTACTAACCTAGTATTCCCAAAAATATATAAAAGTTTAACAAAATAACCTGCAGTAACTGACTGTTTCCTATCTTACTGACCGTTTATTATTTTCACTGATTATGTATTATCATACTGACTATTTGAGATAAAATACTGGAAAAGTGAACTGTCATAAAATAAAAATACTGATCATTTAATTTGTATCGCTTTGAAGAAGCACCTTGGGTGCTCCGTTTCAAGTACTTTTTTCACATTCATCTTCAGTTTTTCAAATGGAATTATAGTATTTAATTGAACCATAAAGACAACAGTGTTTTCTGCTTATAAATATATATCACACGCATATATTCAATCTGCAGAACTTTCCTAAGTTCTGATTTTAAGATTGAAGTTACGTCATCAATGTTACGTCACAGTTTATGTTTAGTGTTTACTTTATAGCATTAATCTTTACTTTATACAGTATAGTTCAATGCTCTGGGGTATCATGGAAGTAGGATATATCGTGTCAATAATTTTGATAACCTTATGTGACAACAGTTGTCAGTATAAAACAAGGTGATATTATAGTGTCATTAATTTTGAAAGTCAACCTGATAGCAGGTGTTAGTATGAAACATAGAGTTGTGAAATACATTATGTGGATCATTTGGATAAAATTCCAATGTAACATAGAGTATAATTTAACGTCTTTCATTACTTTGCACAGTGAATAACCTTGTCCTTTTCATAACCTGCTTATAAATAATTTCCAATATATTTTTTATTCCTACAATCATACATTTGACCCGTAGAAATATACAAAAGCGAGAAATTGCGCTAGAAATGAATAGTTGAAAGATGTTTGCTTGTACGATCGTGTGCCTTAATAAACAGTGCTTTTACGCAAGTGTGCTTGAAAAATAGTGCAATTTCGAAATGAAAATGAATATTCAAATCAAAAGAATAGAAATTAGGGAATTATATTTAGCGAGAGCGACCTTCTACTTCTAATGCTAATTTGAAGTGAATAAGCTTCGAACCATACTGTATAGATAAGGAACTTGTCCTTTGAATGCCATTTACCTTTCTAATTGCATTTATAAATGCAATTAATCTGATAATTGCAATAGAGTATTGTCTGAAGTAACATAAACTAGCAGTTATGTATCTATTCATCTGATAAGTTTATGTGTCATTTAGTTTAGCATTTCTTTTCTTGTGATTTTAAAGTTTAACGTCTTCTGATTTTATTTCATGGAATGGAAATGTTACATATTTATCATTCCCATTGGAAATTGAATAAATATCCGAAAATCTCCTTTTAAGGCAGAATGATCAATGTGACAGATCGTTCTCACGTAAATATCGACGAATTCAACTAATTCTTATACATGTTATACATTTTTGACGGAACATTGCATTATTTTCTTTAACAAAGCTCTTTTGACACACATTTATTTTCTCCCCATTTCCTTGTTGTATCCTCCGATGACTTCTGAATCCACAGAATGTAATCTTGAGACTTTAGCAAATAATGAAGGTCAAGAAATCGATACAGAAAATACAGAGGGTAGGGTAGTGGTTGAGGTATCATTCAAAAGGGGCTAGACTGATGTGCCAAACCAAAAACTAACAATTAACAATAAAAAAAAACATGCAGTTTATCTGTGATGGGCCATTGAAATTTGAGGTAAAATGCGCAACTGTCAACACACTGAGATGCATGGCGGGTGGTAGACCGCGCAACTATCAATACTGAAATGTTTGGTGGGCTCTGGACCACCAGGTCGCGTAAGATATGTCAGCCGAACTACGCCTATAATTATTATACGTATCAGACTTCAGTACAAGTCTCTGGGGCTAATATTTTTCATATTCTGGCCACCGAGCATAGAAAATTGGAAAATTATATTGTAACCGAAAATGTTGAAGTAGTTCTGTGAATTGCCTAAGCTTCAGTGTGTGTGTTTAGTCTGTCTCTGTAGTGTGTAGTGTGTGCGAATTCTTGAACTATAGCGGTTTAGAGTCCAAAATAGCAATAAAAGTTTAAACAATCGAAATGGCAGTGCACACTATTTTGCTAGATTTTACTGTCGACATGACCCAAGTACACAACGACACTCATCTATCTGTGATTTCAACCAATATCGAGAATATACTTCGGGATTATTTAACAAATTTAAAGGAAATTAGCCATCTCATTTTAGACGAAGGCCTATTGAAATTGTATTCATGTGATAACGGTGCTATAGTAAATTTAAGGATATACAGTAATGGTTTAATTACGGTGAATATAGAATATTTGAAAGCAGAAGAAAAGGAACCCCTTTTATCATTTGAGGTATGAATAAGTATATTTATTTTTCAAAAGAAAAAGACGGAATAATATTACAGTGGGAGTAAGGGCACTGTTAATTGCAGGGAATAATACGCATTTCATTAGCCTTCAAGTTTGCCAAGTTATTGAAGTTATACCGTGTTTTTCAATAAGATGAATGACATATTATCATTTTATTCAACTTGGTTTATTTGCAGCAAACCAAAGTAATCGAAACTAAAATAGGAATCACAACAAATTGTTTGCGCTCGAAAGTATTGCCTTCCATAAAAAGAGGGTCCCCTTTAGATGTATATATAAATAGTTCAGGTTCGAAATCATTACCTCCTGTTTTTCAATGCTTTTATTATATGTTTGCCTTGAATCACTATTTATTAAGCAGGTGTCCAAAGTAAATCAACAATTATTAGTTTCAATATTTCCAATAGTTGATTCAGCTATGATTGAAAAAATTCCAACAAGCTTATTCAAGGGTTTAGATTATGTTTTTTCTTTCAAGACTTTGTCTTATTAGTTATTTTTTAGGATAATTTGGGTATTTGTTGGAAATAATCAAAACACATGTTTCATTCAGTTCTTTTGACACCTGCTGTATAAACCACCCTAACTACCTGAGCTATTTTGGTAATGCATGGTTACTTTACGATCATTCCTTTGGCTCCCACTGGTTGCTCACGTGGTATGTATTATAGCGATATTTGGATGTAGATTTAGAACTTTAGAATAACTGCTTGAAGGAAGGACATGAATCTGGAGGATTCATATGTTTTGACTTATCTAATGTATCATTTTGAATTGAAAATGACAAAAAATATGTATGAATCAATTCAGAACAATGAATCAGCTTGTTATATGAATTTGAAATAGTTGGTATACATATTATAAAATATAGATTCCTGTAACTCCAGTTTAGAATCATAAATTCAGGTTACTACATTGTTCTAAACAATGCAATACTTGTTGTGTTCAATTTTACTTAGTAGAATCCATATCTTAAGACATGAAATTGAATTTAATGCTATGCTGGTTACATATACCATGAAACGAATGGGGGTAGGTAAACTCACAAGGAAATGCAAGTATCTTAATGTATTAAGACAGATATCTAGTAACCTCCAACAAAGTCAAAACAGTTGTAACCTTTTAGCAACTGTCACACCATTTTTTTGTAATCACAGACAACTTGATCTACCATTAGAAAAAATTTCCAACATTTTTCAATAATTTTTTTGTGCGGGAATAAGGGTTCCACTTTGGATTTGAGAGAATTCTGGAGAGTCCAACAACCCCAAGTAGGTACAATGAAAACTATCTGTGAACACATGGATTTTTGAGGTAGTTTGTGTATGAAAAAATTGGCTTGATGATATTTAAGAAAAATTTGAGTCGCTAGGCCAAATAAATAAATATGATTAGAAAAAATGCATGTCAATGAATTGCATGATATTAGAAATGGTTCAATTTTTAAGGGGTTGTGCAAAGTTCACTGTAGCAAAAAAGTCAGTTGTAAAATTTGTAAAATAGTTACTATAATAATTCTAATGGCAGTTTCTAGATCATTGTGAAGTTAGCATTAGCAGTAGTCTGAGCCAAAAAAAATCGATATTTTTTAAGTTTTTCCTCAATTTTTGAGAGGTTTCATAACACTGTTCTACAATAACGGAATTTTTGACTGTTGGTAGACATCATTACGTTCAAATACAAAGTATTTAATGCATTTCAGTCGCCACATCCACTTTCCCACAGACGTATTGGCGAAAAGAACCATTTTTTAAGACCTAAAAATAGTAATTTCAACTTTCAACTCAAATAACTTCATATTTTTAGGTTCGTGATGGGTCATATGCTCTTTTAACGTAGTCTAGTATCATGTAGCATTAATTGAAATGATAATTTCAGAGAAAATCGCCCATCAGTTATGATAATCTACACTCGAGTGAAAAAACGCACCACTTAAAAATGCACCAAAAACGGCGAAAATTCAGAGTGTCATAACTCGGTTCCGTTCAGTCAAAAATAGATGAATCTTTGAGTTCTGAAAAGGTTATAATCTTCCCTTTAATGTGATGCCACTCAATTTGATACCAAATTCATTCCACCCCCTCCCTCCCCGCTAAGAAAAATACGTTCCTGGTGTCAAAAAATGTCCCACTTTGACAGCTCGTAGGCCGAGCCGAAAAAATCATGGACTCAATCATACAACAGGTCAATAAATTTCAATAATTTTTCTTTAATTTCCTCAAAAATTCGAGAGTCTACGATAATTTGGCACAAAGTAATGAATTTGTTTTAAAAAGTTGTATTTTGCGCTTTTAGCTACCACTTGGCCACTTGTGTTATTTTCAACGGGAAAAGAACACAATTTCGACCGTTTTTGAATGACTACAAAGAACACAACGAAATAGTGGCTTTAGCAACTACACGGAAACTTGCGACCACCTCTGGTACTTCTCAGATGAGGCGAAAGGTTTATCTTTGTTCGACGAAAATGTTCCCTCTGACATAATATCTAAAATAGTTTTGTCATTAGACAGTTGTAAGGTGTCCAACGAGCCGGTTAAAAGGTTATTATTAAATCCAAATTCTGACACCGAATTAGAGATGTGGAGAACGCGTTGTTCTCTCAACATACAAGTAACTTGTTGAAAAGATTTGGCGTGAATTGCGACTTTTTAACTGAAGATCCATCTGCATCGAAAAGCAACGAGTCTTATATAGAAGTGAAAACAAATTTTTCATTTTTGCGCGTTACGAATGACACCGCGGAAAGAGCTATAGCGATAATTACAAACAAAATATAATTCTGAATTGACGAAGAACGAAGAGCAAAAGCAGTACCTGTTGAGAGTTTATGACTCATCGATTAATTTTATAAAGATTCATTGATTGAGGTACAAAATTGGCAAAGTTGTGACCAAAAAAAACGCATAATGGTACTTTGAAAAATTCATAACTTCCCGCCAAATGATCGTAGAAACTCGAATTCTCAGAGAACTTGAAGAAAAATTATTAAAATTTATTGACCTGTTGTCTGATTGAGTCCATGATTTTTTCGGCTCGGCCTACGAGCTGTCAAAGTGGGACATTTTATGGCACCAGGAACATATTTTTCTTAGCGGGGTGGGAGGGGGTAAAATGGATTTGTATCACACTAACTAGCATCACATTGAAGGAAAGGTTCTAACCTTTTCAGAACTCAAAGATTACAAACAAAATATAATTCTGAATTGACGAAGAACGAAGAGCAAAAGCAGTACCTGTTGAGAGTTTATGACTCATCGATTAATTTTATAAAGATTCATTGATTGAGGTACAAAATTGGCAAAGTTGTGACCAAAAAAAACGCATAATGGTACTTTGAAAAATTCATAACTTCCCGCCAAATGATCGTAGAAACTCGAATTCTCAGAGAACTTGAAGAAAAATTATTAAAATTTATTGACCTGTTGTCTGATTGAGTCCATGATTTTTTCGGCTCGGCCTACGAGCTGTCAAAGTGGGACATTTTATGGCACCAGGAACATATTTTTCTTAGCGGGGTGGGAGGGGGTAAAATGGATTTGTATCACACTAACTAGCATCACATTGAAGGAAAGGTTCTAACCTTTTCAGAACTCAAAGATTACAAACAAAATATAATTCTGAATTGACGAAGAACGAAGAGCAAAAGCAGTACCTGTTGAGAGTTTATGACTCATCGATTAATTTTATAAAGATTCATTGATTGAGGTACAAAATTGGCAAAGTTGTGACCAAAAAAAAACGCATAATGGTACTTTGAAAAATTCATAACTTCCCGCCAAATGATCGTAGAAACTCGAATTCTCAGAGAACTTGAAGAAAAATTATTAAAATTTATTGACCTGTTGTCTGATTGAGTCCATGATTTTTTCGGCTCGGCCTACGAGCTGTCAAAGTTTTTATGGCACCAGGAACATATTTTTCTTAGCGGGGTGGGAGGGGGTAAAATGGATTTGTATCACACTAACTAGCATCACATTGAAGGAAAGGCTCTAAGCTTTTCAGAACTCAAAGATTCATCCATTTTCGACTGAACGCAACCGAGTTAAGAAATACTGCCATTTTTGGTGCATTTTCAAGTGTAGATTATCATAACTGATGAGCGATTTTCTCTGAAATTATCAATTCAATTATTGATACGTGATACTAGAATACGTTAAAAGAGCATATGACCCATCAAGAACTTGAAAATATGAAGTTATTGAAGTTGAAAGTTGAAATTACAGTTTTTGGGCTTTAAAAAATGGTTCTTCTCGCAAATATATCTGTCGGAAAGTGAATGTGGCGACTGAAATGCATTAAATACTTTGTGTTCGAATGTATTGATGTCTCACAAGTGTCAAACATCCCGTTATTGTAGAACACTGTTATGAAACCTCTCAAAAATTGAGAAAAATTTCAGAAAAATACGTTTTGGGCTTGATGCACCTCTAAATATAAACCGATTTGTTTCAAATTTGGGGGACCTGAATGAATTTAAACGGGGAATGATATACTCGAAGAAGAGCGGAATAAAAAAATAACGATTTTTTTTTGGCACAACCTAATTAGCAGCCTTCATTTATTTTTTCTTCCACCCAAACTATTTCCCACAAATGACAATGAAAACCTGTGGAGAGGGATTTGATTTTTGCATCTTGCTCAAGTGAAGGGGGAAGAGAAGGCGCATATGACCTTGAGGACTCATGAGGATAACTAAGGAATATATATTGATTGACCGCAACAAGTCAGGTGCTACTGGGATATCAATTTTTTTCGCTCACATTGCATAGTTTTACTTTAGATAAAAATCACATAAAGGGGAAAATTAAATTCTTTTTACTTTCATTCACATGGAATTTCATACAAAACTGATTTCTCAGATTTGATAAGTTTTTTTATCAACATTTCTCACTAAAACGGCTATTTCACAAACGTGGGAGTTTGATGGGTACCGTGTGATGTAGAGAAAAAAAAATTAATGGATATAAATTTATTACATAAATTAAAATTTTAATCCAAAAAATATAATTTTGAAATATTGAGGTCCATTTGTTATAATATGATGACAAATACATTTGTCCTGCGATTATACTGTTGGACAATAAATTAAAAGTTTTTATTTTTTTATCCCTGTACTCGTTGGTCCAAATGAGCTTTAGTGAGACTTGATTTCAAGTATTTCATATTGGAAAACAAACATTCTCAAGCATATGTCGACACTCAAAGATCAATTCTAGAGCTCATTTACTCAATAAAGGAAACTGTTTCTATTCACTAAATTCAAAAATTTTCTTCGTTACCATTCGTTTTTGATTAATTTTTAATTGTGCAATTCGTTCTTTGGTAAACTGATGAAGATAAAATAAAAAAATTTCACTAAAATTATTCATCACCATCATCATAACTACGAATGTTGTGCCAACTTAGAGCACTAAGGTATTTTGTAAATTTCAATAAAACTGACCATGGCCTATTCTAGTGGCACTATTTATTGACGAAATTTTGTAGCGGGTCAAAACCATAGAGCAAGATGTGAGTGAACGAGTGCGAGGAATTTTGAAAAGCAGAGCTATTGTACCTATCAAGAGAGGTATTTTTCCATCATACTATCCTACTTCAGGTTTGTTAATTTCATTTTATTTGCTTCTTTGGACTATAAAGCATATTGTAAGGAGTTTATATGATATAAGTGAATCATTATTATTACTAAGTTAAATGTTGCTTGCTTTCATTTAAAATAAATACAAAGACATCACCAAGTAGATTATCCATTCATATGATTGGCATTTAAAGTATCTCTAGCTGCACCTAACATTCGTAGTGTATCGATGGTTTCAGCATTTACGTGTGTGAAATCATTTTAAGTTTTGGAAGTTGGAGAAGTAAACTCAAATTTATAAAAAAACTTGTAACATTCAATTAAGAACTAATGCTGACAAATTTGTTTCACCACACTGTGGCATTCTCAAAGCTAGGAGTTATTAACTACAGCTAAGTCTAAAATTAAGAATTTTATTGAAGTATTTGAAGGTAATGGCTCCAATTTGGTTAGTTGGCTACGTTCCAATTTTCTTTTTCGTTTAGAAATTAAATTATTGATCAAAGAGTTTTGTATAGATATATTGACATAATATTAGATGATCAAAATGATACGTATAATTCACCATCTGTCAATAATTTTGTAAGTAAACTCCCACTCAAGTAGTTGTCGGTACGCTGTTAGACTTTCCAAAAATAGAATGTCTTTTGCGGTCCAGTGCCTCGCATTTACACAGTATGTGTGTCACAGTTTCTGTATCCTTACCGCAAAGTCTGCATGTCAGGTTGCCATTGTACAGGTCCATTTTATTTAGGTGCCCTTTTACTGGCGCATGGCCAGCCATGAGCCCTGTTACGACTTTTATTTTTTCCCTATTTTGTGCTAATAGGCCTGTCTTTCTTTTGTTGCACGGGGCTTTGATGTATTTCTTCCCATGCTCGTTTCCTGCGATTTTTTCCCAGTATTCTTTGTGGTTTTCCATGATCCAATCTTCTACAGACCTTCTTGCTGTACGTTTTGGTACCCCCGTGGTCTGTTCTGGATCTGAAGCTTTCTCTGACCCTCTTTTTGCAAGTTCGTCGGCTTTTTCATTGCCTGCCGATCCCTGATGCCCCGGCACCCAAATCAGCTTAACGAGATTTCGGTCTGCCAGTATTACAAATTCTTCTTTGCATGTCCATACCAGATGGGATGTCACTTCCTGACTTCTCATTGCCTTAAGTGCAGCCTGACTGTCTGTCAATATGTGGATCTGCTCATCTTCGCTGGCTCTGCGATTGTTTTCCTTCACGCATTGGAGGATTCCATATACCTCTGCTTGGAAGACAGAGATGTGTTTACCCAATGATTAGCTGAAGCCAGTCTTTGGGTTTCTTGAGTATACTCCTGCACATTCTTCAGTCTTAGACCCGTCTGTATACCAGATCTTTCCCTGTAGAATGTCGCCCAGGTATCGGTACCCTGAATGTGTTGTTAAAGGAGTATCGCTTCGGAATGGGATCTGTTCTCATGCCTAACACGTCCCTGGTCACGATTTTTACGATGCTCATGTGTCCTGGCCCAATGTGAACAATCCCCAGTGTATTTTGTATTTCCTAGATCTTGATTTGTTTTGTCGTGGTTCCTCTTTGTTGTGTAAAAAGCCATCATTCCAAAGAGGCGTATGTTATTGCGTGTTTAACTACCATGTTGTATAACCAGTAGAGCATGTCCGGTCGTAACCTCAATTTTTTTTCCGAAGGAACATTAGCCATAAGTGATCAGGTCTCCGCTTTTTTAATTACCTTTCCCAGATGTTCGTTCCAAGTCAGTTTCGAGTCTAGTGTCACCCCGAGATATTTGACTTCCCCTTTTATCTGTACAGTTTCTCCCCGAATCTTCCAAAGGTCCCAAGCCCTCTAATTTGTGTTTACGAATGAATGCCACTATGATGGCTTTGTGGGGACTGATGAACTGATATTCAATCCCTCTGTTCATGCTATTACTAGGTTCAGAGTCTTGCATTTGATCTCTGACCATTGTCTTCATCCTTGAATTTGCACCACATCCAGATTGATTTTCAATATTTGAGAACACTATATTAGATTTAGCTTTAGTTTATAACTCCTTGCTTTGAGAATGCCACAATGAAACGATTTGTCTGCGTTATTTTCTAAATTGAACGTTATTATTTTCTGAATTAAATGTTACAATACAAGTTTTGTGTAAATTTGAGTTTAATTCCCTAACTTCCGAAAATTCCTAGTCTAATTAGATAAAAGAATATGGAATTCGAAAGATGATTTTCACGTAATAATATCTTCATAGATATTACTTTCACTAAGTAAGTTTAATAATATATCTACCAACTTAACAAAATGTAAATAGAATCTCCTTGGTGACCTAAAACCTTTCATGCAAATTCTAATAAAAGCTAAATGCGTTTCAGACGATAGATTAATAGAGTATGATCTTGATGAACTCGTATTTGAAGAAAAAACTCCATATCAGAAAGTGCAGATTGTACATTCAAAGTCATTGGGTAATATGCTGATTCTGGATGATCTACAAAGTAAGTTGGATATCGAACTACAATTGTTAAAAAATGTTCTGATGTTGATGTATAACGTTGTAGATATATCCGAAGGTGATCTAGTGTACACAGAAACTTTAATGGCAAAAGGGAAAGAGAATTATCGCGGCAAAGAAATCGTCATTTTGGGTAATATAAGGTCATTTCAGATTATCCTACCATCGTTAGACCCAATTTCGTATTTTAGGAGGTGGCGACGGTGCTCTTTTGTTTGAATTACTCAAAGAGGATCCGAAAGAGGTGATCATGTTAGAGATTGACGATGTGGTTGTGAGAGAATGTGCCAAGCACATGAGATCGATTTGCGGTGATGTATTAGATAAAAGGAAAGGGCCAAATTATCAGGTAATAGTGTGAATTCAATTTCCTCGTAAGTCCCATGATACAACTAAACATAGGTTTACTTTACTGGCAAACTAGAATACTCTTTAGAGCACATCCTGATAAGATTCTTATTCACATTTCAATATTTCAATTAAAAATATATAATGATCTGGATTAAACCAGTTACAATCACGGTCGTATACACAGGTCTGGAAACTCTATGGTTGACTTGAGTCTCTTACGGGTCGCCTAACTCGTAGTTAGTATTTCCGCATCTTTCGGCACTTTAAAAACAGAAGTTTCTTGCTTTACACTTTTGTACCCCGTTTTGCATTTCGGCACAATGCACGATTTCGTAATTTGTTTCTAAAAACGCAGGTATTCCTTGTGTTGACAAGTCAACTGACAGTTGTCAGAAAATTCTCCTACGTGACGACTTTTGGTACTACGGGCCAGTCGACGCTTAGCGGACTCACTGCTCACATAGGAAACAACCTCGAGTTTCCAGACCTGTGTATACGACCGTGGTTACAATTAATCAACTTCTATGACACTATATTTTGAATTTGGTTAACTTCGGATATTCATAGCGAGAGCAAGAACTGTATATGGTTAATAGTTTCTCATCGATCGAGTTTTGAACGGAAAACATTTGAGTTTGAAGTATGACAGAAAGAGCATAGAAGAAGCATCGAGTTCTGGATCTCCAAGAACAGCTTCGACGCGCTCGAAATTATGGATACGAAATGAAAATGGCTTCTATGGGGTTTTATGGCTCGCTGATCACAAATACGAGGTCAGTTATGCGGAATAAAAAAGTTTTTAATTTTTCCGGCCTCTTGATGTATTTGCCACACGACTGACCTCGGATTCGTGATCAGCGACCCGAAAAACCTCCTAAAAGACCTTGAAAGCGAAAAGTACAAAATTTGGAAAAATTACCCAGATTTTTCCGATTTTCGAGTTTGGCGCAAATAATGGAGATCTGGCAAAAATTAAGAAATGGGAATCTAATGATCTAGTAGAGTTTAATGCAACCGAAACTCAAGCTTACGTCTTCTCCAGGGAGGCGGATCTCACAGGTACAACTATTCCTATGAAGTCATCCATAATCAAGCTCGGGAGCACTACAAACAGCTCCCTCTCATGGGACGATCATGTGAGGTCCATTGCGAAAACCGCTTCACAAAAACTTTGTTTTCTATTCCGTGTCAAGAGCTACTTTACATCCTAGCAGCTCCTCATTCTAGTAAGCACAGATTGGACCCGTCCTGGAGTAAACATACGCTGAATTTCTTGGATTCTATCCAGAAGAGATATTCGTTAGATTGATGATGTCACACTTACAAGTTCATTGACCTTTAGAACATCGTAGAACGGTGGGAGATCTCTCCCCTTTCTATAGATATTTCCATGGTCGGTAGTCAGCAGAAATCTCGTCTGTTGTTACACCAGATAGGCGGAGGATAAAGCGAAGCATTGATTGAATAAATATTACCTCATATTGACGACAGGAAGCCTGGCAAGAAAGCGTGAAAGTGGACAAACGAAAGGAGAATTGCGAAAAAACTCAACGGGATTTTGTTGAGGATTAAATTATTTTAGTTTGCTAATCATCTTCGTGTATACGAAAGGAGATACACCGACAGTTGAGTATTATTGGAAATTTCTTTATATTGTATATGCGACCTTGCGTATAATAGTAACTTCTGAATATTTGAGATCGGTGAATTATGTAATAATGCTTGTGCTTATTTGAAAATCATAACCGCTGTTAATAGTAGTGTAGAACGTAACCAATGTTCCTTCGAGCCGTATTGCGTATACTCAATATCTCGAATTTATTTGTATGATGCTGATGGTTTGACAGCCTGGCAAGAACTGTTATCTTTACACTCCTTTTTTGAGGTTGAATATGGTGTTAATATCTGCATTGACAAAATTGGTCGGTAGTATTCTAGAGTAGGGAAGGCAAAAATGAATATGATTGGTAAATATTGCTTTGGGATTATTGCTTGCAATTTTTATTGCTACTAATAAACATTTTTATCTTATTTGATTGTATACCAGGAGATTTATCAAAATATAGCGGAAACAATTAGTGTTACTATGATATCATCAGATCCTTCCGCTGTGACCTTGTGTTGCCATGTTCAGTTGTATCATGATAATAATAGTGACTTGTCTGCTTTTTTTTTAATTCTTTATCTCCTAACGCTCCAGATTATCATCGGTGACTGTATGCCCGCTTTGGATGCTTACATCAAAGAAGGTAGAAAGTTCGATTATGTTTTTGGGGATCTGACGGACGTTCCGATTTCAAACGATTCGGAACTATGGGACTTCATCGATAAGGTATTCCAGAAGGCCTTCAAAGTACTGAAACCCGATGGAAAATATATGACCCATGTAGGTTTGATTTAATCAATTAAACCCTTTTTTTTCGATAAAAGCTAAAAAACTAAACTTGGTCTAGAAATTTAGAAGCGTCTTCCGCTTAACAGACCTCATTAAGTGTATTTTAATACCACCTGGACATGGCGTACTATGCTGAAGCTCGAATAACGGAAGTTACAAAATTAATTCGTATACTGAGTTTATAGCTGTGGAATTTTTTACTGAAAGTAAAATCACAAAAATATTTTTTTTTTAATCTTTCGCCAGATTAATGTATTTGGTATCAGAGAAACATCTATTTAGTTGTTTCTTTGATGATGCTAGCGAAATGCATAAGCTCTTAATATCTTAGTGTTTATTATTTTTCCGTCTATGAAAACCACGCTTAATAACAACCTCAGAGCAATAAAAGATATAGAGGCGCCTTGCATATAACAACACTACACTTTGTAGTGAAGAAAACATCTGGCTATCCTTTACTGTCTGTTTCTCAAGGTTTCTCCCAACTCCTTGATTTTTAACAACTACTATCCTGGACTCTTCAGGAAACCACACATAAAAATCCATTTAGTGTAAAAAATTGATAGTGAAAATGCTTCATTGAGACTATTCCTTGATTAAATAGGAACAATAATCAATACATCAATATTTATGTCAGATTCAACAAGTATTTGCTGATGTAAAGAAATTTGACAGGTATTTCTAATAAACAAAACAATATCTCAGTGGTAATATTTGTATTTTTGCAATATTTAATTCAAAAAACTTTTTTTTTCGAATCCACTCATTATCTAGATGCAGAAATAAATATTTAGATTACTGAATATTATTGTGGGCTTTGAGTTATTAATTGTATATTGATATAATGACGTCATACGTAGCCTGTTCACGATAAGAAAGAAATTACGCCACAGCAGCATGTGATACAGTGTTGCCAAGTTGACCAGGTTTGCAATGACGAATTCAACTACCTATCCTTTGTGATAATAAAGATGAATCCGCATGTAATCATACCAATGCTCCCCTTCAGCTTATGACACAACCACATTGAAATAATAAATATCACTGCACTGCTTTACAAGATATAGTTCTTATAATATTGTACATTAACCAATGACACAAAAATCTCGCTTTATTTCTAACATCAGTGGAAGGAAAATATGGCACTCCATTTTCCCTTTCCTCTCCAAAATAATCCATTGTTGAGGTTAGAATTTGCGCAGTGTACACAACACACAACGTAAATGTAGGTCGAATAGCATTCCTAAGAATATTTATTTACTTACTTCTGTAGTTTAATAAAAACGAATATATGAACTGGCAGTTGAATAAAATCGTCTGATTTCTCCGGCAACCTTGTTGTCAACTCTTGCAATGACACAATCCCGGTATGACAAAGGAACTCTAAACTATTAACTATGACGTAATTTTTTCTTATCGTGAACAGGGTATAGTTCGCTCTGTATCGAGTGAAGTTGGAAAATTATGAAGCGCCTTTGATTATTTCAGCTCTGTGGTTCGAATTGTGGCGACGCCTTGAAAATGTACGAAGCGAAACTTGGAAAGCTTCAACCTCCTGTGAAGTTATCCAAAACGAAGACGTTCGTACCGTGCTTCATGGAGGACTGGTTCTTTGGTTATATCAGTTTTGTTAAGAACCAATAACGTGAACTATCCGGTTCTATTCATTTCATAGAACGTTTTTTCAAGGTTTCACGCATTGCTTTTTTATCGTTTCTAGAAATACAGGATAACCAATGTTAGCGTTCGAGTCTACCATCATTTTGCGATTTGTACACATGACACTCGTGTGGACACTTGGAAATTAGAAGTTCACATTGCTTCTACCGTCGCTTTTGCTCAGTACAAAGTTTACGATAAGTAATAATGCCAAAAAATGTAGAAACGTAGTTATTTATTGTCTTATAACTCGGCTCTACAGTTAAAGCACCTCTATTTGGATTCAAATTACGATTTTTTTTCACATATGACAATTTTTCAAACAATTCTGAATGTTATTTTGATTTTAATGAAATATGACCAAAGACTTTGCTTCTTTGTGAGATTAATTGTATGTTTATAATAATTAGACTTTATTTTATTTTGATTTGTCTGATCTGATTGAAAGAAAACTAATTTCCGTTAATTTATTATAAACGAAATAATATAAATACATAATATATACAAACTTTTTGAAAAACATTCGTGTAGGTTTTTTTTAGAATTAAACAGTTTCGCTTTTTCTTCCATTTAGCCACAAATTTTTTATTTCGTCGTTTAAACAATTTAATTGCATTAATACTTATGGAGAGAATTAATGACAAAAACATGAAACATTTTCTAGAACAAAATAAAAAATTCGAAAAATATGATGGACTCCTAGATTCAGCAAAAAATTTATTGTCAAAATCAGTATTTTCACATAGTCATTTAAAAAAATTGATATGCGCCATTGACGTTGATTCGAATCGAAATAATTTTTTTATTTCATTTTTATTATATTATATATAAAATTCTCGGGAAATAGGTCACACTAACACATATGTTTATTATTTTCGTCTTCTCTAAGACGAAAATAATAAGCATATGTGTGTAACCTATTTCCCTAGAATTTTATATGATTCATAGCTGAATCATTATTAATTTTTATTATATATGTATATTTGTTTGGTAGATTGACTCAAATTGTTTTTATGTTAATTTAGATATATTTTAATTTGGTATACCATATTTTTCTGACATGCCGTTTTTCTTTTCAATGTTAGGAATTATGTAATTGAATAAGAATATAATTTATCTTTCAAGTAGTAAAATATTATAATAAATGTACAGTTATCAAATTATTCATGAATTGTAGTATTATTTTAGTTCCTGTAATATGTTGGTGCCATTATATATTTATTAGTATGTTAATACCAATTATTATGTATTATGGATATTTGTTATTAAAAAATTGAATCATTTGCATTGTTTTTTTTTATCTATACAACATAGGGTTTATGTATAGAATGAACCGTATTTTTAATTTTATGGAACCATTTTTTTTTCAAGAACCAGTTCTAACTTTTACATCAAAAATATGATGTAGATCTAGCTAGCACAAGGCAACTATTTCGAAGGCCATTGCAATGGCGACTAAAGACCTAATATTTACAGGCAATTAGTGTTCTCTTATGTTAAACCACAGAACTGTACATATATTTCTGTGGTGCAAAGAGTGGTTATCAGTATCGCCCATAGACAGTGTTACCAGGTTATGGGTTTTCCCCCAATTTTTTTTCTTATGCCTTTGGTGGGTATTTTAGGGGTTTTTGTTGGGGTTTTTATTTGGATATTTTCTTTTGCAATAACAACATTTACAAGAGTGTAAGAAGCATAATATCATTTCCGTCATTCAAATATGTGCGGTTATCTGCGTCATAACCCTAGATAAGTAGAGGGCACACGATTCCCTGGAAACTTGTGTTACGAATCACAAGCAGGAAACTTAAGACTCAGAGGTTATAATGTATATATTATTTTTAGATTATTTAAAAGTTTAGGGGTTTATTTCAAATTTTAGGGGGATTTGCAGCGCCATCTGGGGGTTATTGAGCAAAGCCACCTGGCAACTATGTTGTGTTGTCTGTATCCACGGTCGTATATACAGGTCTGGTATCTCGAGACTGTTCCCTATGTGAGAAGTGAGTCCGCTAAGCGTCATCTGTTGCGTGGTACCAAAAGGGTGGCGCATGAGAGATGTTCTCTGCACATATACGATCGTGTTCTCTGTCATTGTTGACTTGTGAACACAAGGAATACCGGCGTTTATAGAAAAAAAAGACGGAACCGTGCATTGTGCCGAAATGCAAAACGGGATACAAAAATGTAAAGCAAAAAACTTCTGCTTTTAAAGTGCCGAAAGATGCGGAAAAAGTGGATGCTTCCGATTACGGAAAGAAATCGTTTTAACGAGGTCTTTTATGTGTGCGTCATGTGTAACGAAAAAGGGGAAGTTATTTTTAAGGTGAGTAAAACGTTTTGACAAGAGTAACAGTTCTATTCCTCTCTCAAATCAGAATAGTAAATATTGCGTTACGAGAAAAATTATTTTACTTAAAATGTGCGGTTATTATCACGATATGGCGCCTAATCCTGACAACATACTTCGATCCATGCGCCAGCTGGTAACTGAGCGAGGGACTACGAGTTTGGCGACATGTAAGAGACTCATGTCATACATAGAGATTCCATTCTGTATATATAACCGTGTCTGTATCTCATCTAAACCTAATACCTACTCTGTGTCTTAACCTTACTAATTTAGATTAGAAATGGTAGTATTGTGAATTAGAAATTATACGAAAGTAACTGCAGCGGATACATTTATCTCATCGAGAAAAATTAAAATATTACGGAAATGACATTATTGTTCGAGCGGAAGATTTGTCATTCTATAATTGAGTAAAGATAACCCTACTTTAAACGTTAACAGCATTGATATCAAAAAATGTTTCGAAAAAATGAATTGATGGTGCCCAAACACCTAAACTTGGACAATGTATTATTTTCGATGTTCACAACCAATGATATAAAAAAATTAGCAGTTTTACAAATTACTACACCTCTAACTTTTGATGCCTTGGGCCATCCACTTTCAGGGGGATTGTACGATACGGCTTTAGGTTGGTACTTTCACATAAATGGATAGACATTTAATAATATAATTCTTTATAGGCCCCATGACTGAAAAAAGTGATCCCTGTGGAACATGCAACAAAAATATATTTTACTGTCCAGGTCATTTTGGTTATATTGATTTACCATTACCGGTAGTGAATCCATTGTTCCATAAAACTATTGGAATAATATTGAAAATATCATGTTTGGAATGCTATACCATTCAGTTACCATGTAAGCTGAAAAATTGTATAAATTCTTGTGGTTGTCCACTTTAACTCATATTTTAGCACACATAAAGCAATCTCTATCCATCCAAATAAAACTCTTGAACTGTGGTTTGTTAACTGAAGCTTTAGAAATCGAAAATATGATTAATATGTTGATTTCAACTTATGAAACTATTGAAAATATTCCCAAAGATGCTCTGCAATTGATTAATGATTATGATAAATTAGCAGACAATACACTTAGTAAGTTTAGTTTGTCATTACTGATTCAATATACGTTGTATGTGTTTCATTTTATAGAGGAAATGGGTGGAAAGTTTGTCACTAATAAAAATACTGAAGGATTGAGGAATCAATTCATAGATGGTGTTTTGAAAGCTGTTAAACCTAGAAAAACTTGTGCTTATTGTAGAAAACCTCTTGATAAAATTCAGGCATTGAAGAATAAAGTTATTTCAACTGTAAGGACCCCTTCAGATAGGTAGGGTTCAGTTTGTTACACATTTAAGGTGTCCATAATCCTATGAGATATTATATTAACATTAATTTTAATTTATATAATTTTTTTTAGGTCAAGAAACGCATCATTATTGTCAGAAACTGTTAAAGCATTTGCTTCAAAATATGTGAATCCTGAAGAATCTAGGTAATATTATTACATTTTAAGTGAAACAGCAATATTTTATAAAAACAATTGCTGAAGTACATTTTTTGAATTTAATTAGGTACCTAATCAATTAATAGGTAATACTAAAAATCTGAACTAACTATATGTTGCTGTATGTCCTTGAACTGCGTGGCCAAAATAAAGCTGAAGATTCTTTGATTCGAAAAAAAGTTGATGAGCCTTTTTACTTTTGCCTCAAGTGTCTTGTTTACCCGGTAGAGGGCTTCAAAATTGCAAAAATAATTTTGTTTTTTCGGTATAACTTGAGAACGTGATGAAGAACTTTTACAATATTTAGCAGGTGAGTTACTGTCAATAATGGCCATTTTTGAGAGTGGAGCACAGTCTTAGAGACTATAGAAATGGCTCAAACTTGAGGATGTAACGGGAAAAGTGTCCAGAACTTTTTTGTGGTCAATGTAATCCACTCGATATTTTTTATGTAGATAGCTTATCTAATTTGAAAACTTTTCTTACTCTTAGAAAATTTTGATAAATTCAACGGATTAGCTTGAAAAAATTAATTTTCGAGTCTCTGCAATTTTGGCTTACTAATTTTACTTGATTAAAATACCTTAGTTGCCTTTGCTTTTCTAATGTCATTTTGGCATTGGAAGAATTTATTCTCAAAACTGTCAGTTTTTACTTTGCTTTCCGTAAAAATTAAAAAAAATTATGGCTCAAAATTTCACTAACACTGAAATGGTTGATATGTTATTGATTTATGGACTTTGTCGTTGCAATGGCCGGAGAAGGGAAAGATATCCGCATCGCAGAATTCCAAATCGTCAAACCTTCGCGAAACTGGCAAATTTGAAGCAAATCGCAGACGGACAAGAAGGACGTTAGAGCTCGAAGAAGCGATACTGGAAGCGGTTGAAACTGAACCTGGGATAAGCACACTACGTTTGGGACTTCGTATTGGAGCCTAAAAATCATTAGTTCATAATGTACTGAAAGAAGAACTGTTGTATCCCTATCATATTAAAACAGTTCAAGACTTATTGCCCATGGATCCAGGTCATCGGCTAGATTTCTGTTGGCTTATTGTCCAAAGACAAAACGCAAACCCCAATTTTTGTAGAAGTATTCTGTTCACGGACGAAGATACTTTCACGAGATGTGGTCTTTTTAATCTCCATAATGAACATTTCTATGCTGATGAAAATCCTCATGAAACGGAAGTTACATATTTTCAGAATCAAACTAAAATCAATGTTTGGGTTGGAATTGTGGATAACTTTATTATTGGCCCTACCGTTATACCCGATCGATTGAACGGGGAGAACTACTTGAACTTTTTGGAACAAAGGCTACTTGAACTGTTGGAAGACTTGCCCTTACACATTCGTCGTGGCCTGGTTTATCCATGATGGTGCACCTCCTCATTTCACATTAGCTGTGAGGCGACATTTGAATGCGGAATATCCAGATCGCTGGATAGGTAGAGGACACGATGCATCAGTGAACTGGCCGGCCCGCTCCCCTGATTTGACGCCATGCGACTTCTTTCTATGGGGCGCTTTGAAGTCGAACGTTTATGCAGCTCCAGTAAACACACGAGAGGAATTGTTGCAACGAATTAATCATGAAGCGGATTTATTGAAGAATGATCCTGAAGTACTAGCCAGAGTTCAATCCAATTTCTTGAAACGAATTAATTTGTGTATTCAGGAAAATGGGCAACATTTCGAACAATTGATGCCTTAGCGATTTCCCAAAAAGTTTTGTTGTTTCTTTTAATTTAGCATTTGTTTTTCCTAAATAATCACATCGTTTCCCCATTTCTATTGTTTTTATTATTCGTGTTTTACCAAGATATTAACCATTTCAGTGTTAGTGAAATTTTGAGCCATAATTTCATAAAATTTTTACGGAAAGCAAAGTAAAAACTGACAGTTTTGAGGATAAATTCTCCAAATGCCAAAATGACATTAGAAAAGCAAAGGCAACTAAGGTATTTTAATCAAGTAAAATTAGTAAGCCAAAATTGCAGAGACTCGAAAATTATTTTTTTCAAGCTAATCCGTTGATTTTATCAAAATTTTCTAAGAGTAAAAAAAGTTTTCAAATTAGATAGGCTATCTACATAAAAAATATAGAGTGAATTACATCGATCACAAAAAAGTTCTGGACACTTTTCCCGTTACATCCTCAAGTTTGAGCCATTTCTATGGTCTCTAAGGTTCTATGCTCCGCTCTCAAAAACGGCTATTATTGACAGTAACTCACCTGCCAAATATTTTAAAAGTCCTCCATCATGTTCTCAAGTTATACCGAAAAAACAAAATTATGTTTGCAACTTTGAAGCCCTCTACCGGCTAAACAAGACACTTGAGGCAAAAGTAAAAAGGCTCATCAAATTTTTTTCTAATCAAAGAGTCTTCGGTTTTATTTTAGCCACGTAGTTCGAGGACATCCTGTATATACAAAATTTCAAAAATAGTGTAAGTAATTAATTGCTTTTGAACTACTTTTGACAGAAAACATGCTAGGGAATATCATATTTTTTTGAATTTTGAAATTAGTTGTGGTATGAAAAAATAATTAAAATTGAAAATTTTACTATATATACAAATTATTACTAATTTACTTTGGTTAAGCGAATATACAGGATGTTTAAAAAAAAAAGGTGGACCTGTTGCTAGGCTAGGTAGAACATTGAAAAATGAGTGGGGTTTGCTTGGAAAAAATTTCCGTAACGGCATCCTTATTCAAAATACAGGGTGTTGTAAAAAAAAATTTGAAACACATTTTGTACGATTATTTCGAAACTACTGTCAACATTGTAATGAAATTTTGTATGAACATGTTTTGGAAACTGACACATCGTATGAATTTATTTTTATATCTGACCCATAGATGGCGCTAATTACACGGTTCGTACCAAGCACGGTCGTATATACAGGTCTGGGAACTCTATGTTTGACATGAGTCTCTTACATGTCGCCAAACTCGTAGTCCCTCGCTCAGCTACCAGCTTGCGCATGGATCGAAATATGTTGTCAGGATTAAGCGCCATATCGTTCAAACACGGTCGTATACGTGCCAGAGAACATCCCTCGACTCATGCGCTTAGCGGACTCACTTCTCACATAGGAATCAGCCTCGAGTTCCCAGACCTGTATATACGACCGTGGTACCAAGCAGTTTTAATAATAACTTTTTTGAAGTTAGATTTTCTAATTCAAATTTTAGGTAAAATTAAACATTCAATTTTACACCAAAAAGATACTCTTAATAAAACTCAATATTGTGTACTGTTTTCGAAATATTTTGATTTGAAAATGATGAAGTAATAACTGATGCTGGTATAAAGTAAAAAACAATTACCAATTTATTGAAAACCAAGAGCATTAACATTATTCTTGTGCTAAAGTTATTAATCAAACAAAGAATCAAAAGAAGAAAATTAAAATAAATTTGAATTAAACATGAAATATTTAATCAGTTGAGTAAGTATTCAAAATGTCCTCCGTTTTCACGAATACACATCCTTTTTTCTGAAGAATGCACTAATTTTCTAAACGGTTGAGAATCAACTATGAGGTCATTAAAGTGACGTTCAATTCTGTTTGAAATGGCATGATTGAATATTTCATGTTTTTATTCAAATTTATTTTAATTTTCTTCTTGTGATTCTTTGTTTGATTAATAACGTTATCATTAGAATAATGTTATTGATCTTGGTTTTCAATTTTAATTTATTTTTTTTTACAACGTATCTTGAATACGGATGCCGTTACGAAATTTTTTTCCAAGCAAACCCCACTTATTTTTCAGTGTTCTACCTAGCCTAGCAACCTTTGTTTGAAACGCCCTGTATATGTTAATAAAATTTAAAACTCTATATATGTTAATAAAATTTGAAAGCCTGCAATATTCCAAAAAAATGTTTGTAATTCAAGTAGGAGCTCACTAGTTGTTATCGTTATCATTTCATTAACTTAATTATTTCGCCAATTTTTTTTTGTCAATTCCTTACCCAGCATAAAATAGTAAATACATTGTAAAAAAATAAATATGATTTGAATTCAAAACATCGAAATTATCAATAATTTGGCTTAATTAATAATTTCTACTATACATTTTTTAATTAGGATATTGCAATTGGGATCAAACTAAACCTTGAATTTACAGGAGACATTTAAGGGAAATTTGGAAAAATGAAAAACTGCTTCTACAACATATTGTGTCAGTTCTAGGAACAATCGATATTGAGAATCCCACAGATGTGTTTTATTTTGATGTAATACCAGTTCCTCCTCCCAACGTCAGACCCGTAAGTTGCCTGGAATAATTATGGAATGAATTACATATTTTAATTTGTTTCTTAAAGGTGAATATTGTGAACAATCGTATAACCGAAAATAACCAATCTCAAGCCTATAAAACAATTTTACAGAACACTATTCTTTTGAAAACAATTATATTTGTGATTAAAAATGGTGAGGATGTGGAAGAACTTTCTGTTGAAGGGAGGGTAAATATTCATTTGATAAATGTGCTTTATTAATTACTTTTCAATATATTGTTTAAATTTGATAATAATGGCAACATTTTTAGAATGCTTATGCTACTGCTGTTGGTAAAACTCCAGTTGAAAAATTGAATAACCTTTGGGAATCTATTCAAACTGATGTTGATGGGTTAATGGACAGGGATATAACTAAAAATAGTGATATAATTGGACTGAAACAGGTGAGGTTCAATAATAATAATAATAATAATAATAATAATCTTTATTTACCTTAATAACATACAAAGTACAGAAGGTAAGTCAAACAAAGAATTGGTACAATGATTTCTGAGACAATTAGATGTAAGTAGTGTATGTGTAAGAAATATGTATAATATAATACAATAAAAGATTTCCCGTATATATAATTTATGTAGATTTTCTGCCCAGAAAAACATTGTTATAAATCATCAGGAGACAAAAATTCCCTGATAGAGTAAAACGGTTTTTGTTGAGAGAATGATTTCACGCCATTCTTGAATGAATTGTAAGTGGGTTTTGATTTGATGTCAACTGGTAAAGCGTTATAAAAAACAATACATTTATAAACGGGAGATTTGCAAAACGTAGTAGTTTTGTGAGGAGGTAAACGGAGATTTATGGTCCTTGTGCTATACCGGGATATCAAAAATTATCTTGGTCAAGGGTGGTTGTGGAATCTAAAACGTGTGTCTTCCTTTACGTTATCAAAACTTGTGTCAAATTAATTAATTTGAAGTTTCTAAATGTGAGAAATTTCGCAATTTTATACGAATGTTATAACACTCAGAAGTCTAGCGCTTTAGACTCCGGAATTAGAAGGTTCGAATTGTATAAAAACACAATTGCATGAACGCCAGATGTTCTATGTAATTAGCTACGAACGTAATCATTTTGACGTATTCCTCGACGAGCTCGCTACGCGTCAGGTAGAGTTTATACTTTTTACCTCGATCTTGTTATTTCGGGGCCGTTTTATGCCCCGTGCGGCCGGCGCCAGTTGTAATAAAGTGTTTTCGGCTATAGGCCGCTAGCTTTTAACCGCTTTTGGGTATATTTTAGTAGCTAGAAAATTCCCTATGTTACGTCGCACGTTAGACGCGCGAAGCTGAGACCTGAGAGTACCTGGTTCTATTTTAATAAAATTTTCCTATTTAATCGACATTTTGGGGCCCGAGACTATGCTATTTAGTTGGCCCCGTTCATAAACTAACGACATGGAGCGAAAACCGCATGCGAAAAGTCCTCGTAAAGACGTTCTATGTTCCGAAGATGTGCACTTTTCTAACTCGCGAGCTACGCGCTCCTCACGTGAACGTCATTCGATTTATCGAAAATTAAACAATTTAAAACAGTTTTCGACCCCGTTTGTGGCTATTGCGACCTTGTAAAAGGTTCAAAGTAAACATTCTGTTTTACATTCCACAACCACCCTTGACCAAGATAATTTTTAATTTGTAGTTCATTATTGTTTTACAACTGAAATAAATAGGTATGAAATGTGTAGGTTATTGATGATGTCACACGTTTTAGATTCCACTACCACCCTTGACCAAGATAATTTTTGACATTCCGGTAGTTATGAACGTCAGATTGTTGATGAAAAGTGTTGAAATATTTCCTGGTAAAGTTAACGCACTTCTTAATGTAAATAGAAGGGACATATAAAATTGAGTATTTCTTGAATGCTTCTCTACAACTTGCGCGGTAGTCTAAGTCAAAAATTAATCTCATTAATCTCTTTTGTGATACAAGAACTCTATTAAGATCATTGGCACAACCCCAAGATATTATATTATAAGAAAGATGACAGTAAGCTAGTGTTCATTAACGTATGTTTTCAGTTGAAGAATTCCATAAAAAGCTTTGTTTAATTTGTTGCGTACATGTTTTATGTGATTATTGAAGCTCAAATCAGAGTCAGGTCAGGTACATAGAAGGATAACACTGCTTGTGAAAGGAAATGGAAATTGTTCCTTTATTAACTTAGGAATCATTCTATGGAGATGAAAATTTATACATACAGTTTTTTCATTGTTCAAAATCAAAGAGTTGTTGCACCAAAACCTCCATTTCTTTGCATGTCTTATGGATTTTGGTTTGTACGTCCTCAAGAGACTTGCCTGAAACCGTTGTTGTTATGTCATCTACAAACATTGTGACTATACCCTCGCTGGTAAAATTTGGCAAGTCATTCGCAAACAGTAGGAACAATAACGGTCCCAAGATAAATCCCTGAGGAACTTCTATTGAAGCAGGGAATTCTTCTGAGAGTTCGTTGATAATTTTTACAACAAGGTGGCGGTTTTTTTAGGTCTGATTCAATCCAATTTAATAAGATACTCCTTATGCCAAGGGTGTATAACTTTTTTAGTAGAACTTCAGGATTCAAACTGTCGAAAGCCTTAGACAGGTCGAAGAGAAGGGATACGACGTAGTTGCCTCTGTCAAGTTCCTTGTAAACATAATCCATGATTTGATTTGTGGCAGTTTCCACTGACTTATTTTTCCTAAAGCCATGTTTATTCAAAAACAGCCCCTGCAAATAAATACAGGAAAAAATTGATCATATTTCACAGATTATCGAAAAAAAAGCAGGAATTATCAGGATGCACATGATGGGGAAGCGTGTAAATTTTTCTGCCCGATCAGTCATCACTCCAGATCCAAATCTAAATATAGACGAAATCGGTATTCCAGAAACGTTTGCGAAACATCTGACCTATCCCGTTCCCGTGACCTCTTGGAACGTCGAGGAACTGAGGAAGATGATTTTAAACGGTCCAAACATCCACCCAGGGTAATATTAACATGCTCAAGTTCACTTTTCATATAAATGACCGATCAAATTTAATTTTTTCAGTGCGGTTATGGTTCAGTTCGAAAACGGGAGTATCACCAGAATCAATCCTAGTAACCCAACTCAACAGGAGAGCATTTTGAAACGTTTATTAACACCTGATGATAAAGAAAAGGCGTTTCACGGAATCAAATTGGTAAGTTGGGTTATTTTTCCAAATTATTGGCCCTATTTTGTACACTTGTTTTCCTTTGGTGCTTTAGCTCATTTACCATCTAAGGTTACGTGCGTTGTGTTGATAAGATCGCTTCGTTTTAGGTTTATCGACATCTTTGTAACGGCGATATTCTGCTGTTGAATCGACAGCCAACTCTGCATAAACCCAGTATAATGGCTCACATGGCCCGAATATTGAAAGGCGAAAAAACGTTAAGACTGCATTATGCCAATTGTAAGGCATACAATGCCGATTTCGATGGTGATGAAATGAATGCTCATTTTCCACAAAATGAACTTGCCAGAAGCGAGGGCTACAATTTGGGTGAGTCATTACACATTAAGAACTTATGGCACTTAGTAAATTCTCAATTTTATACTTTTATATTTCATATTTTTTTTTCACGTGGTATATTTCCTTTATAAAATGATCAATGCTTCTATTACAGCTATTATATTTTGTTTTATCTCATCAATGATTCATTTTATATTCTAGTTTAGGTTAGGTTTAGGTATAAGCTTAAAATTTTGTAAGTCATTTCAATGATAATTGCAATAAAGTTTATCTATCTATCATACTTGATACGACTATTTTTTGGGCTCTGAATGCTAAACTCGACTGTTGTACATGGTATTCTAGTTCATAATTGCTTTTCTTCGACTTTACCAGTCGATAGTTCATCGAAATATAAGTCGACTTGCATAATTTTTTTTTGGAAACACTTTTCTAAAGTTCTTATAGTAACTTTGACCGTTGCAGTGATTGAACTTTTTGAATTATTCTAAACATAGATACTTATTATTTGACAAAGAAACATTCGGATATCATCAGGTTAGGAATGGAAACTTACATACCCCATACCAACCAATCACTATCATCTGGTGAACCATGGTTCAATCATCGACATATACATATGGACTGCGCGTGGCAATGATAAGCGCGGGTAGTGCCGGTGTGAGAGAGGGGAAAACGAAGAGGACTAATACTGTCTTTATCTACTTTATCTATCGCGTTTCTATTGGCCGCTGCGTTGCCATGGAAATGCAACATGACTGTAGCTAGTATGTTTACGTCCCGAGCCGATAGATAAAGACAGTATTAGTACTCTTCGTTTTCCCCTCTCTCACGCCGGCACTACCCGCGCTTATCATTACCACGCGCAGTCCATATGTATTATGTCGATGGGTTCAATAAAATTGTTCTAGGGCCGTCGCTTCAAAACAAACAGCATATCGGCATTGACGCGCTAACCCATATCTGGACACCAGAACAAAATATGTTGAGACCAGAAATATGTGCAATGAAACATTAAACGTTTAGAAAGAGGCATCTAATGCCAAAATAAGATCAAAGCTTATCGAATTCCCGAATGGCTCACGTTCGTTTTGGAATTTCGCCAAAGCAATTGGTAGCAATTTCATTTCCAGTTCATTGCTTTCCCTAACCAAAGATAATGGTACACTGGCCACTACACCACAAGAAAAAGCCAACCCTTTTGCTGGAATATTCCACTTTGGACCCACAAGGGAAGGATCCTCCTAACATTGCTGGCATCGATAGCCATACGCCTGAAATTTTCTTTCGTCGTTCTGCTTGATCTCAATACCAAATAGTCTGGGGGACCAGAAGGAATTCCACCTGTCGTTCTCAAGGAATGTGCGCCTGAATTAACACCAGTTTTCTACAGGTTATTTACCCTTTCATACAAATTTGGTGTGTTTCCTTCCCGTTGGAAGACGGCCAGACTTCAACCAATGACAAAAAGAACGAAAGAAGATCCTTCCTAATCATAATAGATCCATTGCACTATTATCTGTGAGCTCTAAAGTGATGGAGCAAGCTAGCAACATCGAGCTTCCGAAACTGCATAAAAGTGACCTTTAAACTATCAACAATATAATAGGAAAAAAATTAATTTTATGTGGAGGACTCATGGCATTTTAACGAGCTTGTTCGGAAATATCTTTATTATTAGCTACTATATTGAATAATTCAAAAATTTTTAATATTGTCAACTTTATCTTATTTTATCTAATTCATGTTCTAGCTAATGTTTGCAACCAATATCTGGTTCCCAAAGATGGAACGCCTCTAAGTGGACTCATTCAGGATCACATGATAGCAGGGGTTGGATTATCTGTTAGAGGACGATTTTTCAATAAGTAAGTATATATGTAGGAAAAATTAGTATTCGCTAATAATCTCGTTCTTTATTTCAAGGTTAGATTATCAACAGTTGGTTTTCCAAGCGCTGTCTTATAAAGTAAATGAGATCATCTTGTTACCGCCCTCTATATTGAAGCCGGTAGAACTATGGTCCGGCAAACAAATGCTATCGACTGTGATAATCAACGTTCTACCGAAAGGATCGGCGGCCATTAATTTGATAGCCACGTCCAAAATAAACGCGAAAGTATGTATTCAGTCGTTATTGGGGGAATAACCTGTTGTTAAAATTGATTATGACATATTGGTGGGATAGCTCATTGTTAAAATCGATGTCTACTTTCTGATTTAAATTTTCAGTCTTGGTTGAAAGACAAACCAAGGGGATGGAAAGCCGGAGGAACGCCTTTTGCTGATCCAAACTGTATGACCGAGGCTGAAGTTATTATTCGACAGGGGGAGCTATTGGTGGGAGTTTTGGATAAAACGCATTACGGTGCCACCCCGTATGGATTGATTCATTGCATATATGAGGTAGTTATACGCTATTTTTTTCATTTCGTACCTAAATCTCGAATGTAACCACAAGGGAAATTACAACGGGCCAAAAGTTACAATGTTTAGTTTTCTTAAAGATAATGAACTACGGAAACAGTGGATATCGGCAGCCCCTGTGAAAGATTTCATGCTAACAACAATAAATTGACGATTCTCGTAGTGGTACCGTAGTAATTGTCAATTATTTTGAAATTAGAACAAATTGGATACAAAATATTCTTTCTCAACGGCAAGCCATGAACAATTATGCGGAATTCCAACTTCGATTCGAGAGACGAGGACACTGTCTCATTTTATGCTTTGAAAAATGCATGAACTGGAACATGATAAATTGTTCAAATGTGGATATTCTTTGAATTTGAGAGCACCCTATCCTATAACTCTCGAACGTCAAAACGTTAAAGTAGCTCTTAGGTTATACAGTTTATAAATAATACGTTTACCTGGAGGAAAATAATGAAGGTAAAAACCCCTCAAAATGCCACGATTAAGGGACATTTTCAAGGAACCTAAGGTCAAAGGTAACTTGGAGGATGATTCGAAAATCAAGTTTAAAAGAAATTTATTAAATTGCTTAGATACGTGGAGGTCTAGTTCGGCTTTAAATAAATTAACAACACCGGCACATACTGCATGGTGACACACAGTTCATGGAATTTTAGAAATAATTTCGTATTGTTTGAATGAGCTTAATTTAAATTATATATTGCAAGAAAAATTTCTGACAGAACCATTAGAAGACAGGTTTTTTACATTAATAAAAGTAAATGGGGTGCAACTAAGGACTCAGTTCAAGTCTGGCAACACCGTTTAAATAGGAAGTCGTTATATATGTCCTAAAATATAAATAAAATACAGGTGACCAGCTGCAACATAACCTCTGACTTGTGACGTCATGATCGAGTGTCTAGACATTGTGTTATAGAGGGTATAGGCCAGTCGCGTTTTATTGTTTAATAAGATAGACAAGTAAAAGGGTTTCAACTGCTTAAGAAGGTAAGACCGGCTTATGTTATTTAGCACAATTCCATCCCGTTTCTGAAATACGTAATCGTCTTTTGACTGAAAAAATATCGAAATCTTCATTTTTGTTACCAGCTTTATGGAGGAACCTACGCCACGAGACTATTGAGTTCGTTCGCCAAGTTATTCACCAGATTTCTACAACAGGAGGGTTTTACATTGGGCGTACACGATATATTGACAGTCGAGAAGGCCGATGTCGAAAGGGCACAAATCATCGCCGAATCGAGAAAAATCGGCCGGGACGTCATTACCGCCGCTCTCGATATACCATCCGATACCGATTTGGAGGAAATAGTCAGCAAGATCGAACATGATTCCGTGCATAATCCCAAATTGAGAGCGACCATTGATCGACAATATAAAACGGCTCTGGACGCCTATACGAACGACATCAACAAGTGAGTCTTTTTCGCAAATTTTTAGGGGTATACACCAAGTGCAGTAAAACTTCTTAATAGCGGTCACTAAATATGTCATACAATTTTGGCCGTTTAAATGAGTGGCTGCTATAAAGGAATACAAACTTTGGGGGATTATGTGACAGAAATAACAACAATTGTATATTAACTATGTATGTACTTACATATCCATCTTTTTATCAACATACTGTTGTAATGTAACTGGAATACAAAACCAGTTCTAAATAATTAAACAAAACATTACACTTTGTGAAAAAATTGTTCAATGGAAATCTGTTCCAAATTATTCATTTTGGTTTTTGTTACTTCATTCTCACATTTCATTAAGATTTGAGAAATATCAATGGCCAAATCGCCATTGTATATTGTCAATAAAAAATGTTGTACCTCCTTCAGTTTTTCACAAACTTCACTCATATTTTGCACAGATGAACACAAAATCTCTTCATCTTGGTCATTTTCACATTCTTCTTAGGATCGGTTTTGCTTTCTTTGTCAGTGATTCATGAATTATTTCCTGCAAATCAAAATCTGGGTTCTCTAACAGTTCTGAATCGATTAAAAGAAATTTTCCCAGATCTAGATTTCCTGGCATATTTTTTAAGAAAGAGGACAATTGACTGAGTGAAATGGCATCTTCTAAAGCCTCATCTCATCCAGCCTTTTGGAAACATTTTTTTATAGTCACAGAATCAACATTTTTTCATGCTGCAACTATTCATACCATATTATTTGACAAATCTATGCTTTTTTCTGCTCTTTAAATTATCTTCGGTGTTCGTAAAAGCCAAAAGCCTTCTTATCGTAAATTTTCTATATTTTATTTCAAAATTTTGTATTATCCCTTGAAACGGATCGCTATGCGTCGGTTTTTAATTGCCCAACTAGCTCAAATTAAAGTAATTAGTCTCAGGGCTCGTAGTGAAACGTGCCCTGTGATTCTAGACTTGTGAATTGCCCTGAGCGCCAACTGCTTAATATTAAACCAAAAAAAATGAATTCACAGTCAAGAATCCAGGCACTATGAGGTGGATGGTAGTTGATGGATATTCAGAAAAATAAGACAAGTCCAACTTGACAATTTGTTTTATTCCTGAAGGAATAAGAATAATAATTTAAATAAATTACAATTTTGGTATTATATAAAATAAAATTGAATTTTGAATAATAACAAATATAAAATTAAATTCTTGGTTTACAATTTAAATACAAAAAAATAAATGTATATATCAATTTAGTTAAGAATTTGAAATCAATTATTTAATTGAAAAAAAATTATCAAATACAAAGAATTAAAAGTGAACCTCGAAATGGGTTCTATAAAAATTAGTGGAATACAAATTCAGTTGGGTAACATAAATCAGAGAAATGGAAATATGGTCATTCAAACTAAAAATGTTACCCTCCTTGGAACTTGATGGAGCTGGAAGTCGGTCCGACCAGGGAATTCACTAAACCGTCTCGGGAAGAAGGAATGAGGCACCTCAGTCGTTCAAACCCTGTAATTTCAAAGAACGAACAGTACTTGACCTAAGTTCAAAGGGACGAGTAACAATCAATCGGAATAACCATGCGATTCCACAACTGATTATGTTATCTCTCCAAATTGTAAAAACACTGTATTACAATATTGAAATCTTGAAGTGATATCAAGTTAAACAACAATCTAAATTAATCTGAAAGAATTAAGCTATTACAATTGATACTTAAATTAGCAAAAAATTAAGAAGTGACTGTAAGAATAATAATTAAAATGTGACTGAAAGAATAGTAATTAAAATGTTGGAATTTGTCAGTTAGCATAAAATCTGAATTGCTTGAAATGATTTGCATACAAGATTGATGTTTGTAATTTGTACTATACTCTGAACGAGCGTAGCAGACGTGATATATATGTACTCAATAAGCAGTAATTGAGTTACTTACTTTGTGATAACCCCGAACAACATTTACTGCACGTTTTAGTCTAATAAGACAACCCTGCGTACGTATGTACCAGGATAGCAAAATGGCGATTCTCAAAATCACTCAATATTACCATGTGCAATTTGTGGGGTTAAATACAAAGAGGAAAAATAAATGTTATCAGTATAAACTGCCTACGTCTCGCTAGATTGATTTCATACAACAATTACATCAATTTATGCAATGATGGAAAAGATTATCATTGAATCATGCTAAATACAAATTGATTGTGTGAAGTGCCGTGAGGTAAGATGATAATTACTTCCACTGAAATATAACCCGTTCAGGGACTGAACATCCAGAATTCCAATTACAGAAACAGATCAAATTAAATGGTCCCTGAGGTTAATTATATTTCAATAGCAAAATTTAAGAAATGACAAAAAAACAAAGAATTATTGAAAATCAACGTACCAATGCTAGTTTCAATAGTCGATGTTTTATTGTCCGGGCAGATGTCTCTGATAAATCATATGACACGATTCCTATTCGAAGAGAAATCTTAATCTATTCATTAGTAGTCTTTAAACAAGTAACGGCGAAACCGTTACACCCTTGATCCAGTGATTGGCAATGAAATGCAGTGTTGGGAGTTAGTAAAACAATTCAAACATTCTCCAATTCTATTTTTGGGTGGGAAGTACCGTTATCTCAGGATAGAAGAACTTTTCTACGCTGGTTTTTAATTTTTTTGTAGAAGTTTTTCAACCAAAAACTCATCTCTGTTGTCATCCAATCTTTTTTATTGGATATCCATTCTGCAATTCATCTACATGCGTTCCTTTGAAACATCGCGGATTTTTGCTTTCTCCTATAACTAGTGAATTTTTCTTCTCACCATTCAAGTTACAACAAAAAAGAAGTGTTACTCGCTGTTAAGCAGATTTTTTTCCAGCACATTTATGGCTCTTGAGGGCAAAAGTTTTGTTTGACATTGCCAAATAGTAAAGTGCGGTGTCGTCAACATTAAAAATAACTTTAGCTTCATAATTGATGCCAATTTAATTTTCCAATCTTACAACACTTACTTCGCCAACGTCAGCGGACTCACCACAAATTGTTTTAGAATTGAAGTCGGGTCTCTTGCAGAACCTACTCAGCCATTCATTAGAAGCCTTAAATACGTTTATTTTCCAATTTTCGGATACTTCTACAGCTTTTTCCTTCATTAAGGGACTTGGTATAGAAATCTTTTTATTCCTAGCTTTGCAAAAACTATTTGGTCAATAGCGAATCCTTCTGTTTTTGAGAATTTCCTAAAAACAAACGCTTACGTTTCAGATACATAATTGCTGTTCTCAGTTCAAATTGAAATTGAATTGAATTTTCTGATCAGAAATGTTGATATTAAGGGTGAAAATTCCATAAGATTTCGTCAAAAGGTGGTTGTTGTGTTGGAAGTGATCGTGACCGTTTTCAAATGGTTTCGGTATTATGAAGTTCCTTATTATAAAAGTTGCCGTAAGAATAATTTTTGAATAAAACTGACCGTTAAAAGGGGCCACCCCTTTTGACGAGTGGCTGAAATGAGGAGTTTTACCACTTGAAACTGAGCTACCGGGTCCGATAACAATACAGTTCCTATTCCACCTATTACAAATCCATACGACCAATAGGAACTAACATGTCAAAATTAGTAAAAAAAATTATCAAAACTGATATATCCGCGAAAATCCGGAAAAATATTTTTTGCCTGATTACAATACTTCCTTTTACT
This sequence comes from Endomychus coccineus, assembly GCA_958510875.1. Lineage (NCBI taxonomy): Eukaryota > Metazoa > Arthropoda > Insecta > Coleoptera > Endomychidae > Endomychus > Endomychus coccineus. Next base: position 13,461,587 of record OY294070.1, read on the forward strand.
ACGTATAGTGCGGGAAGTAAAAATAAGAATTGATGTCCCAAAATAGGACCCTGCAGTTTTCCATTTATGTGGTTGGTATGTTTTGTACCGTAGCTAATTTGTTGAAAGATATCAATTGTGAAATTCTGAGTCATATTTCCCATATTTATTGGAAATGCTTTTATAAACGATTAATTCAATTCTAAAAATTACAAACGTATCCAAGATTTGGGCATTTTTACTGAAATCATAAAAAATGTATGCAAAGATATTCGAAATCAAAGAAATTTTGTAGGCCCCAAATTGAAGCCTTGTAGTATCCCACTTATGTGTTTGAATTGATATTTTTTTCAGAGCTTGTCTACCAGCGGGTTTATTATGTAAATTTCCTGAAAATAACTTGCAATTGATGGTGACCTCAGGTGCCAAAGGTTCAACAGTAAACACCATGCAGATCTCTTGTCTCTTAGGCCAGATAGAATTGGAAGGTAAACGTCCCCCCATCATGATTAGCGGGAAATCTCTACCAAGTTTTCCCGCTTTTGAATTCGCACCAAGGGCTGGTGGTTTCATAGATGGTCGATTCATGACGGGCATTCAACCTCAAGAGTTTTTCTTCCATTGTATGGCTGGTAGAGAGGTGCGTATCCGACGCGAAGCTATCGCCGTTAATTCAAATTGTTAACATTTTATATTCGTAGGGTTTGATCGATACAGCTGTCAAAACCAGTCGTAGTGGTTATTTGCAAAGGTGCTTGATTAAACATTTGGAGGGATTGAGTGTCGCTTACGATATGACAGTTCGTGATAGTGATAAGAGCGTGATACAGGTAATTACTTTATATGATCTACAGAATTTCGTATCATTCTGATAAATAAGTTTCTATCGATAACAACAATTTAATTATGATTTTCGTAGACGATTATTTAGACTTGCTTTAATTTATCTATGAATGAAAATTATATCAACTCAATATTCTAATTACATATTCAATAAGAAACGACTGCGTCATGCACGTCTTATGTTTTGGTTACGTGAATAGATTGTAGCTCCAAAGGAAAAAGACAGGGTAAAAAACCTCTGTTCAAACCATAGCAAGGGATCCACTTGCTGTTTCGAATTAGATCATAAAAATATATCCTAACTACCAATATACTGTATACTACTTGGTTTCTTTAGAACCATTTCTGTTTACTTCGTAATTTATGATTTCCTATTGAAACTATGAGGAACAGACTTGGAATCACGTTTTATGTGAATTATCTCCAGGATAGAACTTTTATAATGATTGGTTTCTTTTGTTAAAATATTAACATTTGCATAATGGAACTGATAATCAAAACAATGTTTAGCAATGGTTATTATCATCATTAATGGTAACATCGCTTTCTAGTTTTTATATGGAGAAGACGGCATGGATATCTCAAAAGTACAGTTTTTAAACGAACAAAACCTGAAATTTTTATTCGAGAATCAGAAAGCCGTAATCAACAAAGATGAACTCAACGAGATGAAACGTGGCGATTTTTCCAAGAAATTGAAGGAACATTCAGAACAGGTGGGAATTTCGACGTTTCACAATTTTTTATTCACAAAAACAGGTATTTATTTTCGATGTTTCACGATTTGATTATTGCATTTCATGTTTCAGTTGAAAACATGGTTAAATGAACACGATCAAACGATATTGAAAGAAAGAAGAAGTCCGTTCACCTTATTTTCATCCGTAATCAAAGAGAAATTGGGCAAAAAGAAACTCAGCAAGAGAAAAATGTTGTTGTTGTGGGATAAAGCAGATGAAGAGATAAAAGACAGGTTTGCTATTTAGACTTTATGATCTTATGCTCTTTACGTTTTTTTCTAATTGTCTTTACAGTTTTAGGAAACAATGCCGAGCGTGCCCAGATACTTTGAATTCTACGTTCCAACCTGACAGCTGTTTCGGATCAATTAACGAGAGGCTGCAAAATTTGATGGATAACTTCCAAGGATGCCCCAGGAAGAAGGACAGGAAGAAGTTCGAGAACATGATCAAGTTGAAAACGATGCAGTCTCTTTGTTCACCCGGTGAACCGGTTGGATTACTGGCCGCGCAGGTGAGGGCCTATTCATTCTAAAGCCCTTTTTAGTCCAGTCGAAGAAAAGTTACCTGGGTTTCTTCAATAAGCACGAAATAATCACTCTTATCCACTAAAAATACTATTAAAGTACTAAGGACCTTTCAGCTACTAAGCAGCCATCAAATCAAATACTACAGGGTTCGTAAGTGAAGCGGGAAAATTTGAAACTACTGTATCTACATAAGTTTTTATTTTGACATCAATGTTTTTACAGTTTTCTGTTGGGTCAGACTAACCATTTTATTTTTTTCAAACAATACTTGACAGGTGGGCACCATAACGATCTACACATTCTTGTAGTCTTATTCGAAAATTTTCCATTACTCGCAATAACATTTCCGGTGAAATGCGTGCTTCTACTTGAATTTTTCGTTTCGTGCACACGGTTAGCTCATATTACAATTTCGTAGAGTTGGGCCGATGTAATGTAAATAATAAAAATCAAAGTTTTAGGGCGCCAGGAACCTATAACCGTTGAAGTGCACTGTTAATGTTAATTTAACCGGTTGCCAGAAAGTTGTTATTCAAAATGAGTAAAAAAGGTAACGAATATCTGGAGAAATAACATTCAAGGCAACTAGAATGAATTCGATAAAATTAATCGGTTGTAGTTACATATAAATTGAAGTAAAAAAAAGAATACTGATAGATATAAAATAATTAATCAATTAATTGTGAAAAACATTTCTAAAGAAAATTAACACATTAAATCAATCGATTATTTAACGATGGAGCAGTTATGGTTGAAATAAATCCTTCGCTTCGAAGTAAACTACACAAAATCACCAAAATAGCTCACTACGAACATTACCTCACGACCGTCTTCTTAAAAATCGTCCTCTTTTTCTTTCCGGGTACCTTTTTGGCGATAAAGATCTCCTCATGCGTCCATATTAGTAACTAACAGAATTTATTCAGTAGATATTCACGTCATCTGGATGTTAATGATTAATTAGTTCTGCTACGAAACAATAGATGGTATAGGCAGGCGGGTAAGTAATTGACGGAGTTCTAAAATTGTTGGAAATTAAGATTCTGGACTGAAATTTCTCAGTACGCAATTTAACATTTTCTTCACAATAGTTATGCGTCGTTGTGAAACTGTGACAGGTTACGTGAGTAGATTGTAGCTTCAAAGGAAAAGACAGGGTAAGAAACCTTTGTTTAAACTATAGCAAGCGTTTCACTTGCCGTTTCGAATTAGATCATAAAGATATGTCTTAACTACCAATATACTGTAAAGTACTGGTTTTCTTTAGAACCATTTCTGATTTCCTCTTCGACCTTGTCCATATTTTACAAATTATAATGACCCTTCCTTGATAAGGATTCAGCGACTATACATTTCGTTTCCGTCCCACAGATTTAAAGAACAAACTGTATTAATTTATGATGAGACGGTCGTACTAAGAAATTAACTCATGTACTTGACTTGTTCGTTATAAAAGACAACAAAGAATATCCTATTTCTATTTACGTTCATCGGTGTTCTTTGAACCAGCTTGAATTTTAGCAACATGTTTGATATCTAAATCTATTCTAATTGATAATTAATGAGGCAGCTTTACTATAGTTCCGCTATCGTTTGCGGTCGCTCAACGTACACCTTGCTCTTGAGCCAACCCCAAAGGAAAAAGTCGCATGCGGACAAATCAGGTGATCTAGCCGGCCATTTAGTCTAGTCTCTATTTTTGGATATGATGTGGTTCAGAAAGAGTTCCCTTACATATGAACAGTATGACTGGTAGCACCGCCTTGCTGGAACCACGTAATCTCTGGAAATGGAACCAGTTCTTGCCCAACAAATTTTGTGGCTATGTTTGTGTAACGAAATGCAGCATTTTCTCAGTCGTCTTCAAAAAATAATGGTCCAATAACGCCAGTTGATGGAAGAGAACACCATACTGTCACCTTAGGACTATGTTAGGGTTTTCATGTAACTGAAGCGGGTTTTCAGCACTCCAATATCAATTGGCGAAGATGGGTTGGATTTAGTTACTCTTATGGAGCAAGTGGTTTATTGAAACATTTGAATTGCCCGGAATTTCTCTACTGGTTGAAAATATTTTATTTCATCATGCCGCATGTTGAAATATTATTTGATCAGACTCAAATGCTCGGGATTGACAGTGCTCAACTGGAAAAGGCAATTGTGCAATTCCAACAGAAAATTATTCGAATTAGAAATTCTACTGACAATGACAATCAAGAACGCAATAATTGAAAAGCCAAAAAACGACAGCATTTTAAGCCAAATTAGCGATTTTTTCTCTTTCATAATTCACGAGCCCACTGCGTTTGTTTACTATATTTGTGTCTTTAAGTACGTTTCGGTCATCACGACCATCATCCTTAAACTAATTGCACTAAACACTGAGCGTCTATATCGGATTAGTTTCAATTGAAATTGTCTACGTCGCAACAACGAATGAAAAATTTAATTGTAACACATTCAAATAGCGTAATTTACTCGAGAAAGAAGCAAAAACATCCCTTTGCGTCAAGTAGGTATACTTGGTAACTGAATGGTCCTTAGTACTTTAATAATACGGGTGATTATTTCGTACTTCCACAGTTGTGGCGCTTGTGTATTGGGTTTCTTCTATTTTGATGTTATTCCGATCGCATGAAAATGAAATTTTTTTGGTTGACCGAGAATAATACTTTTTGTCGAAATCTTTACACTTAAAAATTTGCCACCCCCCAGTCTCGGGCCTGATAAACTTTGCCCAAAATATGGCCCTGACTGGATTAATATCCTTATTTTATTGACGGAACGATTTTGTTGGACAGTCCGTTGGAGAACCTTCCACGCAGATGACATTGAACACGTTCCATTTCGCCGGAAGAGGTGAAATGAACGTTACTCTTGGTATACCCCGATTGCGGGAGATCCTGATGTTGGCCAGTAAGAATATCAAAACGCCATCTATGGAAATACCTTTCCTGCCGGTCGAAGATCTCGATACCAAATCCGAACTGCTCCGTAGAATGTTGAACAAGGTGGTGGTGGCCGATGTACTGGAAAAGATCGACGTAACTTCCACTTTCGAAGTAAAACCGGTCAGGTAGGTTCACACGTTGAATGATTATGAATTGGGATGGAAGAGTTAGGTAACTTTGCGTGTTGTATCAATAAAATCTATTTAAACAAGGCCTAGGCGCAGACGTCATCAACAAAAGGCTTGTTTTACCTATTTCTTGTGGAAAATTATACAGGGTGTCCTCGAACTGCGTGGCTAAAATAAAACCGAAGATTCTTTGATTCGAAAAAAAAATTGATGAGCCTTTTTACTTTTGCCTCAAGTGTCTTGTTTAGCCGGTAGAGGGCTTCAAAGTTGGAAAAATAATTTTGTTTTTTCGGTATAACTTGAGAACGTGATGGAGGACTTTTACAATATTTGGCAGGTGAGTTACTGTCAATAATAGCCGTTTTTGAGAGCGGAGCATAGAGCCTTAGAGATCATAGAAATGGCTCAAACTTGAGGATGTAACGGGAAAAGTGTCCAGAACTTTTTTGTGGTCAATGTAATTCACTCTATATTTTTTATGTAGATAGCTTATCTAATTTGAAAACTTTTCTTACTCTTAAATAATGTTGATAAAATCAACGGATTAGCTTGAAAAAAATAATTTTCGAGTCTCTGCAATTTTGGCTTACTAATTTTACTTGATTAAAATACCTTAGCTGCCTTTGCTTTTCTAATGTCATTTTGGCATTTGGAGAATTTATTCTCAAAACTGTCAGTTTTTACTTTGCTTTCCGTAAAAATTTTATAAAATTATGGCTCAAAATTTCACTAACACTGAAATGGTTAATATCTCGGTAAAACACGAATAATAAAAACAATAGTTGGCTAGTACTTCAGGATCATTCTTCAATAAATCCGCTTCATGATTAATTCGTTGCAACAATTCCTCTCGTGTGTTTACTGTAGCTGCATAAACTTTCGACTTCAAAGCGCCCCATAGAAAGAAGTCGCAGGGCGTCAAATCAGGGGAGCGGGCCGGCCAGTTCACTGGTGCATCATGTCCTCTACCTATCCAGCGATCTGGATATTCCGCATTCAAATGTCGCCTCACAGCTAATGTGAAATGAGGAGGTGCACCATCATGGATAAACCAGGCCACGACGAATGTGTAAGGGCAAGTCTTCCAACAGTTCCAAAAAGTTCAAGTAGTTCTCCCCGTTCAATCGATCGGGTATAACGGTAGGGCCAATAATAAAGTTATCCACAATTCCAACCCAAACATTGATTTTAGTTTGATTCTGAAAATATGTAACTTCCGTTTCATGAGAATTTTCATCAGCATAGAAATGTTCATTATGGAGGTTAAAAAGACCACATCTCGTGAAAGTATCTTGCCAGTTTCGCGAAGGTTTGCCGATTTGGAATTCTGCGATGCGGATATCTTTCCCTTCTCCGGCCATTGCAACGTCCATAAATCAATAACATATCAACCATTTCAGTGTTAGTGAAATTTTGAGCCATAATTTTATAAAATTTTTAAGGAAAGCAAAAAATGCCAAAATGACATTAGAAAAGCAAAGGCAACTAAGGTATTTTAGTCAAGTAAAATTAGTAAGCCAAAATTGCAGACTCGAAAATTAATTTTTTCAATCTAATCCGTTGATTTTATCAAAATTTTCTAAGAGTAAGAAAAGTTTTCAAATTAGATAAGCTATCTACATAAAAAATATCGAGTGAATTACATTGACCACAAAAAAGTTCTGGACACTTTTCCCGTTACATCCTCAAGTTTGAGCCATTTCTATGGTCTCTAAGGCTCTGTGCTCCACTCTCAAAAATGGCCATTATTGACAGTAACTCACCTGCTAAATATTGTAAAAGTTCTTCATCACGTTCTCAAGTTATACCGAAAAAACAAAATTATTTTTGCAATTTTGAAGCCCTCTACCGGGTAAACAAGACACTTGAGGCAAAAGTAAAAAGGCTCATCAACTTTTTTTCGAATCAAAGAATCTTCGGTTTTATTTTGGCCACGCAGTTCGAGGACATCCTGTATATTGCATATCTGTTGTTATATCCATAGTGTTCTCACCTGTAAATAAGCGTGTATGAATGTCTATGTTGGCAGCAGACGACTTGCAAATACAATGATTTAATTCTCACTTCTACATACAATTAGTTCACACCCATATAAGTTAAAAAAATTCAAATGCATTAATTTTGCCGCTTCCAACAACTATAAAGATAGTTGTTTGTAATTCATACTTGAGCGATCCGAAACACCCAAAATCAATTAAAATTTTTAAATAAAAATGAAAATAATAATAGTTTCGCATTTAGGCAGCACAAATATATTGTTAAGTTCCAATTTCTTCCCCACAAACTGTACAAAACGAACTACTACGTGAATCCGAAGTTCATCATCAAACACATGACGATCAAATTCTTCTCCCTCATGTTCCAAGCGATAAGGAAACACGCCAAAGTATCGTCTAACATGTAAGTCAACAGCTATACGTGTGTGTGTGTGTGTGTGTGTGTGGAGCTAGGACATTAACGTTCAATTATTTAGGGTTATGGTAGACGATAATAAGAATACGAAGAAGAAAACTGCAAACGATGAAGATGGCGAAGGAGAAGACGAACAAGTGCGAGATGTACCCGAAGATATTCCCGATGAAGGTAGTTCAGACGAAGAGCCTGAAGATGCCGAAGACGCGAAACAAAACAGCAAATTTCAGCAGGTACATGATAACCAGGAGGCGGAAGCTGGAGAAAACGATTTTTCTGATGAAGGTAAGTTTTCGTCGCTATTTGTAGTATAAATATGTTATTCAAGGTTACGTACGTCTCTCTATCATCATCAGAAGACGCATCAATGTCCAAAACGGGATTTCTTAAAACTAATTTTATCATCACAAAGCGTCTTCATCGCACCAACTTCAATTAAAAATTCCCACAACGCCGAAACAAACAGAAACACGAGTAATCGAAATAAGTGTAACACATTAATGTTTCAAGTATACGAATATGTATCAAAAATCCACTGCTTAGCAATTTTCTTATAATATTCGAAGTCATTTCAAGCTATGTTTGAATACCTTCAGTCCAAATGCCGTGACACTTCGTTAACCCCCCTCCTGGAATATATACAGGGTGTTTCAGTTTTTTTGTTCATAACTTCGGCAAACTATAGAACTTCTAAAGATAATAGGGGTCTTTTCTCTCCGTTTTCGAGAAAAATCAAATTTTATGTTGAAAAACATTGTCAATTCTTTGAAATAAAATTTATTTTTTACCAATTAAACGAAATTTCTTTAAACAAGTAACAAAATCAAAAAATTGACCATGTTTTTCAACATAAAAGTTAATTTTTCTCGAAAACGGTCAACTTTAGAGCTTATGACCAAAAGTAAGTACCTTTTTTGTGTAGAAAACATTGGCGGTTCAAATGGGCATCTCAAAATCGTACTTTTTTCAGTGGCGTAGAAGTTGGGGAGAAAAACAACCACTATCCCTTCAAAATCTTCACCAATTATGAATAAAAATTTTTATCGCACAAAACATAGCTTACTATGAGTCGAGATTGCTCACAAAAGCTGTTTTCTGTACGATGAACGATTCCGGAGATATTCGCAAAAACTAAATTATTTTTTCAATTTCAACACCCTACCCTGTATCTCGAAAACGAAGCGATTTAGAGAAAAATTTTATGTGAAAGACCCCTATTATTTTTAGAAGTTCTATCGTTTGCCGAAGTTATGAACGAAAAAAATTAAACACCCTGTATACATACGTTTTTTGAAGCAAAAATTCAAATTGGGCCATTTTGGCCAAATTGCTGGATGGAAAAGTAGGACGTGGCGGTCACGATAAGTGGTCCAAATATAGGCTGAAAATATTGAATAGCTTTGCTCAAAATCCAAGTTTGGCCAATTAGGCCCAAATTTTAAATTGGCTCCCCCTTTTGTCAAAAAAAATCGGAGCGTACTCTACTTAGGCTCAAATTAAAGGTTATTTTATGTACTTCTAAGTGATATAAGTCCGTATCAACTTCTTTTTACGAGTTATCAATTTTTTACCCGGAAGTCGTGAAGGTTCCAAAAAAAATAAAACTCCAAAACTGACCTAAAAAAACAGCAAAAAAACAGTTTTTCGAAGGTTAGACATGGTTCCATCTAATATTGGTAGACATTTTAGGATCTTATTATTTTTATCATAAGACACCATTTTTTCCAGGTCGCTAACCTCTATCAAATTTTTACGAACCTCGTCCTATTTTTCCGTAGATTGACTCCACTATTATTAGAAATATTGCTATTTGAGACTCTACCTAAAATATACTTTTAACATAATAAAGAGACATGTAGGAATTTGCAAGGGTTTTAATTAATTAAATTACTATACATTTGACTAGATAATTGAACGTCTGTTCTATGATTCAAAGACTTAGAGTCACGTTTTAGTGAATCATCTCCAGAATAGATCTTTTATAATAATTGGTGTCTTTAGTTAAAATATTAACATTTTTGTAATCGAATTGATGGTTATAATCAAAACATTGTTTAGCAATGGCGGTTTTTGTTTCTAGTACTATACTTATGGCGTTATATTCTAGTTATAAAAAGTTTTAGATTTGAAAAATATTTACCAACACAGTTAGTAGGTTTATGCGCATCATTTATATCATTTTTTTTTTACATTTCTTAATTTTATCTGAGGTCTCTTTAATTGTAATACAGATAATTTTATAATATTACCATACATTCCAGAGGCAACAGAGAAAATTAAGAAATGGTTAAAAAAGTATGATATAAATGTTGCGCAGAAACCTACTAACTGTGTTGGTAAATATTTTTCGCTAATAAACCGTATTCTTTAAATAAATTATTACATGCTACCTTATTTGACATTTGAAAACAATCTCATTTGATTGGTGACATCAGCCTACTATGAGTCTTTATTCTGAAAGTTTTTAAATATTTGCGATTGCCAATTTTGTGTTATACAATTGAATATGTGATTTTACTAAAGTATATAATACAAACAAAAAATGAATCGGCATAGATTCTACTAGTGCTCTAACAGAGGAACTATTTTTAATTCTCGAATAAAAAAGAACTAGTGAATGAAGAAAAATATTCAACCAATACAACTCGAATTACAAGTGGATGTGAAGACAGCTACTAAGAATGAGAATTGGGATCTGCTTGGACCTCATGGGTTTCATCAAAACTCTGAGGAAACTTTGCACTCACCCTTTCTCCTCAAACATATCTGTATGTGTTTGTTCCTATACTTTGACAATTGGTGATTTTACTAACATAGTTGTCACTGCATCTCACCACTAGCTGATAAAAGTATTATTATTGTCGCAGAAGAGAGTCCTGGAACGGAAAAAGCAGTGAATGCGGCATTGGAAGAGGACAATGAAATCGTGGATAGTTATAACTATGCCAAAAATTATTCTTCTGACAAAACTCACTTTTTATGGTGTGAATTAACATTTGCGGTGAGTGATTATGACATTACATTTTCCTGTACATGAAGGGCGGCTTATTAGAATATTTTTGGAACTAGTAAATATATATATAAATAGCGTGAAAAACAAGTCAACACTAGTATATTTGCGTTTTTGGTACAAAACAGGACGTTTTTACTATTATTTTTTTTCGAAGTAGTACGTATGTTGGCGATTCGGGCAGGAAGGACAGTCTTATCAGACGTCGGTAGGCATTGTCACTGTATTACCGGCCGCGAGACACATGTTTCAACATTCAGACACTTGTTTTGACACTTGTCTGAATGTCGGAAAACTTGTTTCGCGGCCGGTAATACAGTGACCTCTCACCCTATACAGGGACTTCTCGGCCGGTAATACAGTGACAATGCTTACCGACATCTGATCAGACCATGTGTACCCACACCATCTCTCAAGAAAGCTTATCACTCTTGAAACAGTAAAGACAAATATCTGGGTAATTTAGAAGGGATGGAAATGTATAAACAAAAAAAAATGAAACGTGTGGGGAGGGGAGGTAACATCTCCGATATGTTATTAAGTTTAGATTTTCCTCCAGCCATTTAAAAAAAATACGTGTGGCACTCGGGGACTGCCGCGGTAAAGCTATTGCATACCACTACGCCACTGGAAAAAGTTGGGCAGAAAAACATCCACTACCCCTTCAAAATCTTCACGAATTATGAGTAAAAGAATTTCTTGATCGCATAGAACATAGCTTGCTATGAGTAGAAAATGTTCGCAAAAGATGTTTTCTGTACGATAAACAGTTCCGGAGATATTTGCAAAAAACGAAATTTTTGTTTCAATTTCAACACCCTGTATCTCAAAAACTAAGCGTCTGCATATATGTTAATAGGAACTTTTTTCCTCAAAATCAAATTTTCTATCGACTGTTGAACATATAGTGTAGTACCAAAAGACGCCACGTAGGGGAAACATAAAAGGCGTCACGTAAGAGTATCATCTTAATCTCTATGAAGAGTATTCTGTGACAAGCATAGATAACTCTACTACCGGTAGTAGAGTTATCTATGGAGACAGTTATTTGCAAACACAATTTTATACGAAAGTTTTAACGTTCAGATCTCGATGACGCTTCCGGCTCCGGGATTTTCACGTGGCCTATCGAAATTAGAAGGTTCGAATTGTATAAAAACACAATTGCATGAACTCCAGACGTCTTATGTAATTAGCTACGAACGCAAACATTTTGACATATGCCTCCAGGAGCTCGCTGCACTTAAGTTAGAGTTTATACATTTTACCTCTATTTTGTTAATTTGGGGCCGTTTCGAACCCCGTGCTATGGGCCGCTAGCTTTTACCCGCTTTCGGTATATTTAAGTAGCTAGAAAATTCCCTTTCGTACGTGGCACGTCAGTTGCTAGTAGGTGACAGCTGAGAATACCTAAAACTGTTTTAATTAAATTTTCCTATTTAATCGACATTTTGGGGCCCGAGACTATGCTACTTAGTTGGCCCCGTTCATAAACTAACGACATGGAGCGAAAAGTCTTCGTTAAGACGTTCTATGTACCGTAAATTTGCACTTTTTCTAACTCGCGAGCTACGCGCTTCTCACGTGAACGTCATTCGATTTATCGAAAAGTAACCATTTCAAAACAGTTTTCGTCCCAGTTTGGGGCTATCACGACCTTTTAAAAGGTTCAAAGTTAACATTTCGACAATTTTAAGCTCGGCCGAGCTACATGGTAGGCGGAATGGTGAGTGTCAGGAAATTTCGTTACAGTATTTGTTTTTTGTTTTTTTAGATTTCCGTTACGGAAATCTTTTAGATTTCCGTTACGGAAATCTAAATCTTTTGTTTTTTTTCTTGATTCGGTCGCCGCGCTCAAAGCCCGCGATAAAAGCTATATGCAATAGCTTAAAAAAGCAATTTACTAAATTTCGATTTATCTCCAGCTGAGAATAATTCATTATAAACCTTACTTATTACAAATAGTATTTAAACACGATCATTTTGATTTTTAATTTAGTTTACTCTGATGATGGCCACTTGGCAGCTGAAAGGTCCTCAGAACGTAACAGTATTCTTAGTGGATAAGGGTTATTGTTTCTTATTTATAGATCCAATAAAACTTATTTCTATAGCTTTCATTAACATTATCACGGCGAGAAAAAATTATCAAAATATTAATTTATAAATAGTTCCAGAGATATTAGCTTATTGCAGCCCACTTGATCATAATCTTCGATTTATTTTCTTCAATCTTTAAACAATTACAGCTACCTTTGAATTTTAAAAAGTTGGATTTGACGGCAATTTTGCGGGAAGTAGCCGGCAAGTCGGTTCTTTGGGAGACGCCGCATATCAAACGAGCAATCACATACTTGAAGAACGACGTTTTGACTTTGAGAACCGATGGCATCAATATCATTGTAAGTTTGTAGAGTACAATGTCGTAGTAGTCATTATTGTCAAAGTTATTCAAGTTTCTAGATTATGGAATATTGTACCTTCGTGATGTATATCTGTGATAATTCATTCGAAAAGACAGTGGCGGCTCGTGAGTTATGAAAGAGGGTGGCACAAAAAACCCATTCTCCTATTTTTCATTCTGGATAAAACGTCCATGACTTTATTGTCAAAATCTGGGATAGACTGGACGAACTTCTTTTCTATTGATAGGACCGCCAATGCGTTCAGTCGATCTTCTGACATTGTGTTTCTCAGAAAAGTTATAATGCGTTTGAGGGTGGAAAAACACACATTCTGCTGTCGACATGGGCGTTGTACAAATAATATCCAACAGTTTGTATTTTTCCGCCAAAACCTTCTTTACAAAAAGATCAACAGCGTTCAAAAATTTGCCCATTAAACACGTATCGAATAATAACCATTTGCTGGTGATTAGAGGTGTCTGTAGTTATATTGGCCTCCAAAGCAATGAAATTTGCAGATTTAATTTCATTTAATATGTCCTGCTTGTAAATTTGCAACATTGCATCTAGCAATTCGTTCTGAATAGTTTTTGAAACGCCTTTAATAAACACTTGTGATCCCAAACCATAATGTATTACAAGCACAGCGTCTAATTCAGCCGCAAAGTTGCTTAAGTCTACATAAATACCTGGATTTTCCGACGTCAATGTCTCATCATGGCCTCGTAACGTCAGTTGGAATTGAATTCACACACTGTACACTATCAATGTAAGACGTTTACTGGAGATACGTCGCTTTGTGTCCCAAACCGACCGTATAAGTGATTGGGTGGGCACTTGCCCTTGTGCCCTTTAGTACCAGTCGCCACTGCGAAAAGGGTGTGTTAATTGAAGCCTGGGGCAAAGCGCTATTGAATGTCTTATCACAGACCGACTAATGTACTTTGATTTTGCATAACCCACTCTTTTTTAATGTTTCCTGATTCAAATTTCTCGATATTATTCTAGGAAATGTTCAAATATAACAATCTATTGGATTTAAATAGGTTATACTGTAACGACATTCACAAGGTGGCCGAAACGTACGGTATAGAGGCGGCCATGAAAATCATAGTGAAGGTAAGAAACCATTCGGAAACCGTATAAGTCGCGACTTACAAAATTTATTTTGATAGGAAGTCCAAGACGTGTTTAACGTTTACGGGATTAAAGTGGATCCGAGACACTTGTTGCTCATTGCCGATTATATGACCTTCAATGGTACATTCGATCCGCTCAGTCGAAAAGGGATGGAGAATAGTGCGTCGCCGTTCCAACAGATGACGTTCGAGTCTTCGTTGACCTTCTTGAAGAATGCCGCCATTCACGGTAGGTTTAGGGTTGAGTGAAATCATATAGCTATTACAACAATAGTGCGTGTTATACCCTAAAAGCCTATCAGCAAAGCGTGTAGATGAGAGGAGTTGGGTACATAATATACCAGTTCTTCGTGGAATGATCAATCTTCCACAATGTGTACGACATAGATAGAACGCTCTTTTCTGTATCATCAACATGATTTTGGTGCCTCAACAGGCACTATTGTTGTAATAAACTGCTCTTTAGTTGGAAGAATTGGTAATATTATTTGCAGTTTACTTTCTGTGTTCACTCTGTGGTGTTAGGGTATAAATAGTTGAACTGTTAGAATAAATGAAGGCAAGGCTTCCCACTTCATTTCTAGTTTTCGGCGTCAATTCTGAATTTTCACAATTTTTTTCGAGCAGATCAAAAATAGAATCCAGATGTTCAAAGACGACACTGAAAGCGTCATACCTAGCACTCCAACTGGTTTGAGGTTCCTGTTTCACTGTTCTCTTCACAGCACTTTTCAGCAAGTCCCACCGTAGAGTTGACTGAGAGGAGAACACGTAGAAAGCCACTATAGTGCCGAAGAAAGTGATGACAGATGCCTCTTCATTAGCTGCATGAAGTTACTGGAAGAATGTTGTCCTGTTGTTCAGACAGCTGTGCGCCCTAAATTTTTATCGTGAATTTCTTTATCGTGAAATTTTTTCCGACAGATTTTCATAAACTTAGACATTTCCAAATTTGGCGCCCCCTGGATCCTGCACTTTCCCCCCTCTGCCCCCCTTCGCTACGTCACTGTTGAACTCACAACTGTTCATTAAACAATATAAATCAAGGCAGCATGATTCAATATGTTTGAAACCTATACAAGACTTTTAACAACATTAAGAAACGGTGATTAATTAGCAGGCGGTTTAGTGTATATGGCATATTCTTTATCATTTTAGGTAAGCAAGATCAACTTCAAAATCCTTCAAGCTGTCTAATGGTGGGAAAGCCTTGTGTCAGCGGTACCGGATGCTTCACTTTATTGCAAAAGATTCCAAATCTAGTGCGATAGTTGAATCTATTGATTTGTTTCTATTAAGTTTAAAACTGTACATTTTCATCAATTGCAATAAAATGGGTTTTTATCTTATCGGTTTTTCAATTATCAACACAGTTGTCATTGCAATAAAGTTGTCAGTTTTTATCCAGGGCGGCGTGGTGGGAACAATTAGTTGTACTTCTATCTAGTAGTTGGCTTTGGTCAGAATGTGCATCATTTAGCTGTCATACGACGAACCTATAAAGTGCCCGAACGAATTTGAAGTATACTTGGTAGATGAAATAAATGGTTAACCTGTGTTAGAAAATCATCTAAACGATCACGGTAAGTAAATCTTCAAATAATAATGTTTTTCAAAATATAATCGCATTAAAATCATTTGCAGAAATGATGAAACTTTTTCCTTTTAACCATAGTTTTGAAGTATTGTTATTAGTTGATAAGCTTCAAATCTCTTGAATATTCATAAGCTGTCCTACCAAATTCATTTTTTAAATTGGATTATCTTCGTATATGAACTTTCATTCAATCTATTGTTAGGTTATCATTTTAATGTCTAGTTTTATAATTAAAACGTTGATAATTTAGACTCTGCATAACAGTTTTTGAGCCTAGCCGCAATCGATGGCTACTATTTTTAAAACTGATTATCTGAGTTTGAATATCTTTAATAAATTTGTCCCAATTGTCGATTGTAAAATAGAAGTCTATGCTTTCATCGTCATATTCATTAACGCAATTCTATGGTAGAGTCAATAAATTCATATCGGGCATCTAGGTCGTGGGATAGCATAGAGTTGTGTACATTTATAATCTTTAATCCAACGATTAGAAATTGATACTGATTAGTTTATTATGGATTCATCAATGAACGTAATAAAATCGCCCACAAATATTTGGAACTATGCTTCATTAGTATTATCTGTGGTTCTTATATGTTTTGAGAATTCGATGTAATGGAAACCGTATTGACGTCAGATCTGGCGTCACGACGTTTGCGCATTTTTCCCTGCCCCTTTACCAATTTTACAAAGTGACTCAGTTGAGTGGTTGGAGTTTCTGACAGTTTCTAACTTCACATGTTCAGCTCACCTTAATTTTACAATTCAACATGCTGATTAAAGAATAGTAAGTGTCTGTGATTTTGAATATCATTCTTCTTTAAATTGATTATTAATTGATATAAACTTCGGGATAAAAAAAAAATTAACAGTAGAATTTAAGTAAGGTTTGGATATCTGCTTGTCAGCGGGTTTATTCTATTTTTTGGGTGTCTTGTTACAAAATCTCTATTCGTTTTCTATATAAGAAGTTTGGATCAACTGTTTCTGATGGGTTTTAGTAGGTTTAGTTTTACCAAACGTATTATTCAGTTGTTATTAAAAGACCTTGAATATTTAGAGTTTGCCATTACATCAACAATTATTATAGTTTTATGACGAATTTAATTATTATTTTTCGTTTCAGCCGAGTTACTTTGCCCCTTACTGTTGAAGAGGTGAGTAGGTTTATAATTCATTATTATTATCAATTCATTGTTGTGCCATTAATTCATATATGTACTGGATACTTTGCATCAGTATTTCATGCAAGGATTTCTTCGATATCTTGAATAAAACTATGATTTGTTCCCTTTCAATTTAGCAGTTACTAGGAATGATTAGTTGTAGAACCTCTAACGCATCATGTCCTCAGTGATGCAATTATCACTGACATCATTACATCAATTACTGAGAAAATAAAATATAACTGATAATTACACATAATGCCTATTAAATCATGTACGTTGGCACCAGAAGATGTACTTTAGAATGTTATCAATATTCGCCTGTAATGAAATTATAAATTATTATTGCTCTTGTGTATTGATAACTTCAATAAAATCAACAATATAGTGATACAAATCATACATTTTTGCATCTTCTTCCTATAATATAAATTATGTTGTGATATAGTATATGTTTCTGATTTGCTTTTGATGGCTCCGTAAAAAAAGTGTTGTTATTTGCTAACTAATATATATGGATGCCAAATCTTTGATTGTCAATGTTGATTACTATTCAATCAGTCATAAAATTGTATAACTCATGATTTATCTGTTAATGAAATGTTGAGAGCAATGTAGTTGAATATTCTTATTTGTTAGAGCATGTTGAACCTGTAATGTATCAAACATTACCTTTTGTTCATTTAGCTCACCATGGGGACATAACCTTTCTCCATGATATTAGGTACTTTAATTTATTGCTAATTCAATACTGAATAAAGTTATTCTTTTTTGTTAGAGAAGATATAAAACGGTTGAAGGTTTGTTTTTGGTCTCCGTAAATATGAAAGAGTATCAGCTAAAATCAACAATCTAGGCTGGCTTAGGATCGAAAATTTCATGTACTTTCCACCTCTACTCCCATGTACCGAAGTAGACTAATATATAGAAGAAGTTTGCATGACCACTGCATACATCATCTACTTACAATTTAGATTTCCCTAAATTTCGTCTTGCTTGGTAAAATAGATGTTTCACGTACAATGCAGTTAAAATATATTATTCTATACCCCCTGCGTTGAAAACAGGTTCAGAAGGTTTTCTAAAGAGAAAACTTAAATCAATGCTACTGGACTTACAAAAAGAACAGTTTGAAATATATTGCAGTTTATGAAGTATTTTTATTTACTATTGCATAAATCTATTTCTTTTCCCTGTAACAAACTTAGATTATGAGATTTTCATTTTTTCCCTTTTTTTCTTGGTAGTTTAAAATTCGATAAGCAAGTTATCCTTTCTTTTGTCTTTTTCTTTAATTTATTTTTGCTAGAGGTTAAATATGAGTAGCATAAGCTTAACTTCGCCTCTTTCTTTTTTACATTGTATTTTCATTATTATTATTATAAATATGGCTGTAGGAGGCCTATATCAAAACGCTTCATGTATTTTAATCTGATAGTATCATAATAAAGAATCTTGACCTAGGTATGAATAAAACATAAAACGTGACTCCAAATCTGTAAATCATAGGACTGACGTTCAGACTCTAAGTCATATTTTATACTAACTCAATTGAGTAATATTCTTGCATATTCCTACTCGCGTCTTTATAATGTTAAAAGTATATTTTTAGGTAGAATGGTCAAAAGTATATCTCAGAGACCAGACCTTCTTTTATTACCTAATAAATCGTGACATCTGGTTCGAAAGTAAATACTTGAACTTGTCTCGCTTGTTATTCGTTCATAGACTATGATGAAATGTGTTCTTATTTTTTGAGATTCCTACTAAATAGTAGATTCTTGACATACCTACCATACTGATAACATTGTTGTGTTACAATTTCGATTTCGTGTTTCTGTTCGTTTCGGCGACGTTCGCATTTTAAACGAAATTGGTGCAATAAGGACGCTTTGTGTTGATACAGTTAGTTCTAAGTAACAGGTTACTGAAATAATAAGTCTTCTGATGATGGTCGTGAGACCGAAACGTACGTAAAGACTAAAATATAAAACAGAAGTGTTAATGTGACCTATTTCCCGAGAATTTATATATAATCTGATAGTATTTGAATGTCTGTAGCAATTGAAAACAGTGTAGACAATTATATCTAGCCCATACCAAACGTTCAACAGAATCTCCTTATTTGTACTGGGTACTCCATAATAGACTACCCATTTTATATTATTAATACATTCCCTACGAGATAACTAAATAGGTTCTTCTCTGTGGGATTATCTTCTGTAGTCTTTGGGATTTAAGTAAATTATTAATCAAGTAGCCGCCTGTCACAAATAAATTTTGAATTAATAATTTCGTGGAACGCCATTTTTCTACGAGAAGTTTGTTAGTTTTCATCAATAATTATTTAATTTTTTTGCTTTGAGACATTATTTCAACATCCGTTTGAACTTTCATGGATTACAGTCCAACAACGTGTGTTTTGTGTAGAAACTTACATAAGAAGCAATTCGATAGAAGAAGTTAGGCGTGCATTCCGGCGTCAGTTTAATAACAACAATAGGGGTCACGCGCCAAATCGTAAAACTGTTAAGTTATGGGTTCGTCATTGGCGTGAAAATGGTTCTGTACAAAATTTGAAGAAGTCTGGACGTCGAAGAACAGTTCGTACACCAGAAAATATTGAACCAGTTAGAATTACGTTTACGAGAAGTCCTAAAAGGTCTGCTAATCGACATACCATTATCCTAGGAATATCGAAGGGAAGCTTAGATCGAATTCTTCAAAGGGATTTAAAATTTCATCCCTATAAATACCAAATGGCACAGCACCTTAGCAATCAAGATAAAGAAGCAAGGCTAGCATTTTGTCAAGAATTTTTGGATTTACATCTAGGAGCAATTCACAGTCTCCTAATAACCGATGAAGCAAATTTTTATTTGAACGGCACGGTCAATAAACAGAATTTTAGATACTGATCAAATGAAAATCCTTGTGAAATCTTTACACAGAACCTCCATAATCCAAAACTTGTTGTGTGGTGTGAAGTAGGATCTTTTGGTATTATTGGCCCTTATTTTTTTGAGGATGAAAATAACCGCGCTGTAACAGTAACATCCGAGCGCTATGTTAATATGCTAGAGACATTTCTCATGCCTTACTAATCCAACAAGATGAGGCAACAGCTCATGCCGCCAGAAACTCAATGAGGGTCCTGCGAGAAATGTTTAATGACCGAGTCATTTCTCGATTCGGAGATTTGCCTTGGCCTTCGAGGTTCCCCGACTTAACGGCTCCCGATTTTTTTCCTGTGGGGATATTTAAAAGCCAAAGTGTATGCGAGTCGTCCAGGTACAAACGAGGAACCGAAAGTCAAAATTCGTGAAGAAGTTAAAGGAATAGACGAAGGTTGGCTACGCCGTGTAATGAACCACTTTTTATCTAATATTGAAAAATGTGTTGAAGTTGGTGGAGGTCATTTAGAAGACGTGATTTTTGAAAGTTGGAATTAAATTAACCAAATATTTATAAGTTATCATAAATCCCAAAGAGTTAGCTGTAATTTCGTAAAATAAAAAGTTTGTTTTGTTAGGTAAACAAATTTTAGTTCAAATATTACAATGGGTATTATTATGGGGAACCCGGTATAACTGCTGAAATTATGTTCTACGAATGGCAAGAATTCAATGCGGAATATCCAAAAATTCAATTGATTTGTTACATTATAATTCCATCTTTGAAGTATTAAAAATATTGATTTATTGAATATCACAAGTTTAATTGCAAGTTATACATAGTATGTTTTTGAAAATAAACTTTAACTATTAAATAAAGCTAGCGATATTTAACAAATTAATTGTGTTGTTATTTGTTATTATTTACCTACTATCAAATAATTATTGAAAATCTACAAGTTATGGAATCAATAACATGCATTTAAAGCAGCTCAGATTGTCCTCGAATAAATAATCTGATTTAATCCGGTAAATACTTTGCACTTAGGATAATTTATATAAAATGTGTATTCAATTTTATTAGTATAATGTCGCGAATGAAACCAATATGACATCAAACAAACAAGTAACATATGAATATTTAATGAATCTCCAATTCAGGTAAAATGTTTCAAAATCACCAGTAACATTTTTTTGTAAAATGTTTAAATAGATTTGGTTAATAAAATTGGGTTGGTTTGTCCGTTACTTTGTTATTTGTAAACTAATATTTATTGAATGAACTAGAAGTTTACTTCATTAGTCACTTAATAAAATCTAGGTGATCCATAGGTTAAGGCAACATTCCTAATAAAATAGTGCATAAATCTTTTTTTTCGAACCATTTATATTTTGTTCCATTTAATCTATTGAAAATTTCAAATGTATCACTTCCAAAAAGGGGACAGGTACCACATTACCAAACTTATTTAAATTGAATTAACAATTTATGATAGTCTGGGTTATACAAAAAGTTTAAAACCATTTTGAAACATTACCGTAAATTACAAAAGAGAAAACTGCTTCTTCAGCTATATTTTATATAATTTCTTTTCTAAATAAACATCTGGACAAAAAGAAAATACACTAAACGTCAAAAGTCTTGGCCCCCCATTCAGTCTTGTTAATGAAATGTTTTGTTAGAAAAACAAAAGATATCTATCAAAGTATATTGTTTGTTCAATCTATTTCTTGTGAAAGGAGTATTTTACATACACAGGGATACTTAGAAAATTAAAAAGTAAGGAATGTGTGAATTTGTTGAAAAAAATTATAATTCCATCTTTGAACTATTAATAATAATGATTTATTGAATATCACAAGTTTAATTGCAAGTTGTACATAGTATGTTTTTGAAAATAAACTTTAACTATTAAATAAAGCTAGCGATATTTGACAAATTAATTGGGTTGTTATTTGTTATTATTTACCTACTATCAAATAATTACTGAAAATCTACAAGTTATGGAATCAATAACATGCATTTAAAGCAGCTCAGATTGTCCTCGAATAAATAATCTGATTTAATCCAGTAAATTCGTTGCACTTAGGATAATTTATATGAAATGTGTAGTCAATTTTATTAGTATAATGTCGCAAATGAAACAAATATGACATCAAACACACAAGTAACAGATGAATATTTAATGAATCTCCAATCCAGGTAAAATGTTTCAAAATCACCAGTAATATTTTTTTGTAAAATGTTCAAATAGACTTGATTAATACAATTCGGTTGGTATGTCCGTTACTTTGTGATTTGTGAACTAATATTTATTGAATAAACTAGAAGTTTACGTCATTAGTCACTCAATAAAATCTAGGTGATCCATAGGTTAAGGCATTCCTACTAAAATAGTGCATAAATCTTTTTTTTCGAACCATTTATATTTTGTTTCATTTAATCTATTGAAATTTCAAATGTATAATCACTTTCAAAAAGGAACAGGTATCACATTACCAAACTTATTTAAATTGAATTAACAATTTATGATAGTCTGGGTTATCCAAAAAGTTTAAAACCATTTTGAAACATTACCGTAAATTACAAAAGAGAAAACTGCTTCTTCAGCTATATTTTATATAATTTCTTTTCTAAATAAACATCTGGACAAAAAGAAAATACACTAAACGTCAAAAGTCTTGGCCCCCCATTCAGCCTTGTTAATGAAATGTTTTGTTAGAAAAACAAAAGATATCTATCAAAGTATATTGTTTGTTCAATCTATTTCTTGTGAAAGGAGTATTTTACATACACAGGGATACTTAGGAAATTAAAAAGTAAGGAATGTGTGAATTTGTTGAAAAAAATTATAATTCCATCTTTGAACTATTAATAATAATGATTTATTGAATATCACAAGTTTAATTGCAAGTTGTACATAGTATGTTTTTGAAAATAAACTTTAACTATTAAATAAAGCTAGCGATATTTAACAAATTAATTGGGTTGTTATTTGTTATTATTTACCTACTATCAAATAATTACTGAAAATCTACAAGTTATGGAATCAATAACATGCATTTAAAGCAGCTCAGATTGTCCTCGAATAAATAATCTGATTTAATCCAGTAAATTCGTTGCACTTAGGATAATTTATATGAAATGTGTAGTCAATTTTATTAGTATAATGTCGCAAATGAAACAAATATGACATCAAACACACAAGTAACAGATGAATATTTAATGAATCTCCAATCCAGGTAAAATGTTTGAAAATCACCAATAATATTTTTTTGTAAAATGTTCAAATAAACTTGATTAATACAATTTGGTTGGTTTGTCCGTTACTTTGTGATTTGTGAACTAATATTTATTGAATAAACTAGAAGTTAACGTCATTAGTCACTCAATAAAATCTAGGTGATCCATGGGTTAAGGCAACATTCCTACTAAAATAGTGCATAAATCTTTTTTTTTCGAACCATTTATATTTTGTTTCATTTAATCTATTGAAATTTCAAATGTATAATCACTTTCAAAAAGGAACAGGTATCACATTACCAAACTCATTTAAATTTAATTAACAATTTATAATAGTCTGGGTTATCCAAAAAGTTTAAAACCATTTTGAAACATTACAAAAGAGAAAACTGCTTTTTCAGCTATATTTTATATAATTTCTTTTCTAAATAAACATCTGGACGGAAAGAAAAATACACTAAACGTCAAAAGTCTTGCCGCCCTATTCAGTCTTGTTAATGAAATGTTTTGTTAGAAAAACAAAAGATATACATCAAAGTATATTGTTTGTTCAATCTATTTCTTGTGAAAGGAGTATTTTACATACACTGGGATACTTAGAAAATTAAAAAGTAAGGAATGTGTGAATTTGTTGAATAAAATTATTGAATAAAAAAAGCAATGAAACATGTTGTACACTGACTAATAGTCGGTATGACCTCTTCCACGTTGGAATAACATATTGACACGTCTGTGCATTGAAATAATCAAGTGTCTTGTGGAATATTGTTCCATTCCTCTACCGCCGCGACGACTAACTCATCTGCAGTCATCTGCAGAGGTGGGTTAATTCGATTGTGAATGGCTCTACTTATGTAATCCCACATGTTTTCAATCGGATTTATATCCGGCGACTTGGCTGGCCAATCCAATCTATTGATATGTCCTGTTTGAAGTGTATCCTGCACCCTTCTTGCGCGATGTGGTCGGGCGTTATCGTCCATAAACACAACATTTTCGCCTAATTCGCTATGTATGGAATATATAATGGGCGCAATAACCTGTTCGACGTAAATTTGGCTGGTCATATTATGTGGAATGTGAATTAATGGTGCGCGGCGGTTAAACATTATTCCTCCATTACACATTACAGTACCCCCTTGATATGGAGCAACTTCCCGGGGAAAATTAAGTCGCTGTTGACGACCTGGTTCTCTCCAGACTCTTTGCCGTTTGTCATCACTCACCAGTCCAAATCTGGTTTCGTCTGTGAATAACACCCACCTCCACTGCTGCAAAAGCCAACCCCTGTGCTCTCGCGCCCATCGGAGACGGACTGCACGATGTCTTGGAAGTAGAGTGGGGACCCGTAAGGGTCTCTAAGCACGTAAATTTACATGATGGAGTCTTCTTCGAACCGTGGGTGTCGATATAACACAACGAAACGTACGCTGAAAGTGGCTTCTGAGAGCTGAAGCTGTGTAGTGTCTGCAAGCATATTGCACCAAATAACGATCTTCCCTTTCTTTAGACACTCGAGGACGTTCACTACGTGGTCTGTTTTCCACTGTATCGAATTCTTGGTACCTATGAACGATTCGCACAACAGATGATCTAGGAATGTCCAACATTTCCGAGATCTGATGATTAGAGTGCCCTCCATCGTGTAAAGCAGTTATCCTTGCTCGATTAAACGCAGACATTTCACGACCAGGCATGATAATCCAAAAAATCAAAAGAAATTAATACACAAGTCACTTGGCTGAAAATGCTTTCACTACCACTGCTGTCAAAACATTGATAATAAAGTCAGGATTCACTATTGACATCTCTTTTTTGTCTTTTTTATATCTTAAATACCTGTTACTTTTCACCACAGTAAGAAAAATAATCGGGCTTAATCGAATCATTTGATATATAGGGCGTCCAAGACTTTTGACGTTGTGTCTATTTAGTTTGTATCAGATTCTACTAAAAAGTTTGATTGCATCTGCCACATATTAATTTTGTATAGGCAAAATAGGAGCTTGGATTGGCTTTAATCATACTTAGTTATTAGCCAACAATACCAAATAGCTTCTACTGACAAATTTTTCCGATTTAAATTCTTTTTTTTAATATTTAAGTAATTAATTTTTATGTTACATTTTCACGTTGTAAGAACTAATTGAAAACTAGTTTAATGAGAATGTCAGGATTTAGTTCCCCTATGAACGACGTGGTATCAGCTTTTGAAGAACTTTGCTTGATTCAAATTTTTTTTCCAGTACCAAGTTGCTCAACTGTTTAGCGTCGCAGAAGCTTCCAAAGATAACACTGGGGGAGGGGAAGGTATAGAAGTATTGAAGAATGAACCGTTCAACAACTACCCTCTTCTCGGCGGGAAATATACATCCGGCCAATATACGTACAAAATCTACCATTTGGCCAGTAAAGTACCGGCTTTCATAAGGCTCCTCGCACCGAAAGGCAGTCTAGAAATTCACGAAGAAGCATGGAACGCTTACCCATATTGTCGAACTGTAATCACGGTAAGAAATTTGAAATACTTGTATTAGTTTGAGTTTGATACAGATGGCGCAGTGTGCTAAATACTTTCTTGCAATTCTTGTGTAAGGCTTTATTTACTCGGTTTCATTTTTAGTCTCAAACCCGCGCGCTTCTCTCCATCAGGCAGAGTGAAATACCTGACTACTTTCACCTTTATATTTTATAATCCATAGTTTTTCTCAGAATGGAAGGAAAAGTGCTATTCATTATATTGATGAATGACGATAGCAAATACGTGTACAATATTATCGTAATCAAAATACTCAAATTAAATCTATTGTCATATTTATCCAATTGGATAAAATACTCGAATCACATGATTCTTCTATCAAATTTGATTATTTCCATTCATTGATTAAATAACGAACCCTGTACTGATGAAACGGTGAGACATATAATGTTGTAGTGATACTGTCTAGATAATAGTACGTACAATGAACTGCATTGCATTAACAACAAAAACTGTACGTGTGATAAATGATGCAATTGGACATAATGTATGAAACCGTAATTTCTTAATGAATGCTGTAACTACAACAGGTTTCATTTAACATGTTAAATGCGACTTCCGGCAATCGCATCGCATATTATCGATATACGAGGGCAAGGCGAAAGTTCCTGAAAACAATAATAGATGGCGCCACAATCGAAAATCGCATGTGACATTTGTGATGTACCATCTTTAACTAGAGCCCATTAAAATTTTCAGACTGACATGATGATTTTTTTTCATTATTTCACTCTCAAATTGCACAAAATGGTGATAGTTTAATTTAGCAAAATAAAATATGATAGCGCCAAATATTCCCGATCAACATAAATAAAAATTCTCGGGAAATAGGTCACATTAACACTTTAGTTTTAAATATTCGTCTTTACGTACGTTTCGGTCTCACGACCATCATCAGAAGACTCACTATGTCTAAAAAGGGGTTTACTAAAACTAATTATAGCACAAGCGTCCAAATCGCACAATTTAACTTCAATCAAAAGAGCCCACGCCGTCGAAACGAACAGAACTACGAATAATCGAAATTGTATCGTCAGTATTACAATTTCGATTATTCGTAGTTCTGTTCGTTTCGACGGCGTGGGCTCTTTTGATTGAAGTTAAATTGTGCGATTTGGACGCTTGTGCTATAATTAGTTTTAGTAAACCCCTTTTTAGACATAGTGAGTCTTCTGATGATGGTCGTGAGACGACCGAAACGTACGTAAAGACGAATATTTAAAACAAAGTGTTAATGTGACCTATTTCCCGAGAATTTTTATGTATAATTCATACTGGGTCAAGAATCTTATTATGATCAACATAAATCCAGGTATCACAGCGGGTTTATGTGTCGATAACATCAAGTTGAAGTTGTCATTATTTCACTCAAATTTTTATATATTAATGACAATTCGACAGCTCAGTCAATACAATTTGAATCCTGGTTGACTATAAAATATTTATTTTAATCAGTGTTCTGGAGTACTATTAAAAAAATCTACAATTGTGAATTTGACGAAAATGAATAAAAACACGATAACGGTTATGCTAAATTAAGAATTTCATTGTCATTAGGTTTTAATGGCATATAATTATTGAGTTTCATTCTCACGAACCATGTTATGATAGCTACGTACAATTATCATTGTAAGTGAGGTTGCTTTTATTTTTAATTTTAGGTATAAAGTGCAATAGATCTGAATGAATAGTCACTGCTTCTCACAATTAATGAATATAAAGGTTGAGGTAATAAAAAAATGTTTGAAACAAAAGAATACCTTTGATACATACATACTTGCTAAATAGGTTATTTTTCTAATTTTTATTATAAAGTACAAGATTTGTTTTATTTGCATGAGATTTTTGAATATCATTACTTTGAATTGTTGATAGAATGTAAATTTTCCTAAGGTAATATAATGTTTTTAATTGGACATCCTTGTACTAGAGTTCAAATTCTAACAAATAAAAACTTTTAAATTGGTGTAAATTAGTTTCAACGATTTTAATAAATTTATAATGGAAATTTCTTAGCTGCTCAAAACAAAAATTAGAAGAACCCCTTCATCTAAACCAAAAATATCAATCATTTTTTATTTATTCCCCTAATATTCCATAACTTTGGTTAACATACTTCATACTGATCGGATTTTTCAATATTTTGATTTTTATCAACCTTATATTTATTACTTCGTTTTGGAAAGTTTCACTTCAGATGAACTTTTGATAATCTTATTTTAATTAGTTTTTTTCACAATGATGGTCAACTTTCATTTCATTCAACTCAATTATGTTGAATTTGAATAATTGATATAAAAGCAGAAAAAATAAATGTAACCACAATGATTTATTATCGCATTCCCTATCTTGAAATTAGAATAAATTGTTATGACAAAAAAGTATTATTTTTGACTAATCTACTGGTCAAAATTAACGCACCACTGCAAATATTGATATTTTTATTATTGCAATTTGACATTAGGATAATATAAATGGAAGTAATTAAACAATATTGTATTGACGTAAATTGACATTCAATAAAAGTTCGAAGAACCAGCAAAATTTGGCCATCAGGTACAAATACAAAAAATTAACATAATCGTAAATAAAAAAATTCTATCCTTAATAGCTCTTATAACCTCTTCTGAATGGTTGCTTGGAGAATATTTTCCCATTTGGTTCATTGTGGCAGGTACATGACGTCAGATTTTTTCCAAAAACGTGCCATAGAGATGCTCGATTCGATTCAAGTCTGAAATTTGCGTTAGACTTCTGCCATACATGTGTTTTCTAGGCAAGCAGGTCTCCTGGTAATGCCTGCTGACGAAAGCCATATTTTTGAGCTCTAGGTATTGGATGAGCTCGATGTTGATTACTTTCTGCATCACATGTTCCGAATAAACGAATACACGCTAATTATGTGCGTGCATCGAAATAAATTCTTGCCCAGAACTTTTTTGATTCACCTACAAATGGTTCCTTTGGAGAGATGGTGCAACCATAAAATCTTTCTCCAGGTCTCCGCCATAGTCTATCACGACCATCTGGAGTTTTAATCTCAATTTTTGTTTCATCTGTGAACAAAACTGCCTTTCAGTCATCGATAGTCCATTGTGTAGGATCTGTGATGACGATTTATCAGTGTGATCACGTTTACTGAAGCGTGATCCAGTTTCTTTATATCTTCTAACCATTCGACTAATTGTTGATCGAATAACACCTAACAAATAATCCACATAACGCATAATTCTTCCCTCTTGTAGCTCAGTGACTGAATCACTTGGTTCTCATGTAAAAAGAAGTATTATTGGGGTCTGGGGGCATTGCGGTCCCTTAACGCCTATACCGAAGCCCTTTGAACCCCGTGGCATTTAAATGCATTCTCGTGGAAATTTTCAAAAGGAAATTAGAAAAAAATAATAAAAATGTTGATGTTTTAGTATGACAAAGTAGCAATAAATATATATAAAATTAAACATATAAATTTTTTAAGGAGATATGGGAGAGTTGTTATGGAAGGGCATGCCATTTTTCATTATATTAAGACTTAAAATATTTTATCAAAAAAATCAAGTTCTGAGTGTGCATATTATATAAAAATTGATGTAAATGTCACATTTTTTTTCTTTATGCGTTAATAAATAATCCAAAAACTTATGTATGCATTTAAAGACCATAATAACAATGAAATCGTATTCAGAAGGCCAAAATTATCCGACAACGACTATGAATTCGACATTTTGATCAAATTCTTATAATTTAATAATAAATATAATTTGTTTATAAGAAATTTGCAAATTTGTGGGTAAACATTGGACGATATTGACGATAAAATCGAACTCGGAATACCAAATTTATCCGAAAACAACCCTAAAGTCGGACTTTTGGTAGAATTCATCTATTTTGTTGATAAATAAATTGTTTATAACAAAAAATAGTCTTTATCCGATCAAAAACGGTCAAATTTTGCATTTTTTAGACATTCTCATGTAATCTCAAAAATTAGCTAATTAAATTGTTTATTTAGAAACAATTAAACAATTTGGGCAACTTTATTTGTGTTCAACTTTTTTTTCTGATGACATTCTGAAGAGAATGCCCTTTGTTTCATCAAAATCGATCCATTTCCCAAGGATTTACGGGTTTGGCCTATTTTTGTACCCTTTGGACTGCACTAATACTTGACATGAGCCACCTTTGATTCACTATAGTGAACGTCAATATTTTCTTAAATATCCAAAATAGATTGGAAAATGTAAATGGTGCGATAATTTTGAATGGGAGTTTATTTCGCTTTGCCATGAACTATTTTGTTTATAAATAACAATTATTTAGTGTATGCAACTAAAGTTTATTGATCAATGAAACTGCATTAACTATCGTAACTGCTCATAAAATATCTGAATAACAAACAAGGCAACGAAAATTATAAATACTCTTGAAAGAGGTTGGACGTGTAAAATAAATATATTTCCCCAAGGATCTAATGTCGGTGAGTTACTTGCAAATTAGAAATAGGAATCAGTAATTGACAGTTTATTGATTCATATTTATTGTAATTGTACTGGTCGTTACAATTATCGACTTTATCAGAAAACCTTGAATAAACAATTTGAATTTTTTAAATTCTGATACTGTGTTCTCAACCTTATCCAATATTTTACATAATGTGATAGTCAAAACCCATGTGTGATAAAAGGTGAATCATGCCTTTAGACTTTCTTTTCTAATTTCACCTTATCAAATAGTTGTAATCGGCGTTTTGTCGGTTATATGTAATGGATTGTTATTTTATCAATTCTCTCCACTTGAAGACTTGGTTATCTCAAAATAAAATAATGCATCTTATGACGCGAAAATACAATTTATAATTTACCCAGCAGTCCAGTCAAGAAAATGAAAAATTCTTTTTGCATCTAGTTCAGAATGGCTTACACATCGTTCGTCATAAAAAAATGGGCTCGTGATTATTACTGTTAATAAACAATGAAAAACCATTTTCAATTAACAAATGGAATGTCTTTTATCACAAATGGAATATCTCGTGTCCTTTTAATCCAAAGTTTCTGAAATTTGGTATCAGGTGGTTTTTTGATCTGAAGCCGGAAAATGGAAAATCCGTTTGCTGGAAAACGCGGAAAATTCTACCAAATTTTAGCAACAAACATAATGTTTTCTCGGACTGTGGTATTGAAATAATAAGATGCCGTGATGTGTCTTGCTACAATTTTCACTGAAAGAAGGTAAATTGGTGGAAAATTGGGTCGCTTTTCCTTCATATTCCTAGCTCGTTTTTCCAACGTGACTAATTATATGTTTTCGTGGTCGCTGCGTATTATTTTATGCTCATAAAATCAAACGTTCCGGAAAACTCATGACATTTTAGTCAGTGTCCTGGAAAATTGCGTAATTAATATTAATTTTTTTTTTCCAGAAAATTGTAGTGAAAATCTACATAATATTGATGATATTACTCGGTTATATATAAAATAGTCTCTTCTTTCATAATATCACAATGAACTTTTTTAGAGGAAAAAATCTTGAATCTTGAATTTACCACAAACCCACCCGCAAGTTGTTCGTTTTTTGTGAATTAGGTTTTTAAGTTACTCGGCTGACAATTTTTTTTTCGAATGCACATATACGTTAATTCAATTCAAATAATTTTATTTTCGGTTACTAAGTTTTAATACAAATCGATATTTCATAGAGTCCACGTGTTTTAAAAAATAGGCCATGATCTTATAGCCGTACCTCATATACTATTGTCAGCATGCCATTACCTTTTCCTCCACACTCAAAGACAGCTGCTGTGTTCTCAGTACGCGTTAACGTGTCCACACGTCCTAGATATTTTGTGTATAGGATCTCTATGGTACACGTACGCCGCATCATCATTGATGCTTCAAAAACATTGCTCTTTTTTTACTTGCTTTGAAAGAGGTACTGTATATATCATAATAAAAGATACCTGAAATTCTTTATCATAATAACTGTCTTAAAGTTTTCAAAAAACAAAATAGTTATTAAAGATTGTCGTGTAAATACGTCAAATTTTAATTTTTCGGAGTTTTCCAGAAAACTAGTCGCTTTTGATTTTATAACCATAAAATAATACTCAGTGACCACAAAAACATATAATTTGACGAGGACCGAGCCAGGAATATGAAGGAAAACGACGCAATTTTCCACCAATTTTCCAGAATTCTCCTTTTAGAGAAAATTGTCCCGAGACATATCACGGCATCTCATTATTTCAATACCACTCAAGTCCGAGAAAAAATGTTGTTTCTTGCTAATATTTGGTAAAATTTTCTGGGTTTTCTATTTTCCTACTTCAGATTCGGGTTCAGCGGACCAAAAAGTTTCAGAAACTTTGGATTGAAACAGCCCCTATTTGTTTAAAAGATATTGCATTTGTTAATTGAAAATGGTTCTTAATTTTTTATTAATAATAATAACCACAAGCCTCCCCTTTTTTTTTCTGACTAACGATGTGTAAGTCATCTTGAACACGATGCAAAAAGAATTTTACATTTTCGCGCGGTCTATAAATTTTAGTAATGACCCCTATTTTTCCACACTTTTGACTGGACTACCTGTTCCATTTTCCAAATTTTTTACACATTTGGTTCAAGTACTCCTAAAAACATGTGTCAAAATTGTGCAAGGACGTAGCTACAGGGGGGCCGCTTCGTTTTTCCCACCCTATAGAAATGCGAATTTTTGAACGTTAATTATAGTTACCTACAATTAAGGAAAACACAAATTTCGAGCAAATTGGTTTTCTACGTTTACTAATTGAAGTGTAAAATCTAGATTTTTAATCAGAAGACAGCTTTGTGAAGATTCTGTAAGTAATTAGCAAAATACTGCTGATGAAATTAATTAAAATATTCTTGATATGTGACTTCAAACAATCAATATGTTTGTCCTACATACATGTCATTTAAAATCAAGTGAAGGAAGAAAACTCGTTTTACTACAATCATACTTATGAGGTACGATTTGTGGAATCTATATCTATATAAAAGGGAAATACCACTCACTCGACTGATTTATCACGAAATCTCCGAATCTATGGAGCGGAGCCACTTGAAACTTGGCAGATATGTACCTTACTCGCTAAAAACCTATTTTCCTAAATTCAATCCCAAACGCAGTAAAAGGAATTAGATATATTTTGACGTTTGTGACTGCTGATATAATCACGTACAATTTACGTGACAGACAGGTCCATAGATTAATGGATCATTATCACAGTTCAGACTGTCTATGCTATGGCAGACAATACAACCCATCAAAAGGACAGGTAAAGTTTACATTGACAGTCACATGAGTGTTGAAATATTTTTTTTTAGTATTGTAATCCAGGGAATGACATCGTGGAGGCGCAGCCGACGCTTTCTTCTACGGGTATTAGCTTTTTCTGCGGGCGTGGACAACAGCTAGTATCATATAGTTTTAGACGTCAACAAGCCAAGATACCGGTCGCATTCTAGTAGGCTACGTATCCGACAATTTTGCAACATATGTGAACCACAGGTTAGATGGCGCTGTAGATTAACTACAATATACTCACCATTTAACAAAAGTGATTATTTGGCGCACAATTTGAATTCTACCTTGAAAGTTGCTTTGACACTATTGTTTATTTTTGTATTAGCTACTTGATTGTATTTGATTACCTCGTGAAGATGGTATAAATCACCGAAACTGAAGTAACGAAAGTTGCAAATAAAAGTGATATAGTAACAGTGTTTAATTTTACAATTTTCTCATAATTTATCGTATTGCTAATGAATTTACGCCGATATTCTAGATCAAGTCTGTATTATCTTAGCAGGAAGTAATCGATAACTAGCCAGTGTCAAAACATACAAGAAATATATTTTCATCTAACCGAAATGAATTTTCAGAATCCAACGTACATGCAAGATAACTTTATAATGGTTGTTGAATCTCAACATATAGCCGGAACAAGCCGCATAGACAATGTAAGTCATATCTAACTTGGTGTTTTTTCTTTGTTCTTGTTCTTGGTCTCGTCCACTCCATCCTTAATGCACACCACCAATGTCAATAAACCACCATGTAATCTCGCATCACACCAACCACACCTCTACTTTGCCATCACACCGGCCACGGCGCACAGAATCCTGGATACATGAAGGACAATTTCGTTATTTGCATTGAAAGTTACCACATAAACGACAGGGGAAATCAGGAAAACGTAAGTTGAATATTGAATGATTTTCTTTTTATGCATGCCAATTTAGTTTCGAGTTTAGGAAGCATGAAGTGGACAAAAAAAACTTATTGATTATACAAATAGTTTTAGCAAAAATTATGATTGGTCTTTTCGACCTGTTGAGTCTCCTCAAAACTATGAGGCTAGCACTGAACCGTCGGACATATCTGTATATGAACGTATATCTATGGTTTTGACGTTTACGTAGTGTAGTGTAATAGTAATTTACGTTACGAGCATTTTCACAGAGGAAAATGCATCGCTTTGAATGCACTTTCAGGAGATAATATTAAAAATGTTAAAAAAATGTCCAAACATAGCCAACATTTCTCACTCGGGGGTTTTTGGAGCCTTTGAACACGATTCCGGTGTAAGATTCAAACTACGACGCACCTGGGCCTCAGGACTTTTTGGTACTATCGTCGTCCCCAGGGAATTCGCAGAAATATCTTCTGCAAAGGAATGAAACATGTTAGAGAGGTTCTCTTGAGCATGCAGGTCATGACCATAATACTCAATAGTCACCTGGTTAGTGGAGTAAATCTGGCGAGAAAATAAGCAAGGTTGGCGAAAATTTTACGATGCATAGCGACCCGCTGGAAAAGTTTTTTTAGGGTACCAACAACAACCTCCTGAAATTTTTATTTCCCAAAGTGGGTGCAACCCTTTTTTTTGCCAAAAAGTTTTTTTTTACATTTTTAAGGGTAGTTTAGCAACAAAAAATTATTATCTCTGATTGTATTGGAAATTAAGAAACCAAAGTAGTACCCTTTTATTGTCAATGTCCAAGGAACTTCCAGTCCAAATTTTAAGTTGATCCGACCTCCCCCCTCCCCGTAATAGGTATATATATATATATATATATATACCCATATATGCAAGGAATCTTGCGTAAAGGCTAACTCAGTCATTTTTCAACCGATTTGGCTGAAATTTGGAATGGAGATAGATGTTATAGTCTCAAAACTACCCTCTGAATTTCTAGTGAAAATATTGAATAGTTTTCCAGAAATTCAACTTTAACTCAATTTTTTAGTTATTTTTCAAATTAAGATATCTCATGTCATTTACATCCGATCTGGATCTGTTTTGCAGGAAAATGTAGGTATTTACATATAGTTTTATATCATGGAACTCATTTTTTATTTATATTGGTCATTTTATTTTCGGTATTAATATCCCCAAAACTTGTGTCAAATTAATTAAATTGAAGTTTCTAAAAGTGCGAAATTTCGCAATTTTATAAGAATATTGTGAGGCTCAGAATTTGATAGCGCTTTAGGTTCCGGGATTTCGAAATTAGGAGGTTCAAATTGTATAAAAACACAATTGAATGAACGCCAGACGTCCTATGTTATTATTAGCTACGAACGTAATCATTTTGACATTTCCCTCGAGAAGCTCGAGTCTTGTTATGTTGGGACCTCGGTCTTGTTATGTTGGGACCGTTTCGTGTCCCGTGCGGGCGGCGCCAGCTGCTTTCACCCGCTTCGGGTATATTTTAGCCGAGACCTGAGAGTACCTGTTTCTGTTTTAATTAAAGTTTTCTATCTAATGGACATTTATCGAAAAAAAGAAGGGCCGTCGGGCACGGTCCGATACCTAATCTAACTACATGGAGCGAAAACGGCACGCGAAAAGTCGTCGTAAAGCCGTATTAGGTACAACCAGTTTGCACTTCTCTAACTCACCAGCTACGCGCTCCTCACGTGAACGTTATTCGATTTATTTCAAATTAACCAAAATGGCCAATATAGGCAGGAAAAAAGATAATTGGAAAATGAGTTCCAGGACATAAAATCATATGCAAATACCTACATTTTCCCGCAAAGCAGATCCCGATCGGATGTAAATGACATGAGATATCTCAATTTGAAAAATAACTAAAAAATTGACTTGAAGTTGAATTTCTGAAAAACTATTCAATATTATCACTTGAAACTCAGATGGTAGTTTTGAGACCATAACACCTATCTCCAGTCCAAATTTCAGCCAAATCGGTTGAAAAATGACCGAGTTAGCCGTTACGCAAGATTCCTTGCATGTATGAGTATATATATACCTATTACGGGGTGGGGGGAGATCGGATTAACTTGAAATTTGGACTGGAAGTTCCTTGGACATTGACAATAAAAGGGTACTACTTTGGTTTCTTAATTTTCAATACAACCAGAGACATTAATTTTTTGTTGTTAAACTACCCTTAAAAATGTAAAAAAAAAAAATGTTTGCCCAAAAAAAATGGTTGCATCCACTTTGGGAAATAAAAATTTCAGGAGGTTGTTGTTGGTACCCTAAAAAAACTTTTCCACCGGGTCGCTATGCATCGTAAAATTTTCGCCAACCATTTGCCAGATTTACTCCACTAGGTTGGTGCTCAGGATAACCTGATGACCTAGGTCATCTCCATGGATTGACTTTTAATAATCTCTGAAATCCAATCAAATTTGTATCTCGCGGGGTTTTTGGGTCTCTGAACACGATTCCGGTGCCAGACTTGAACTACAACGCACCTGAGGCTCAGGATATCCTGGTACTATCGTCCTCTCCAGGGAATTCGCAGAAATACCTCCTACGAAAGAATGGAACCTGCTAGGGAGATGACCATGACACCCAATAGTCATCTTGTGGTCAGAATATTCTGATGACCTAGGTCATCTCCTTGGATTGATTTTTAATATGTTCTGAAATGCAACCAAATTAGTCTCTCGTGGGTTTTCGGAACCGAGGAATGCGATTCCGGTGCTAGATTCGATCTACGACAATAACATTCTTACATTAAAATAGAAAATATTTCAGTATTACTTTTTCCGCATTGGAAAAAATCAGTAAAGTTTCATTGTAGTGCAAATTGTATTTTTTTTTTACTTTGGCCTCTTTTGTGCTTTATTTCCTCGACTAAGACCCCCCTTTAGACCTGGTGTTGGCGATAGTTTCTTAATAATATGTTGCCGGGCACTTACCGGCTCTGATACTGTAATAACTCATTTACCGGCTGCAAATGAGTCCGGGAAATAGTTATTTACCGGACAGTATGAAATAAAATTATTTTTCTGACTACTCCCTTAGAAAATAACTATCACGACTCCTGAATTAGGGTAGAAAACAGCAATTTTCCTCCCTAGGAAAGGAAAGTTAACTTTACCCTCCTCGGGGAGGTAACATCTCCGATATGTTATTAAGTTTAGATTTTCCTCCAGCCATTAAAAAAAAAAAATACGTGTGGCACTCGGGGACTGCCGGGGTAAAGCTATTGCATAGCAGTTTTTCTCAACTTATGCAATTATAATTATTTATTTTTTTTAATTTATGCAGTATTTTTTTTTCTTTGAAATTTTAATTCAAGTTTTTTGTTTGATATTAATTCAAGTTACTTTTGAGCGTGGTGACCGATAAGAAAACAAATTTTTTTCTTTTATTGAATAAATGAGAAGTTAATATCGTTTAAAATATTTTTATTATCTTACAATACATGTAGGTTATTCAGGAATTTGTTATCATTGAAACTATATGTTTATGGTAACTGAATAACTGAAATAAGAGACATAAGTTTGAGACTTGATATCCTCTAAATAAATGGAAAATACCGCGTCAATGGTGATCCCATATTTTGTTGTGGATTCTTGTGGATCATTATTCATTTTCAAATTCAATTTTTCCGAAAGAAAAGTTGTCAACCGCTCTGATTTTTTATCAGCGAAGTTGATGTTGAAATCGCCAGCCAAGATAAGTGGAAATTTATTACCATTTGTACCAAGTATTTTCGACCCTTCTTCAGTGTACTCCAGTAAAGTGCGATGAATAAAATGCTCTACATCGTCCAATTTTGGATTCGGATAAATGTAAATTGCTACCATGACTATGTGTAGGCCATTTCTAAGTTTGCATAAGCACGCACAAATATCTCCAACAAATGAGCGCCTAACATTAACATCGCTAACGTGTGCAATATGTATTTCAATATTCGGAGTCATAATATTAGTAATAACATTATTATTATTTTGGTAAATAGCTACCCCACCTTTTGGAAAAGTATCTCGTTTGAATGGAACAATACAATTGAAATTAGGTATTTCAATCGGATTATCATGCGCCATGCAAGTTTCGGTAAGAAGTAACACATTTGTTTGTCTCGTAACTGAATCTTGTAAATCGTATTTGTGACTATTTAGACTTTGGCAATTGAAAGACATTATTGAAATGCCATTTCTATTACTAAGGAAATCTAAGACACTTTGAGCTGTCGTCTGAACACTATTTAAAGGCAGTCTTTTGAATTTTTGCAACAAAGATGCAGTCGATGCAGCTTGCCTTCGATTATCATAAAACTTGAATGTAGAATTATCGTTCTTGTCGTGATATACAATTTTTCAATATTAGTCACCCGAGAGAGCGCAACATAAACGAGTTCCTGTTATTTTTCGTTACGGAATTTTTTGATTCGGTCGCCGCGCTCAAAGCCCGCGATAAAAGCTATATGCAATAGCTTAATAGAAACAGGTACTCTCAGGTCTCTGCTACGCGCGTCTAACGTATAAACTCTAACTGACGCGTAGCGAGCTCCTAGAGGCATTTGTCAAAATGATTTCGTTCGTAGCTAATTACAGAGGACGTCTGGAGTTCATGCAATTATGTTTTTAGATAATTCGAACCTTCTAATTTCGATAGGCCACGGGAAAATCCCGGAGTCTAAAGCGCTAGAGTGTTATAACATTCGTATAAAATAGCGAAATTTCTCACTTTTAGAAACTTCAAAATAATTAATTAATTTGACACATGTTAGGTGTTTAGGTCTTACATTATTTTTCGTTACGGAATTTCTTGATTTGGTTGCCGCGCTCAAAGCCCGCGATAAAAGCTATATGCAATAGCTTAAAAAGGGTCGTATCTTTCACGAGACATAATTAGCAGTAGATTTAGTGATACCAATTTGGCAGATTATAAAACGTCTTCAGGAATACCTACTATCCTCAGCTTCATATTCCATTTTTCATCGATAATTTTAATGATTGAAATAAATAAAATCGCCTTGAAATACGTCAATCACTATGTTGTAAACAACGCTTTGGTAACGCCAGTCTCTGTGATGTAAACTGATTTCAAATGCTATATTTTAACAGAAAAAATAATAAAAATCATTCTCGAAAAAGGTAGGAATAATTATATTTCCTCTACAGTAAAGCGCATTGCCTCACTAGGATCTATTCCGCGGGAGGAAAGAGGCTCTTTCCTCCCTTGGTTTGTTATATACGAGGGCAAGGCGAAACGTTTCTGATGAATGAAACAGATGACGCCACAATCGAAAATCCCATGGGACATTTGTGGTGTCCAACCTTCAACTAAAACGCATCAAAGTTTTCAGACTGATATGTCATTCAGTTCTGTTTTGACACCCATCGCAAACCAAAGCATCGCTTGTTAAACATTATGGGCACTCTTCACCATCGATTGGAACGGTTCGCTCCAACGATGAGGTCATCGCTCGAAGAAACTCGTATTTTGAAGGATTGCCGAAATCGTATTATTTGGAAGAGCCCGAAAAATTTGCAAAACGTTGGACGAAGTGTATCTGACTACAAGGAGATTATGCTGAGAACTAAAATAAGTTTTGACCAAATAAATCTGTTGGTTCATTTTTCAGGGACTTTTCACATTATCCTTGTAACGATTAACTTTTGGAAATTGAAGAATTAAATTTCAAATTTACACGAAACATGTAACATTTAATTTAGAATTAATGCTGACAAATTGTTTCGCCACACTGGCATTCTCAAAGCTAGGAGTTGTCAATTAACGTGAAAAATCCTGTGTAAAAGTCGTCCTTGGCCGATTTATCTTGACGTTTCGTATTGGTTCGTAAGCAATAATTCGCCTATTTGTAAATTTAGGTAACCAACTTTTATGACTTGCAATTCTTACATCACGATATGTCTACAATCTACATTAAATGCATGTAAGGTTAATTAATTACTATCGTTTTGCAGATTATGTTTTGCATACACATCGTTTAAATGAACCTTCGATTACATTTATTACAAGACGCTATTTAGTATAATTCTGATGATGATTGCGTACAAATCGCCATTACCTTTATCTGTAGCATAGTTATTAGTGTTTTCCGGGTTGTTAAAAATTCTCTTTTCATGTCCAATTTCGTGCTTGCGTCACCTTTCTACAGATGTTTTAAATATGTGGACTTTGATCT
Source organism: Endomychus coccineus (assembly GCA_958510875.1). Taxonomy (NCBI): domain Eukaryota; kingdom Metazoa; phylum Arthropoda; class Insecta; order Coleoptera; family Endomychidae; genus Endomychus; species Endomychus coccineus. The sequence goes on from OY294070.1 coordinate 13,501,605, forward strand.
GCATAAAGCCTGCGCTGACTTTTGACGTAGCATGCCAAAAACAAAGAAATCACTCCTTGGATAAATCAACATTGGTATTGGTTGAGATTGTAGCGGGCCTAATAGAAAGTTCAGTGGCACTTAGCCAAAGCCCTTGTACACTATACCCTGCTGCGTTTTTCTGGGGTTATTTGGATACCTCGCTTCTCGACAGAATATATTCTGAAATGCAACCAAATTCGTCTCTCGGGTTTTATTTTCAGCTACAAAAACTTCAAAAAATACCTTTTGTACTGTAATCACACATGAGTGAGGTTTTCAAGTGCGAAAAATCTACAGTCTACAACAGATAAGTTTAAAGGAAAAAACAACGAAAACGATATCGTAAAACACGAACTTCAACTTTTTGATTTATTTATTAGAAATATTATCTAAGTAAAAATCAAGTAGTTTCTATTATTATCATTATTATTGATTCCCACTCCAGAATCTTCATCTACGTTCCAAAAAAAAAACCCGAGAGACGAATTTGGTTGCATTTCAGAGCTTATTGAACAACAATCCCTGGAGACGACCTAGGTTATCAGGTATCCTGAGCACCAGGTGACTGTTGAGGGTCTTGGTCATGACCGGCAACCTCAAGAGAACCTCGCTTCAAGTTTCACTCTATTGCAGAAGATATTTTCACGAATTTCCTGGAGACGACGTGGGTACCATGATGCTCTGGTCCCCATGTCCGTCGTTCCTCCAATCCGACTTCAGGATCGTGATCATCTCTTTAGGGAACCATTGCAGCTATCATTGCTAGACTCCTCGTCGTCATTGATAGGGGTGCACGTTCAGCAAGGCCCACAGTGCTGCAGTCAGTGTATCCTTCCTCGTGGGTGTAATGCCTCTGAGGAATCTGTCCAAGATTTTCTGGACTGTAACCATTTGGTTCTTTTCTACCGTATGAAAACTGAATGACTGAGCTCTTCGCTGAAACATACGCCTATTTTGAAGGATTTTTATCAATTCAATATAGAAAAAAGTATAAATGTAATTGTTATATTTAATGTACAATATTGCTGGGAACAAAAAATAGAAAAAAATGAGTTTCACTTGTAGTCCTTGTAATATCAGAAAATGGGATATAACAATAGACCCCGAACTCGCACATGGGTAACACCAGTTCAATAAATGTTTTAATTTAATCTTGAAATTTTATGATAGTGATGAAAGAAATGGGCGATGATTCACACCGTTAGGCTGTCATGTCTATTTCTTGATTATTCGTTCGTTTAGAGACACGTTTCATGAAACACTAGAATAATAATTGTCTTCCTTTTGTCGGATAGGTTCACGAATTGTCACATGACAAATTGAGGCAGCGAGAGGTGATCTATATCGATATAGCGAACGATCCTATTCCCAGTTCGGACTTTAAACCGGAGGAGGATCCGACGAAGTTCAAGTCGATGAAAACGGGAAGAGGTCCGTTGACCGGCGATTGGAGAAATCGAGTAGAACCAGTGATGACTTGTTATAAATTAGTTACCGTTGAATTCAAATGGTTCGGATTACAGGTAAGGCTAATTCTGTTGACATTTCGATAGTTTCGAAAAATATTTAACACTGTTTCCAGCATTTAAATTGCACCTTTAATAGTCAAGATGTTGAAACACCTGTCATAAAGGGTGTTTCCTGAGTAGTCAAAAATTTAAGGGTCTAAAGTGCTTCCATTTCGATATACAGGGTGTTAAAAATTAAAAAAAAAAATCGAATTTTGCCTAGTATATCGGAAATCACTTTGCATATTTTCCTTCAATTTTGGTATTTGGTATTTAGGTTGAAGGCAGTCTTTTTCTATTAACAATTGTTTATTTGTTTAAAATAAATGGTACGCCACTGATTTTGTTTGGAGAAAACAATTTTTCTTGATTCAATCCTTTCTTAACAAAATTGGTATCTTGAGTTGTTCTTGCACATCGAACGGTATTCGAGGAAAAAAAATTAAATCAACATCATTGCATATCCCAAAACCGCTAAAAACTAGACTACAATCTAGATAAATGTCAAGGTGTGCTTTGAAAATGTGTATTTTATGACACATATCGAATTTATCAAATGACAAATTGTCGCAATTACTTATTATTTAACTTCGTATGTATTATTTTTATTCGTTAAAAAATAAATTTGATTTGCTAATTTATTTAATAATGACTGTCTTACTCAAATGCATTTCTGCTATCGATTAGCAAATTTCAGTACCAAAAAGTCTCCTTCCAGCTGGAAGACAGCTGAATGCCAACCAGTTCCAAAAAAAAGGAAAGAAGATCCGTCCTAATAATTATAGAAATATGATACCTGCTTGCCTACGTAAGACCTGTATGGCAGTAATCTATTGAAAAACATGGGGAATCTCTAGCTGTAGCTTTGGATATCTCCAAAGCATTTGACCAAGTCTGGCACCAAAGTCTTCTTGGGAAACATCCGTCATAGGGTTTTCCGCCTCAACTTTGTCACTTACTATCGAGTTTTCTCTCAGATAGATCACTCCATGTGGTGGTTGACGGAGTATCTTCCGATACAATGACTATCAACATTGGTGTTCCACAGAGATCAGTTTTGGCACCAACTTTGTTTCTGCTCCATATCAACGATCGGTTGGAAGTGACCATCTGTTCCGTTCACAGCTTTGCAGATGATGGTACACTTCATACTTCTTTCTCATCCAGAGCCCCTGTACCATCGCATTAAATAAGAGGAGCGGGACACGGAAAGGTTGACTAAATTAATAAAGATCTGGCAAATATTTTGAAATGGGGATATGATAATCCAGCGAAAACCTCTTCCCAACTTAGTTTTCTATTCATACGAATGCCCTATCACCTCTCCCTAAATTCCACTGCTGGCTCACACGATGTTCTTCGAACATTATGGTTTCCCTGTAATTGTAATTGTTGGGAGTACCTGAATAATGCTTTTCCAAATCGTTGAATTGGGAGGGAGGTCCACAGTTTTGGCCACCCCGATCCCCAGATATAAATCCTTGCGACTTTTAGTTTTGGGGCCATCTTAAAGAACTAGTATACACTTTGAGACATAGAAGAGCTGCAGAATCGAATAATACACTATTCGCAACAGGCCCGGTGTTCTTGAGGAAGTTAGGCAATCATTGAGGCGACAAGTAGAAGCATTAGGGCCAATGGCGGTCATTTTCAACATTTTATGTTGTTTTATAATTTTTTGTAGTAGTTATTTTTAATAAATAGTTTTGTAGATCGTTAGATTACTTGTAATCTGTGCTCGTATTGGCATTTTTTTAAGGTGGTGTACTAAAATGAGGGGCGTATGGGGTAAACGGGCACTTCAGGACTTTCAGGAATCACCACGTGAAAAGTTTTACATTACCTACTTAGGAAACACTTGCTAGCTCTAGCCCGGTTTTTAGCGGATTTGGGATATGCAATAAAGTTGATTTAATTTTTTTTCTCGATGTGTTCGATGTACAAGAAAAACTCAGGACACCAATTTTGTTAAGAAAGGATGGCAAACAAGAAAAAATTGTTTTCTCCAAAAAGAAGCAGTGGCAAACCATTTTTTTTAAATAAATAATTCAGGGGCGTGTGCGCACGGACGTCACTGGTTTAAGTAGGAAAACAATTGTAATGGAAAAAGACTGCCTTTAACCTAGATACTACATACCAAATTTGAAGGAAAATATCTAAAGTGGTCGACATATTAGGAAAATTTCGTTTTTTTTCTAATTACACCCTGTAGATCGGAACGGAAGTACTAATTAGGGAACACCCTGTAATATATACAGGTTCTAGTATATGCGTACGATCATGTTTTTTTTATTTTTCAGACGAGAGTAGAAAATTTCATTCAAAAGTCGGAGCGACGACTTTTTACAAATTTCCATAGGTAAGTACCACAAATAATTATTTTTCCAATTCTTGAAATTTTCTTGCTTCGACATGACGAAGAAAAACATTTATTTGACGTAGAAAAGCAGGAAAAAAGACGTAGAAAAGCAGGAAAAGGAGGTTAGACAGATGAATGTTTAGTTATACTATCACCGTTATTGCACATAAACTAAAACATTTAGTAAAAGATATAATTTAAAAATATCTATGGTAGAAGCCGTTACTGTATGATAATTTATCACGATTAAATGAAAGAACAATTACTTTGTTTTTATACCACTTTTAATAATAACATGAAAACGTACAAAATTATGAAGTTTACAATAAACAGTAATAATAGTCCAGGCTATGAACCAGAAAAAAAACATGGAAGTTCGAATCAATTTTTTTTTTGCATTAGCTTCAGGAGGTTCTGAGGATCATTCATACACCTTAAAACCTCTTGGGAACCCCAACCCCACTCATTGGGGGCGAAAATGGCCCGAAATCTCCAAGTCTTGAATTAATTTTCTACAAAAAAAGATATTTTGGCATTTCGAGTGCACTCAGGTTTTTTTTTGGGTCGCTGAACATGAATCCGTAGACAGATTTACTTGCAATCCATCGTAGGGGTCGTAAAATCGACGAAATTGGCCAATTTTGCACCCCTATATGTTATTTTGCAATTTACGTGTTTTAGACATTTCGAATGCTACAAGGAGGTTTTCTGGGTAGCTGAATACGATTCCGAAGCAAGATTTACTCGAATATCATGGGGGTGGGAAATTTACAAAAATGGCTTATTTGACACGCTTCTAAATTTTTATTATTTTTGCATTTTAAAATTACTTCGGAGTAAATCTGGCTTCGGAATTGTATTCACCTACCCAAAAAACCTCCTTGGTGCATTCGAAATGCCAAGAACACGTAAATTGCAGAATAACATATAGGGGTGCAAAATTGTCCGATTTCGTCGATTTTATCACCCCTACGATGGATTGCAAGTAAATATGGCTACGGATTCGTGATCAGTGACCCAAAAAAAACCCTTGGTGCATTCGAAATGCCAAAATACCTTTTTTTGTAGAACATACAATTCAAGACTTGAAGATTTCGGGCCATTTTCGCCCCCCAATGGTTGGGGTTGGGGTTCCCAAGAGGTTTTAAGGTGTATGAATGATCCTGATAACCTCCTGAAGCTAATGCAAAAACAATTTTTTGATTCGAACTTGTTTTTTTTATTATAGCTAAAATCCCGGTTCACAGCCTGGACTATAATAGGTTAGATCTCCTTCCTTCGGATGATGCCCCATTGCACTGTGGTCATTAGTATTATATTGTGCCCTCCAAGAATTCTTCCGCCTTTTTGGTAGGCATTTTCTTGTCCAATTCGATCAAGGCCATACGCTCTTGTTACATTTACAGGAACACATATCCATCACAAACTGTCTCATAACAGATGTCCCTGTTGATTGAAATAAATATTAATGCCATGGCAGAGTATAATTTGACGTCTTTCCACGCATTTAGCTGTTCCTAATCATTTGCAATATGTAGTCCTGTCTGTCCTAGCTGGGGAACATTCTAAAAAAAAGCAGGGCGTCGTATCGGAAAAATTCTTTTTGCATGATGTTCTTTGGTCGACGTGAATCATTCGTAAGGGTTGAGCTAAGCTGCTGTGACCTGTCATTCACCCCTAAACGCTAAATTAACCCTATTCTCCCTTCTTTTTTTAAGATAATTTTTATTTATAAAAAAATTAAAATTAAGCCTCCAAAATAGGTTCCAGGAGGTTTCTTGGGTCGGTGAACACGAATCCGAAGAAAGCTCATTCAATGGACTGAAAATGAGGGAAATTTTGTAATTTTCATACAAAATTGCTCATTTTTCAAGCGATTATCGTTTTATACATAAATGATATTGGCAGTCGCGTAAAGTAGAATAAAACTCGGAAAATTACCGGAAAACTGGAAAACCTGAAAAGAAAATCTTTCCACGTGATTGAAATTGTCGTGTGAGGAGTCACTACAGGGGTTTGTGGGGTCGCTGATTACGAATTTGATAATTAAAAAGTTGAAAAATATCATTTTCCACGAAAACGAAGAAATTTTTTTTATGAATCCTTTTTTTAATGTAATTTTTTGAGTGTCGGGTTGATTAGCATGTGTTTAAAAGTAATGTAGAAAAAACTTGTTTGAAAATTCCCGAAAAATGAAAGAAAATTACAAGGAAAAACACTCTTACGTCATTAAAATTATCTTGTGATAAGTCGCTATAAGGGTTTTTTTGGTCGATTATTACGAATTTGACATCAAAAACGTTGAAAATAACATTAGGATTATGTGGAAAATGAAGGAAAATTTAAAAAATACAAGCATTTTGTTTTAAATTTATAACTGTTTATTTAAAGCTACAATATTGAAATATGATGCGTCATTTTCACAAAATATAAATTCAATATTTTCTTTGATTTTTCCGGAATTTTAAACAATTGTTTTTTGTACGTTACTTTTAATTTTAGTAATTTAACGTGTTCATCGAAAACTTAAATGCTAATCAACACGACACCCAAAAAATTTCATTAAAATAAGAAGAATTTATAAAAAGAATTTCTTCGTTTTCTCGGAAATAGATATTTTTCAACTTTTTAATTATCAAATTCGTAATCAGCGACCACAAAACCCCTATAGCGACTTATCACACGATAATTTCAATGACGTGGAAAGATTTTTTTTTCGGGTTTTCCACAGTTTTCCGCAAATTTTTCTGGTTTTGTTCTACTTTGGTTCGAAATACGTGACTGCCAACATCTTTTATGTATAAAACGATAATCGCGTGAAAAATTAGCAATTTTGTATGAAAATGATGGAATTTCCCTGATTTTCCACCCATTGAATGAGTTTTCTGGAAAAATGACCTTCGATTAGTGTTCAGCGACTCAAGAAGCCCCGTAGAACCCATTTTGGAGGCTTAGTTTTCTTTTTTCTATAGATAAAAAATTATCTTGAAAAAGGGGGTGTAAATAGGGTTAATTGAGCGTTTAGGAGTGAATGGGAGCTTAGATCAACCCTTACGAATGATCCACGTCGGCCACAGAACATCATGCAAAAGGAATTTTCCGATACGACGTGCTGTTTTTTTTTAGAAAGTCGGCCAAATTCCTTAGCTTATTGACTGAACTAATGTGTTTAAGTATTGAAATTTTACGAGGGCCTAACGCTTGGAAAATACCTAATTATAGATAAATCGTCAAAATTATGCTGTGTGTGGAAAAAGATCGTTTCAATTTAAAAAAAAAATCGGTTTTTTGTTTCAGGCAAGTTTTCTGTTGGATGGACCGTTGGCACGGTCTCACCATGTGCGATATCCGGGCGCTGGAAGACAAGACTAAAGAAGAACTGGAAGCGTTACGTAAGAAGGGTGAGGTGCGGGGTTTGAAAGCCGAATCGGATTAAGTACTGACAGTTCCACAAATCAAATTTCAATTACCATTAAACAGCAAAACAAAAAAACGTCAAATTCGAACTGTCCCGCATTGCTTACGGATTTATTTAAATGGCGGCGCTATCTGGATAGCGATACTGTTTGAATTCGATCGGGCGTAAGTTTTATTATGGTTTTGGACGTTCGAGAAGGCAGTGAGTTACCATGAGTTGGTCGGGTCAGTTCGGAAAATAAGTCATTTAATGTTAGGTATCCAAAAAAAAAAGAGGAAAATAATGAAAACCGTAGTATTGTCAGATGGAATGTTCCACCATTTCAACTCATTTTTGTTTATTAAACGTTGAAATTTCTTACGTTACCTTGCATCATTTGTGTGGCCTACGATTTTATGGGGTGCTGAATTTGCGCGATTAACTGTTTAAATTGTTAATGGTTGCAGAATTCATGGTGATATGGCATTTTGCAAATATAATTTCTATTTATTGCGGCGTATTTATTCTGAACATTCAATTACCTCTCCAGTATCTTCTCTTCAAATTTGTTACAAGAATAAATATTAAAAAAACTAACACCAATAACAGTCCAATTTTGGAGATAAACTAGTTTATAAAAATTATCGAATTTCCTTAAATTTTCAGTTTTATTTGATGCAATCAAATAGAATAATTTTAAATGTAACAAAAAAAATTAAATTAGACAATTTAATTATTGTATAATTTTATTATAATTTCTGAACTTCCATCAATACGAAAACTAACACCAATAACAGTTCAATTTTGGAGATAAACTAGTTTATAAAAATAATCGAATTTCCTTAAATTTTCTGATTTTTCTTTCAGTTTTATTTGATGCACTCAAATAGAATAATTTTAAATGTAACAAAAAAAATTAAATTAGACAATTTAATTATTGTATAATTTTATTATAATTTCTGAACTTCCATCAATACGAAAACTAACACCAATAACAGTTCAATTTTGGAGATAAACTAGTTTATAAAAATAATCGAATTTCCTTAAATTTTCTGATTTTTCTTTCAGTTTTATTTGATGCACTCAAATAGAATAATTTTAAATGTAACAAAAAAAATTAAATTAGACAATTTAATTATTGTATAATTTTATTATAATTTCTGAACTTCCATCAATATGAAAACTAACACCAATATCAGTTCAATTTTGGAGATAAACTAGTTTATAAAAATAATCGAATTTCCTTAAATTTTCTGATTTTTCTTTCAGTTTTATTTGATGCACTCAAATAGATTAATTTTAAATGTAACAAAAAAAAATAAATTAGACAATTTAATTATTGTATAATTTTATTATAATTTGTGAACTTCCATCAATATGATTGATGGGATCGAATTTAATTTAATTGAATTTGACAAATTAATGGAATTATCTAGATATTCATTTTAACAAATACTTCATAGAGGATTGATGAATGAATTAATTGAATGTTTCATTTTGAAATAATTTCAAATGTTTTAAATTAGCATTAAAAAAAATTAACAAATAGAAAATGGAATTGCAATATTATCTCAAGTTGTTCCTATATGGTCAAAGATAATTTACTTAATATTTCCTGATAAAGTAAATATTTTCCTGCCACACCTTGCCCAGAGGCTTGCAGCTATAAGAAAACACTTGATGTTGAACTCTAACAATTTTTTTTAATTCGAAATTATACTATTGAAAATGGCTCAAGTAAGTATGCAGTTTTACTTAAAATGTACCGTCATTTGTATTATATTTTTTTATAAATCTCATATTTTTTGATATTCATCGTTGAATGTTTCATTATTTTTCTTAACTGCAAACTCATTCCTTTTATAATAGTTTTACAAGTAAGTAGGAAATGTATTTATTGCAAAATATGCATATTTACAGTTTTTATTGATTTTTGTACAGGTTTTGTCTTTGATACATTTTAATTAATTAGTAATTTTTAGGTTTTATAGAGCTTTATTATATTCAATTCATGAACTGAAATGTACAATAATTATTTCGAAAATTTATAAAAATGTTTAGCGCGTGATTATTTTGATAGCGTTTTGTTTAATGCGGAAGAAAGTTGGATCAAGGTAAAATAGATAAATTGATTTAACGTTCACCTTGAACTTATATAGATATATATCTAAAAACATATTTGATGTTTTCAGGGAAAATAAATACATGTTATTTAATAATATTTGGAAATTTAAATCTATGTGTATTAAAGTATAAACTATTTCTATCGAAATGATTAACTTATCAGAATTTATCAATTTAAACTGCCATTAATGGAATAATTTTGCAAAAGAAAATTCCATAATATCTTTTAAATGAATTTGAGTTTGAAACTTCTTCAAGGAACTTGAAATAGTAACTATTTGGCTAAATCTAGTATTAGATTCATTTTTCAATTTCAGTGATTGAATATGTATGGTTATGAGGGGTTTTGGTTAGTATATTTTAGCAAAATATCTACAAAAAATGGAATTTTATACCAACTTCATTACAAAATAGTTCACAATTCCAAAGAAATAAATCTATTCCAAATTTAATTCTTTTTTCATTTTCAACACATGTATGGAAATAAATCGATTTAGCTTTAATATAAAAGTGCGACTTGCTCTGAGGTGATGTGCACTCATGGAAGGACAGGAAATCCAAAATATTTTTGTTTTTAATGAAGGTACATTTGCAATAATACCAAAAAAGCTGATTTTTCGGTCCTGTTAATTTTCTGATATCAATTCAAACTGAATTAAAAATAATTTAAGTCGAATATTTTTTGTTCTTTATGTCATTGTATGTATATATCTGTTTTTTGTAAATATTTTGCAATCGTTGGCACCTCACTCTTTGAAAAAACCATTTTGACTGAATATTGGACTTCTAAATGTTAGCTAGTTGTTAAAAAATCTGTAGATATGGGATCATGTTGACAATATATTTAGGAATTGTATAAATTCTCTAGTCACTTTAGTTAGAAATCGTAATTCAATGGCCTTCAACTGGTTTTTTTATAGCAAACCAAACGGGCACTTAGATTTTGTCAAAATGGTTTTTTATAGACCATATAAAAACTTATAATTCTTAATACGATAAGTAGTTTACATAAAATTAAATTGATAATTGTTGTTGAAAATCATGTCAATTATTATAATCGCAAATATAATTTTTGTTTCAGTTTATAGTCCGTTTTAGACATGTTTGTATTATCTTTTTTATGAAATGGCAATTGTTTTACTTAATATTAATTTCATATCGATTTTGGATATTGAATTTCGGCTAATTATCCATGTAAACAATTCTTATGTATGCATGTGTGAGTTTTGAAATTATGCATTCTTTAGTAGGTATGTATGTAATATTGTGTAAAAAGGAACTTGTACACAACGTTAATAAAACTAGATAGATAATGTTAATAAAATTGTTTTCTTTCCCAATAGTTCGTTTTATTCTGGCTTAAATATTCAATTTTGAGAAATTAAAACCTATAATTGTGTATGATTAGAGAAACCTGCAACTCTGCCATCGTCAGTATTCAACATAATCCACTAGTATGACATACCAATTACCTACTATAGAGACTTTTATAATTTGGAAGGTGAGGGAATCCTCCCATTATCACAAGTAATATATATATTTTTAGCGCCATCTATTGACCGGTAGCCAAACTCGACGGTTACAGAAACCTGTAATTTTGTGTAATTACAGATATCTGTAATTGTCTAGTTCAGGTATTCCTCAAGAGATGGCGCTTCATGTTACAATCAACCCGGACATCCTAGTTGGAAATGCATAAATATAAACAAGCCTGTTGGGCAAGGAGGCGGGGTTCATGGTTTAGGACCCTGCAATTCTGCCATCGTCAGTATTTAACATAATCCACTAGTATGACATACCAATTACCAACTATAGAGACTTTTATAGTTTGGAAGGTGAGGGAATCCTTCCATTATCACAAGTTATATATATTTTTAGCGCCATCTATTGACCGGTAGCCAAACTCGACGGTTACAGAAACCTGTAATTTTGTGTAATTACAGATATCTGTAATTATCTAGTTCAGGTATTCCTCAAGAGATGGCGCTCCATGTTACAATCAACCCGGACATCCTAGTTGGAAATGCATAAATATAAACAAGCCTTTTGGGCAAGGGGGCGGGGTTCAAGGTTTAGGACCCTGCAATTCTGCCATCGTCAGTATTTAACATAATCCACTAGTATGACATACCAATTACCTACTATAGAGACTTTTATAATTTGGAAGGTGAGGTGGTCCTTCCATTATCACAAGATAAAATATATATTTTTAGCGCCATCTATTGACCGGTAGCCAAACTCGACGGTTACAGAAACCTGTAATTTTGTGTAATTACAGATATCTGTAATTGTGTAGTTCAGGTATTCCCCAAGAGATGGCGCTCCATGTTACAATCAACCAGGACATCCTAGTTGGAAATGAATAAATATAAACAAGGTTGTTGGGCAAGGTGGCGGGGTTCAGGATATTGGTGGTGATTGCCGCTTCTGTAAATAATGTAGCTTTACTCCTAACGCATAGATGGCGCTGTAAATGGGAGCTATTTTTGTCTTTTCTGTACGAAATTGAGAAATATTCTCATCGCCACAAATCGCTTTATATGGTTACTTACCTTCTGTGAAAGGATTGAATTGAAAAACAGGTGTAAATACAGAGAAAATGCTTTAATTTAGAAATTTTTAAGGGAGAATGATATGATATAAATATTTACATTACAAAAATCAGATCTAAGATCTAAGCAAAAATGTTTGATTCTATAATATAATTATAAAATATAGAATGAAATAAACTTTCTATGTATTTGTTCAATATCTAACTAAAATTTACGTATGTCTGTGATACAAAGAAAGTTTATTATTTACATAACAGAATAAAAAAACATTAAATATTTTTCACTACGGCAAAAAATTTTCTATCGTATCCTACATGCAATTATTTAAAAATGTGCATTAATATACATAATTTCCAATGCCCTTCATTTTATCCGAGAGCTTTACGTATTTATTTAATTTATATTTTTACAATGTTTCAATACATTGAATAAAATGGAAGAATTACACAATTTTTGTATATCGCCGAAAATATACAAATTCGAAACGTTAAAATATTGCACTTTATTCAATTATCATAATTTTGGAACGATTTCTGTGCCATATTTTATCGCTGTTGCTGCAGAAACAAACATAAAATTCTCTGACTTTATATTATAAATTCTTTGTCGGGTGGATTTGTAGCTATTTTATTAATACTTACATTATAACGATATGCATTTTAACTCTTTGTTTATCTCTACATTACATGAAAATTAAAGCTATTTGTGAAATTATAATATACAAAGTGTTTGAAAACGATCATTCGATGAAATTTGGATTACGTTCATTCCACGACATTAAATGATTTAGGAAATTATTTTTTATGGGAGGGAAATGGCACAAAATACGTGATAAATTTCTAAGGAGAATATCAATATTTAAAAGAACGTGCAGTTTGTAATAGAATAAACTACAATTGTACAAAACAATAATAAAACTTAGTACGATAATTCAATTTATAAAATATTGAAATCGTTATAATCTGTAAAAAATATATAAATGTGTATAAATGATTAATCCAGGATTGAATACTAAATTCAGTTAGGCACAAATTAAATTAACCATTCAATTCCATCAAATTTGATTTTTTGCAATATAATTTATGTTTTCTTTATTAATAAAATGTTTATAATCAACCCGAAAATTAAGTCGAACGATCATTTCCAATTTACTCCTCTAATAATGTAATAATTTATTGAGATCTTATTATTTCCGGATTTTATTAAAATACGCCAAAAATATCTCTTTCGGGCAAATTATCAAAACGTTGGAATAAAAAATAACCTATTTCAAATAGAAATATACAAAACTATACACTTAAATGAGTATACTAACATCCTTCAAGTACAGATATTTAATTTTTTTTAACATTGAAAACTTGCTTAATTACTATTTTGATTCTGGAAATGGCAGTTTTAAACATAATTTTTATTTCATAAGTTATTTTTTATAACTACTGCTCATAATTTGCCATGCATAACCTCACTTGATAAAAATTCCCTTATTGATTTGTATTTATAAGCTAATCAATTAAAGGCTAAAAAATTATATTCAGAGCAAATTAAGTGAAAACTTGATTTTTATCAAATGGATTAATTTTTACTGGCCTTGTTTATAAAAATAATATGATGCCCTTGTGGAAAGACTAGAAAAACTGAATTTTCCGAAATTTTGAACACGATTATTTTAGAACTAACATTTCTAAATGTACAGTGCTATATTTACAAAAACAAAAAAAATACTTTGGATGTCGCTAAAAGTACGAAATATTAACATTTATAACTTATTGTTTCATTTTCTTAAAAGTTTCAAAATATACATAAAATATAACTGTATATCGGGAAATATTGCAATTTGGCCATTTCGTTCGAATTGGAAAGCACATTTTATCTGACACTCAGAAACACACCCAGATAAACTCAAATACTAAGTTTTTCAATTATTGACATAATTCTAATTCATATAATTTTCTTAAGAGATCGAAGACATGCATGAAAATCTATTAATGTAGAATATGGAGATAATTCTGTTTTTCTGGGTAAAATGTGAAAAAAATCAGTGTATTTATGATTCCTGAATAATCGTATTTAATCAGGATTTAATTTCGACCATTTTCAGAGATAAAATTAATTATATAATATATATATATATATATATATATATATATATATATATATATATATATATATATATATATATATATATACATATATATACATAATAATGGGTCATTTTCTACGAAAATATTATATGAGGGAATAAATTCTCAATCAGGGGTTACGTTTTACCCCAAATATCTTGGAACGTTAGATAGTTTTAAGAGGACTCAGAAATTAAGATATGAACAAAAATTCAATTCAATCAGCTTCTAAAATAATAAAAAAATAACTAATTATTTGAAGAACAAATTGAGATGATAACAAAAACTTTACGTTTTCGTAATATATTTTTTTATGTTATACAATAATAAAAACAAGTTATACATAAAAAAATTGAAAATTAAGCTTCAATCGAAATTTTCGAATTATTAATTCATGATAAATATTTAACGACAGTTGGGGCTCCAAAATTCAACGAAAAATTGAAAAATGTTACGGGAAAAACTGAAAAAAATTATTGGAACATTTTCTATAAATTCTCAACCAGGGGTTACGTTTTACTTCAAATATCTTGGAATGTTAAATAGTTTTAAGAGGACTCGCGTACTCTGAAATTTAGATATGACCAAAAATTCAATTCAATCAATTAGCTTCTAAAATAATAAAAAAATAACTAATTAATATTTGATGAACAAATTGAGATGATTACGAAAACTTTACGTTTTCGTAATATATTTCTTCATTAAGTAATACATAAAAAAAATTGAATATTAAACTTGAATTGAAATTTTCGAATTATTAATTCATGATAAATATTTAACGACAGTTGAGGCTCCAAAATTCAACGAAAAATTGAAAAATGTTACGGGAAAAACTAAAAAAAATGTTTGGAACATTTTCTATAAATTCTCATTTAGGGGTCACGTTTTACTTCAAATATCTTGGAACATTAAATAGTTTTAAGAGGACTCGCGTACTCAGAAATTTAGATATGACAAAAAATTCAATTCAATCAATTAGCTTCTAAAATAATGAAAATAACTAATTAATATATTTTTTCATGAAAGTAATACATAATAAAAATTGAAAATTAAACTTCAATTGAAATTTTCGAATTATTAATTCGTGATAAATATTTAACGACAGTTGGGGCTCCAAAATTGAATGAAAAATTGAAAAATAATTCGGGAAAAGCTAAAAAAAAATTTTGGAACATTCAAATAATTCATAATAAAAATTGAAAATTAAACTTCAATTGAAATTTTCGAATTATTAATTCATGATAAATATTTAACGACAGTTGGGGCTCCAAAATTCAATGAAAAATTGAGAAATGTTTCGGGAAAAGCTAAAAAAAAATTTGGAACATTCAAATAATTCATAATAAAAATTGAAAATTAAACTCCAATTGAAATTTATGAATTATTAATTCATGATAAATATTTAACGACAGTTGGGGCTCCAAAATTCAACGAAAAATTGAAAAATGTTCCGGGAAAAAATTTTTGGGACATTTTCTAGTAGATTTTTATTTATCTGGATAGTTTCTTGTGTCACTAAAAATTAAAGAACAATAAGCAAATATCACAATGTTTAAAACATCTTGCTTTGCATCTTAGCCGGATCTCGACCGCATCGCGACTTCAATATAATAATAATAATATGGTAACAGTCTTATATAATTACTACATAAATACAAAAAAGAACAAAGAAACTTACATTTAACAAAAAACTGGTAAATAGTACTTGAAAATCACAATAAATAACTGGGGTATATTTTTTTCGATATTCGTGATTGCACTTATAATAGCTACTTCTAAAAACAATTCAACCACGTCTTACCTCCAAAACATGAAGTCTCTGGTTGTCTCTCTTTCTCTCTCATTTTCACTAAACTATTTCACCTAATAATCCCACCTTTCTTCCTCGTTCTCTTCTTTCACCGTTTTCCGACCGTCCTCTATTGTATCGTCCTTGACGTCCGACACCGACGTTCCCTTGTTTTCCGTATCGTCGTTTTCGTGACTGATCGACGACGCGTCGTCGCTCTGCTCGTCATCGAAACGATCCATCACCGGCGTCGGTTCCACGTGAACCGTTTCTTCGCTATTCCTCCGTCCGTAGTCTTCCGTTTGCATGACGCACACGCCGTTGATGATCACCTCGTCGCCGGTCGCCGTCTTGTCTTTCTCGTCCTGCCACTCGGGATTCACCCATTGGGGGGCGGCCGGTTTTCTCCTCGACGTCCTCCCCCCACCGCCTCCTCCACCACCACCTCGACTAGATATGGGCGTTTCTTTGAGGTGATGTTCGATTTTCAATTCTCCATCGTGCAAACTGACCCCAGACATGTTCGAATCTTCCGAGCCTACGTTACTTTCCACGTCGTCGTCGTCGTCATAATCGCCAGGTTCACGTTTCAGTGACGTCATCGACAAGTCTAACCCGCTCATTTGTTCTTTGACCACGTGATTGAGCGCCGAAAGATCCAAGTCGGCCGTTGGAAGCAATCCTCGACTGATCAAAGCGGCCAGGTTGGTGTTGGCTGCGAGGTAAGGGGGGTAGGGAAGGGGCACGCCGGTCAGGCCCATCCTTTCCTTGGAAATTTGCAGTAATCTTTGGTTTAATAACAGTCTAAATTGTATGGGATCGAAGGGCGGTTGGTTGCCCGTCTGGTCTCGCGGCGGTATATCCGAGGCCATACCGTGCGGTACCTGTTGCTTTAACCGCATCCGATGGTTGTGGAACCAATTGGTGATGGTTCGACTCGACAGTCCCAGTTCGCCGGCCAAAAATTCGATGGTTTGTACGTTGGGGTACGGATCGAGCGTGAACGCGATCTTCAACGCTTCCTTCTGTTCTTCCGAGAAGAGGACGCGCTGCTTTTTACTGGACGGCGGTCCGGGTCCCGGCGAATTTGAATGGTAGAATTCGGAAGTGTCGTTCGACGACGTGTCCGAACTGTTGTCGTGCGTATTCGGTCCCGACGATCGCCGACGTTTGTTCGCCTCTCTCCTTTCGTTCTTCAGCGCTTGTAGTTTGTCCACGTTGTGCGCGTCGTTCAGCCAAAGTTGCATTCTGATGAACGGTTCGCGGCCTTTTATGCTCAACATGTGCCACGGTTTCGGTTTCGACAGCAGCTCGCTGACGGATCCCTGGGATAGTCCCAGTACTGCCTCGCCGAAGATCTGGAACAAAATGGGACTTTAGTTTATGAACAAATTTTATCCATCCATTTCGTTTATCACGAAAGTCTTTCATTAAAAGTTTTTATTTGAAAAATTTAAAACGATTTTAGCCAATTACTCTAACATTGTTTGATAATTCTTTATCATACTTAGCAGAAAAATTATACACTTCACAACATAATAAAATGTGTAAAAATAGTTTCTGGTTGTTACCAGTGGAGTATGACGAATTGAGGAACACTTTTACTTTCCTAAATTCTACGTCACTGACCAAATATCATTTTAGTATAATTTTTCGATTCTTCAATATTTTGTATGTAATTACCCTATCATTCCTTCTTTGCCATAAATTCATTATTTCTCGAAATATTTAAACTTAACCATAATGCTACACAATTATTTTTATTTTAATATGTATTTATTTGTCATATTATTATTATTATTCATGTCAATATCAAAAAAAAGGTTATATCAACATTGATGAAGTGTGAAAAAAGATATATATACACATGTAATAATAATATAAAATAAATACATATCAAAATGAAAATTCTTGTGCAAATTATTTTTATTTCAATATGTATTTATTTGTTATATTATTATTATTCATGTGATATCTTTTTCTAATTTGTAATAATAAAAATCAATCTAAATTTAACATATCGACATGAATGATAATAATAATAATATGTCAAATAAATACATATTAAAATAAAAATACTTGTGCAAATTATTTTTATTTTAATATGTATTTGTCATATTATTATTATTATTCATGTCGATATCTTTTTTCACACTTGTAATATTAAAAATCAATGTTAATCTAACCTTTTTTTTTTGATATTGACACCAATAATAATAATATGACACATAAATACATATCAAAATAAACATACTTGTGCAAATTATTTTTATTTCAATACGTATTTATCTGTGATATTATTATTATTATTCAAGTCGATATCTTCCTTCCCACTAGTAATATTAAAAATCAATGTTAATCTAACCTTTTTATTGATATTGACATGAATAATAATGATAATATGACAAATAAATACATATTAAAATAAAAATACTTGTGCAAATCATTTTTATTTTAATATGTATATGTCATATTATTATTATTATTCATGTCGATATCTGTTTCCACACTTGTAATATTAAAAATGTTAATCTAACAAATTTTTTTGATATTGTCATGAATGATAATAATAATAATAATATGTCAAATAAAAATATTTGTGCAAATTATTTTTATTTTAATACGTATTTCTCATATTATTATCATTATTCATGTCGATATCTTTTTTCACGAAAATCAAAACAATGGGTCAGATTAAAATTTTTTTTTAATATTACAAATTCAAAATTCGATCAAAATCTTAAGTGTACCTAATAAACAAATACGTCTGATAATTTATCTATTTAATTAAAATGTTTGTAGAAATAATTTTATTATATTAATAATTAATAATTATACTAATAATTAATTACTCAATAATTGAATCTCAATTTTATTGATTGTTTAATATTGTACTTTGATGCTCACAAGCCATAATTATTAAGATATTTACTACAAAAAAATTGTGTTTTTAGCCACTTATATACTTGAGAATGAAGTGTAAAATGGTAAACTGTGAAACGTGTAGTAAATATCTGAAAAATTATGAATTGTGAGAATCAAACTACAATATTTAACAGTTAGTGAAATGAACTCACATTTGGGTAACACCAATCTATTAACTCAATTTTATTCAAATTTTTTGAATTTCCATTTATTTTCAATTAAGTAAGTTTACCTGAGAAAATCAAATTGATTATTAAAATAATAATTAGTAATATATCTTATACAATTACGAAATAACATTGAAATCAATTTTTCAATACTAAAAATCAAATAAGTAATTTTGCAAGAAAATCACGGTATAAAAAATAGAACAATCCCCAGTTGGAATAGTTCAACGGATTTTTAAAATTTTCTATTTTATTCAATTTGTCTAATGAAAAATGAATTATTTATATGAATTCAACTATTTCTGTCGAAAAACATATTTAAATATTATATTAATTAATGAATTTCTTGTTAGTATTATTATACCTAATTTTTTTTTTCATATGCTGGAGTGGAAATGAATATCCGATATAAAATAGTAGTTTAAATAGAACTAATTGTTCAATATTTGATATTGCATTATCTCAGATGATGAGTTTAATTTTCTTATTTGAATAAAATTCTACGACCTCGACACCATCCCTGGGCTCTCGCTTAAGGACCAACAGCCATTATTATGAATTATGAATTATTTAAATAAATATTTGCTACCAAATCGACGAATCTATATAATATGTATCAGCATCGCAGTTTAGGCGAAATTTTTGGACAGGGAAATTTGAAAAAAAGGAATAAAAAAAATAACATTCTCACCTTTTGGCCGATGTTGTTGGCTAGCAGAGCTTCCTTGATTTTGGTCGTGATGATCTGGGTGTCTAAGTCTTGTGTGAGTGCCGCCATCTCGTAAACGCTTGGCGACATGTGCTGGTGCATGTTCCTCAGCGACGCCTGATGCTGAGCCATCGGAGAATGTGGAATACCGTGTGGACTCGGTATCGACTTCTTCAGATGCTCGGGCGTCGGCAGGTTCATGGCGTGATGTGGTACTAGTCCTGGAGGGGTTAGAAGCATCGGAGGTGGTGGAGGTTGCGGTGTGTGTACCTGTGGAGGTCCCAGTTGCAACGACGGAGGTAGGAGGTTTTGCGTCTCCTGCATCTTGTTCAGTAGACCGGCCGCTTCGCTTAGCATCTTGGAGGTGGGCGGCATAGGCTTAGAGATGGAAGCGCAAGCTGGGACAAAAACTAATTCAGACTTTTAAGAAGGTGAATTTGGCATGGTTTGATACAAACAGTTCATAAAATTGCATAAAATAAAGAGCATCAAAATACGTCAAAAAAACAACCGAAATTAGTATATTAAAGAACGAGTTTCCTAAGACTCGTCTTAAAGCACGAATTCAAGTTTAAAAAACGAGTGGCGAAGCCACGAGTTTTTTTAAAGAATGAGTGCTTCAAGGTCTTAGGAAACGAGTTATTTATACTATTTTTTGTAATTTGCTCTTTTTATGCCGTTTTTAAACAAAAATGTTCAATTTAGTCCATTTAGTGATTTTTATGGTGGTTGGTAACATCTTAATTTTGGAAGTGAAAATTTGATTTAGTGGTTCTGTGATCGCTTTTTGAGTTGTTGACGCTCGACACTGTCATTTAAACTGACATAATGATGACAAGATAATTCCGCATCAAGCTCGCCAACCCAAGAATTTTCGTAAAAAGTTCCGTGCTTTTTTGGATATCAAGACACGGCGAGTGATGACGTTGCGTTCGTTAATGGGTCAATTAGAAAATCAAAATGGAGGCAAATTACAAAAAATAGTATAAAACGATTCATTAACCGAAAAAAAATAAGGTTGAAAACATTTTGCAATCGAATAGTTCACAAATGAAAATATTCCAGACGAGAACTTCTAATAACTAAGTCTCTTTAAATTTGTATTCAGGCAAAAAATTACCACCAAACGGTTAATGGAAAATTCTTCTTCTGATCAAAATTTGGCGCTTAAATGATGGAATCTAATAATCATCCGGAATTAAGAAAGAGCCTAGATCGAAAAGCATGGCAAGTATAAAAAAAACAAAGTAAATATTCACCTCCTCCATATCCTCCCGTTCTCATCAGTTTCTCTGGAGCAATTTTGTACTGACTCGCTACCAATTTGTGGACGGCATTATCGTCCTCCAGGAACATCTTCATCCTGATGAAAGGTTCCCTTCCTTTTTGCGTCAACATGTGCCAAGGCTTAGGCCTCGCCAGAAGATCGCTAACTGATCCTTGCGATAGCCCCAATACTGATTCGCCGAACAACCTCTGACTGATCGAATACTGACTGAGTTGTTCTTTCACCTTCTTCACGATATCTTCCGTGTTGAGATTGTTGTAGAGATCGAATTGTTGTTGCGTTATGGGCGGAAGGACCGCCTTCAACGGTCTTTGGCTGCTAGAATGATGCGAAGGTGTCGGAGGTTGAGAAATTAGGGAATTGGTGATCGATGCCATCCTTTGTAAAGGACTCGCCGCTGCCGACGTCGAAAATTCGTCGTTGGGTGTCATCGCGGGTGGAAGAATGGAGTTCCCCAAAGGGCTGGACGCGGTAGAATTGCAATTGGGTTGAGAACCCGGTTCGATTTTGGGCCGCACCAAACTGAATGCGCTACCCGAATGTCTTCCATTCTCGTCTCCTTCTTTGAAATCTTTATCGTCTAATCCGTTGACCATTTTCATTTTGTCTTTCGGTATCGATAAGTCTTGCACGCCTCCGTTCGCGTGATGTACCAGCGCTTGTTGTTGCAGCGCCAAAAGACCCAGAGGTATTTGTGTGTTTTGATTTTGGTTCAGTTTGGCTAATTCTCTATGATAGGCGTCTAAAGCAATTCGGATATCGTCTTGCGTTCGGTCCATGGGATTCCCACTAAAGAGTTGTGGAAAAAACATACTACACATTAGTTTAGCAACTGTTCTCAAGAAATTCGAACAAGAAAATGTTTTGGGCACAGGTGCAAAAAAGAATGAATTCTAGATTTTTTGATTGATTGCGAATACATCAAGGTGACAAGATTAACTAAACCTATTCAACACTTACCCAGGAAAAGATTCACGAGGATTCCTCAGGTCCTCCATCCTGCGACCCATCAGCTTGACCAATTCCTCCTGATATATCCGAACGACTTTTTCCTGCGAGATGTCGTCGTTTTCATACTTTTTCAATCTCCTATTTTGCGAATGGTCCCTGGAGAAAGGGCTCAAACACAAACCGTGCGGCGACTTGGAATCGTCATTGCTGCGACTGTCTTCCGTCTGGTTCTTGATCTGTTGGAATTGCGACGCTTCGTTCAAGATATGCGCTAAACGTTCTTCGCTCAGGTCGCTTTCGGGCCGTCCGAAATTCGGAATTCCCGTGTCCTTGCCTGAAGAAAAAGTGTCTGTAGGAGCAAGATATAAAACTGTCTTAATTTTTGAGTTTTTGCTAATTTGTTGGTTTTTGGCTATGCCATAAAGTCACACGTAGGGGGGTGATACACAGCTCAGTGCTGGGTCTTATATAATTCACAATATGCACTAGATAACGATTCATTTGAATTAACTATACATTTGTGAATGGAAATCATCGTTTTTTTCAACGATGTGTTCCCAAACCAAAGTCTTTCTTTTACTAATCTGGCAATAAAACGGTCATTTCAAGCTCGTTTCGATAATGAAACTTTATATGAAATACACCAACTTAAACATGACAAATAAATAATATATCGAATATATTTATGCATTCCACGATTACTAATTACCGATAACGAATAATTACAGCATTTGACAGGATGTGTGGGTTATTTCAGACCGCAATGAAAAAATCATTGAATCATTTCAAAATTTAACTGATATTAGATTTGAGGAAGGAAGTTTATTATTTATTAAAATTGTCGCTTTTCGATGACATCGTTCCCAATTAACGTTACAACTCATCCAAACAATTTCGGCTGAAAACTATTAAATCGTTTTAGTTTTTATTTCATTCAATGAACTTTGCTAATATACAGCTTGAGTCAGTTCGAGCGGGGTATTGCCTATTAATAAGTGCGATGAAGAATCGACGCAAATGAGAAAAGCATGTAACTTGGAACTTGGAACAAAATGAGCGTGATTTATAAGGCGCATGTCAGTACCCCTTCACTAACGGTACAGACCAGTATTTTCACTAATGATGGGAAAAATTGTCATTTCCAAATAAAAATACCAAAATCATAATACCAAGTACTATTACTGCTATTTATATCTCAAATCTCAAGTTCTTCTTCTGTTTATCTTATTAGCAATACGATGCGTATCTCTATTTATCTTTTAATGTATTACTTTGTTGCTGGTAATTTAGTTAGGTGATGTTCTCATCGTCGAATTTGATGTATATATTATTTAGGACTTTGTCCTGTAAATAAATAAATATTGAAAAATAATCATATTCAGGTGAATCTGTTTTGGATTATTTATTACTTACATGACATAGAGTTCTAATATCAGTATTATGTTGGTAAATGGTGAATTATTAATCGATTTATTAAGAAGAATTTCCAACTCAACGATATTTACATTTATTGGGAAATATGACATGCAAATGCTAGGTGTAGTTCTCACAGATATAATAACAGGATGTAATAAACCTTTCAGTCCTTAAAACCCCCAAGAAATACACACGCTTGAGACAGAGTTTCCAACACAGAGCAGCTCACCGTTTAAGATGAGGAATAATATGTTAAACATCTGGAGACAATAACATGCCTGTATTTTTTATCAGAGATACTATGATTCGATATAATAGGTTTTACTTATCCTTTCCTGTTATCAGATATTCCAAGAGTAATCATACATAAGTCGAAGATAAAACGCTGGGCTCATTGTCTAAAATTTTAATTATAGTAATTCTAAATTGTACATATCGTAATGGTGAATAAGAAGTACTTTATCATAAGGAAAAGGATGAACTTATATACTTTTCTATCTAACAATAGCTTTTAAACTATCATAGCCTAGAAGGGATGAAAAGCACAAAGACAACTTGTGTTCTGTAGTCTTTCTAATTTAAAATAACGCTCTTTTTTCAGTATCATAAATAGTAGCGACAAGCTTCAGAAAATCAGTTATATTAGTCCTTTATACATTCACAAGTCATTCAATTATTGTCAATTGGTTTTTGTTCTTGTAGCGAAGGTAGATAGATAAAGGAGCAAGTTAGCGTTTCTATCAACAGAGGTTCAATCCAAGCTTTGGTTTTGATAGAGTTCAATACTTTATGGTAAAGTCTATTCAGTTGATAGGTGGTCTCTTCCAGACACCTTCAAGTTTAATAGATAAAAGCTTAAAAGGGAGAATTTACCTAGTTTATGGTTTTCTTAATATCTTGGAACATTAATCAATTATTCTTTGTATATATTTTATTATCGTTAATTAATTCATATTATTATTAAATATATTTTGTTATTGTTATGTTATGTACTTTTCTACCCATGTCCAGTGTATCAAAGTTGTAAGTGACTAGTTGAATTGAATGTAAGTATTAATTATATTTTTCTTAGTTATGATTGCTATTGGCTATAGTGATCATTTTCATGATTTTTTTTTGACCATAACTGCATATCAAAACGACTGAAGTCCTACATCAAAGTAAGAAGGAAAGACAATTGAGTAAGAGACGCTCTGTTACAGAGTATACCTAATTTGGCATTTTTCCAAACCTTTAGCTGCTTCTAATCATTTGCTATATATGAGTTTCAGCGTTGGCGAAGCTGTTCTTACTGGAGTTGGACTTATCCGCGGACAACTACTTTTATTGATATCAATACTAGTAGTCGAGGAAATAAAGCAAACAAGTCGAAAAAAATGGGTTAAATCGATTTTGACCTTTTTTTTTAATCATTCAGGATTACCAATCTGTTTTTTTGTATGACGTGCATTTCTGCATTTCTATAGAGGAAAATGCATCTCTTTGAATGCACTTTCAATGCTGAAATTCAATGTGAAAAAGTGCCCAGATATAACCGAAATAGTCCAGAATATCTCTCTCGGGGGTTTTGGGGAGAGAGAATTTTGGTTGCGTTTCTGAGCATATTAAAAAATGGTCCCTGGGGATGACCTAGGTACTCAGGGTATTCTGACCACCAGGTGACCATTGAGGGTCATGGTCATGACCGGAAACCTCCAGAGAACCTCCCAAAAAAGTTTCACTCTATTACAGAAGATATGTTGATGAATCCCCCCTGGAGATGAACCAGGTTGCCCTGGGCCTCAGGTGGGACGTATCTCAAATCTGGCACCGAAATCGTGATCAGCGACCCCAAAAACCCCCGAGTAAGAAATTGTGGGCTACTTCGATTATATCTGAGCATTTTTTTTTATATTGAATTTCAGCTCCTGAAAAGAGGTGCATTTTCCTCTATAGAAATGCAAAAAACAAACTGGTAAAATTTTTCCTATATGACTTCCTGAATCCAATAAAAAAAAACGTCCAAATCGGTTCAGGCGATTTTTTTTTCGACCTTTTGGCCTTTATTTCCTCGACTATAGGTGAAGTTGCAAGAACTGTCAATTGTTTGACGTTCAAACAAAATTATCTGACAGAACACCAAGCCAACAGAGCCCTAACCTAAAAACACTTGTTCCTCCTTGCCCTCCACTATATGGGAGTGACATTTAAGTTTCTAGGGATGGTATCAAGTATTAAATGTCAAATTAGTGTTTCATCCACGTTTTACTATTCATTTTGATTCTCATTCGATCGTCAAAATGCGTTAATTTTCATCGCCGATCTTTTCGAGGATTTTACATTTCGTAATAGTCTGATAGAGGTTTCGATTTAAATTTACGGTTACAATGTATAAATATGGACGGTAATTGAACTTATATTGGTCACACTTTGTAGCAACCTATTGGATATATTAATTACGTTGTGCTAAGAATAACGTTTTATTTCTAGTTTCATGATGAAAAAGCCATCAAACTGTTCGTATATTTCGAACATAATAAAGAACAGAGCGTTGAAATAATTCTTATAAATTTCGATTGTGAAAACAAGTTAAGAGAAATAAAAATAGATTTTCTTGTATCGAATGTTTGCAGCATATTTTTAAATCGCTTTATTGATACTTAGAAACAGGTGGAAACGTTCGTCACATCGCGAATCGAGATAGCCTCACTCGATCGCCTCGGCGCGAAGTGTGGAAAAAGAGGGAAAATTGGCGCGTGATTTCAGATTAAAATTGTATACCGACTCGCGTGTCGAGTATTGCATGTGTAAAAACGCCGTAAAAAGTTTTTTTATATTTGTAACCTCGATAGAAATCGAACTGCCGTGAAAAGCTACAATGCAAAGTTTATTTTATTCGATTATACCGATTTTCAATACAATTTGCAACGGTACAATTTAGCTTCCTTCACTGTTCGGATTGTGGAATCACGAACAATTTTAAAAAGGTCACAGATGCAAAAAGCAACGAATATCTTCGCAAAATGATATATTATTGTACGTTTTCTTCTTATTTATACAAAGAAAAACCTTCTATGATATAGGTATATTATTGAAGATGAAATTGAAGGAAAAAAATACATAAAATTCACCAAAACTTCTTATTTCTCCAAAAATATAAAAAAATTGAAGATCTAAACATCCACGAGCAAGCCTGCTTGCAGGCTTCTGTGGATTCCTTGTATAAGCAATTTTGCCAATTCATCCTGAAGTGAAATTCTATTCTATTCTATAAAACTTATAAAACTTACGTAAAGCAAACACACACTATATTAGTAATTGTTACATATTTTTTGAGTGCAAGAAACTAGCGTGTTGCCTGGTGGGGCATTAACCACGTCCAGGAGGGGGATTACTATGATGGTTTAACACATATGTGTGGTCGGTCATCTTATGTGAATAGATATATGGTCCCACTTACCAGATGTGGACGAGCTTTGTAACTGTTTTACCGACCGTGTCTGAGTATTTTTAAAAACGAATCCAGTTCTCCTATTACTGGTATCAGATAAAAAGCTGATCATACCAGTTAAAAAGATGTTCAAACATGGATATAAAGCCGTCTGGTCTGCTTTTTATGAGGTCTGATCCGCTTTTTATGATCTGTTTTTTTAAATCAGATATCAGTTTTGGGAGGCCTGGATTGGTGGAGAGGAGGAGTGGTCCAAGATAAGTAAAACAGTGACGATACTTACTCACATGTTGTAAGCCATCTGTTTGCTCCAAGTAGCCATACCTACTCAGGTTATAGACAATTTTTATTGGTTTTCAGACAATAGATTCTTTTACAATACAAACAAAATTGCTACAAGAAGAAAGACGTTAACCAACGAACAAATTGCTAATACTTTGGAAGATGTTGTAAAAGGGATGTCATTGAAAAAGACTGTTCCGCAGTATCTACACTTGAGTTCCCCAAATTGGACAGTTTCGCTTACCAACAAAACAAACCAGGTGGAAATTAGCCTAATCACTTTTGTTTACCAAACGTAGTCATATTTGACAGAGTACTTGTATTATTATTTGTTGGAAATGAAACATAACAAAGTAAAGCACAATTCGATGAAGTAATTTTTGGAATGTTGGTGTTATATTTCCATGCAAACAACGAATGACGAGCTTAGATTTATTGAACGTTGCGCCGAAAACAGAAATCGAAAGATTGCGACAATAATTAAGCGAGCTTATTAAACCATAATTATTTTCGTCTATGAGTAGTTCTAGGTTAAATGTTTATCTGATCGAGACTCGTTCGGAGGGGTGATAACTGTATGAAGAAAATGTTATTTCTGAACAGTAAATCATTGTTTGTTTTCTGATTCTTATTGGATGGTTAACATTCTGAATGTTTGCCAACTATTTTCTTCATTAAAATTCTCGAACTTATTGCTTTGTGTTTTAGATCTTTTTAATATGCACCATTAAATTACTCGTTATTGCAAACAACATAAATTTTATTGAATGACAATGCGATTCTTCATCGAATTTTATCAGCAAACAGTTATTATTGAAATTAGCTTAGATGAAAAACAATACCTTCCCGATAATACTGTAGGATTTATTTTAAAACATGTCCCTTAAACCTGAGAGAATAATTCAAGTTACTTCGAAAGTTGAGTTATTCGTAGAAAAGAATCTTGAGAAAACAGTTTTGATAACTTTTTTACCTACAACAAAGTACGTCGGGAATTTAATATTATTATACTCTTTCGACAAAGTCCGAAGAGTATTATTGCATTTACTAAAGCAATTTTTGAAATCGTTAAAAGAAGTCCGATAGCAAAAATTTATTTATCTACTCTATAGCTCAAAAACGGAAGGTCCTATCTTATTCAAACTTCACCAAAAATCGTTTGCTGTTCGGTGTTTCTTAGGGAAATCGTGTAATAACCAGACCGTTTTCTGAAGGGTTGAAAATAATACAACATAACTCCCAAAGTATAAATTTCAACAAAATCGTTCAACAACATCAACAAAAACTGCAAACTTAAATTTGATGAACCAAAGCTCGCACTCAGTAGGCTCGGGTTCGATTCCCAGAAGCGTATTTTTTTTGCAAAAAAAACATTTTGTTCCAAATATTATTAATTTGACTATTATTTAGTAGAATGTGAAACAATTATATAAAAATCAATAACCAAATTAAATGATTTTGGAAGTGTAACTTTGCCATGTACTTCAAGCGGAAACAATGTTCTACTTTATTCTAGAATTTCCTTATTGTGCTTCAAGAGCTAATAGTTCAAGCTCTCAATGTTAATATTTTAATTGATAAGAAAACAGTTTAGAAATATATATAATATTACGAAATTATTCTTGAATTTGATTTTTATAGAGTTGAATATAATTTATTTCTCAAATATAGAAATTATCGACTCAATGATTATTCACAAAATAATTAAAAATATGCCCGCAAATATCAATCAAATTGTTTATCTTCTAGCAACAATAATTACAGCCCCATTTGGGAAAGTAATATTTGTTCATTAGTATGACGGCTTTGTTTATTATCTTGTATCTCCTCCTCCTCCTCGATGACGAAGAAATTATCAACCAAATTCACTTCCACAATATCTCTAATGTCAATCAATTAACGCATCTAGAATATTAATATCTATTTAGTTGATATTGCCGAATTAATTACTGGAGACGTGATTTCCTGTTTCATCATAATTAATGCCGAAAATTTGAAAGAGCATTTTAAAAATTCGAAAAATTATTTATAAATATATTTAATATTTCTTCAAATTAAACCCATCATTTCATATAATGCAATATGCAATATTAAATCATTAATTCATTTAAACTATTTTTCAACGTTGGTTCTTCATTTACATACATTCCTACATTTGAGGATAAGGTAAAAATTACAAAACAATACTTGAACAATAGTCGAATTTTCGATTTATAAATTTAATAAAATAGAAATTTTGAAAGATGCAATAAATTGATTTATGTTTTTAATTTGACCACAGGTGAAAATTTGTTGTGTATAAGCAAGAATAGTTGTTATGTTGAATTTCAAGTACTTATTGAATTCATCGAAATCGTTCAATTTTCAGAAAATTTATATGTATATTTTTGAAGAATAAACTTTTAATTAATCATGAATTAATAACTGATTTGATTAATTGTTTGTATTAAACTTTCACAAAAATTCTTGCACATTGTAATTTGCATATTTTTATTTACATAGAGCTTCAGCTAATTTTGTTTTTAAAAATCAATGAAAATATTTATTACAAATTTATTCCAGAATATTTTGACTCAATGCGTCGGAATGTTCAATGAAAATATAAATACTTCATTTAACTAATTAGTAAAAAAAATATGATAGTACTGACGAATATATTCGATACTTTCGATGCAAAATACATCTATAACATATATCTATCAGATTTTTTGTATATAAGCTAGAATGATTGCTATGTTGAATTATTCGTGAACAATAGTCGAATTTTTGATATTTATATTGAATAAAATCGAAAATTTGAAAAATCCATTAAACTGATTGATGTTTTTAATTTGACTACAGGTGGAGTTTTGTTTTATCCGACTCAAAATTCGTATGTACTATTTGATTTGTAGTATTTATTAATCAGTTAATCAGTTTTAATCTGTTGCTTTAGATTTTTTAATTGTATGAGATACTTATAAAAACATGAAAAGTACTTTTGATAATGGATTTAATTTTGTCTGAATTGAAAACTCCAAAAATTCAATGAATAATAAAATCGAGATTTAATCTGAGCTACAACTAAAGTTATGCAAAATTTCTACAAACATACTACTTGAATAGATTAATTTCCAGGCTTAATTATTTATTACACTCAAGATTTGTATCAAATATTTAATTTGTAACGTTCAAAAATCAATCTCCATACAAACATTACAAATTATTTTTTTAAATACGAAAAAAAAATTAATTATAAAATTGCTTTAATAATTAGTTTAATTCTCTTATGAAAAATGACCACAGCTACCGCTACAACGCATGTTCTGATTATAGAGTTGAAGGTATAATTAGCGAAATTGCAACTTTCTTTCATCTGAAGACGCTATAATATCATAGATTAATGAATTGTCTAACGAGGTTAACCGTTTTAAAATTGATACTGTTACAGAAAATGGTTGATAATTTTTCTAAGATCACCATAAAGCACACACACAAAGATTGTATATCCGCTAGTAGACAATCGTAGCAATTTCGATCTACATGTAAGTCGTCAAGCATTCCCACAGCAACGAAGATGAATAATTATTATTTACAAAGATGTCTTGCATTTATTATTTTATAAATACAGATGTAAGATTCATAAATACTGGTATTAAATTGTCATCTGCCGTCTGTTTGTCACACGGTATATTCATACAACGAACCGTTACATTGAATTATCTGTCTCTGATGAGACAATTCTAATATTATTTTAATCGCAAAAGAAATCTTGGGAACAATATACGTACGATTCCGATTTCTTCGTGTAGGTAGGAATTTAATAACGTCAATTATATCGAAAAATACATCATCATCGGTGATATTTTCGTTTTTAATCGTCCCCCCGATCTATAATTATCCCTGGGCGATATAATATAATGTTGCTACTGACAAAAAAATATAACACTAATAATCAGTCACGCGAGTTTTGATTTTCTCCATCAAGATGGCTTATCGAGAGACGTATCAAATTACGGCTAGGCCTACTGTTGGCCGGGACACAAAGTAATTCTTGATAAAAAGGGAAAACTTGTAATGTTTAATTCGATCCAATTCTTCGAAACTATGAATATGTATAATTTATTTTCACCGAATTAACTATTGATTTGTTTTATTGCGTTTCCTCAGATTTCTTCGAATATAAGCTAGAATAGTTAGCATGTTGCATATCAACTGAAATCGAAGTTGAATTTATAGAACAATTGTCTGTGTAAAATTATATGAATATTCTAGAAGACTAACAACTTTTAACTGGATTAATTAGCTAATTTGGTAAATTTTTTTATTTAAAATGTTATAAAAATTCCTTTAGAATTGAGATAAATATATTTTAATCTTCATAAAGCATCAGCCAGTTTTGTTATGAATTTAAATTAATAAAATGATTTCAAAAATTCATGAAAATGTTTATTACAAATATATCCCAAAATATTTTGACTCAATGCGTCGGGATGTTCAATAAAAATATAAATACTTCATTTCACTAATATGTAGGAAAAATTGATAGTCCTGACGAATATATGTGATATTTTCCATGTATAATATATAAATATTTTAAAAATATTTTGTATATCAGCTAGAAACGTTGTCATGTTGAATGTCAACTGAAGTTACTTATTGTATTCGTAGAAATCGACGTTCAAAAATTATTAGTGGAAAATAATATGAATATTCTTGGAAAATAACTTTTAACTCAACTAATTAGTAGATTTGATTAATTTTTTATTTAAGCTTTTATAAAAATTTATTTTGAATTGAGATTTTTATATTTTAATCTTCATAAACCTTCATGCAAGTTTTGTTATCAATTTAAATGAATAAAATGGTTCTAAAAATTCATGAAAATGTTTATTATAAATATATCCCAAAAAATTTTGACCCAATGCGTCGGGATATTCAATAAAAATCTAAATACTTCATTTCACTAATAGGTAGGGAAAAATGATAGTCCTGACGGATATATTTAATATTTTCCATGTATAATATATAAATATTTTTAAAATATTTTGTATATCAGCTAGAAAAGTTGTCATGTTGAATGTCAACTGAAGTTACTTATTGTATTCGTAGAAACCGACGTTCAACTAACAGAACAATTATTAGTGGAGAATAATATGAACATTCTTGAAAAATAACTTAACTGGACCTACTAGCTGATTTGATTAACTTTTTAAATAAAATTTCATAACAATTTCTTTGAAGTTTTTCGTATTTTTATTTTCATAAAGCTTCTAGATTCTTGGTTGGAAGCTTGAAGGAATCGAAGATATCTCCATTGTTATGATCGTTCACTCTTATATCTGGAGCACCTTTTTTTTTAAATTGAATTAATCGACATCGGAGTTCATTTTACAGAAGAATTTTCTGTAGAACATTGTATAAATATTCTTAAAAAATAAACTAATATATACAACGGTATAGACACTTTAAATGAAATAATTATCAGATTCAATTATTTTTTATTTCTTTTTAATAAATTTTTTAAATTGAGCTAGTTTTTGTTTCACTCAAATGAATAAAATTGCATGCGGAATGAGCTACACCCATGGGAACAGTTAACTAATATATTACAAATGATTAGAAACAGCTACTACCGTGAAAAAAACGTTAAATTATACTCTGCCATGACACTGTAGATTACATGTATGACTGTGTTAATAATTTATAATCAGAAAAACAAGTGCTAGGTATTCCAATCAAAAAACTGAAGATAGATGCCAAAATTACCACTTGCAAATTACACTTACAAATTTTTTAATTCACACCAATAGGAACGGCGTAATCTCAAAAATAGTTTAGATGAATTCAGAAAAGCTGAACATTCATTTGAGGCCGATTGGCATTCAAAACAAACGAATATTTTTAAAACTAGAGAGAATATACAAGCAGTTGGAATAAATAAGACGAGTTTGGACACAACCTTGCAATTTAGGAAGGAATGATTTTCCATTCGTTCCAGCGAACATCCTGTATAACGCGATAAATTCTATCACGTCAGTATTTTTGCCAAAGAGGTTTTCCAGTGGCTTGTAAAACTGCGTTCATAAGGACTTTAGAAGCGTTCGTAACCATTCAATTAATGCTCGTTTATTCTTTCATTTGTTTCGCGAGGTCTTGTACAACTCAAACAAATGAACATTTTTGTTTGTTCAACTGTCAATCATTTCAAGCTGAACGGCTGCCAATTAAATCGGAACATTTTTATGCAATTCCCATGTCATACGCATATACGCTTTCTATATAACTTTTTTTTTTATTGAAAAGCATAATACGATGACGCTACATTGGGATATTACCGAAATGGCATTCATTCGATCCGAGGCATTATAAAGTGTATAAACGGTGGTATATTTTCTCAATCTTGACGACAAACGATCGTTTTTTTAATTCATCCATAGAAGAACTAAACTCAAGATTGAATCTTACAAGTTTCTAAATTTGTATTGGCTCTTTCTTAGCGGTTTAAAGACCAAAGACCTGAAGAGACAGAACGTTTCTAGGTTCATCCTTCATATTATCAACCAACTAATCAGAATTTTAAATTCACTTATTTAGTCCAAGGGATGAATCAATACTTGGGTGGTGTATGAACTTGAGGTAAAAACGGTACGTAGGTACGTTGGCAAATCGAGTCGATGCAAACGACATAAAGTTTATTGTTTTAGATGCGGTAAAAGATATTTTACAGTAGCGAACAATAACGGCGGAAACATATTCGAATAATTTAACTCTATCGGTAAAAATGGGGTGCAATACAACGTCTAGAGAGAACGAACAAAAGCCCAATAAATCTCATGTAATATACTTGTCTGAATTACTAATTTTCTCTTTTATATTTAGCTCTATAAATTCGATGTTATTTATACAAACACACATACACAAAAACAAAAATATTCCCATGCAAATTTCAACCGATTTCATATTAACCTTCCAAAACAAAAGATACTCTCACCCCCCCAATCGACAATGCGATCCCTGTGTTCGTTTTAATTTTCGATGTTCGATCGTTTCGACGCTAGCTTCATTCTTTTATTACTCAAACAGGTATCTTGAAAACGAAACTGGCGATGAATATAGTTAGCTAACTGTCGTGAAATATTTTAATGTGATTATCCTAATCGGCCGCTAAAGATTTATTTTGTCAATAACATCATTTAAGGTATTTTGATTTATTTTTTCATCGTTTCAATTCCTTATATTTAATTTACTTACAATTAACGATTTTTGTCCAAAATTAAACATAATATAAGACAAACAAAAATTGTTGAATTAATGCAACAAAAAAAAAATCAAAATGCTCTAAAATTAATATCACAAAAGAAATTTGTAACATTTCAATTCAATTATTATTAAGAAATAATTTATTATTTCATTTGCAGTTCTTAAGAATTCAAAATAAGTCGTTTGAAACCCCTATCTGAGATTTTACTGTACCTATATTTATATAAGTAGGTGAATAAAATAATAAATCGATTTCTGAGCCGTACAAAGAACTACGTATAGATATGGGATAAGTCTACTGTTCTACGTGCGTTAAAATTGTATAATTTTTGAATATTCAATATAGAAGGTGGTGCGAAATCGATATATTTTTGACATACAAAAAACAGTTAACAGCATAACTTGCTTTTTGAAGGGAAATACAGAGGAATGTACAGGGCGTTTCAGTTTTGCCCTGTCAGTATTAACTTAATTTTTTATTTGGAACCCTAGGTATATTTTATTTTTCTATCTATACTTTTGAATCTCGAAAAATAACAGATATCGACCGATTTCGAACCATTTGAACACTCGCGGCGCTTTCGTAAATAGTTTAATTTCCAACATGAAAAACATCTTCCTTCAAGCTCCTAATAGGATTCAGTTCTATAAAGAAAAACTACCAAACACTACTCTTCCACCTCAACCTGTTATTACAAGATTCATAGAACATTTATGTCAACTAAAAGATCTAATCCGTCACTGATGTTAAGCAGTTATTCGAAAACAGAAAAATACAACAACTTTTGTTTATAAAAACCAATTATAGCTTTGTTTCTAAAACTATAACACAAATGGAGGAATCTAATTTGCCATTAACCAGTAAAACAATCTGAGGCAGCTTTCCAAAATGTCGCAGGCAAGATGAGGAGTAAAATTTTTCAAAACTCCAAAAATGTGATGGAAAAATTTGTGGATTTCGGTTTCTCAGCCAAGTAGCTAGTATTTTAGAGGAAGAATTTACTGAATCTATTGATTTGGATCCTGTAATATTAAGCCCCTATTACATAGGTTGATGTGGAAAGGAGGTTTACCATTTATAAATTTTTATATTCTGACAGGAGACAAAATTTTTCAATTGAGAACTGTTTTTACAACTAACTACAACCTGCTCTGTGTAATAAATGTATATTGAGGTTTAGTTTAGTATGTAAAGAAATTAAAATGTCTTTATTTTTACGTAAATAAATAAATTTATGTATTTTAAGTATATATTTTCAAGATTTTGGTACATATTTTGACTAAATTATTTGCATATTTTTGGGTATTCCACTTGCATATTTGGGTTTGAATTTAAATTCAAAAATTACTGAAATTCAATTTATCTTCAATAAGAAGCAATTTTTGAATTTAGTTTCACCTAAAAATTAGTTTTTGCTAATCCTCTTTTATTAATAATTGAGACCAAAATAGAGGTGAACCTAAATTGGAATAAATTTCCATTTGAAGAATTGACATAAAATAAACTTACGTAATTAAAAGCGATTACATATTCTTATTTCTATTTATATAGTTTATTAAGATTATATTTTTATTATAAAATTGGATTAATTGTTTATAAATTACTTGGAAATTAATCAATTTCCACTAATCTTTAATATTATACTCATGAAGTGATAAACCATTAAAATAACCAATAATAGAAAAAATGAATAGTCTTTATAAAAAAATTTTTAGATGAAAAAATAAATAAATAAAATAAATTTTGACTTCATTTTTATTTTGATATAATTTTTACCAATATTTGTAGGATATAAATTTCTTACCTGTGGTTCTTTTATACGGGAAATGTGTTAGTTTGTTTGGAATAAATCTTAGCAATTCGCAAAATAAAAGGATAAACGTGAAAAAAAGATTGAATGAGTTAGGGAGATGATTGAATATTACAGCTTCTGTTGATAAATAAAAAAAGGTTCATGAATATTGAAAGTTGTACAAATTCAAGAATATAAATATGAAGATATTCATGAAGCAATTTGATATATGACAGATGTTAATAGTCGGAATTGTTTATTGAGCTGAAAATGACGAACCTATTGAGGTTAGGTATAGCAGGTAGTAAACTTGCAACAAATAATCAACATATTTCTATATCATAAAAATGTTCATTCATTTCACATCAATTTACTATTTAATTTATCATTTGATATTAGTCTTACACCAAACAGGTAGGTATCTGATATCGAAATCCATTAACAGGAATTCCTAATTCTTCGCTATAATTTGAATTAATTCTCGTTGCAAAATATCAATTATAATCTCGTAAACATCGAAACGTATCATAAATACCTGCCGGTAATGTATTACCTAATTTACGATCAGAAATATCATAACGAGGAAATAATTGGTCCTGTCTAAAAATCAACCGTCAAATTATCCGTATATCATTCCGATAGCATATGAGTATATCCTCTCCGGGTATATTCATTAATGGAATCACATAATATGAAAATAATAATATCTTAAATCTTATGGATTCTTCTTATTTGAAATTGGAGATGTACGTGACTAGACGATTTATTTTACACCAATAAGTCAGATTTAATCGATATTTAAGTTAGTGTTCATTATCTATTAATATTGGTGTCTTGAAGATATCAATTCGATTTAAGATATTTATGACAATGAGAAAATTTGAGCATGAATTTTTCATTCAATGAATGAAGTATGTCCATTCATACAACTACTTTGAAGTACAAACGTATCGCCTGAGATGTGGAAAGTATATAAAACGTATAAGGTACTCTGAGCTCTGACTGCATTGAAAGTCTAATATAAGAATCATCATTATGATCGAAACTCATTCAGAGCATGAACCATTATAACAGATTTAAAGATTTATTCTTCGCCGGAATAAATTATCACAAAGAGAGAGATAGAGAAAGAACTTATAACTGAACATTTTGAAATCCGTGGGATAAAATAAACAATATAATTGTTTGGAAATTGAACATTTAGGTTATAAATGTTGTAATCTATATCGCATGTGCGTGTAGAGGTTTCATATTAAGACATATTCTACCGTTTCGAACAATGAAATTGCCAATTGTAACGTTAGGAAAAAATCGATGCGACCGAGAAACAAAAGATCGTAATGACATTCATTTGTTCGTCGTCATGTCGATGAATACCCGAATCGTGGTTGTTCAATTGGAAACTCAGCTCCAAGTATCAGGGATATTCAAATACTTATCTTCTTTCTCATATTTTTGCTTTGTTATTGTACCAGGGTCAGATCTCTTCAAATAAGAGCCCAGATTCGCAAGTAACTCCACGGTGTAAGATCAGAAGATTTGAACAGTACTCTACGATAGCTCAAATCTGGGCTTTGTAGATTATGAGGTGCTGCTGGGATGTAAAGTAGCTCTTGGTACGGAATAGAAAACCAAGTTTTTGTGGAGCTGTTTTCGCATTGGATGTCTCATGAGAGGCTGTTGGTGGTGATTCCGACAATGGCTATGGAAGACTTCATAAAAATAGTCGACAGTATGCTGTTTGTTTTGAAGCGGCGGCCCTAGAACAGATTTTACTGAACCATCGTTCACCAGATGACGAAGATTCATTGGTATGGGGTATGTAAGTTCCCATTCCAAGCCTGATGATATCCGAGATCTCTGTGGCACATTGCGTTGGGTCATCAGAATCAAAACATACGCTTCTCCAAGGAAACGTAGGCCCGTAGGGCGATATAGAGACAGGTCGTATTTTTAAAGATTGTGCGAAGGTGCTCTAGTGATTGGTTGATTGATTAGAGCCCATGCTCTCCAGCCTGGGATGTATAGTATACTCCTACTCACGAAATTTGTATTGGAAGGGGCTCAAACATCTCAAACAGGTGGAAGCATCTACGAGCTATAACATCATAGTTTCGTACTCCTTCAGACGAAGCCTAAAGTATTCGTCTTGGACTTTGCCAATTGTGCTCAGAAACCCGGCTAATATAAATAGGGTTTCCTCAAATTGTAAATATATTGAAACAATTAGCTGAATCAATTCCATATTGAATTATTTGTCTAATCAAACCTAGTTGTGACTCGGATCGCAAGTATTCCCAAAACTGGTTTGGAGTGGGACATTTTTCAGGGAAACTTTAGATCGAATAAGATCTCAAGGGGCTACGTTATAACCGATTGTTTGTATGTCTACTCCTTACTCCAATTCGTGTAATCGACGAATAAACTGGGTACAGGAATGGCATCATATGGTTTTTAGCGACGAGTCCTGCTTGTTGGCTCATGTTGGACGGAGAAGGGGATTACCTGTTGAACGCCTACACGTGGGGTGATGGCTTGGAGTGCAATATCTTTTGGTACTTGGTCACCTTTGATCTTATTTCTGAGCAATTTGAATGCAGCCAGAGTTCTCTAGCCGATGTTTTAGAATATGTTGCAGCGACATATTGAATCAGTTTTCAACAAGATAACAAGCTCATATACATGTTCTTCTATGACCTGCACGTTCTCCTGATCTCTCGCCGATCGAACATATCTTGGATATGATCTGTACCAGACTGGATAATTTACCTTATATCCCAGAAATCCTTAACGATGTCCGGTTTCCAATACAAGTTGCTTGGAATGTTATTTGGCAAGTCGATATTGATCATTTGCTTCAGATTGTCCCTCACCGAATAAATGAGTGCATAATCAATCGCGTGGTCAAATTCATCCTCTATATATTTTTAACTGTTGTTTATTTTTTTGCTATACCATAGAGTTGCTTATTCTTTCCTCAAAAATATGTATTGAAGCAGGGCTAAATCCACATACTAGTATGGACACTTCGCAATCTCCATATCAAATTTCAGTGAATAATTTCAAATTATGCGAGAACAAAAGAATGAAGTTGGCAATTTATAGCATGGTAGCCGATTTGTCAAGAAGCCAAAGGTTTCGTGGGCGGTTTAAACGGTACAATAAACTTGGTATTAAACGGAGAGTCAGATACTGTATGCGACTCGTAAAAACATAGCAATTTAGTAATTTTATTGTAATTATCTATTATTGATGATTTAAATTCCGAAAACCAATTTGTGTATCGGATTGCAGGAAGTGAATCATAATTTCTGTACGTCTTAAATTATTTTTAAACACGAACATCACATCATGAAACGTTCCTTAATTGAGCCAGATGAATTATTTATTTTAGGTTAGATTGATTTATATATATATTTACTTCCAAAACATATTTATCGTTTGTTTCTCGTGAGATATTTGATGTTAGTTAATTAGTTCTTACTAGTTCAGTATTTAATTATTTATATTTCATATATTCGTTTTAATTATGTCTATTTAGATCGGAGATAAAGAAAGATTTCCAACAATAGTTACTGGTAACGATTCCAATGGTAATTTTAATTAATACGTTCAATGAAATTTAATTAAAGTAGTATAAGAGAAAATTTATTTTTCGTTAACGTTGACTTCGACTTCCATAATTAATGGAGGACCTTTTTGTCCGAAATATAAAATTTTTCAAAACAAAAAAATTAAATTCTAATGTAGAAAAATGTTTTGAATTGTAATATTAATCAATAATTTCCTAAAAACAATATCATTATTTTGAAAAAAATATTTTTAGTTGAAAATTATAAACATATACTCAAATTACTGAAAGATATTTTTTTCAGCCAAGAAAATCAAATGAAGCACCAATTTTCGAAATTAAAAGAATATTTTAATATTAATGATTTAATCTTTTAATGAAAATAAATAATAGTAATATTATTTTTAATTATGTATATTTAGATCAGAGATAAAGATAGACTTTCAACAATAGATACTGACAACGATTCCAATGGTAATTTTAATTAAGGCGTTCAATGAAATTTAATTACAGCAGTTTATGTGGAAATTTACCATATTTTTGATAACGTTGACTTCGACTTCCATAATATCATTAAGGACGTGTTTGTTCGAAACATAAAATTCTTGAAAACAGGAAAATAAAATTCTAATGTAAAAACATGTTTTGAATTGTAATATTAATCAATAATTGCCTAAAAACAATATTATTATTTTGAGACAATTTATTTTTAGTTGAAAATTATAAAATTATAGTCAAATTATATATTTTCTCAGCCAAGAAAATCAAATGAAGCACCAAATTTCAAAATTAAAAAGAATATTTTAATATAAATGGTTAATTTAATCCTTTAATGAACACAAATAATGGGTAGTAAAATAATTCACTACTCGCAATTGGTGCGATTGATCCCCACCACCTTGAGCTTTGATGTCTGTCCGCTAGGATGGTTTTGTGACAATCAGTCTATCTATTCTATTTTACATGCATCTCTAGTCAAATTTACATTTGATAATTTTTTCGAAATTGCTCGCCCCTCTATGATCTTGTTTAAAGTTATTTTCAAGTAAAAAAAAAAATTCTTAATAAGAATTGACATAATACGGAATTCACAGAAATATTGGGGGTAATTTTTTTCTCCGAAAAGTATAATAACAATAAAATTGACTCATTACGAACAACTCAAACCCATTGAATCGAAAATCACTACATTTTTTATGCCGCTGTATTGAAAATTAATGAATTCATTCATGAAAAATTACTCACAATAATATTTATTTTTAAGTATAAAAACTTAAACGACAAAAATATGGCAAGGCATTGCTTTTTTTCGAAATACAATATATTATGTAACGCAAATTCAGAAGAAGAAATAGTTAAAATTCGAAATTACGTAAGTTAATCTTTCAAGAATGAAATACCTCTTATATCGGAGAAACGGGTAGATCTTTTCAAGTTGGATACTTATATTAATTCTTTCAAACAATAAAATTCGAAATTCAAAGTCTGTTAAGTTAAAAAATTTTAACAATCACAAAGACCTTACGATTGTCGTTTTCGATAATAATATGAATGAGCTATGACTGAACTTATTTTCCAATATACAATCAATCTCCAATGTTACTGTTGTTTGGGAACATTAATAAACCATAGACCAAAGAATCTCACATAAGTATAAGCACGGATACCTTAATACTGAAAAGTGAAGACAAGGAAACAAATCGACTCACCTTTCTTTGGTATCAGACTCTTCAACATCATGACCGCGTTCTCGTCACATGCCCACGCGTGCATTTTCCTATAACTGTCACGTCCTTTTTCTGTCAGCTTGTCCCACGGTTTCGGTTTGGACAGGAGCTCCGAGACGGTACCCTGCGACAGGCCCAGGATGTACTTCGCGAACAACCT
This sequence comes from Endomychus coccineus, assembly GCA_958510875.1. Taxonomy (NCBI): domain Eukaryota; kingdom Metazoa; phylum Arthropoda; class Insecta; order Coleoptera; family Endomychidae; genus Endomychus; species Endomychus coccineus. The sequence continues at coordinate 13,543,136 of OY294070.1, forward strand.
CTGCCCGATATTGTGAATCGACAGCAACTCGCGCACCCTCTTCGAAATGTGTAAAGTGTCCAAATTGTGTGACGCGTATTTGTCCATGTTGTACCGGAGCATCTCTTGGAGTTTCGCCTCCATGGGATCGCCTTTCGGGATGAGACTCTCGCCCAAACGTCCCACCATCGAACCGGGCGCCATTCCTAGGTCTTCCGCGAATCGAAACGTCGGCCTGTGGTCGTCGTAATTGTACGGGGGTGGTCGCTTCAAACTCTCTTCGGATCGTAGGAAGCTGTTGACGGCACACATGGTCGCCAACGGGATGTTGTTGTTACTGACGTGATGGTTATTGTTGTCTTCCGGGCTCTTGGGGTTCCCGTTCAATAGGGGCTCGCCCGGGGAAGAATGCGGGCCTGTTGATGATTGGTCGTTTGGTTGTGGTGTTGATGCGGTGCTCTTCTCCGTCGAATCGGCCGCTATTGGAGTGATGACTTTGTCTTCGCTGCAATCTGCGGACGGTGATTGGGGTATTATTCGATTGTTTAGAGAAATGTGTTCTAGACTGCGTCGCCAAGTGGCCACTATTTCCTCACCTAGCATCGTGCCGAACGTTTCGACGTTTTGGAATGAGGAAGGTAGTGGTGGAGGCGGGGATGTGGGAGATGCTTCCGGTTGACAGGATGACGGATTTGCAACTCCTAGAAAGGAAAATCCATGTAAGTGAAGGCTAAAGTGCGAACAATACAACAAAAAGAAGGATAAAACGAGTGGGGAGTACATACAAAACAAACAAGATGTTCTGGTGGTTATTTCCTTATCGAGGACATACATAGGTTTCTGGATTAGAGCCCTAGGCGATTCAAGAAGTGAGATCAAATATCACATTTCTATAGGAATATGGCCAGCTTGCGCTCAACCATCTTCCGCTCTGTAACTAATTCACCTACCTACCGTAAAGTGAGGTCACTTTGATATCCCGGGGCGAGTTTGATCATTGTACTAATTTCAAAACAAATGCGGGCTAGTGACGAACGTATGCAACTTAAAATTCCCGCCAATGTAGCTTCTCGCAGCTAAACTCATCAGTTGGTGTTGTATTACCGGCCGGACGTGCAGCTCCCCGAAATTTGTTCCACTTGTTGCACCAAGTACCTAAGTGCACTTGAGGTGCTTTTTAAACGTGCTAATAACTCTGGATGCACAAAGGTAAGTGTTGTTTTTAGATACTTTTGAAGCTGATAGTGTTAATCAAGCTTGCTTTGGGAATACCTAACCTTAAATTCGCGTCCCGGTTCGAAATATTTGTGCCTCATATCCTCTTCAGTTTGTCGCGGGGCCACTTTGATCGAATGCGCGGGGCGAAATTGGCCGATCAAAGCCGCCCCTTTACTTATTAAGCCCCTTTACAAATTAAGCTAATTTTTGACAATTCTTGCCTACAGATGGTCCGGACTTACAAAAAGAAGCTGGGGACCCGCCAGTATAGAAACTGTACTGAGGAACAACTTAATGAATGTCTCGAAAAAGTTGCTAATGGGCAGTTGTCCATGAAGGCCGCTGCTAGGCAATACAAAATCCCTTTTGGCACTATAAATAATAAATTTCATGGCAGATATGTACGTAATCCCGGTGGACAACCAATTTTAACTAATGCGGAAGAGGTTGCTCTCATAAAATCTGCTATCAAGTGTGCCGATTGAGGATTTCCCATGGATTTACTTGATCTAAGAATGCTCACAAAAGCATATTTGGACAGACGTGGACGAGTAGTGCAAAAATTTCGAAATAATGTCCCTGGAAAAGATTGGGCATTAAGCCTTCTGAAGAGACACAAGTCAGATGTAGGCCAACATTTAGCCAGCAACATAAATAAAAGCCGAGCAGGTGTATCTAGGGAAACTATAAAAAACTATTTTGCTAATCTAAGGCAAACGCTGGATGGTGTGAAAGCCGAAAACATCTTTAACTATGATGAAACCAACGTTGGCGACGACCCAAAGAAGGCGCGAGCGATCTACAGAAGAGGTGTTAAATATCCAGAAAGGATTTTGAATCACTCTAAAAGTAACACCACGATTATGGTTTGCGGATCAGCAGATGGAACACTGCTTCCACCGTATGTAATTTATAAGAGTGAACACTTATATGACACGTGGAAACATGGAGGTATTCAAGGTAAGCCATGTTGCGACCAACCATGTTGCCTCAGAGGATGTAGGTTCAATCGGACATCACATGGTTGGATGGATGCCAATGCGTTCCAGGACTGGTTTGAAACGTGCTTCCTGCCATACGCAAGGCGCATTGAAGGAAGAAAGGTATTGATCGGCGACAATTTAGCGTCGCATTTTAATGATGCCGTACTTCGTCTTTGTGAAGAACATGATATTTCCTTCGTTTGCCTCGTACCACATTCGACGCACATTTGCCAACCTTTAGATGTGGCCTTTTTCAAATCTTTGAAAGTGGCTTGGCGTGCAATAGTTACCGTGCAACGAAAAAGGAAGAGATTAAATGTCGAACCCGGAAAAAGTGTTGCAACTGCAAATAGTAGTAGCAGTTCCGACGAAACCGAAGAAGCTGTTGATCATCCTAATAATGATAATGACGAAACTTCTGAAAATGAACATGCTGCCGAAATTGATGACGTGGATTATTTGCAACCAAACTTAGAATATTTAGTACCAGGATGCTTTGTTTTAGTTAGTTTTCGCGGCGGGAAAAGGAAGTCGGTACAATATAAATATGTCTGCAAAATTCAGTTGCAGTTCTCAGAAACTGAATATACAGTCATTGGATTTGAATCGACTGATGAAGAGGAGAGTACTTTTAAAATTTTACCAAATGATATATCGACTGTTCCAGTATCAGATATCTGTGCAGTACTGCCAGTGCCAACTTGTGAGAATGAAGGTGCAATAATCATGGTTTTGGAAGAAAGTTGATGTGCAGGAGCTATAATAGTTTAATTTGTTTTTATCAGAATTTGTTATCTTTGTTCATATATATTACTATCTGTACAAGAGTACATGATTATATTTGAAAATAAACATATTAAAAATAAAACTTTTTATTATTTAAGGGAGATCAAAGTCGCCAAAAATATTTTTTACTAAAAAACTATAACACCGATTTTCATGTGGGGCGACTATGATCGTTTGTTACCGGATTAACGTCGTTTAAACATATTTCCACGGGGGTATCAAAGTGGCCCATATCGCGTATGAAGTTGATCGGCCTGTTTTATTTTTTTTTCTCATTTAACTTGAGACAAATAAATTTTTTAAGTGCACCAATGTGGTATCTGTGTCCGTACCGACAGGCTGCCCATTTCTTATTGAAAATTTTCACGGAAATAAACTTAATACAAAAGAAATAAAATTCAAAACGATCAAAGTGACCCCACTTTACGGTACCATTTATACTAAGATTTCGGGCAAGCATTCATAAGCAACTTTCCTGAAGCTCAAATATCTGGTCCTAATCGTCATTTCAATCACGGTTTATGGAGAAACATTCAAAATATTGGAAGAGATTTTCGATGACCACCGATCATAGATATATCTATAGGGAATTAAATATTTCGTTAGAAACCCCAACGAACCTGAAAGGGTAATAAGGTCCTTCACATGGCCAGTCATTCAAAAGTTATAACAAAAGACCTGTATTCATTTTGAAGACTTGATAAAATTGTGAAGGGAAATTTGTTTTTATCATGTTGTATTTAATTTATATAATTAGGTATAGAGAGCGCAAACTAGCCGTCGAAAACAAAAATTATTTCATCACCTATCTAGAATATTTAATACTAGAGCTCATACTGGTCAATTTCAGGTTCAGAGCGCAAGCTGGTCACCTTCTATAGAAGTACGTGAAACAAATGATTGTGTAACGTTATTCTTTAAATGACATATCTTCTGATAACTCATCATTTTAAATTCGTTTTAGTCCAAACGTCCCGGAGCTATACTCTTGTGCTATGTGAACATGTCTATGCCAAGCTTTACTCAAAATCTCCCCAATTCGACAGACAGTTCTAAGTTATTCAATTGTCTTTCAGCGCAACCATCGCTGTGTTGTCACTCAAGATGCTATGGTTGGTTAATTGGAGATCGTAGAGCCTGAAGGTTCATAAACCCGGGTCAGAACTGAACGGTTATTAGCATAAAAATTAGTCGTAATAGGTCGATAAAATCGCGTTATCGTTGTAGCTCACGGGATTCGCGAAAAAAAAAAACGAATTAACATAAGGTAGAAGCGCAACCCAAACTATAATTAAACAAATTCACATTGCCGGGTATATATGAATGTATGTATATTTTTAATTAGAGCAACGCAACGATAAATTGTTCTAAGTCAAGCATGAAAAAAAGGAAGTAATTCATCAGTCATATTGATAAATTGTACTGATATTAAATAATTTATTTTTATTTGCATACACGTACTAACGTTTGAAATCGTTACGAAACTACGATGGAACACGGTAATTTTACAGTTGCGGCTTTGTGAAATCGATGTATACCATATTCGCGCATCGGTTCGAATTCATGTACACGTCACCACCAGTAGAGGGCACAACAAGTTTACATAACCTGAAAGAAGTTCGTCAGAGAATCACGGTCGTATATACAGATCTGGAAACTCTATGTTTGACATGTCGCCAAACTCTTAGTCCCTCGCTCAGTCACCAGCTGGCGCATGAATCGAAGTATGTTGTCAGGATGTCAGGATTAGACGCCATATCGTTCAAACACGGTCGTATTCGTGCCAGAGAACATCCCTCGACTCATGCGCCACCCTTTTGGTACTACGCAACAGATGACGCTTAGCGGACTCACTCCTCACATATGAAACAGCCTCGAGTTTCCAGACCTGTATATACGACCGTGGTCAGAGCAGTTCGAAAATATCTGCGACGATTAATATGTAAAACATTCTATGTTTCTCGAGCACGAGCAGCATAGAACGTATTAGATACATCAAAGTAAACGCCATCTTTGTACAAAAATATATCATGAAATGTCAACTTGAATCAATTTTCTGTGTTCGCAACGCAAACCCCCAATCAGCTTGCTATTAAAGTATTGAAACAGCTTAGATCGAACCATGTTTACAACGCATTGTGGATTATGGCATATAATAAAATGTATCTAGGATTAAAGCTCAAGGTTGTGACGGTTAATATGTAAAAGATTCTATGTTTCTTGAGCACGAACAGCATAGAACATTTTATAAACATTCAAGTAACCTCCATCTTTGTACAAAGACATGTCGTGAAATGTCAACTTGAATCAATTTTCTGTGTTCACAACGCAAACCCCATAAAAGATTCTATGTTTCAGGAGCACGAACAACAGAAATAATCTCAAAACCTGCACGACGTTCGTTGAGGCAAACGTCAACTTTGTACGAACATTAGACCTATTCTGTTTGCGAATAGCAATATTGTCCAAGAAAAAAATATTGCTTCCACACCAAAATTCGAAATATTGCTATTCTGGTCATCAATTTTGGGCAATGTGTCATTTTTAGAGAAATACTTGCTATCAATATTTCTACCTCAGCTACATCATAATAGTACTTGCAAAGCATAACAAGACAAGATGAAAGATTAGAAGCTTGCCAGAGAACCACTTGTTTCATTATTTTTTCCAACAGTTCCAAAATATTGAAAATAGGCAGTTGCTAGGTTATTAAAAAAAATTATTTAAGGTGTTTTAGAATATTTAAATGTATGGGAAATTATTAGACTACGATACAGACTTATTAGAGACACCAGCAATCCCTTATTGCCAACAGAAAAGTTCACCAAACTATTCCGCCTGAATAAAATAGTTGCATTGGATATAATAGAAGACTTGAAGAAATTTGCTTGTGAGAAAATCAGGAAAGATACTATTCCTTCTCACTTACAAGTGTGCATGAAAAGAATGACTGACTGGAAAATTTTAAATTTAACATTAATTTGTTTAGATTTATGCTAGTCTTCAATTTTTTGGTCATGTTCGTAAAGACCAATGAGTCGACCTGTTATTTGTAGAGCTATAAATAAAGTTACCTATTGAGATTAGGAATAACGAATAACAGATAACAAATGTTTAACAAGAAAGGTTCAACTTTTTCTCCTTCATACAAATGTCATGAAATACATTGTTGTCAGCTCTGAATACACTGATTCTGGAAGTTCTTGATAGCAATATTGCTAGGACAAAATTGATAACCAACCTTGCTTTAACAGTTCAAACAGAATATGTAATGTCATAGTCATATTGGTACAACTTAGGAAGATAGCAATATGACTTCAACAGCAAGGTTAACAGCAATGAACAAACATAATCTACCCGAATATATTTCTGTGTTCGCCACGCAAGCCCCCATTCAGTTTCATGTTGCAAAATTAAAACAGCATAGATCGAAAATACTGTACAAGGTATTATGAATTATGACATACAGTGGCATGAAATCCATAGTTATTGAAGTTGTGTCGTCCTTTCCTAAGCCCTTTTTACACCCACACAAACTGAGACCTGAGAACGGCGTATGTGTTAAAGGGCCTAGGTCACTGGACCAAAATGCACTACTTTCGCCGACACAGCGATGTTAAGTGAGGCAATCTCTAAATGCCTAAATCAGTAACGAAACTCTCACCCTACTGCCACCAGGTGGGCTCGTATAGTTCACAGATGGGTCCAAGGTAGGTCGGGCTTTTGGGGCGGGAGTGTACCAAAAAAGGCTAAAGATCACTATTTCAGTAACTCTAGGCACTTACGGTTTTTTAGGCGAAGGTCTATGCAATATTGACTTGTGCAAAGGAAAACCAGCGAAGAAACTACGTAAGTAGTCGTCTATATATTTGCACAGACAGCTGGTCCGCTCTGAGAGCTCTCACATCATCTAGAGTTACATCAAGGCTTGTCAAAGAATGCAGAGATACACTAGCTGAACTAGCCAGGAGGAATAAAGTTTAACTCATCTGGGTCCCTGGACACAGTGGAATTGAAGGAAAGGAAATAGCCGACTCCCTGGCCAGGCGAGGATCGTTCGGAGCCCCTGTCGGGGCAGAGCCAATGGTGTCATTATCGAATTACGTGGGAGGGGAGGGGTCCCCCCTTTCTCGACCAACTGAATAAAGAGTGGTCTGAAATGTGGCGAGAATCACCATGCATGGGGCAGCTCAAGCTCTTCTTCAAAGAGTTCGTGCCTAGGCTCTCAAAGAAACTCCTTTCATTGAACAGAATGATCCTATATGCAGGAAATGCAAGAGGTAGAGGAAACTGCCTCTCACATCCTGTTGGAATGCCCAGCATTAGCATCCCTCAGGCACCGACACTCAGGAGAATCAAAATTGTTACCAGAAGAACTTATGGAAGCCAGCGCTGGCAAACTTCTAGCTTTCCGGCGGGCCATAAGCCTGTTAGAATAGAATAGGCTTCTGACCATGACCAAAGGCCCCAATAAGTGGCTTAAATGCATTTGGAGGCCAAGTCTTCTCCTCTCTAATGATGATGACCCACAACCGACCAAGCAGAACATACTTTTGGTTTACGTATCATCAAACCAGTCAAATAGGTGTAAACATGTTGATAACTAGTATAAAGATCAGCCCCAGAAATCGCTTTTCATTGGAAGGGGACTTAAACTCGACGATATCGCGATTTCCTTGATAGCAACTGCCCACTTATGTTCACCTTTTGATCAACTTATCAACGACCGATTAAGCTGGTTATGGAAGGGGATTTGATAGATTTAGAAATGTATTCTTATGTGTCTGTAGGTTGAGTTGATAAAAAATTAAACGCTGCTCTTTGCGCCGATGGTATCGGACCGATTTCAACGTCACCGAGTGTACCTAAGTATACATTAAATCAGATCAGACTTCTACGGAAACTAGAACGTATTTCGTCAAAAATATTCAAAGCAGGTTCACACGGTGGCGAAACGCTCCAACAATGCTTCGAACAATGGTAAAATCATTGTTGTTTATTACACAAATATAGAAACTGGTAGATTATTATCCAACAGTTAACAATAAACTTATTCTAAATTATCAAATCATGCAAAATAATTAGTAAACTACGTTAATTACCTATTATCAGCGGATTGAAGGAAATAGAATCGAAATTACCTTCATTGTCAGTGCTTGGCGATCTGGGACGATTTTCGTTTCTCGATTTTTCTAATAATACTTCTACTGTTTTCGATTCGGTGCAATTCACAAATTCGGGCTTTAATATACTGAAACAGATGAATAACCAATTAGGAGATTAAACATTGGAATATGTTACCATAATTTAGATAATATTAACTACATGTTTCGGGCTCTACTATTATCACCCCTTATCAAGTGTTATAAGTGGCTACAAGAAAAATTAAGTTTCAAAAATATATACAGGGTGTTTCAGTTTTTTCGTTCATAACTTCGGCAAACGATAGAACTTCTAAAAATAATAGGGGTCTTTCATGTAAAATTTTTCTCTAAATCACTTCGTTTCCGAGATTGAAATTGAAAAAAAAAACGTGTGGCACTCGGGGACTGCCGCGGTGAAGCTATTGCATAGCATTTTTTCTCAACTTATGCAATAATAATTATTTATTTATTTTTAATTCATGAAGTATTTTTTTCTTTGATATTAATTCAAGTTTTTTCTTCGATATTAATTCAAGTTACACTTTTTGAGCGTGGTGACTGATAAGAAAACAAATTTTTTTCTTTTATTGAATAAATGAGAAGTTAATATCGTTTAAAATATTTTAATTATTTTACAATGCATGTAGGTTATTCAGGAATTTGTTATCATTGAAACTATAGGTTTATGGTAACTGAATAACTGAAATAAGAGACATAAGTTTGAGACTTGATATCCTCTAAATATCTGGAAAATGCCGCGTCAATGATGGCCCCATATTTTGTTGTGGATTCTTGTGGATCATTATTCATTTTCAAATTCAATTTTTCCGAAAGAAAAGTTGTCAACCGCTCTGATTTTTTATCAGCGAAGTTGATGATGAAATCGCCAGCCAAGATAAGTGGAAATTTATTACCATTTGTACCAAGTATTTTCGACCCTCCTTCAGTGTACTCCAGTAAAGTGCGATGGATAAAATGCTCTACCTCGTCCAATTTTGGATTCGGAGAAATGTAAATTGCTACCATGACTATGTGTAGGCCATTTCTAAGTTTGCATAAGCACGCACAAATATCTCCAAAAAATGAGCGCCTAACATTAACATCGCTAACGTGTGCAATATTTATTTCAATATTCGGAGTCATAATATTAGTTACATTATTATTATTTTGGTAAATAGCTACCCCATCTTTTGGAACAGTATCTCGTTTGAATTGAACAATATAATTGAAATTAGGTATTTCAATCGGATTATCATGCGCCATGCAAGATTCGGTAAGAAGTAACACATTTGTTTGTCTCGTAACTGAATCTTGTAAATCGTATTTGTGACTATTTAGACTTTGGCAATTGAAAGTCATTATTGAAATGCCATTTCTATTACTAAGGAAATCTAAGACACTTTGAGCTGTCGTCTTAAATAGTTTAAAGGCAGTCTTTTGAATTCTTGCAACAAAGATGCAGTCGATGCAGCTTGCCTTCGATTATTATAAAACTTGAATGTAGAATTATCGTTTTTTGTCGTGATATACAATTTTTCAATATTAGTCACCCGAGAGAGCGCAACATAAACGAGTTCCTGTTATTTTTCGTTACGGAATTTCTTGATTCGGTCGCCGCGCTCAAAGCCCGCGATAAAAGCTATATGCAATAGCTTAAAATTTAGTTTTTTGCGAATATCTCCGGAACCGTTTACTGTACAGAAAACAGCTTTTGTAAGCAATTTCTACTCATAGTAAAAAAAATTTTTTTATCCATAATTGGTGAAGATTTTGAAGGGGTAGTGGTTGTTTTCTCCCCAACTTCTACGCCACTGGAAAAAGTACGGTTTTGAACCGCCAATGTTTTCTACACAAAAAAGGTACTCTTGGTCATAAGCTCTAAACTTGACCGTTTTCGAGAAAAATCAACTTTTATGTTGAAAAACGTTGTCAATTCTTTGAAATAAAATTAATTTTTTACCAATTAAACGAAATTTCTTCAAACAAGTAACAAAACCAAAAAATTGACCATGTTCTTCAACATAAAAGTTGATTTTTCTCGAAAACGGTCAACTTTAGAGCTTATGACCAAGAGTACCTTTCTTGTGTAGAAAACATTGGCGGTTCAAATGGGCATCTCGAAACCATACTTTTTCCAGTGGCGTAGAAGTTATGGTGAAAAACAACCACTACCCCTTCAATATCTTCACCAATTATGGATAAAAAAAAAATTATCGCACAAAACATAGCCTACTATGAGTAGAAATTGCTCACAAAAGTTGTTTTCTGTACGATGAACGGTTCCGGAGATATTCGCAAAAAACTAACTAACACCCTGTATCTCGAAAACGAAGTGATTTAGAGAAAAATTTTATATGAAAGACCCCTATTATTTTCAGAAGTTTGTCGAAAGTTATGAACGAAAAAACTGAAACACCCTGTATAATTGAAGATTAATAGTTTTTTGATTCTCACAATCCTAATTTGCAGATATGTACAACATCTTTCGAGGCCTATGGCCTACTACACCTCATTATCAAGCATTATAAGTGGATTCATTTATAAGAAATATTTGTTTTAATAATAATGTTCATTCATTAACTGACAATATGAACTTTTACGTGTATCAAAATACACTTGGAGGTGAGGTTGCACTTTCTCAGTTTCTACCTTCGATAATAAAAATATATAACTGTTCAGTAACTCACGGTTGTTCCTTTTGATTTTTTTTTAACTTTGACTACACGAGAGGGAAATAATGTTCGACGAACATCGTGTGAGCCACCAGTGGAATGTAGGGATACGAGATAGCCATTCGTATTTTTCTTGAAGGTTTGGAGGTTATAGGCATCAGAAAAGACCTCACTAGGTGAAGAGTTCCATACCTTCACTGTTCAATAAAAAAAATGAAAGCCTGATAGGAAGAAGTTCGGCAGGTTTCGAGTTTTGACAGGGAACTGGTGACTAGTTTGGGCTCGTCTAGTCCGTCTATCTGGAATCTCGTGATGGAAGAACTGACGAAATTTCAGATAGACACCGACCATGGAAATATCTATAGAAAAGGGAGAGATCTTCCTCCTTGCTACGAGTGGTCAATGAACTCGTGAGTGTGACATCATCTTCTGGATAGAAGAGCTTCAGCGTATGTTTAGAAGCCGAACTCCAAATATGTGAACAGTATTCCAGGACAGGTCGAATCTGCACTTTGTAGATTATGGGAAGCACATGATCGTCCCATGAGAGGATGCTGTTGGTGGTGATCCCGAGCATTGTTATGGAAGGCTTCACAGGAATATTTGTACCTGACATCATCATATTAGGGATTTTGGAATCCGACTTCCTGGAGAAGACGCAAGTTCGAGTTTTGGTTGCATTAAATTCAATTAGATTATCAGATCTCCATTTCAAAATCTTTGCCGATTGCGTCAACCTGTCCCTGTTTCCCTCCTCTGGCTTCAATGGATGTTATAGGGGCTCTAGATGAGGAAGCGGTATGAAGGGTACCATCATCTGCAAAGCTATGGACGGGACAGGTGGTCACTTCCAGCACATCGTTGATATGGAGCAGAAACAAAGGTGATGCCAAGACAGATCCCTGTGGAACACCAGCGCTGATAGCCATTGTATCGGAGGATACTCCGTCGACCACCACATGGAGTGATCTATTTGAGAGAAAACTCGATAGTATGCGACAAAGTTGAGGCGGTAAACCATAAGACGGAAGTTTCCCAAGAAGGCTTTGATGCCAGACTTGGTCAAATGGTTTGGAGATATCCAATGATACAGCTCGAGATTCCTCATGTAGGCAAGCAGGTCTCCTGTTGATCTCTGCTGACCAAGGTCATATTGCCTGTCATTCGCAATTTTGTTGCTCTCTAGGTATTTGATGAGCTCGATGTTGATTGCTTTTTCCATCACTTTAGAGATCACAGATAATAGTGCAATGGGTCTATAATTAGTAGGTTGCACTCTAGCTATCTTCCAGCTGGAAGGAAACACACCAAGTTTGTATGAAAGGGGAAAAAACCTGCGTCTAGCCCCATAGACTTTTTGCGTTCATTTGTGGCCTGACGAAAGACAATTTCAGGCATATGGCTATCGATGACAGCAATATTAGGAGGGTCCTTCCCTTGTGGATCCAAAGTTGAATTTGCTGCAAACATTCCAGCAAAAAGTTTGTCTTTATCTTGTGGAGTAGTAGCCATCAATGTACCATCATCTTTGGTTAGGGAAGGGAATGAACTAAAAGTGAAATTCCTACCAAATTGCTTAGGCGAAAGTCCAAAATGAACGTGATTCTTAGATTAACTCCTTTTCAACGAGAGGAGTTGATCTCAGATGCAGCTTTTCCATTTTGTTGTGATGCGAACTTATTAGGAATATATTTCCCAAGTGATTACTTAGATTACTAGATTACTTATCAATCATTGGTTACTTAACGTCGTCAACCTCTACTATAAACAACAATGGCGTCTGCCTTGTGCAATAAACGCGTTGTTAGGTTAGCTTTTATAACGAACAAACGTAGATTCAACCCTTTAACTAATTGGAATCCTGACAAATTTGATCTGCCAGCTATTTATACTCTAATTTTAACTACGTCATAGTGTCCTTTTTTTAATTCAATCAGAAATTAATTTGATAATTCAAGAATGTTTCGTCTATAGCATTTTAATACGTCAAGCAATTCTACCCACGCCATATTACTCTACTTTCTTCAGAATCCCTTGGTTTCTAGACCAATGAGATTCGAGCATTTTCTAAATTATAATTACTTACTTCACTTTATTTTTTATTATTGCTTCAAACTGATTTTAAATACTTGTTCCTTGTTTCTATCTCTTAATTTTTATATATAATATTTCATTCTAATCTTAATTAGTCAATTGGAAAAATTTCATTATAATTAATTGTACTTCTAAATGAGCTTTAACTTTCAAATTTATCCTAAGTAAATCTACTTTTTTATTCTTGATCTAACTATTATTCTTAAACTCCTTTTTATACTAGGTTCTTTTTCGCCAAGTGGTTATACGTTCTTATTTACCTTTTATCCTTTTACTTCTTATATATCTATCAACTAGGAACAAATCTTTAAATCTACTTGATTCCGCTTATTACTACACTTCACTTAGTGTTTTCCCCAGTAATGGTCCAATATTTATTATGTTCATTATATCATTAAGGTTCGTAGAGTTATTGTGTCATGTCGAATATACAAGGTGTTTCGTATAAGAACCATCAAAGAGCAGGGGTGTGTAGGGGAGCCCAAAATATAGTAATTTAACGCAACTTACCTCTATACTAAGTTACACCCCTGAGAAGTTATAGAATTTGAAAGTGAGGTTTCAAATTTTGAAAAAAATCAATACAATGGTACACGTTCTGAGTGCACCAAGAGCATTAATCGACAGTAAGTAGAGTTCAATTGTAGCATTTTAAAGGGTTGATAAGGGATGATGCACCATTAAAATGTGACAGAATTGTTCAATCCGTTGGCGGATTGGAAAAATTATTACTCTATTTTATAAGGAAACTTTTCCTATTCTTGTTATTATTCAAAAAACTTTGTCGTTTTCAACAAAATCCCGAATAACTAAAAACACGTATTGTGGCTGTTATTTGAAATGATCGAAAATTGAAAAGTTGGCTATGAAACTAAACGTCAAACTTGACGATTAGGAAACAAATTTGGAATAAGAGTAACTTAATAGAAAAATATGAAACTTGCACTGAACATTTTTTGACAGTTCTAACATCCATTCAAATTTTATCATTTTGTGTCATATGAAACAATTTCATCCAATCATGTTAACATTACACTGAATATTTCCCTCATGTATAATATTTGTCATAAGAGGAATGCAATTATCGATAAATTACAGCGGTAATTGCACTGCGGAGCGATAATTGCACTGCGAAAACATCCCGTCGGCATGACACCAATAACAACAACACTGACTGACAATACTGATAAATGTCAGATATACTTCAAAAAGTGAAAAAATGTTGCGTTTTGGTGAGTGGTCCATACAATCTATTGAGGAAAATGTAGTTGAAAGTGAATCAAAAAATACCAAATCCAACAGACATTATATATGGCGACAGTTCATGGATTTTTGCAAGGCCAAAGGATATTTCCTGGACAAAGAGATGTCTATAAGCGTACTGGCAAAAATATTAACGGAGTGGGCATTCAATATGCGCAAGCAGAATGGTCAGGAATATAAGGACTTCACAATAAAGACAATCTGGAATGTTACCGCAAAATTATTGATGGAAAAGTATTACAAGGAGTATGGTATTATTTTTAATCCGTTCACCGATATGGAATTTAAATCAGCAAGGGACGCTAAACAAACTAAGAGAAAGAAACTCCAAACGATGCCCGAGAAAAGAAAGGAGAGTTCAGCGTTTCTCAAAGGTGACGAATACAAAAATTTGGTTCAGAATTGTGACGAAGAGACACCAGATGGATTACAAAATAAGTTATTTTTCGTTTTTGCTTTTGAGTTAGCTTGGCGTGGTGGAGAAGGTAGCAAGTGTTTAACGTCATTCTTCAAGGAAGAAGAGAATAATAATGGTGAAAAGACGGGAAGAATAATTTATAATATTGTTTACAAAAATAACACAAGGCGGGGGGAAACCGTGTGTTCCATTAAAATGGTTAATTAGGAATTAAACGAATTCTGATTTGTGTCCCATCCGATTATACAAAAAATTTTTGGAGAAGCGGGAGGGAATTAAGTCAGATCGACTCTTTATTACTGTAAACCCCTCTTGGAAGTCATGCAGAGCATGGTATAAGAATATTCCTGTAGGAAGGAATACAATGAGCTCTTGGACAGCCCAACAAGCAGCAAAAATTGGCCTGGATACAAAAAACGTGAAGATAACTAATCATTCGATACGGTCTACAGCTGTCTCAAGGTTAGCAAAAAAAGGCGTCGGTGAGGAGCAGCTTATTAAAATTACCGGCCATTCGACCACTTAATACTTAATCCATTACACCGTATCTGCAGTTAGACGAAGGTCACCATGAAGAAATAGTTGAAAAAATGCGTGGAAATGAAGTAGCACCGCAACTAAGTTTTGCGTCGAATTCCGATAATGTGTCAGCTGCAGCTCTTAATGCGCCTGTACCGGGTCCATCCAGTCGGAATGCCAAAAACTTTTACAACTGCGTATTCAACTATAATTCTTGTAATTTTTAATTTGTGTTGAAAATAAAATTGTTTAAAAGCGTGTCAAGCACAATTTCATTCATAGTCTTTGTCAATAAGTAGATTCTGTGATTTTTCTCAGAAAAAAATCAATACTTATTTCTTTATTCGTGAAATATTCCATTGAATTACACTCGTGCATAAAAATTTTACATTCAAGCGTGTTATCTTATAAAAATTGCACTCCGTTATTTTCGTATTTTGTAAAAGAGCCCTCCTCCTTCGGACTCGGGCTCTTTCGCCAAAATATGGAAAAAATCTCGTGCGATTTTTAGATAACACGCTTTCTTGCAAAATTATCGGTAATTTTTATGCACTTGTGCAATTATAACCGATAATTGCATTCAGTGCAACTATCAATCACTATGACAACACGATTGAGTTTGACAACTTCATTTCAAATAAATTTCAAAATGTCACGTTTTGGCAATGCGAATGTTCAACGTATAAATGCTCTAATCAAAGAGAAAATTCCCAGAAATACAACCTACAGTCACAAATATATTTGGGGAATATTCATGGAATTTTGCTGCGAACGAGAATATGAATTAAATGAACATAGCAGCTTAGAAACATTGGCGTTGAAACTAAAAGAATGGGCGGTCAATATGAGAAAGGAAGATGGGACCGAATTTAAAGAAGCAACGGTGAAGACAATGTGGAACGTTTCGTGCAAACTTTTGCAAGAAAAGTACTATAATGACTATAATATTATGATTGACCCGTTTAACAGTATAGTATTTAAACCAGCCCGAGATGCCCGCGATGCAATCAGGAAGAAACTACAAGCAGATCCACGTAAACGTAAGTTCAGTTCAGTTTCGTTCAATTTGTCTGAAGTTAACAAAGTAATATTGCTATGGGATGAAAATACTCCTGAAGGTCTTATGCGTAAATTTTACCATATTGCTGCTGTAGAATTAGCGCGGCGAGGAGGAGAGGCAGTTGCTTGTCAGGTGGATTTTTTTCAAATCGAGAAAAATAACGATGACTCTCCAACAAATCGCATTGAATACAATCTGGTGTTCAATAAAACGTGCCAAGGTGGTTCTAAAAGCTGGACAAGTAGTAAATGGTTGGTTTCCAATAGTGACAGACAAAGCTGCGTCTTTTTCATAAGCTGATATCAAAACGAGGCGACAATATTACCTCACCACGACTGTTCTTAAAACCAAATCGACACTGGCAAAATGAAACTGACAAATGGTACGATAATGTACCTGTTGGAAGAAATACAATAAATGGATGAACTAAATCTGCTGCTGAGCCAATTGGCTTGAATGTAAAGGACAAAAAGATAACAAATCACTCGAATAGATCAACTGCTGTTAGCGAATTAGCGAATTGGCAAAAAGTGTTGTAGAAGAACAACAATTGCTGAAAATTACTGGTCATAGCAATCAAATTTCTATAAAACCATACTTAAATCTCGATCAAGAACACCACAACAAGATCATAAATATTATGCGTGGTAATAGATCTTCTGTAGTAGAGAACAACAATGAATCTAATGTTAAGTTAAATTTTAATAATTGTACTTTCACTAACTGCACTTTTAATAAAGAAATAAATAAATGTTTCGTTGTGTTGAGTAATAATTTTTTTTGTAAAAAAATTTTCCGCCGAATATACCTCGGACATTGACAAATGCCTCATAATTTTTTTACAATTTTCTCAAGCTCGTTCCTTCATACCAAGGATTGTCATAAAATCATCTCGTCTATTATAAATGTCCTAGGGATATTACTACTGATAAGTTATAGAAATTGTTCAAAATGACCACCGTTTTCTCTCAAGCATACATTTATTCTTCTTCCAAAATTGTCATTGATTTTTTGATACATAATTTTTCTTGTATACGCTTATAAAACTTGATAGACCTGATAATGGGGTGTAATAGCAGATATCGAAACATAGTGTTAATATTTAAAAATATGGATTGTCAGAATCAACTAATAATTTATAATATTATTGAAATAAACTTACACTTGGGTAACAACCAAATGTTCGTTAGTGTGGGTATTTCCCAAATGGTGAAAGGATTCAATTTGTCCAAGTATTAAGATTGATTGCAACTGATACTAACCTTAATTCCCTTTTTAAATCGTCATAGTCCCTCTGAGATTCTAATTTCGTTTCTAATATTACAATATGTTGTCTTTTTTGTTCCAGCTGTTCTTCGAGTCTGGTAATTTCGGCTATGGAGGATTCCTGTAGTTTGGTTAATGTTAGTTGTTGCCTTTGTTTCTCATCCAAAAGGCGATTGATCTGCAAAGAAAGGAGAACAATAATGAAAATAAGCAAACTCAAGGTAATCTATTCTAATATTACATCCTAATCGTACGACGGAAAGAATAGGAAGTTGACCCAATGGCGGTTTTATCATTTGTTCTACAAGGAAGAGCGATAAATAAACTTAAAGTTGAAATTCGATATATTCCAGCTGCGATAATGTTTGGTGGTCGGCGATAATGAAATCAATCTGATTTAGTAAATGTGCGGTAGATATTGCACAGAAAGAAACTGGAATGTTTTTGATGAATCCACATGAACATTCGAATGCAACAGGAAAAATGTATATTTAATTATCCGGTTTGATAACGTATCACGACGGAGTAGTTCATTAGATACTTAGTTCGCAATTGTTCAAATTGCATCGTCCCGAGGAAGCTGCTCAATTTCACAAATGCTGTTTGAATAAGAGAACTACCTGTAACTTTTATACAATATATTTTGGATTTTTTTTATTCATAATTGGTTCTGCAATTGTTGTTATCTCATTTGTTCATTAGACAGATTATTTAGATTCTTGATCTTAGTACTGTTAAGATCTAAGACATCCACGTTCCCTGACCAATTGTTTGACTAACAAGCTACCAACTGAAATATTTTACATTGTGAAGTACAATTCGTCTTTTGTGGTATGTGGTGTCTTCAACTCTTTGTCACTGGTGTTTATTTAAAAACCGCTCCAGAAAAACTTGATTTTCTATTCCGTGCCAAGAGCTACTTTACATCCCAGCAGCTCCCCATATTCACATTTCGGCTCCCAAACATACGCTGAAGCTCTTGGATTATATCCAGAAGAGAGAGCTATTAGTGATAGAAACAAAACATTTGATCATCAGCTTATTTTGTTCAGTCTTTCTCTTCCAGAAAGTTAGCTGAATTGTACTCAAATTGAGTTCTGTCTTCGGTGCACCCTTTTAGAAACATAAATAACATATTAATGACGTTAAAATCACTTAAAAAAAAAGAACTTCTGTTGCCATTGATGACAGCGACTTGTTTATACTCTTGCATTTCCAAAAAAATCTTGATACTTAGAAAATTATGCCTTGTCAGGTCATAAACAACAGAGGTATAAGGTTTGCTTACAGATGTTAGATGGCGCTACAAATCCTAATGTTTTTCAACAAATCGTGTGAACCTAAGAAGCTATTTCTTCTACTGCGGGTTCCTAAAATAGGCCGAATACACGTATTTGAGCGAATCAAAATCCACGCGACATTAAATCGAATCCCAGGGTCGACAATCGTTCCATGTCTGGTGCGGCACTAATTGCAACAGCTGATTTATACTTCGAATTGATAAATATAAGTATTGCCATAGATGATAAGAAATGGCTTAATTTGGCAGTCAGATGGCGCTCCACCCCATTAAACTAACGCAATATGCGAACTACTGAATGAAATGTATCCAGAATGTATTGGTAGAGGAGGATCTATTAGCTGGCCTCTTAATAGTCCCGATCTCACCCCATTGGACACACTTTCCTATGGGGTTACTTGAACAACGAAGTTTATGTTAGGTACAGTTCACTGCAATGGAAAATATGAAAGGAAAAAGGTATCAAGTTTGTGTTGACAAGCAAGGAGGACATAATGAGCAATTTTTACGATAATTCAGTTGGTTTTTATTGTTACAGAATAATTCATATAACAAATAAAGTCGTAGGCTTCGTAGCATACTCCAATAATTTTGTAAGAAATTAAACGAGCAATTATCTTGAAAACCTGAAAAGATGAATACTATGTTATATATTTTTGAAAAGCTCTTTCGAATGATACAACATATATAGGATGTTCCGTTCATGAAAACATAAGTTTAGTTCGTATCTCGGTAATCCAATGTTCAATTGTTTTTCTGATAACTGCTTTAAATGTATGCGGGGGCCAAAAACCTCTGATTGGACCAGAGCCGACTTGTGGCATTTCTCATGCCACAGTGAAATCTGTAACTCAAAAATGGTACGAGGCAGAGCAACGTACTTATTGGAGGGAACTGTCCCGTTTGTCGCATTCTAAGCGACTGATGGGAGATTTCCAGCAGCAACGAGTGCAATATCTACTGACGTTAAGCAGACAAGAAATACGGAATATTGTTGCATTCCTGATCGGTAACAACCTATGCAACAAACATCTCTGCACGATGAGCCTGGTAAATCAGCACATATGCAAGGGTTGCGACGTGGAAGAAGACACACAACCATGCATGTGCTGTGTCAGTGCACGAGGAAATCAGAAGTATCAGACTACTGAATTTTATAGAATACAATAGGACACTAATGACCGCAGTGCAGTGGGTCTCCCTCTGGGAAGGAGTTTTAGTCGGTGAGAATCCGGCATCACCGGCCACCATAGACGTCTATGCAAGATTCCCCCTCCTTCCTCTGAGCAAAAAGAAATAATGGGAAAACAGAAAACTTTTACAATTCTACGTATCAGGGATTGTGGGATCCATCTTCCTGGAGCGAATACAAGCTTGAGTGTTGATTGCATTAAACTCTACCAGATCTCCATTTCGAAATTCTTGCCAGATCTTCATTTATTGCATCGACCTGTCTCTGCTTAGCTGTTCTGGTTTCATTTGATGATATGGGGGCTCTAGATGAGAAAGCGATATGAAGTGTACCATCATCTGCTAAGATTTGGACGGGACAGGTGATTCCTTCCTACAGATCGTTGAAATGGAGCAGAAAAAAGTTGGTGCCAAGACAGAGCCCTGTGGAACACCAGCGTTCATAGCCATTGTAAAGGACTCTGTCAATCACCAGATGGAGAGATCTATCTGAGAGAAAACTAGATACCAAACAACAAAGTTGATATTTCGGAAGTTTGTTGATGTTATAGAGAAATCTTGCTATGAAAAGCCTGAATGGTGAACTGAAAAAAGAAGTGTAAAAATCTCCGAAATAGTTGTTGTTTTCAACTTTCAGCATCTTTTGACCGTGAGATCATAATATATTTTTAGTTTCCCCGGTTTTCAAGAAAATGAACGAAAATGTTGAAAAACACACATAGCATTCAAATGAGTTACATTCACTACTTCCCTAAATTAACGCAAGTTTGCTGACTTGCCGAATCTAATCAATAATCGGAATTAGTAAATCAAATCCTACGTTTCTGGCATGACAAAGAGTTAACGGGGAAATATCTATGAAAATAAATTTGTAGTTTTGCCCGTGCTCATGTGCTTAGAACCTTTTGCGAGACGCTAAAGCTACCATTGGATAGAAAGCGACAACCAGCACTGACGTACGTTGAGAATCAATCAATTCTCGAATATATGAAGACATTAATCCCCTAACCCCTTTAGATATAAGGTGATAGAGATCGATTGATTAAATTTTAGGGCCAAACGCACCCCTATCTACCCCCACCATTATCGCGTGCTATGTTATTGTCTTTTCGCTCGTTTCATAAAATATCATTTAGCGCAATACACAGGGGCGTATGCAGCAATTGACGATGCGATAAAATTAGTTTTCGATCTTTATCACTCTGTTTTGTCGCCATACGGTCATAAGAAGTTGAAATTTTTATTTAAACGGCTTGTTAGGAGCTCTATTACCGTACTAGTACAGGTACTTAGCGCTTTTTTTCACCCGAAAAGAGGACCAATTACGAACAAAACTCAATCCTGAAATTCGCTTTCATTTTGTAGGTAAAATAATGGCAAAAGAAACTGTTGAATCCAAATCATCTTTATGGGAAAATCTATTAATCATAGAGAGAACTATGTTCTGGTGAATATTATTATTAAATTCGAGAAAACGACTTTTTGGAGTCAACCATTGATTTTTGGGTGGTTTCAAGAAAACCGATCGAAGAACCAAAAATAACCAGAGAATGTTATGTTTCTGGCGCCGATATTGAAGTTCACACTAAGAACATTCACTATCGTTTGAATTATTTGTTTCATTTTTGGTTTTGTATTAATTTATCAGTATATCACAAAGCACTTTGTGATATTTGTGTTAGCGAAACTATACTTTACAAGTATATATTAAATCAGTGAAAATATAACTTTTAATAGCTATTTTATTTAAGTATAATAAAAATATACTCACTCTTACAGATCATTTTGAGAAACATATAATTGATAATATTTGTATTTTACTGCTTTTACAAAGGAAATATCTCAAGTATTAATTAAACACAACATATTTGGTAATTTTTTGTTTCTATGTAAAATAAATCAGAATTCTCAATTATTTTCATTGATGAAGGAGAAGAAAAGAAGAAGAAGGAGCAGAAGGAGGAGAAGAAGAAATATTCATTTGAAATAGGTTTCCCTAATATACAATAATACTAATATATATAACTAAATCAATTTTGAATTAAACATTGAATCAGCAATAAAGTGGGTAAATGTAATTATTCTTACAGAATAAGAAAAACGTTATTACAGAATGAAAGTAAATCTACTTCAGCTCTTTAATATGTGTCATTATGTGAATTGGTATAATAAAGTTGCACAAAAATCAAAATGAGGTAGTGAGATAGACCGATATACTGTGATTCTCGAATTAATAGGTAATTGCTTAGAAATTCTTGAAAAAAAGTAGTTTTTTCGGAATTTTCTCAGTAACATACATGAAGTGTGCGTCCAAAGAGTAGATTATCCAACTGAAACTCAAGATACTTGACAGTTGTTACGATTTCAATTTGCTCATTATTAATCGAAATATCAAATGGAAGAGGGAGTAGAATTTGAATTTGAAAATTAGTAATATTTGTCTAATAATTATTGGAAACGAATAAAAAAAATTTGATAGGCTTCTAAAGAATTTAATTTCTCCGTTTCCAAAAATATTATTATAAATATTATAACTGAGCTTGTAAGTCAAAATTAATAATGTGAAATAAACTTCTGTGAATACCGACAGTTTTATTACAAACATTTCTAAATCAAAATTATAAAAATTGAATTTAATTTTAAAATGAAAATTCAATTAATACATACAATTTTCACTTATTTATTGATTGATATCAATACAAGGCAATTTATTTTGTTGGAAGAATTACTAAAATATGATTATTAGATTTCATTTTAAGAATATTACCTTTATTTTCATTAGTTTATTTCAAAAATGTGCAGAGGATTGAAATGTAAGCATATAATTTTAACAAATTTTATAAAATTATTTTTCACCAAACTTTTTCCAAATCATAATTATAAAAAATAGTTTAATATGAAAAAAATTTTGAAATCGAAACTTCAATATGGATCTAAATTAGCTTTATTTATTTATAGATTGAAATCAATACAAGATAATTTGTTTTGTTGGAAGAATTATTCGAAATTGAAAATTAGATTTGATGTTAGGAATATTACTTTATTAGGCTTAAATCCAAATTACTTCTATTGAAAATGTGCAGAGGATTAAGACGTAAACATAACATTTCAAAAAATTATTTGTTACACTGAAACATTTATTGGATATTTAATCAAGTTTCAATCCAACAATCTCGAAATAAAGAAGAAAAATGCAGCTATGAATAAATTCATGCGAAACAGAAGTATTCATAAAATGAGCAAATTTTTAAATCCCTAAATCGTAACACGTGTATTACCAGAAACAAATGCAAGAGGAAATGGTGGGGGATGCCCCGATCCTGATTTCGAAGGAGTGACATCGGAGATAGCGAATAAAATGTACATTTTTTAATTGGCGCAGTGGCTTCCCAATACAAACAAAGTGTGAAATAATTAAATTCAATCATAAAAGCTATTCCGCCGTCGAAGTTCCTACATAAAAAATCGCCTTTAAAATTCCGACACATCCAGATAGCAGCGATCCAAGCAAACAATAACCAATTAGTAAAAATTAGCGCATCTAGGGTTCCGTGAGGAACAATTGGCCGACTGCGAGTGTGCGATTTTTTGTTTCGGACGCCAATAAATAATCGTTTGTTATCGGTAGCGTTCTTGTACCGACATTCGACGTACGTCGTCACGTTCATACACGCCACGGAGATAGAAGCGATTGCCAGTACAGTCGATGCTACATCGAAAACTTCTTTAAAGTTGGTGTATGCAAAAAAGACCCTCTCGAGGTATCTATGTGAAATATTGGTTTATATTTATCATCTGTGGAGATTTTCCTGTTCCGTTTCCCTTTTCTACCCTTATTTTCGAAGCCGTTCGATTTTATTTTTCGCTTTTAATGGCACGGGATTATGAATTATCGCGTTTTTTAAGATAAAGACAAATGTTTTGGAACGGCGGCGGGGTATGAAAAACGACGACATTTCACGCGATACGATTTTACTAATAAAGCGGGATATTTCAAGACAGTTCGTTGAACGTGATTAACCTTAGTTAACATCAGATGAATTAATTAACAACCTACTCAATAGGAGTTGTCGATAAAACGTCTATAGTACTCCCTTTTTTTTCGGTTTTTGCAGATACTCGAGATATTCAATAAATGCTCAGTGAACGCTATAGCCAACAAAACACTTCATCAATGGTAAACGTATTCAGACTTTTGAAGATATGACTTGCTGCATTGGTGGCAAACGAAGCTCAAAGAATTAACATCCGACTGTAGGTGCGGATAAGATGAGGAAATACTTGGAAAATCTATAAGAGAATATCTCGCTCTAATACGCAGTGATTTAAAAGAATCAGATGAAATAGGTGTCCTTCTAGGTAACCCGACCTAACCAACCTTGATTTTATTGAGGAAGTACGTATGAGATGATTAGTATGCATAAGAAGACATCTCCGATCCTTACATACCTAACATCTGCAATCTGTCGGAACTTTGGGGAGTTAACCTTACGGCATTGTTTCTCTGTAAACGTCGAACTATTTCTAGCAATCAACTCAACAATGAAAATTTTTCACTTATGTCGTTGTTCTTCCAGAGTTGTATACAGTTTGGAGTACAAATAAATACGTGACAAAAATTTTTGTACATTGTTATGCAATCGACACAATTTCATTCCTAATCCAATGCAATCATCGTTGAATCTTTTCAAATATAACAAATCCGAGCAACACAAATAAAACATTGACTCGATTAAATTTAACGCAATCCTAAACAATCTAATTAAAATCACATATTTGATTTCAAATAATAAGTAGACTTATGTTAATGACCAATTACAACAAAACATACTAGTTGAATGAGACCATAAGAGATTGTTTAAGAATATACCATGAAGGAATTTGAGTCATATGTGAAGCATGAGTTCATAACTGACAGCCGAAAATTGACACAGATTCATACTGTGATATATTGTTCGTCTTTCAATATCGACTTCTCAAATTTATACTGATACAAATAAAAAGTAAAACATAGATCGACCAATGTAAACAAGTTTCATCGACATTACGAACTCTTTCATTTGGTGGTAATGGGTTCTCCATCAAATATATCACATTTCATTTCGGAAATCTCAAAGATAAAGTAACGTATGAAATATAAAGGGTTCAAGAACTATACAACGAAGGGCACATTCTATCAAAGAATGGATGAAAATCAATGATTGCAATGCAAGTCTTCATCAGTTTGACACGATAATGCTCGATGACACTAAATCTTAACAGTTTCCATACTTATCTTCCAAGACCTGATTAAGCTGAGCATGCGCTTAACAGTATCTGAAAACCGCTCCGCCACGAGTTTTCATGCAAAGACAAAAACAATCTAGGACATGAAGCCAGTAAACAAATAGTTACACTTTCAAGATGTGGCTAGTACAAGCAATCTTCCCTGTCTTGAAGAAAGCATTTGTAATTTAGAGACCAACGTCCACCAATTCATATTTAGTAACATTTTGATGACAAGTACAGCACAGATATAGTGCTATATAGATAATAATGACGTCATTCATGACGTATAGAAAGGAACAACTTACGTTGTCTTGAAAGTGTTGTATTTTTCGTGATTTAGGCACTTTGGAAATGAAACAAACAGTTGAAGTAGTGGTTCATATTTCCTAAGCTTGTAAACTATGGATCTTTAGGGTGAATAGTTCATAGAAAGTAACCAATTAATTTACATCGAAGAACACAATAAAACTAAAAGAAAATGGCGACTTACATTTTTTTTATCATCCATAACTTTCGATAAGATCAGTGTTTCATCGTTAACCAACAACAGATAACTGAATATAAGAAAATAATAATTACATTCCTAATCATATCGTGTAATAAATAAATTGAGGCATAAATCTGATTTATAATTAAGTACACAACAATATATGATCTCGACAAACAATATCCGTATTCATATCAGATATTTTATCTTGCGAAGCGTTATTCAAAAGAATAAAAATAAGATTTGTAAATATTGAGGTAACCTGAAATAATGGAAATATCTGATTTAAATATAATTCGAAAGTCATCTTTATTATAGGTAACAATATAGCGCGACATGACTGATAACGAGAGAAAGATGGCGCAGCACAGATCATAAATATCAGCCCAATGCAAACAATGAACACTAATAGGAATTACAGATGTTGGGAAATGTCTTCATAAATATTACAACTGGTGGATATGTTTACCGTTGGTCTGATTAACACCATTTTACTGGAATGAACTCCATGACACCTGCTGCACAATGAAGGTTTGCTTTGTTGGTACTGATGACATTACATTTAAGAAGATAATGACCTGTACGAAACCAAATATTTGCTGTTGAGCTTCGCTGATCAACTCGACAACTGTAATGTTGCATATATATATATATATATATATATATATATATATATATATATATATATATATATATATATGCAACATTACAGTTGTCGAGTTGATCAGCGAAGCTCAACAGCAAATATTTGGTTTCGTACAGGTCATTATCTTCTTAAATGTAATGTCATATATCAGATCAGTATATACATATATATATATATATATATATATATGTATATACTGATCTGAATAAAAAACGTAACACCTAGTGTTTGTTGAGCAATATGCCCGAAATTTTCACAGAAGGAATACTTCAATATAATCAAGAGATGATTAAAGTTTCAATGAAAAACTCCAACGTTATCTCAGTTTTTGTTATGTAAAGAAGAGGAATGTTTTCAACCCATAATCGTAAAAATTAACCTTTTTCACAGTTTTATTTTCACATTTCTGTCGTAAACATTATCCACAATGCCAAGAGTTCGACAACGTAAAAATTATGGCCGGATGATTGGTATGAAGGAGGGTGGATTTTCATTTCGGGAAATTGCCAACCGTGTGGGTCGTAACGTTACAACAATGTTAAGATGTTGGTCAAGATGGTCTGAAGAAAGCCTTCATGAGCGTCGCCTCGGATCCGGACGACCTAAGAACATTGGCCGGCCCTAAGAGACAGGTTTTCCACTACACGAGCTGTAGGAAATGACTGGATGGAAACTTTAGGACTGAGAGGCTTCAAGGCCTTTTTTTGGGATCCGTTCTTATAGAGCATTTTATGCCTTCCCCTTACTCCACGTCATCACGCCCGTAGGCTGGAGTGGTGTAATGAGCGAGTGAACTGGGCGCAGGAATGACATCATGTAGTCTTCAGTGACGAGTCGCGATTTTGTTTGTGGGCCCATGATGGGCGAAAGAGGGTGAGGCGTTCACGTGGAGAAAGAAGAAATCTGCAATTTGCTGTTGAACTCCATACTGCCCTCACATTAGGAGTGATAGTTTGGGGTGTAATATGTTTTGGCAGTAGGTCACCTCTAGTTTTCGTCCAGGGCAATTTGAATGCAGTCAATTACATAACCAACGTGTTGAAACCTGTTGCAATGCCATATCTTCGGGGGTTAATTGATACAATTTTGCAACAGGACCATGCCCGCCCTCATATGGCAAGGGTTACAACGCAGTATTTAGAAGATGCTGAGGTGGTGGTGCTTCCACGTTTACCGCATCTCTCGCCGATTGACATATCTGGGATATAATCGGTACAAGACTGAGTAGTTCACGTCACCCCCTCACAATTTAGATGATCTTCGACTTCGTATACAAGAAGCTTGGGATGATGGGATACCTCAAGGCCACGTTGATCATCGTGTTCAAACTGTACCTCATGAGTAAATGAGTGCATAACCAATCGGG
Organism: Endomychus coccineus; assembly: GCA_958510875.1. Taxonomy (NCBI): domain Eukaryota; kingdom Metazoa; phylum Arthropoda; class Insecta; order Coleoptera; family Endomychidae; genus Endomychus; species Endomychus coccineus. The sequence continues at coordinate 13,570,796 of OY294070.1, forward strand.
GTGGGGTCACACATTATTGAATGAATTTTTTATTTATGTTTTTTTTCGCTTCAACATTTAACCATTTACTGGTTACATTAATGTGCCTCTACTGGAAAAATTTCAATTAAATTGCTTAACTATTACTAGGGGTTGCGTTTTTTATTCAAATCAGTATATATAATAAATGTTTATGAGCTTTAATTCGTTCATCTATGCTTTGTTTTGTTTGTCCTATATAAATCTGTCTATACAGAAAATTTTGTAAATACTATGTGAAATGTGAGTTCAGAATATACCTAAATATTTCAGGTTATTATTATTTTTATGTATTATTATATGTTTTTTTCTCAATTTAGATATCATTCGTAATTTTATTATTTTTATTGTAATATTTATGAATTCTGATTTCCAAAATTTTGTTTATACATTGTAATGTCTTTACGATAGCTTTAACATTGGTTATTGCAGATTCGCGAAATTCAGGATTTCGATCTCCTATAACCTGTTACGACATTATTTTATTGTTGCTCATATTGTCATAGAGGCATCATCTCAAACCTTAACAGATTGAATCAAAAGTATCCTTCCAGATAACTTTGAAGGGGAAACTTATTTGAAACTGCAATAGTTTTGGTTCAGTGATTAAGGATATACAAAAAAATGTTAAGGAGCGAAAATAGAATTTATTCCTATCCTCATAGTGATTAAGCTATATAGTCTGAAATGGTGTTCGTTTAATCTTAATATCTGAATAAAATAACTATTAAAAGTTTGATTTTCACCAATTTAATAAATAAATATAATTATAGTTTCGCTATAACACAGAACAGCTAACCTAATATATAACATTAATGATAATCTTGATACAATAACCCTGTATTCCATTTCATTATTCCCCGGTACATTTTACGATAAAAATTAACAATTAAATTCCTCCACGATTTAATTATTCAATCAACTCTAAAGCTAACTGACGAGGTGCTTCTCGCAATGCTCAGGATTAAATTGGCCAAAAAGAAAATACCGTTCTTAAATTGAAACCAATAATCAATCCAATTTCCGACGAGATCGCTTAAAATACCCTTCAATTTTAATTGGAACAATTAGGAATAATTTTAATCCGCCACTCGCTGGTCTTGATGCCATCTTATTTTCCCTTACGTCTCGCTCTTAAGCTCCGAATTGACAGTCACATCCAGTATTTCTACCGGCAAGAATAACGCCTCACAAATTATAACGCTTCCGTGTGATTTACTGGAAATGTCTTATTCCCTGATATGTATATAACATCCCACGATTCACTTAAATCAATGAGGTTGGAATATGAATAATCTTTTATTAGAATTTTTTTTGACATATCTGTCATATTCGTATAAAACCATAGAGAAAATCTTCCATATTCTATGACCATTAATGAACGTTCGATGAAAGTACATAGTGTTAGCTAAAGATATAAATGAGAGGTAATTTTTTCTTATAATATACGAATTCATGTTAACAAAGTCTGTATACGACAGCAACCAAAACATAAAACGCTAAAGTATCTACTTTCAAACCAGATGTTGAAGATTTATGAGGTAATAGAAAATGATTGTCGGACTTTATTAGAAATATTGCTATTTGTGCATTCTATCTAAAATATACTTATAAAGACGCATGTAGAAATTTGCATGGGTTTTAGTTAATTGAATTAGTATATATCTGACTTAATGACTGAATATCTGTTCTATTGATTGGAGTCACGTCTTATGTGAATCATCTCCAGAATAGATCTTTTATAATAATTGGTTTCCTTAGTTAAAATATTAACATTTTTTAAAATAGAATTGATGGTTATAATCATAGCAGTGTTTAGCAAGGACGGTGGAATTTTCTAAGTTTTTGTTTTGTTGTAGTATACTTATTAGGGCCATACATTCTTTTCTACAAATAATGTATAAGTCCCATCGCAATGTAAACAATTTAATTTGTATACCCTGTGGGTGAGTTTGTAGATTTATGCGCAACATTTATATCATACTTTTTTCAACATTTCTCAATTTTCTCTGAGGTCTCCGGAATATATGGTAATGTTATAAAATTATCTGTATTACCATTTATGTTATTTATGTATGATGTTCCATTATAGATTTTGTTTATTCGTTCTTTAATGATGGAATTGAAAAATGTTTTTGGGTAGCCATTCATTACCAGTGTATTACGAAAATTTCTTTTGTTGTTGTTGGTGCAACGGAATTGAAGTGAAGATGACGTTGAGACAAGCTTCTTTAGTAAACCACGAAATTTTTATTTTTCCATCTGCATCATGCCTAATGTTCATATCTAGGAAATTTATGTTTTTTTCACTTCTATTTCACAAATATACTGAAGTTTACAGTGGGAATTGTTAAATTTATCACGTACTGAACTTTATCATTGGGAACATTGCGAACTAATTAAATCAAATTAAATTAGGTGATTTTAGCTTATCTTCTTATCGTTTATGGGGAATACTTTGGGCATCGTTATAGTTGATAGCTCAGAAAAATGCACGTTCCTCCTAATGTATAATTTTAAACAAAGAGTAATAAAGAAATAGATCACTCTAACGGGACCTGACAATGAATTTAGAATAACATTAATACGTAAAACTGCACAATGTATCGTTCACATACTGGTTTTGATTTTAACGATATTTTATTAGCTATAGTTTAATGAATAAGTATTTTTTAACTCCGAGTAACAATGGATAAACCCACTTTGAATATCTTATAAGAGGCTCATAAAACCAGTGATGGGTAGCGGACCGTGGAAAGGACATGGACAATCAGTCTTTGCAAATAATCAACTTGCATTATGCCTAATTTAAAATCGCTAACTTGAAACAATACCAAGAAAGCCAGTTTAAGCAAATTTATTCGTATTCGTAACGATTCTCGAAGATCAACGTCTAGTGTTACGTTAAAATCCATTCGTAATGATTAATTTTAAACTCATTATTATTCTGCATTTCTTGCAAATTATAATAAACGTTTGTTATAATAAAGAGCGTTTCAAATTAAAATTGAGAGTTTGAATTTCCCGCCGTTTGCAGTGTAGACTTTTTGACAGTTGGTATCTGACCTTCGAAACACCATACGGGGGTGTGGAGTCTTTGGGCATAAAACCAAATACTCCGAACCCATGGGTAAATACACCTAGCAGAAGTCCATGCAATTAAGAGATGTGCGCAGCTCTATATGAACAAAGGATACAAAAAGAAGAAGATAACCATCATGTCCGATAGTCAAGCAGCTATAAAAGTGCGAAACTAAGCCAAATACCTTAGGGGTGTAGAACAGAATCACCCACCACTGGGTTCCACGACAAACAGGCGGACGACCTTGTACGCAAGAAAGCTGATAGGACCGAAACCCTTAGAACAGTAGAAACAGAGCTTGGTACAAAGTACTGGAGTTATTTTCCGGCACACAGACAATCCAAAACCGTCCTGGATAAATTTAGAAAAAAGTATGTTTTGGAAACTATAAAGATAAGCAGGAACAATCTGAGCATCTTAATAGGACTCATGACGGGACATTGCAAACCCAACAGCCACATGAGTAAAATTGTCCTAGTGAACGATGGAATATTTTGATTTTGCACAGAAGCAGAAGAAACACCGATATATCTCATCACCAACTGCGCCGGGGGAGATTCTTCAGAATACACACAACCATCGAGGAAATTTTGCCACTGGAGCCGAGAAAACATTAGCTTCCCTAAGAGATCTAAAACTCACCAGTGTACTGTAAATCAGTACTGTAAGGTGGTACAATAGTTCTTTGAAGGCGCAGTATATTTGACACCCCTGACTAACCCAATCCTAATGTTCCATATACAAAATCTGCCACAGTTTTGGTGGCAAAACAAACCAATTAACCAAATTTTAAGGATACCAGCATTATGGGATATATGGGGAGACCAAGCTTTCAGGTGGACACCAAGACCCGAGCCTCTGAATTTCTCCAAATCAGATCATGCCTTGGGATTACCTAGATTTGAGAGTACGCTGAAGGGCGATGAACAAACATTATCAGTTGTTGAGCCTCATCTCTTGGCATCAAAGTGAAGACATGGGCGATATGTTCGTTACACAGAACTTTCAAACACGTATTGGTAGCAAAGAAAAGTTCACCCTGATGTTAGGAAAGGAGCAATCTGTCGGTATACCGATAGATCCAGAGCCACAGAAAGTGCGGGAGCCGAAGTCGTTGGACCCTGTATAAAAAAAAGAACTCATTGATAAATACATCAGTATCTTCGAAGCGCAAGTCTATGCAATTGAGAGATGTGGAAAACTCAATCTGGACGAATATATAGCGGTCATGTCTAAAAGAGCTGATTTCAAACATCATCAACTCAAACATGGTTCTCACCTTCAAAACCAAACTGAATATCTTAAGAGTGCAGGACAGAATCACCATTCACTGTTTAAAATTGGTCCGATTGAACAACCAACGGGGATGGAATAAATTTGATCCGTTACATGAATAGTTGAATGGTTCTCATCGATACCTGGATTTTGTATTGGACTTGAGAAGTTTTCGTAAAACGCTCCGGGATCTGCATAAAATGAAAGAGCCTACGACATAGCACTTCTGAATGGACGTCTTGGTTGTAGGTGTGCGTTAGGTATCGCTGGACATGTAATGTAAGACATTCGTACATACTTAAACCATCATCCAGCTCGTCGATTGTCAATAGCCATTTGGCAGATAAAGATCATCATAACATTATTATATACAGTTAATTTTTCAGGCTGTAACAATAAATTGGACAATAAAGCATGATGCTAAGTATGTAACGTCATAAATGTGGAGTTGATATGTAAATTTACTATGTTATAACAGACGCGAATGATAAAATAGTTGTTAAATTGTATCTTGAATGTCTGGGTAATTAGGATTATTTTATATTCGCTGGAATATTTCGCTTTTTTTGTTACATAAATAAAATTTATGTCGCGAAATAAATTTTTACGCCTACCAGTTCTAGGAACCTTTTATTGTGACATTTTTTCAATCCAGACGTTAAAGTCGTGTCCTTTTTATTCGATTTCCATTGTGCACCACAAGCCCCGTACATAATCTCTCATTTATTTACATACGTGTCGAATGCATCTAGTAGGTTCATAAATAAGCAAAATATATTGACACAGGACTGTTAGTGCAGATACTTTCCCTCACTGGAACTGATAGTGACGAGCAAAGCAAGACCAAGACCAAGACCAAAACTTATACAAGTTTTATTCTTGCACATATGATCTTGGTTTTGGTGTTGCAAACTAATGTGTTCCTTGATCTTGCATGTTAAGTCTCGCAAGTTTGTATACCCTTTACTTTTCTGTGCGTCGTTCCTGTTCTCCAGTATCCGAAAATTAGGATATCATGTTCAATTTTGAAACTTTTTGTTATTTTGCAATAAGAAAATAACATGCAATAATTTATGTAAATCAGCATCCATTCACATGTTTCTCGCATTCATCTCAAATACAATGAACACACATCACGATCACGAAAGTTAAAAAGAAACTAGTTAAATAGTAAACAAATTTTCACCGTTCCAACACGTATCATGTGACTCACAACATATGAACCAAAAACGCCTGCATGTGGGGACATTGTTAAGAAGAAAGAACTTTGAGGCATACGCCGCGCCCAAGCTAAGTGAGCAATATGCGGATTCCGACAAAGCAACTGCAAGCCACTATCGGCAGCGCCTCCAGATGAATAATTTTCTATTTTATATTTCTTTTAGTAAAGACTACTGAATATTATATTTTCAGGTCTCTTTACGGTAATACAGAAATATTATACATATTATTAGGAACAATCCATTGATTTTGCAGGATTTGGAAGTCTCGCAAGACTCTTCAAGACTCTCGCAAAAGCCTCAGTCTTGCAGGATATGGTCTTGGTATTGGTCTTGGTCTTGCATATAGAGTCTTGGTTTTGGTCTTGCTGTCAAAATACGGTCTTGGCTTTGGTGTTGCGTTTTATGCAAGACCAAGAACAGTCTGTCTAGCGTCTGACCGGAGTACAGTGAGGCTATCTCTGGGAAGGAGAACCAAACACACGGGGGAGGGGTTTTAGTCGGTAAGAATCTTCTGTACGAAAAAAAGATGTTTTATTTTTATGTCATTATTTACTTTTTTTTAAAACCGGCCAGAAATTAGTACTTTCCGGTTTATTTTTAGGTCAGAAAATCTCATTTTGTCGGACCGAGCCAGAAAATTATTGTGATAGTCCGGTAAAAGCTTTTACCGGACTCATTTTTATTTACTTTCCGGCCTATCTAATGAAAAAAATAATGAAATAGTTAGTCTAAGATAGCGGTCAATTGGTTTCTATAGTAACCGAGTTTTGTATTATTTAAAACTATAAAATAACTTGACATATTTTGACGTTTAGTTGAAAACGTGACATTTATTATAAAATGGATATTCAAAATGATTGTGAATTAATGGAAGATGAAATTATACCAGATGAATTGTTAAGGCGGCCACCCAAGCAACGTTTGATTTATTACCGTCGAAGTCCCGGATACGATATGAACAAACATACCAAATTTTTGAAAAGTTAATTAATAAAGAGTTCTTGTTATAAAAATATAAACTGAATGATATGAAGTTTATGGTACAACAATGTCTGTTTTAAAAAAAATATTGTACGTAATACGTCCCAAAAGTGCTTTTACTGGACTCGCAGGCTTGCAGGACTCGCCTGCGGCTCGCCCTGCAATTTGCCCACTCGTCCAGTAAAAGACCACTTTCGGGACTTGTTACGTAAACTACTATTACATTGACTACATGTAGATTTTATTCTACTCTATATTTTGCTTGTCCACCTTCGTGTATTTGTTCTTTTTGGCCGCCCAAGCTAAGTGAACAATATGCGGATTCCGATAAAGCAACTGCAAGCCGCTTTCGGCAGCGCCCCCAGATAAATAATTTTCTATTTTATAATTCTTTTAGCAGAGACTACTAAATATTATATTTTCAGATCTCTTTACGGTAATATAGAAATATTATACATATTATTAGGAACAATCCATTGATTTTTCAGGATTTGCAAGACTCTTCAAGACTCTTGCAGAAGCCTTAGTCTTGCAAGATATCGTCTTGGTATTGGTCTTGTTCTTGCATATAGAGTGTTGATCTTGCTGACACAATACGGTCCTGATCTTGGTCTGGCATATAGAGTCTTGGTCTTGGTCTTGCTGTCAAAATACGGTCTTGGCTTTGGTCTTGCTTTTTATGCAAGACCAAGACCAGTCTGTCTCGCGTGTGACCGTAGTGCAGTGGGGCTTCCTCTGGGAAGGAGAACCAACCACATGGGTGAGGGGTTTTAGTCGGTAAGAATCTTCTGTACGAAAAAAAGATGTTTTATTTTTATGTTATTATTTAATTTTAGATTGACTATATGTAGATTTTATTCAATTCTATATTTTGCTTGTATCTGTTCTTTTTGGTCTATGTGTAATTGCTTGTATTGCAATATTCTAAGTAAATGAATGAATAAATCTCCTGTTGACCTGTTACGATGGTAGAAAAAAATGTTCTTTCCAATGAAAAGTTATGAAATATTAAGATAGCGTCGACTGGATCATCAAATTGCTTAAGAAAATAAAAATAAATAGGAGACTGTGAAAAAACAAAACTTTTCCCCAATTTTGAGAAAAACTGGAATTTGCCGCAAATACTAGTTTACAACGCTCCAGACGTCGTTTAGAATGTTAGATCGTTGTTTTATTGTTATTAGACAATTTATAAATGACATAAGCCTACTATTTAGAGCAGAGAACTTTTAAAACCTATTCAATAAATCCAATTTTCTCCAAAATGTAGTAAAATTTAAAATCGACCAAACATCATATATATTTGGAATGAAAGGGAAAAAATTCTCTTTCCAATGTTGTCTATGCCAAATAAAAACACAACTTTGTCGTAATTCGAATTTTGATTTTTTTTTGGTAAAAGTGACTACGCCACTGCATTCCACTTGTTTGTTCTTCCAATTTCATGAATAACTGAGATATATCTGAAAAACGAAAACTAGAAAAATCGAGTTTCCTCAAATAACTGGAAAACTAAAGATGATATGATTTCACCACTGCCATCTTCCCAAAAAAGAGATCGCGATTCCCTATTAAAACATCGAAATTTATAGCCATCCTGTACATAATATCAATTTTACTTTTATGTAGAAATAATTGTGTGTCAAGATTTTATTTCAACCGGTACACATGGTGGAAAATTCCCATTAATATGATGAAATTACGAACATATTAGAAGCAACCCTTGAAACCGTATCTGTTTTTCTCGAAGGGAACCGAGAGAGCGAGCAAATCTAGAGAGCGTTGCCGCACGTATCTAATTTAAATATTATATTTCGTATTTTATCCCAATCAGTCAGAGATCCCTAGTGAAAGGGGTGAGTCTCCATATACAGAGAGCTTAATCACCCCACGACACCATACCCCTCGTACGTCTAAGCTCCGATAATCAATAATTATACTCAAATATAAAGAGTAAAGAGCCTGGCGAACGCCGATTTGGTTTCGCGCGCTAATGAGTGCAACTGAAATAGTACCGTGGTCGAGACGGAGATGGCGCTAGTTGTTTCGCCTTATTCTTGTTCTACTGGCCCGATCGCTTTAATCTAAACTCGAGGCCCCTCTCTGTGTGTGTGTCAGTTGCGTTGTGTGTTGGCCATCAGTTATGTATTTAGATCTGCGATTCAATAGTAAATACCCCTCCGCAAAATACTGAATCATGCGATCAAGGTATTATTCATTGGAAGTTTTAGTTTATCGACGTTTCTTAAATGAACTCTTGCTTACTTTGTTGTCGAACGCGAGCCAGTTACTGTACGTATTGCGTTATAACGCTCTCGTTTATACTAAATAATAGTACGTTCACGAGTTTTGTCATTCAGGGATTACCATACGTTGTATGACACAATTCGCCAATTACAGTAATTCTCACCTTAGCTACAATGATTAAATCCAAGATAATTACGTAGAAGCAGCATTTTGTGTACGAGAAAGAAACATGTCAACATGAATAATCACATTCTCAAAGATTGTATGTGCTAATTCAACTTGTTTAACGATAGAAAATTACTTTTTTGCAATCAAAAATCTTACTTTTACACATTTACATTTCAGAATGTACTCAACTAATTATCTCTAAATAAGAAGTACCGATGACCTTTCACCTACCAACCTCTACCGAGCCATCATAAGAAGTTTACTCTGATGATGGCTACTTGGTAGCTGAAGATCCTCAGTACTTTAACAGTATTTTTAGTGGATAAGGGTGATCATTCCTTATTTAGTGTACCCACAGTGTGAACTCTCCTATAGTTCATTAGTAACTGATTCTCTGCATTTTTTCTATCAGATTTTACTGGGAATTGAGAAGAGCATGCAGGAAAATCTCAAAACGTTCCCGAAGGGAATCAGCTTGGTGAACGAAACATACGAGGCGGCTGACCACTTGCAGAATGCAATAACAGAGCTCTACGCAGAGAGCTGCCCCCGCAGCAAGGGTAGAGGCATCAATGAAATGTCATGGTGAAATAATTGACCAAATGCAACTGAAGCTAGAGTGATCACTCTCTTCAAAAAAGCCAACAATCAGACTGAATAAGAACACAAAGAAACTACAGAAGGAAAGAGAGATAAGCTTTGAAATTGAAACAGGCAAGGATGCAGCTAGGCTCGCACCCGTGAGCTAGGCTTGGTGCGATAGAAATTCTGTCCTGCGGATACTGGATCACCTGATGGGAACCAGCTTCTCTAGCTTCAAGTTACACGAGGAGTTTCCAAGGTAATGGTGCTAAACTTCTGGTGTCAACCAGTGAAGAGGGATATATGACATATACCTCGGTAGTGTGGTGAAGAAAAAGAGGGCTCAAAATGACCAAATCAGGCCTCGAACTTCTGAGACAGCTTATTATGGGAGCAACCACGGGATCTCTAATGAGGGTGGAACCATTCCACCTGGGTGTACGAGGAGCGACAACAAGAGCTGCCCACAAACTTCCGTCAATAAGACGGGAATGCAAAAAGTAGCCTTACTACCAATTAGTGGAAAAATTCACCCTTCCAAAGAAAATTAGCTCAACAACTATCAATTAGCCCTACAAACCTTAGTGGGATATCTATATCTATTCGTAGATGACGTTGTTACATCTTGGTTTCTCTAACAATTCTGTTCACGATATTTCGTTATACCCCGATAGAATATTCGGCCAGTGGCACCATAACCCTATTCGTTCTGCTGATGAGCCCTAGAAGACGAAATAGTTATCCAGAAATATTGGATTGTGATCTCACTGGTTGGTCAGTCCTAAAACGAATGGTTATTCTCGTAAATTTATTGTGGTCGCTCTCTGTATTTGGATAAATCCAACTTTAGTTCTAAGTTACCAGGTTAATTAATTATATTTTCTTCGTCCAGGTTGAGAAAACAGAAGCTAGCAGAAACTTGACGTAATATCTAAACCGCTTTTGTACAAACATTTCCTATCGGAAATCATCCTTAATTGAACTCTGGTCTATAGTCTTCCTAATCTATGGAATTAACCCGGTTAGTGGCGAGAGAATTGCCCGATATCTTGATAGAGCATCGGATATAAAATATTCATGTCCCTTCGATGATTCAAATTAAATTCAGCTTCGCTCTATGGAAATTAACGAACAATTGAATAACGCAATTACCTCGCCGAACGATGCGTTTTTATCATCGCGAGTTTTACGATAACATGCCTCGATTAAGTTCGCCTAACCAGAGAGATGGAAACAAAAGCCGGCATCAGAGAGGTATATTCTTCCTCGACATTAAAACAAATTAAGATCTGATGTAATCCATAGGCAAATCCCCGGAGTGTCATCCCAATAGATTGAATCAAAATGGCTGCCATTGCACGCATAATTGCTCCATCTCTGCCAGTCGATTCGAACTTGTCTTAAATCTAGTATTAGGCTTTACCGTCGGGGATTCCCCTTTCCCCATAGCCCACTGTGAGTGCCGCACGTCGTCTCACCTGAAATACGTGATTCGGTTTTCGTTAATGTCTGTAATTCGAGCGTGGTGTCGACGAACGTCGATCAGTTTTAATCCGACCGGAACAATCGATAACTTTATCGACGGAGATAATAAATTTGGAATGCCAAACAGAATTGATAGCGTTCGACTCACAAATTTCCCTTCACCTTCTTGTTATTGTAAACGTGAAGTTCTGATAGGAATGCTGGTTGCACAGTTTGGAAGTTGTTCTCTCCAGTTTCGAACTCATCAGTAAGCCATTTAAGTGATTGCTGCAGTTTTGACGAAAAAAAAGCTCCTAGGTTGTCATTGCCCACATATTCCATCAGGTGTCCAAAGTACCAACCAATATATCCATCCACATACTTTTCCAATATTTCAATGATCATGAAAGCTCAGTAGTATAGGTCATTAATTCAAGTATAGTCCAATGAGAGAACCAAAACGATGTATCTTATGAAACACCTGAACCAACAAGATCGTTCTCAACAAAATTAGCTTCAATCTGCAACCGACAACGGAAAGTTTGGAGTTTTCATACACACTTGGTGTTTTCCTGCCAGCTGGAAGAAAGCTAGAGTCCAACCAATTCCAAAAAAGGAAAGGACACCATTCCTAACAGTTATAACGACTGACAAATATGGCTTTCGTCACCGAGATTAACAGGAGATCTGCTTGCAAAAATATGGCAGACATCCATTCAAAAATATGGGGTATCTCTAGTTGTAGCATTGAATATGTTCAAAGCACGTGACACCAAGACCAAGACTTTCTTGCGCGCCAGGAAACCAAGTCGTTCACCATTGAGTTGTCGCTCAGATAGATCAGTGCATGTGAGTCGCCTATGAATGATGTAAGTTCTCCTTGATTCACGGAATCTAGATAGCATCCTCTGTTCATCGAAAATTAACTGGGACAATTGAAAAATTTCACATGAACTGCTTTATTGTGTTTAGATTAAAAGATGAATTTAACATAGATAACGATATTTACTAGGTGTGATCTAATATCTCAGGGATTTACCTTGGACTTAGTTATATTTGCATTTCAAACATCGAATTCTAGGAATATAATATGACAATGCATTACAATTTCGTAATTTTTAATAACCGCAAACCCATAACCTCGTGTTAAATTACGAAACTATCGAGATCTTGAATTTAGTTCCTGGACTGTTTCGAGTAGGTTATACTGGATTTATGAAAATTTGCGAGGGTTTCATCAGAATTGCCGACGTTTCGGACTCATTCTTGTTGTTTCTAGTACTTGCACGAAAACTACTTTCATCACTCATCATAAAAACAGATCTTTCCTAAGAAGCCACTATAAGGTAAAAGTAACATCTAAGAATGCATCTGTAAGAATTTAAAAAAATTTGCCACAGAGTTCGGAAGATATTATTATATGAAAACGGTCTGGTATTAAATAAAAATGTGAATGAATTAGCAAACAAAATGGAGAGCTGTGATGATATGCTCTTGAATTCTTTGGATCCTCATTACTCTTGGGGGCATTGTTACAACTTTGGCAAGAGAGTAACATTAGACTGAACTATCACGATAACAGCTTTGTCAGAAGGTGAAGGAATAGCCCAAATATCGGGCTTTCACGATACAAATATTCGCAGAATCATCCACAAATATTTGGGCATGAATGAAGTTGGTGGAAAGTGGGTTTCCAAATAGCTTTGAATGTGCTCGGTCCTTTTTTGAGCTCTGTGGAGAACTTCTGTGTTGAAGATAATTGTCACAGGAGATGGTTCGCCACTGAAGCCAAAAAGTACAAGCACCACTAAGAAAGTTTAGAGTCTGTCAGTTGACAAAAAAGGTGATGACTACTACTTTTGGGATTGTGAGGGCATTCTTTTTATAATAGGCTTTCGATCATCAATGTAATAGCATTGATAAGGTGCAGATCAATCAGTAACAAACTTATAGTTCCAGACAGCTGTTTCGCTGTTCTCATGGAGGTGATCAATATGACGAACAGGTTAAAGAATAGATTACCCGTGACTTTTGTAAACTTCGAGAAATCTATCAGTCAATGTGCCACCTTGTTTGATCACTCATTGCGACATTGCGTTGGAAATATTCTGGGTTTCTGGCGGGCAAAAACATGCTAGAATAGAATAGGCTTCCGAGCACGGGGCACAATGGGCCCAACTAAGTGGTCTAAGTGCACTTGGGGACTAAACCCCCTTCTCTCACATGATGATCAGAATACTTCGGCGAAGCAAAACTGCTTTCCGAGAAACGTGAGCAATATTTTGGGTTTCTGGAGGGCCTCTACCTGCAAGAGTAGAATGGTCTCCTGATCATGGGGCGCACAATGGGCCCAATCCAGTGGTCTAAGTGCATCTAGGGGTTGGATCCCAGCCCTTTATTGATCTTAATGATTCGTGTAGTCCAGATATGGCCTCCCAAGCGACTATTATCTGTTTGGGGATTTAGAAAGGGACCTTCGAAAGCATTTCAGTGATGCTGAAACGATGTAATAAATACATTGGGGGCATTATATTGAAAAATAAAATTAAATTGTGAGTATACGCCGTTTTCTTATCAAGTGCATTGGAGATTAGTTGCTACATATCTTAAGTAATTGAATCATATTCAGCTAGACCAATAAAGGATTATCGCATCTTCAGCGGGAGGCAGTGCTGTAAATCTTTACAAAAACTTGTTTAATGTACATTTGAGGTTATGCAATCGAACCACCAGCTATCAAACTAGCGTACCGCTAATTGCAAGATTTTAATTAACGAAATATTCAGCATAAAATCAAAGATAATAGAGGTAAAAGGAACGGTAGGTACTGATGACGTAATAAAAAGCAGACGTTGGCTCGATCAACATTATCTTTGAGGGTACATATTTAGGGGGGGCGGATGCGGAGCGAGGATCGGCGGGGCGGTGGTGCGGGTGGCAAACGTAAATGTGCAAATGAATAATCTGTCCGTATGTGAAACAAAGACGTGGAAATGTCAATCAGTTGATAGAAAGAGACGGCCAATAATCAATCGATATTACTCAGACCTAGTCGGAATCATTCTAATTGTCAGTATGGGGGTGCTGAGGTGCAGGAGGGTGAGATAAATTGAGAACCGAAACTGAAATATAGAATGTGGTGAAGAGACGGAGACAGCTTTCTACTATTATAATTCATTACTGCCGATACCAATATCCAATTGCAATACGAAACCGCACACTCGTATTATTTATGCAGAATATTGTGAACTGGTTGAATGCTATATTCAGTTTTAATGCTACTTAAATGTTACATGTACTATTCATTTCCACAAGAAAGGTGGTGGCACTTGGTTATTCAACATAACATTAGAACCAATTGAACTAATACAGCTGCGAATCCGGATGTCTTGGAGGCCAGTTAGAAATGAAACGTGAAAAGCGTTGAAATAATAATCTTGGGCCACTGTATGAATCGATGATTAATTTTACTTCGAATAACAAGATATAAAGTATAAAGTATAAAGTACATTGAAACCAGGTTTACAAAATAAACATTAAATATCAATCTTGCAGAGGTGCTGCAAAAAAAAGGAATAACAAATGAATAAATGAAGAACAATACCTATATATAAGAAAATAATAAGGACATTGATAATTTATAGTGAAACCAAAAATGGCAAAGAAAAGAAAATATTAATAATAATTATTGTGTAGTTAGTTTTTTCATATATCCTTGTAATTCTATCTTGTAATCGCTCTTTTTAATTGCTTTGTGACTATTCGGCAGATTATTAAAGGTCTTTATAGCTGAATATTTCGGACTTTTTCTCCCAACTTCCAAAATTGCTTTGGGCAATACTATATATTTGTTTCTTGTTTTTGATAAATTAATTATGAATTTTTCTGATAGATCTCTTTTCACTAAATTTTGTACATGATCTTTCCATTACAGATTTTTATCAAATATAATCCCAAGATATTTGACTCGTCTAATCTCCTCTCCATTCAATTCCAGATCAAAAAAGTGTGGTTGTGTATTATTATAGTTTGTTACATAAGACCAGTGGCGGCTTCTCGAAGGAGGCTAAGAAGGCTCAGCGTCCTCACCAATTTATCTTAATGATCATTCTCCATTTTATTTCCTGTTTCTCTGATAATTCTTTAAATTTTACAATTAATTCCCTGTTCTCAGAAGTTATTTTTAATCTGGCAACAGTGGCCAGAGGCTAGATTCTCTATATATCTCAAACGCTAAATACGTGTGGTCAACACAGTTGCCGTTTTTCCAACCAGTTCAATTCACAAATAGGGTAAAATAGCGAATATGGCAACACTCCATGTAGGCTAGCTTCTCGTACGCACCCGGCCTGCGTATGAAATACGATTACTTGCCGCCGCTGCAAACTGCGACACGTGCTCTGTCAGTTGTTGTTTTTGTTTCGCGAAGCGATGTAAGGTTAAGTTATAATTTATATATTCGGTGAGTTATTAACAAAGAGTTCTTTGGTTATTAAACGTTAAAATGAGTAGTGATCTAGTTGCTGAAAAGATTAGTGATGACAGGTATGTTTCAAAATCGATCATTTAATACTGATAGTTGTAAAAAATATTTATGGTTAACGGGATCTGAGGTACACAATAAATTATATTGCTGGTATTGCTTAATATTTACATCTGATACAACTTCATGTTGGGCGCACTCGGGTTATGATGATTTGTAAAATTTAGCTCATGGTATAGACAGACATGAAAAATCGCAGGAACATATTACATCGAGTATTAAGTTTAAATTAACCGGTAAACAGAATATTGTTAAAGGAGGAAAACATATAATTTGGTAGACAAGAAACTACATTATAAACACTTTTTTTATGAAATTTTAGATACTATTGAAGGTCAAATTGAGATTCGAATTTCCGATTTACATGAATTGAAGTTTTTTGTATAACTTAGTTCTAAAATATAAATTTTTTGATAAAATAGCACTGCACAATGAATTATGCATTATATACTCGGATAAAAATATTTTAGGCCAGTACGACATTCACGCCGATATGATAAAATATATGATAGACAATGATTTGCAACAAGTTTTACCTCAGTTTTATAAACTACTTTGTTTGACAGTCACCATTCCTGTCACTTCGGCATCGGTGGAGAGATCATTTTCTACTCTCAAACGAATTAAAACTTACATGCCAAATACAATGGGCCAAAATCATTTATACAATGTTAGTTTAATATCTATTGAAAAAGATTTAGTAAAACACTTAAAACAAAATGATACATTTTTTGATAATATTATTGATCATTTTTCGCAAACTAAAGACCGTAGAATTCCGTTAATATATAAAAAAGTTGATAAAATTAATAAAAAAAAACAAAATATGGAAAATTCCAAAAATGAAGAAAAATATTAAAAATCCAAAAAAAATAAAAGACAAAAAACGAACAAAAAAATTTTTTTCCAAGAGAAACTATACCTCCACGTTGGTTCTTGCTGGGTAGCAATTAATTTTGTCACTGAAGTAGCTGGTACGGTCGCTGTGCAAAGGTTAAAAGGCTGTGAATAGAGTATATTTTTACCAAAAACGTTTTATGTCCAGCCTCCTCTCTTAAAAATTCACGAGCCGCCATACCGTTTTAGTGATATTAAGGGCTAGTTTATTATGATGTAACCAATCTTTCAAGTAATCAAGCTGTTTTTGCAATAGTTTTTCCAGGTGTTCCCAAGTATCGGCTGATGCAATGAGTACTGTATCATCTGCGTATGTAATAATTTTACATTTCTCGAAAAGGATATCTATCATATCGCTTATGTAAATAATAAATAATAGGGGACCTAGAACAGTTCCATGTGGTACTCCTGTAGTTACAACCATAAGATCACTTTTATTTATTCTAACAAGGTGTTTTCTATTTTGTAGATAACTTTCGATTGGTTTAAGTGTGATACCTCCGATTCCGCAACTTTCTATTGTTTTAATCAGTAGCGCATAATTTACTTGGTCAAATGCTTTCGAAAGATTAAGGAAAACAGCTGCTAATGGTCTGCTTTGATCAAGGTCAGAATATAGCTTTTCGATTACTTCGATGATTGCATTGTTAGTGCCCATATTTTTTCTAAAACCAAATTGGTTATTTGATATTATTTTGTTCCTCTACAAATTTCGTAAGTCTGGAGTGAATTAATTTTTCAAAAATTGGATAAATTGGATTATTATTATTTGAATCCCGAACCAGAATAATATTATTTTCAATAGTTCCATTTCATATTTTCATTTATCTAAATTTTGATTGGAAAGTTTAATTGAAAATTATGAATTAAAAATAGGTAATTTCTAGAGTGATTTTCAAAAAATAAACATAAATATATGTATACAAGTTTTTTAAGTTCAAGTTGAAATACTTTTCAAAAACACCTAGTATATAATTTTGCACAGACAAAGCCAAATAATTTATTTAAATTTCGATTGGATGCTTCACATTATAGCAATCGTGTTATTGCATTAGACAAAGAATACGACACCCCTGTCATGCACTCCATGATATACGCCAAAACCAGATTAGGAAAATAATAATCGATGACTTTCTAAAATGATTTGTAACAGTAGGGGTGTTAAAAACAAGGGCCATCTTTAATTGAAGATGTTTTATGACCTCCAAAAAAACCAACACGTCCCACTAGGTTACTTCAAATAAATATTTATGAGAGCAGCGCGTTTTAAAAACTTTAATTGGCATGATTAACTTTGTTTACATCATTCGATTGTTTTATTCGAAGCCACCTTCGAACTTAATTAGCGATTATAATGAATTTTAATTGTTATCCAGTGTAAGTTATGATTGTTTTATGAATTCGACTTATTTTGAAGAAAAAGGAAATAGTTCATTAATTTTTATATCTCACACATCACTTAACATCAGTTATAATTCCAAGGCTGTGTGATTTGTGTGTGATTCCGGCTTTTATTATTAATTTAATGGACCAATGTATAAATTTCTATTACTTCGTCACAGAAGAATGGCTTTTATAAGTTGTCTTTGTCCAATTCACATGTATTCTTTTATCTCTTCGTATATGTGGACATTCAGTATGAACCATTAAATCGTCTTTGTACTCGAGTTCCTGTTTTCCGGCTGTCAAGTACCTTACTTTTTACGACTCCGAGCTAATTTTTTGGTTATTAAATGATTTAACCATTTATAACATGTAATATTTGCCTCAACACGGAAACTATTCAAGCCAGTCCAGTCCCGTCGAACTTGTGAGAACTCACTTTGTTTTTTGTCACAACACAGTTAAGTTTGTTAGGGTCAATCCGATTGAATTTGCAACCACTTCCGTATATCCGATTCAAAATTTGGAGCAGCGACTTATCTCCCATGGCGTTACAATAATCAAACACAATTACATAAACTATCGACAATCACTCCATTAAAAAATGCCAAAATATCGTACATTCTAATTTTAAGCTAAAACGCTGCGAAAATAGAGCTAGATGAGAAAAATTCATCACAGCCTTGTTCAAATTCATTCTCTATATTTTTGAGAACGTTCATTGAAAACTTGCCGTTGCTTGAACTGAAATTCGGAAAAATTTTTGTTTCTTACCATTTGAAACGCTGCCAAAACAGAGCTAGATAGGAGAAAAATTCATCAAGATATGTTTACCATAGTCATGTATGAAGAGCTACGTTAAATAGTTTTCTTTGAGTTTCTATTTGTTGATCCAAGGTCTACAAGTTTACTAATCACTGGCAAGTGGTATTTTGAGATTCGTTTTAATTTTTTGAACGGTCATAGAACTTATTAAAGCACATCTGGTACATTGTTTTGTTCGTCGATATACAGAAAAATGTATAATAGGTGGAAAGGTGGTCGTAGAAATACATCTACGGTTTCGGTTCTTAATTTTCGGAAGTTGAAGAATTAAACTCAAATTTACACAAAACTTGTAACATTTAACTTAGAAAATAATGCTGACATATTGTTTCAACATACTGTAGTATTCTCGAAGCTGGGAGTTATCAGCAAAGCTAAATCTAAAATTATGTCATTAAATATTAGGAATTAATTTGGATGTTGTACAAATTGAGGGATGGAGGTAGACAATGGTTTCAGTGTGTCCAGTTTGTCCTTTGTACAATTATTACAGTCATTACAGAAGAGAGTCCATTCTCCTCTCTAGAGCATCGTAGAAAGGTGGGGATCTCTCCCTTTTACACAAAGCGTTCTTGGGAAACTTCATACGGTGACCCGCCTCGACTTTGTCTCTTACTTTCCATTCTCCTCTCTAGAGCATCGTAGAAAGGTGGGGATCTCTCCCTTTTACACAAAGCGTTCTTGGGAAACTTCATACGGTGACCCGCCTCGACTTTGTCTCTTACTTTCCAGACAGATCACTCCATGTGGTGGTCGACGGAGTATCCTCCGATACAACGACTGGTATTCCACAGGGACCTCTCTTGGCACCAACTTTGTTTCTGCTCCATATAAATGATTTGCTGAAAGAGACCATCTGTCTCATCCACAGCTTTACAGATGCTGGTACAATTCATGCCGCTTTCTCATCTAGAGCCCCTATAACATCCAATGAAGACAAATGAGCGAGACAAAGACAGGTTGATAGAGATGGAGATCTGGCAAAGATTTTAAAATGGGGATCTGATAATCTAGTAGAGTTTAATGCAACCAAAATTCAAGCTTGCATCTTCTCTAGGGAGGCGGATCCCACAATCCCTAATATGATGATGTCAGGTACAGCTATTCCATGTTCGGGATCAACTCCAACAGCACGCTCTAATGACACGATCATGTGAGGTCCATTGCGAAAACCGGTTCACAAAAACTTGTAGCAAATTTCATCGTCATAGAGAAAATGTATGATAGATGGGAATGCGGTCATAGAATTTATTAAAGTACTTTTGATTTTCATGAAAGCTAACACAAGGAGGAAGAGGATAATATTATGCAGCAAATCTCATGATTGCAAGTATTGCGAAAAAAATTACTGAGTAACAACCTTTCATGTCAAAGTTTACTTAATGTTGACAAATTGCAGTAATTTATTATTGAAAATAAAGTTTTAATCAATTTTAACGTTCTAAATCGCAGTCATAAGATAAGGCGTCATGTGTCGTTTGACGATTTTTAGAACGGGGATCAATTCGAGAGCTATGCAAGTTGTTGTAATCTACAAGCAAACCGTGCTGCTCTCAAAGCAGTTAATCGAATTATTTCCCGGCTTAGATGAGAGTCGGAGATTTTTTTAATTTACAAATCGATCTGATGTGCGTTTACGAATAATGGCACGTAAGGGAAACATTCTAATTAGTGAAATAGTGCTTTGTATTCCGCTTCTAATGCAGCCAGGAGGGCCTTAATGTGATATCCAATCGTGGGACCACGCATGCAAATCCTACATCGGCTTTAGGGGAGACATTGTTTTATTAGCGTTCGCTTATTTTGAACTTTCATTTGTCAATGATAAGCAACGGAAACAGTCTTGATTTTTTCTTCGAAATCAATGATTCTAAAAATTACTACTCACTGCATTAATTATATTCTCCTTTTGGTTTAATTAATTTAACGTAATTCATTTATTTCAGAATATTCGTCAATTTAAGGTTTGTTTGATTTGATTTATCTATTCGATCAACACTATTCTAACTAGGAGATAGGTCACACTAACACACATGCTCATTATTTCCGTCTTTACGTACGTTTCGGTCTCTCAACCATCATCAGAAGACGTATCAATGTCTGAAACGGAATTTCTTGAAACTAATTGTATCAAACATTACCACACATTCCGGAGACCTCAGAGAAAATTAAGAAATGTTTAAAAATGTATGATATAAATTTTGCCCATAAACCTACTAACTGTGTTGGTAAACATTTTTTTTTAATCTTAAACCTTTAATACCTGAAGACAGAATTAGATTGAGGTGGGACAGAATCTCTAAACAATATTTACAAAAAAGAATGTATGGTCATAAGTCATAAGTATAGTACTAGAAACAAAAGCTCCACCGTTTGTGATTATAACCATTCGATTAAGAAAATGTTAATATTTCAACTAAAGAAGCCATTTATTATAAAAGACCTATCTTAAAACGTGACTCCATGTCTGTAAATCATAGAACAGACGTTCAATCACTGTAAACTTCAATTTACTAGTGAAATAGAAGTGAACAAAAACATACAATTTCCTAGATATGAAAATTAGGCAGGATGCAGATGAAAAAATTTTTGTGGCAACACAATTCGATTATTAATTTGTTGTGCTTTTTTTCATAGGTTATACGATTAGGAAAATTCAAAGTTCTGCTTCACTGAAAAAAACATTAAAAAAAAATTATATCCAATGATTTCAGTATTTTTATTTTATAGGTGCTTTACATAAAAAACGCATTTATGAAAAAAATTACGAAATAAAAAGAATTTTTATTAATTTCTTTCCTGATGGAATTTTTGTGGCAAATCAACTAGATTTTTATTTATAGTTTATACGATTAGGAAAATTCAATGTTCCGCTTCACATTTATGAAAAAAAGTATTTTCATTAATTTCTTTCCAATTGGAATTTTTGTGGCAACACAATTCGATTATTTATTTGTTGTGATTTTTATTCATTGGTTATAGGGTTATACGATTAGGAAAATTCAAAAATCTGTTTCACTGAAAAAACGCATTTAAAAGAAATTATGAATTAAAAATAATTTTCAATAATTTCAGTATTTTTATTTATAGGT
This sequence comes from Endomychus coccineus, assembly GCA_958510875.1. Lineage (NCBI taxonomy): Eukaryota > Metazoa > Arthropoda > Insecta > Coleoptera > Endomychidae > Endomychus > Endomychus coccineus. The sequence goes on from OY294070.1 coordinate 13,592,576, forward strand.
GCTTCACATAAAAAATGCATTTATGAAAAAAATTACGAAATAAAAAGAATTTTCATTAATTTCTTTCCGGGTGGAATTTTTGTGGCAAAACAATTAGATGTTTTATTTGTTATTTGTTTATTGTTTATACTATTAGGAAAATTCAATGCTCCGCTTCACTTTTATGAAAAAAAACATCTTTCCAATTGGAATTTTTGTGGCAACACAATTCAGTTATTAATTTGTTGTGATTTTTATTCATAGGTTATACAATTAGGAAAATTCAATGTTCTTCACTGAAGCATTAAAAAAAATATGAATTAAGAACAATTTTCAGTAATTCCAAGATTTTTATTTATAGGTATTACTATTGGATAAGTTATCCCATATTAGACAGTGAATTTATTAATTGTATGATATAACAGATCAAAACCTCATGACATACTAGATTCCGAAATGAGACAAATTTCTTTACTGAAATTGCATACACCTTCTTTTGGCACTTGACTGCTCTCATCTGATCATACAACATGAAAGATTGTTATGATATCCCTCTTATACATTATCGGTCAAATAGGATGTGTCATAATCAGATAAAATAGAATAAGCAAAATAATATATTACACTTACCAATGAGTGCAAATCGAACTCCCCATTATTATCAGATTTTTTAAGGTATCGTTATAATATTAGTCACTAAAATGGATTATTTCTCATAAAATTTGATTGTTATTGATCAACCTCATTCAAACAGGAAACTTATATTGAATTGATTATGTGCCAATTTTTATTTGATTGCGAATTAGAATCGAATTGCCGATAACCTTTTGGTTTTTATACACACTGTCAATTTATTTATTATTACTAAAACCAATAACTTAGATAATTAATATTTTGAATAATAATAAATGTGATACTTTGATAGCTTTCTCATACTTAGCCAATCAATTATTGTTATCTTTTATTTATATCTAGAACATCTTTATTTTAAAATTTATTAATAATAATTACATTTGCAATGTATTTAGGACAGAATATTGTTTTTTCCATTCGACGGTGTTTACTGGGATGGAATACAGAGTTTGAACGTTACGTTGTTGCAATTTATATAATATAAAAGTTTCTTAAATGTTATAAATTGACCAATGATATGAATAATAACAATGTACTTACGTGATTAACAAATATATTATATTCATCACAATTACTCTACTCTACATATTTTGCTATAATTCCAGTGACCAACAAAAAGTTTTATACCCATTTATTCGCTTGATCACATCATCAATATTATGGATAAACTGATTTTGATTGCAAAACTATCTTGAGGGACTATTTATTTCAATTGATAAGCACTCGACAATAGTTGACCTATCTAGAACATCGTAGAAAGGTGGGCTTTATCCTCCTTTTCGAATTTTGAAACGAATTTCACGTTTGCCCATCGAATGCCTTTGTATGTCCAACGAAGAAATCTGTTTGGCCACTCTCGAAAAAAATGTTATCGAAAGAAGAAATTTTGCATACCTTGAAAATAACCATTGTAATCTTTATAGTTCATTTGCCCACTGAATGCTCTTGTTTGCCCAACCAACCATTTTTTTGCCCATGCTTCAAAAAAAAGTTAGGGATAACAGATTTTTTGTTTGACTCGAAACGTATCATTTTAGTATAGCAGTGAACATTATAGTTTTAATGCTTTCAGATGCATATAAGTTAAAAGCTGCTGTTAATTTGAAGATTTTTTTATCCCAACTTAATTCATTGTACTTGTGTCGCCCACAGGGTAAATCGAATTGCAGAAGAAATAGAGAAAAAAAAATATTAAAGAATCCGAAATTGAAACAGCAACTCCCATATATCAATAGCAATTATAAACTAATAGTTAGCACAATTACCTTATTAGAAAAATCAATTATTTTCAATAAAAATCTTTGCCTATATAAGCGCCTTTTTCTTCAATTTTTATTGCTTATAAATTAGAGCTTTAGTCATAATTTTCTTCAAATAATACAAATGACGGTTGGTTCGAAGTTACGCTACTGGTCAATTATATGAAGGAATCATCCGAAGGAAGCGTTTATATTTATAGAAAGTGTCTCCCTACATAATTACGAAAATAGTTTCGACACACACACGCATACCTACATTTTTTTGTCGAGAACACACCGACTGACGTTTTTACGCTGTTGTATGAGCGGCTAATGAAAAACCGAACGCGGCGATATCGGCCGGGACAAGCGGCGTGTTTCGCTTTAGTATCGTATCATCGACCGTTTGACGTGTATTACGAGTAGCGAGAAGAGGAAAAAAAAACAAAGAAGAATAACAATGAGAGACCCGAAATCACGCAAGTCTTTAGTTCCGTTTTATCGTATAAGATGATAACGCTACGGTAGTATCGAATTTACGTCAAGGGTGGCTATGTTGAAACACCCCGTTATTAATTATTCGATGAATGGCAACGAGCTGATTTTCATTTTATTCTAATCGGCGTGTTTTATTGCGATTACGATACAGTTGCAGGACAGTCGTTAAATTTTATATCTCGTCTAGTTTATAATGTATTTTGGCAAATAAAATGAGTACAGAATCAAATTCTTTTCGTACATAAGTTTTCGTCGTAAAATAGCCATGATCAAACAGGAAAATCAACATTGTTATTCATTGATACTAGAATGTCTTAGAGTCGATTCCTTGTGATATGTTATTTTCAAGAAAATCTAATATGTACGATGGCTGATGAACCCCATCCTCGATCTTATTTTACCATTTACATGTGACAGATTGAAAACTCAAAGCCTACTGTGCCGACGTTTCGCCAACCATTACATGTGGCAACTTCAGGGCAGGCTTGAGGCTGAACTGAAATTGATACTTTTAGTTTCTGTAGCGTATTTGTTGTGGGAAAAACCTTCACGCCACAAAGTTCCCTGCCTTTATTTGGGTGGTCAAATCCATTCTTGCACCCGACCCAGCATCGTGACGCCAGTAGATCTGCACTTGCGGAAAATACGTTTGACACTTATCATCAAATCCTTTTCGAAAAAGCCCGAGCCCAAACTTCTATCAGCGAAAAATTCGTGAAGCTATAAAAATACTAAAACATCCAAATAATCTAAACGGTAACTCAGGCTATTACCTTTCCAACATATGGAAACCACAACGGCAGGGTCAGGTGCCAGAACGGAGTTAACCACCTGAATAAAGGGTGAACTATGTAGCGTGAAGGTTTTTTCTCACAATAAATACCGCTATAGAAACCAGAAGGATCAGTTACAGTTCATACATCAAGCCTACCCTGAAGATGCCACCTGTAGTGGCTGGCGAAACGTCGACATCAAGTCGTGCTATTGTGACACATAATCAATATCTCATGCTGTTGACATTGACAACGATTTGGAATAGTATCCTAGAGGAAATTTAATAATTACCAAAGAAAAGGACGCATTACTCAGAAAATAACATAGTCAAATTAACATGCGACACTTTCACTTATGCGTTAACATTAACAGAACCTGCTTCTCCCTTTGGACTTTAAGAGTAGTTAGTTGCTGTTAGTAGCTTCCGATTATAAAGCAGATAACCTAAGATCTAAAGAGACCATTCCATATAGTCCACCGGAATTGGACCTAAAAATCGGCTGAAATGTAAAAATTTTGAGCAGCATATAGAACTGGATTTTTGAGAAGCTTTCGACATTTTTTGGCATTTTGGGCCTTTTTTTGCAATTTACAATAAAACTGTTCATTGTATGGGCAAAATACAAGAATCGACTTTTGAATTTCATTTCGCCGCTAGGGCCCGCCGTAAAATTTGTTTATATATAATGTACTTTTCCGGCATTTTTTGTATTTTACGTGAAAAATATGAGTTTTGGTGAAAATTATCAAGAGAGCAAAGTTGTAGAGCGGAAAATTTACAATTTTTATATACCAAGACTTTTTTTGAAATTGCGTATTTTCACCGCTAGAGAAGGTGCGTATTTTTTTATTTTCGCTAAAAAATAATTAGCTATTATAAGCTTCCTTGTATCTTTTCGCAAAAATTGATGATTAATACTTTAAATGAATGAAAAAGAATCAAAAGAAAAAAAATACTCGAAATTCAAAAAATTGTCTAACCAGTAGAATATGTATGACCCTATATCTCATTGGCGCCTTTAAGGGGTAAAAATAAGTAATTTGAAATACTTGCAAATTTTCCGTTCCCCAACTTCGCTCTCTTGACAATTTACACAAATTTATTTGGCGCGGTTTAGCGGTGAAAATACGTAATTCCAGTAAAAAATATTGTCTTTGTAACATAAAAATAGTTCTGCAACGTGTCTCTCTAGTTATTTTTTACCAAAATTGGTATTTCACACATCAAATGTGAAAAATCACTTCAAAAGCTCAATATCTATAATCCGCGCCCCTTCTTTGGCGCTTTCTAGCAACACACAACTTTTGCAACACAACAATATGAAATTTTCCGTTCTACAACTTTGCTCTCCAGTAATTTTCACCAAAATTCATATTTTTCACGTAAAATGTGAAAATCGCCGGAAAAGTACAATATATATACATTTTTTTACGGCGGCCCTAGCGACGAAATGGCCTGTGACACGAAAACAAATTATAGGAAGAAAAATATGTGGAAATGTTTGATCTTCAACAGTCAAATCCTATATTTTCCCCATAGAATGCACAGTTTCTTTGTAAATTGCAAAAAACGGTCAAAAACGCCAAAAAATATACAGGGTGACCCAGAGTCCCGAAAAAGTCCAATAACTACGTTGCTATTTGAAATACGGCCAAACTGTTTTTTTCATGAAATACATACACAACAGAGCATAATTGAAAATATTTGCATTCATATACAGAATGGTCTTCATGAAGTAACACCTAACACACTGTTTTTTCAATGGAACACCTATACTGTGATCATTATTTCGAAAGCCCTCATAAATCTGAGAAGAATGGTATAGCATTCCATGGGTTTCCGAATAATTAGACATTTTAGAGTTGGAAGGGGTCTACTTCAAAAAATATGTGTTAGTGTGACCTATTTCCTGAGAATTTATATGTAATTCATACCTGGGCCAACAACAATTATTGGAACCAATCAGTAATTCAATCGCTTACTTGCAATTAAATTAATCTATACTTTTGTTTTTTTTTTCAGTTGTGGTTTCTTTTCTCAAATATTATCATATTTCAGTAATTCATTCAACATATTCTTTAGACATTGCTATAAAATTCATGGTAAAATTCACTGAAATAGCTAGAAATAGTTGATAAACGAAATTAAGAGGTAAATGATAATTTTTTTGCTTTTGAATGCATCAATTTCTTCTATAGATCCATGATAATGAGAGGAGGCTTTGGCGCATTATAAATAGTTGAATGTTGAATTATAATAATTTTATAAATTTTATGACGTAGTTTCCAGCTTTTTCTTCATTTATAATAAAATTATTATTATTCTAATTCCGATCCTTTTTTGAAATTGCTTATAAATTAATAAATCACACTGGAAACAACGAAATGGACCAGAAAAAATTATGATTTCCCTGAGATTTAGATGAAAAAAACCTTCATTAATCTGAGAAGAATGATATAACATACCATGGGTTTCCGAATTATTAGACATTTTAAAGTTGGAAGGGATCTATTTCAAAAAATCACTCTATGTTTACTGATCGAGATAAAACCGCAACTCCTATAAGACCATCAGGTTCAAAATTTTACACAAAAATGACAATTCCAATGGACTAATAGTTCCATGTTATTTTGCTCATTACGTTTTACCTAATGAACTTTTTATTATCTGGATACGAAATGATCAGTTTCAGACGGTATAGCGTTTCTTCGCAACTGAAGCCTCTGTTCGATAATATGCGACATCGCTGTTGTTTGTTGTAGTGCAGATAGGAAAAAATAAAATACAAGCTCAAAGTATCTTGTAAATACAGTAATTCATAATTAATAGATGAGAAATTAACAGCTGCAAAATGAAGAGAAACGACGACACAACGTGCTGGAAATAAATATTGATAACTCTTCCACAGATTCAATGGCTTCAAATTCGAAAACGGTCTAAAACTTTGCACCCGATTCGAGATGCCTGGCTGTTTTTTATAAACATCTTAAGTAGGATTAGAAGTGCGCGATCGTCGTTTATTTTGCGACACGTTCCAACGAGAGAAGGCACGATGTTCGGGGTGCGAACGGGGGGTTTCTATGAGAATCTACGTGCGGGAAGTTATCGAAGGAAACGATGTTATAGATACACTTGTTCGCCGATATAAACCGATTATGAGGAAAAGCGGAAAATAAATCACTTTACCGGGATTTTTGCCGATTTTGTAGCATTATCTGCGATCTTTACTGGTTCTTTCGAGTGCTTACATCGGTTCACCAACCTGACGATCTGTACAGGCTGATAGTCTTAGTTGGGTTAGATCGTTTCAACTTGGTCGAGTTAAATCTTCATAGTTAAATTGAATCAGCGATTTATATCGAGTGATGATGTTTGTCCACTTTCAATGTTCGTAGAAGACTTCCTGAGTTAATGCTAACTTTTACCATCATCAACAGCACCCTCTTATGGGATGATCATGTGAGGTCCATTACGAAAACGGTTTCACAACAAATTGGTTTTCTATTCCGTAGCAAGAGCTCCATTACATCCCAGCAGCTCCTCATAATCTACAAAGCAGATCGCCTCCCAAACATACGTTGAAGCTCTTGGATTCTATCCAGAAGAGAGATATTCGTTTGATTGATGATGTTACACTTTCCAGCTCATCGTCCTCTCTAGAACATCGCAGAAAGGTGGGAGATCACTCCATGGTCGGTGTTTATCAGAAATCTCGTCTGTTATTCCACCACGACAGATTCCAGTTAGGCATACTAAACGAGTTCAAACTAGTCACCACTTCACCGTCAAGCTCAAGACCTGCTGAACTTTTTCCTACCAGACTTAATTTTTTTTATCGAACAGCGAAGTTGGGAAACTCGTTACCTAGTGAGGTTTTTCCCAACGTTAAGTTAAATTCAGTTGGTAGTGAAACACTAAAACTAAATAAACTAATAGCTTTAATTTAACGTTTTTCCACCGTTTCTTATTTGTTTATGTGTACTGTACATAATAATAAAAAGTTGTAATATAACTTTCTGTGTTTGTGTATCACTGTTATTTTTTGAATAGTTTTATTAATTTTTAGACCTAAATAGTTTAAAACAAAAAATTTGTTTTTTTTTCAAAAAAGCCTGGTTTTTTCAACCCTAAATCTTAAGATATACATGGAGACATCATGAAGAAACTGATTGATACTATTATTAACAAATATAATCTTACACTTAAATAAATAATATTGTACTGTAAAAATGTTACAACGTCTAGTTTTAAGATAATTCATCTTTCTTATTGTAAATACCATATACTATATTGTAATTGGAGTGACCTTTAAGATAATTAAATGTTATTATTAATATTATGTAATAGTCCGAGCTTCCAGGCACAATAAGCATCCCATCGCGCACTTGAAATCAAAAAGGTGAAAAAATTTGTTAACTGCCATTTTGATAAACTATTGAAATTAGCTAAAACATTAATTTCTTTGCGAAACACCTCTTCTTTTTATAATAAACTCTTATGTATAAAAATTGGTTCTATAATCGAAAAAAATTATTTAGTTAGCCACGGTGTTTAAAAATTAGGCTTGAAATAGTAAAAAAAAATTCAATAACATGACAAATTTTTCTGAATGTAGATATTAAACTGCATATTTTTAAGCTGTTCTGAGATGCAAGCGGTTAAGTCTCACATATACCTCATGTATGGATGCTGCAATCAATGATTTTAAAGGAATTTGACAGCTTCCGTATTTCTCGTAGCTATTTCGAAGCGGTGTTGCCTTACAAGTGGTACCAAGTTTTCAATCATAGTTACAGCGTTGCCAATAAGGAGTAATTATGACTCGACGACAAAGAGGTCCGTTTGTTTTCTTTGTCATACTTCATGTAATCATTGCGACAAGTCAAATGGAGTTTTATGAATGACATGTTTCGTCTCCTTAGGATAATAGGTATATGCAGTTACTGAAGAAATTTGAGTTGGGGTGTGGCCCCATATATTTGATACTAACATAAGAATAGTTTTTTTTTTTTGTACGAAACACTGAGTTGATAGCTAATTTGTATTGTTTTTTAGATGGGATCTGTTCTATTAGACCGGAAAACTAACCATTATTTACCCCGATTTGTTTAATAATATTCAACTCTTTATCAAAATTATCATTTGACATCGGTACGTTGAGCAGTTTGTGTATGAAACTATTGTAGGTTGCTATTTTATGTTGAAATGGATGGTTTGAAGTATTGTGAATTGGCTGGTCAGTATATGTGGGTTTACGAACTATTGAAAAGTAAATTTGTTGTTAATTTTCTTAATGTTTCTTCCCCCGTTTCAATTGTGAATTTAATGTTTGGTTGAATAGTATTTATGAATTCTAGGAATGTATTCAATTGGCTATCATGCTATGATGTCGTCAACATTTCTATACCGAAATATGAACCTCTTCATACAAGAGTGTTTATGAATTTCAGTTTCCAAATTATCCATAAATATTTCTGCTAATAAGTAACTATTATCCATAGTTAATCCATTTTTAGACAAATGTATATTATCAAATTGAAAATAATTCTGTTTAAACGCAAGTAAATTGTTTTTTTCTTGTCTAAAGCAAGGGTTGTGTCTGAGGGGGTATACTAGGCAGGACACTAAAACTCTCAGATTCTATTCGTTTGAATGGTTATGTTGCACTTAAGAGTTCATTGAACTCTCTAGAACATCCTAGAAAGGTGGGCGATCTATACCGTTTCTAAACATATTTCCTTGGTCGAGGCTCATGTTCCACCAAAAAAGAGATTCCGGTTAGGCAGAAATATTCAAAAAAACGTCACGAAGTCCATACTTTTGTGGAGTAGTATATGTCTCGAGGCCAGTATTTTTGTTGAGTAGTGTATGTCACGAGACCCATACTTTTGTTGAGCAGTGGACTAGCGTATGTCACGAAGCCCATATTTTAGTGGAGTAGTGTATGTCGGAGGCCTCGCATTTTTTGTGAACCAACGTATGTCACTTTCTTAGAAAAAAAGAGCCTAAATGGTACTAATCTAGACTGTTTGAGAGACGTTTCAACATAATCGATAGTGACAAGATACCGGCTGCAAAAACTGCTGTATATTAGTGTATTCTAACTAGTAAGTTTGTTTATTTAGAATGCCGGCTATACGTGCAACGATAACATAAGTTAAACACGTTCAAGAAGTCGTATATCAGAGAATTTACAGTGTTCGTTCTCTCTCCGAACTACCGCGGAGAGTATATTGCCGCGATTATGGCGAGATAACGAGAAATATTCATAACGAATACACAGAATTCTTGAAGATTGTTATAAATTATATTCTAAAATGGCAAATATTAAAGCCAACTAACGCATATTGTGTAATTTATTCGAATGCTTTTGATACAGATAAGCGCGGAAATTTATAGAATTATTTAATACTACTTGATTTGCGATTCAAAATAATATCAAACAACTTGGTTTCCTAGGATTTCGCATAAAATCCAACCAGTGGAGTGACATACTTCACCGCTCCTGAGGATTGGTGGTGGACGATCTCCTAGAGGTTTCAACCCTCAAGGGAATCCCTCACCTAAAATATGCAGATGACAAAGTCCTAATCGCTAGAGAAAAATTTGAGAATACAATACAGGTCTTAAGATCACAGAGAAATGGTGTAAATCGGCCGATTTATGAATCAGACAACCCAAGTTTCTCCCAGATAAATTTAAGAAAGAGGATGTATTGGAAAACATAATGGACTGCAAACTCAGACAAAGATGGACGCAGTTATCGCAATCAAAAACAAATGCCTTAGTAAATACCTAGTCACAGACGTTTACTACGTTTTCGTCTTATGTTTATGTGTGCGACTGTTGCACGAGGAAAATCGCGCTGTTCTGCATTCGCCACGTTGCGTTGTGACCGAAATTTATTATTATTTGTGTTGATGCCAACGAAACCAGAGGTCGAGACAGAAGATCCGAACGGTTACACATCGATGATAATTCATAAAATTAAAAATAGCCTGGATTATTCACGTTTTCGTGTCGCAGAAGTGTTAATAATTCCATTAATAAGCGAATGTTTGTACCTTCAAAAAAGTATTCGAAATATGTCACGATATGAAAATATTCGTTCGAACGTAAGCGACTAAGTTTAGTAATAATTTATATCGAATATACTGTTTTCTTTCAGTTTTTGAATTCCAACTAGGATTTTGTGTTATACTATACTGTTCCCTTTCAGTTTATAAATTCTAACCAGGATTTTGTGGCATAATATACTATTCTCTTTTAGTTTTCTCTAGGATTTGGTGTTATACTATACCGTTTTATCATTTGATTTTCAAATTTAAATTAGAATTTTGTGTTCTGTTTTAGTTTTCAAATTCTGACTAAGATTTTGTGTTTGACTATACGGTTTCCTTTAGTTCTTAAATTCTTAAGAGGATTTCGTGTTATACTATCCAGCTCTCTTTTAGTTTTTCGATTATGTTCAATACCATACTATTCTCTTTTAGTTCTTAAATTCTTTTTAGGATTTTATGTCATGCTATACTATTCTCTTTTAGTTTAAAAATTTAAACCAGGATTTTGTGCCATAATATACTACTCCCGTTTAGTTTTTGAATTCTAGCTAGGAATTTATGTCAGACTATATGGTTCTCTTCAGTTCTTAAATTCTTAAGAGGATTTCGTGTTATACTATCCTGCTCTCTTTTAGTTTTTCGATTATGTTCAATACCCTACTATTCTCTTTTAGTTCTTAAATTATAATTAGGATTTTATGTCATACTATACTGTTCTCTTTTAGGTTATAAATTCTAACCAGGATTTTGTGGCATAATATACTATTCTCTTTTAGTTTTCTCTAGGATTTGGTGTTCTATACCGTTTCTTCATTTGATTTTCAAATTTAAATTAAGATTTTGTGTTCTGTTTTAGTTTTCAAATTCTGACTAGGATTTTGTGTAAGACTATACGGTTCCATTTAGTTCTTAACTTCTTGAGAGGATTTTGTGTTATACTATCCAGTTCTCTTTTAGTTTTTCGATTATATGTTCAATACCATACTATTCTCTTTTAGTTCTTCAATTCAATTAGAATTTTATGTCATCCTATACTATTCTCTTTTAGTTAAAAAATTTAAACCAGTATGTTGTGCCATAGTATACTATTCCCTTTTAGTTTTTGAATTCTAGCTAGAAATTTGAGTCAGACTACACTGTTCCATTTAGTTCTTGAATTCTTAAGAGGATTTCGTGTTATACTATCTAGTTCTCTTTTAGTTTTTCGATTATGTTCAATACCATACTATTCTCTTTCACTTCTTCAATTCTAATTAGGATTTTATATCATACTATACTATTCTCTTTTAGTTTAAAAATTCTATCCAGGATTTTGTAGCACAATATACTATTCTCTTTTAGTTTTGTCTAGGATTTGGTGGTATTTGGTTTAATTTTCAAATTTAAATTAGGATTTTGTGTTCTGTTTTAGTTTTTAAATTCTTACTAGGATTTTGTGTTATACTACACGGTTCTCTTTATTTCTTAAATTCTCAAGAGGATTTTGTGTCATACTATACTATTCTCTTTTTAGTTTTCAAATTTGACTAGGATTTCGTGTTATACTATTCGGTTTTCTTGTTCAATTTTCAGATTCAAACTAGGATTTTGTGTTATTCTATACTGTTCTGTTTTAGTTTTTTAATTCAAATTAGGATTTTGTGTCATACTATAGTTTTCGAATTATAGACTGTACTGTTCTCTTCTAGTTTTTGAATTATAACCATGATTTTGTGTTATACTATCTATACTGCTCTCTATTAGTTTTCAAATTCTAACCAGGAATTTGTGTTATGCTATACCGTTCTCTTTTAGTATTTGAATTCTAACTATGATTTTGTGTTAAACTATAACTTGTGTTAAACAGTTAAGCTGTCCTCTGTTAGTTTTCAAAATCTAACCAGGATTTTTTTGCTATGCTATTCCATTCTTTTTTATTTTTAAAATTATATTTAGGATTTTGTGTTATACTATACTTACTGTTCTGTTTTAGTTTTTAAATTCTAACTAGGATTACTATATACTATTCTCTTTTAGTTCTCAAATTCTAACTAGGTTTTTGTGTCATACTATACTATTCTCTTTTAGTTTTTGGATTTTAACTAAGATTTTGTGTTATACTATTCGGTTATCTTATTTAATTTGCAAATTCGAACAAGGATTTTGTGTCGTATTATAGTTTTCGAATTATATACACTACTGTTTCTCTTCTAGTTTTTCAATTCTAACAATTATACTTTACGTTTCTCTTCTAGTTATTGAATTTTATCTAAGATTATGCGTTTTCCAATACTACTCTATTTTAGTTTTCAAATTCTAACTAGGATTTTACGTTAAATTGAGCATGACTGATGAATTCAACCAGTAACTTGTTATTTTGAATTGAAAGAAGTGATTTATAACGGACCATTAATGTTTTCTATGTTTATGACGTTTATAAAAATAAATAACACTAAATAGGCGAATTTTTTCTATGTAATTGATAGTTAAGGGCAAATCTAAAATTATGTAACAAAACCTCATATTGAGGCAGTTTTATACGAATATGCTGATTAAAAATTAGGGCGGTGAACGGTACTGCCAACTCATTAAAACGTGATCACGATGTGAAATACGATAATTTCTGTTCAAAACTCGCTAAGTATGGAAGCTTTTTAGAGAAATAATTACGTGAAATTCGAATGTGAGTTTAGAAATGAAAAAGGTTATATTATCTTACGTATGAAAACAAAGGGGTATTGAAATTTACGCTTCGAGCTATACTTTGCTTTTATTCCGCTTTTGCTAATAGGGAAACCCTTTCAATCATTCTCTCTGCATATATCAGATCACTTTGTGTATAAGAGAAGCGAAAGAAAGAACTCCGATGCAGCTGGATAATCAGGAATTACCCGTTCGTTAGCTCTTTCTCTCCTGCGTCCATGCACACACGGATCCGAGAACACATACCGGGTGATCGCACTTTAAATATTCGATTCAAGTGATCGCCAGACGCAGGTCACATCATTTTACAAACTGAGTCAATACGCTCTATATACAAGGCCTGAGCGCTGTCACAAAAGGTTTGGAGCAGAGACGTAGCCTTCCTCCGTACCGTTTAGTCTAAATGGCGCATGGTCAGTATAGATTGTGACATTTGATAAATATTAGAATTCAACAAAGTTTTACCTGTTTCTTGTGGGACATTATATGTTGCACCTACACATTAGCTGTCTTCGTGTGATTGGAAAGTGTTTTCCTGTAAATAAGCGTGTATGGACGTGTTATGAGTGAATAAAGTGTAAAAACTGCACTCGAAAGGCAGAGATTAAGGGACATTTTTCAGGAACCTATCGTCAGAGGTAACTTAGAGGATAATTCGAAATTCAAGTTTATAAGAAATTTATTGAATTGGTTCCATACGTGGAAATCTAGTTCGGCTTTAAATAAATCAACAACACCGTTACTACCTGGATGATCATACACAGTTCACAAAATTATACTAAAATGTTCTCTTTCTCTTTATAAATTCTAACCAGGATTTTGTGGCATGGTATACTATTTGTTTTAGTTTTTGAATCCTAAGATTTGGTGTTATATTATACCGTTTTCTCATTTAATTTTCGAATTTAAATTGAGATTCTGTGTTCTGTTTTAGTTTTTAAATTCTGACTAGGATTTTGTGTTATACTATACCCTTTAGTACTTGAATTCTTAAGAGGATTTCGTGTTATACTATCCAGGTCTCTTTTAGTTTTTAGTTTATGTTCAATACTATACTGTTCTCTTTTAGTTCCTAAATTCTAATTAGAATTTTGTGTCATACTATACTGTTCTCTTTCAGTTTTCGGTTTCTAACTAGGATTTTGTGTTATACTATACGGTTCTCTTTTAGTTTTCAAATTGTAACTAGGATTTTGTATTATGCTATACATTCTCTTTTAGTATTTGAATTCTGTTATGCTATACTCTTTTGGTTTTTAAATTGTAACTAGAATTTTGTGTTATACTATACTGTTCTGTGTTAGTTTTTAAATTCTAACTAGAATTTCGCGTTATACTGTATTCTCTTCTAGTTTCTAATTATAACTAGGATTTTGTGTCATACTATACTATTCTCTTTTTACTTTTCAGATCTTGACTAGGATTTCGTGTTATACTATTCGGTGTTCTTATTTAATTTTCAAATTCAAACTAGGGTTTTGTATTATACTATACTGCTCTGTTTTAGATTTTCAATTCTGACTAGGATTTTGTGTCATACCATAGTTTTCGAATTATATACGGTACTCTTCCCTTCTAACTAGGTTTTTGTATTATACTTTACGTTTCTCTTCAAGTATTTGAATTCTAACTTGGATTTGTATTATGTATACCTTCTCTTTTAGTATTTGAATTCCAACCATGATTTTGTGAATCTTAGAAATAATTTGTTTCAATGAGTTTTTTTTACATTAAGACCCAAATGAGGTGCAACTAAGGACTCAGTTCACATCTGGCAACTCCTTTCACGCAGGAAGTCCTTGAATATGTCCTAAAAATGAATAAACCGTTTGTTTTACTGTCGGTATTGCAGCCTTAACGTACTGGTGACCAGCGTTATAGCTTTTGGCTTGTGACGTCACGATCGAGCACTCAGGCCTTCTGTATACGGATGATATTGACGATGTACCTCAATTTGACATGGTTCAATTTACAGCCCGAGAGGGATATTATTTAGCCCACGAAACAGTCGTTAATTTACAAACTATGAGGCTGCGACTAAAAATACCAATAATAATACAATTTCAACATGCTATTAATTTAGAAGCGATCATTAAAACTTCGAGTACGACATTTGCTCAGAAAATTGAGTTGAACACATATTAAAGATGATACCTATCACATAAACACACGATATACTTATTCCACATCTACATGGCTAATTTAAATGATCATACAGGGTGTTACAGGTTGGTTCCTTAGTATTGCTATATCGTTGACTATAAGAGAATCTGGAAAAAATCACTTTTCGTTTTTTCATTTTTTTCACGGCTTTATTACTGATTATTTTGCAAAACAAGCAAATCCTTGAGGCAATTTTATGCTCTTCAAGGAAATAAGCTTATTTTATAGGTGCGAAGTTTCTGTTCAACAAATTATTCAGGATTAAAATGGGAAATTTTGCACCCTTTACAGTGCGCGTCTAGTGTACCTATTTTCATCACGTTGGATTGGACTTGGAACAAGCCCTTACATCACCGACTACCATCAAAAAAGTTTTAGATGTACCTTAGTTCATTTACCGAAAAGTATATTAATTATGTTCACGGGTCAGAAAATACAGGGAGGACTGTAACGTGTACTGTTCGTTTTTTCATTTTTTTTTCATGGCTTTATTAACGATTATTTTGTAAAAATAAAAAGACATTCTTAAGGTAATTTTTATGCTCTTCAAGAAAATAATCTTATTTTTTAGATGCGAATTTTATATTTTTGAGATATTTGTTAATTTCTTTTCAACAAATTATTCAGGATTAAAACTTGGCATCAAATTTGTAACACCCTGTACAGTACGCGTCTAATGTCCCTATTTTCATCATGTTGGATTGGACTTGGAACAAGCCTTTACGTTACAGACTACCATCAAAAAATATTTATATGTATCATAGTTGAGTGTATCAATTATGTCCAAGGTTCAGAAAATACAGGGGGGACTGTAAACGTGTACTGTATAAAGCAAGCTCTGATCAGCAAGTAGAAAGGCTATAAGCTAATAAAAACGTATATCCCAATCCAAAGGGGGACTTACCGAAGCGTTTACACATAAAACTAGATCGCAGCACCGATAGGTTTCGGTGTCAATCGCTCCTACAACCGTATTGTATCAGCGGCGGAATTGAATATTCATGAAATGATTTTTTTTTCATCGCCTAAGTACAGCATTATAAAAATGTAAATATCTCATCGATACTAGCGTACCACATAGAGCTTCACCAGAATAGTCCATTAAACACATCCGTTCACAGTCATTTGTTAATGCAGAAATTCATTTGTTTCACGCATGTGTGCCTCGACACATTTGTCAAAAAATATACAACTCCGAACAATGACAGCCGATAAGGATTTCGATAAGGACAGTATTTCCGTTTCCTCTATAATTCTTCAACGAATAGACGATAATTGCAATTATCTGAGTTCAATGGCACCCTATTTATTGTTATTTACATCGATTTAAGTACGAGATGAAACAGTAGATGATGATTCAATTTAACTTCGATTCCTTTGTTTCTGACAACAACTACGGAAAAAAGCTACTCGAACATCTGAGTGTCACGAAATCATGTGCGATTTTTGTAATTGTTCAGGTGCCATGGGCGTTATTGACTAAATAAGTAGTAATCGCTCATAATTTGGTATGCCTTAATTAACTTATAGCTCATGCTCTCTCTAATTACGACATGCTACGTTTTTGGGAGGTATCATCATTAAAACGTTAAAGATACTTACTTCTTTCTCTTTGGCAATTAATTCATTTTCGAAAGTCTGTCGATCCATATTACTATTTTCTAAATTTTCACAATTATTCGTTGTATTATTTGAAATTTGTTCTTTCAGCGTGGTCACTTCTTTCTCTGCTAACGTTGCTCTCTGAAACAATGATTCTTTTATTAATAATACGAAAAAAAGACGTCGAAATAGTTGAGTTGCATAATAAATCTCACATTCTTATATATAGTTATATCAATAATAGGAAATAATTTGGCAAAGTTCATAAGTTGAGCTGTCACTGCTTTGTGTTAACTTTATGATCACAATATTCCATTTTACAATACCTAATTGTAGCAGACAAACATTTTCTAAAAAACACTTGATAGTCCAAACATCTGTAAAAAACGTTTTTCGAAATGCTATACAGGATGTTTCATAATATATGCGCAGGACTTCAGGATGTGATAGCTCGTCCAAAAATTTGAAAAAAAGTTCCTATCAAGTTACCCTCTAAAATGCACAATTTTCGAGATATAGTCAATATCATTTGGAATTGGGTGAAGGAACAGTCCAATGATTGCATGCAAAAGCCTTCCTTTAACGGTAGAAAAGATTCGATAAACAAAAGTTGTAATTATTATAAAAAATTCTTCCACAATAGAATTCTTCATATATTTCTGTCTGTCTGGATGTCCGTCAAAAATTTTTTGTCAACACGATAACTCAAAAACGAAAATTTCAAATTTTGCTAAAAGATCCTTTGTTGTATAGATACGAACCCTAATGTTTTTCAGAGAAATCGTGTGATAAACATACCCTTTTCTGGTTTGAAAATTTCAAAAATCATAACTCCTAAATTATACATTGAATCGATTCAAAACTTTGACAGTAAATTTAGGTTAATTTAGAACTGCTTTCGCCCAAATTTCAACAAAATCGTTCACAAACAACAACAAAAACGCAAACTTAAATTTGATGAAAATATTATCAATTAGAATATTATTTAGTTGTGTAAATATAATAAAATAAATAATTTATTTCATTATCTTTACACAAATGCGATGAGTATCTGATAGAATGTGAAGCAATTATATAAAAATTATTAACCAAGTCAAATGATATCCGAAGGGTAACTTTGCCACCCACACTATTTACCTATTCTCCAAGCGGCAACACTTGTTTTATGTTCGTTTTCAACACCCTCCGATGGTTGCAAGACTTGCGAGATCTAGGAGTTTTTTTATTAAGGATTGTCCAACAACGAAACCGGATTTTTAGATTTCCTTTCCTGCGCGATATTTCTGAAATGACGGATGATGAAGGTCTTTGAAAAAATCTTCTATGTCTATGAGATTAATTAGACCTCATTTGGTTGATTTTAAACACTAATTTTTTTCACGCAGCTGTCGTTCCAATAGTTGTGATACTAACAATCTAAATAACACAAAGGATTGACATTGTTTTATTTTGGTGCACAATTATTATTTTTTTATATTATTATACATATTCATTATTATTATGAAGTTTTTGTGACCAGGAGTGGTTGTTAAGTTATAATACAAAAAATAACATTTTTGTTTGATTTTTCAAATGGTATTTCCACGATTTAATTTTACTATTCCGTCACTACTGAAAACCTTTGAACTGAATAAAATTATGCCCCCATCATTCAGTGGAACCCGACAATGTTGATAAACGATCGTGAATGAAGAAAACTGCAGTAACTTCATATTGCACATAACAGGATAAAATACATTCTTCAGACTGGCTGACTGGACTATGATTCAGTTTTTATTTCTGAATTAAACTCCTTACTCTTAACAGGAGAGACCTTGGGGAAAGGACTGGAAGAGCTACTTCCGGATGGACTTATGGAAGCCACCGCCAGCAACATTCTGGGTTTATGGCGGGCCACAAACCTTCTAGCATAGAATGGGCGCACAATGAACCCAATCCACAGGCCTGCGTACCTCTAGCGGTTACATCCCTCTCCTATAATGTGCTGACTCAATTTCCTGAAGTCAACGAAATGCGTCCAAAATAATGGGCAATTAGAACAAAGTCTAGGATTACAATTGTTCAAAATAATATACAATCAACAAACAGAAAGACATTGGGGTTTGTTTTATAGATTTTGTAAACGCATCTACTTGGAAATTCAACATGTTTCTAATGCACCCACAATTTCTAAAATAACTCGATACCACTTTGAATATTTTTGTTTGTGGCAAGATTCGAAGTAATTTGTAACATCGGAAATTTTACAATCCTCCTAATGAAGTCCCGACCGACTAAATAAATAATGCTGTACTATAAAATGCGTCAATAATTAAAACGGAGACCTGTAATATGAGTTTATTTTAGACAAACGTAGCGCAGAGTAAAAATAACAAAAATAACACCACCACCACCAACATAATGTTAATTACATTACTTTAAGTGCCGCTCGTTCTCTCAAAAAACTTGAAATTTCTATCTATTCACAGACTGTTTAGTTACAGGCACTACCAATGATTTAGAGACAGTTTCCGGCGAGTCGAAATATCTGTAGTATTAGACAGTATTTCCAGATGTGCCGAAGCAAAAAAACCTATCAAACCGAACATTCTCAATAAATAAAAACACCAGCCGCCACACATTGGAGGGAGATGAAATATATTCATTGACTACGTACATATGTTTATAATATTAATAAGGCAAGAACAAGAGAGTACTCGGGTTTAAGTTACTCGGATTTTATTTCAAGTGTATTTCTCTCTATACAGAGTCAATTATAATCAGTCATTATAATTGTTGTTTTAATTATGGAAATATCTCTGGCAAGACATATAATTATTCAATTGTTATAAAAATCATATAAATCGTATTAAGCGATCTTTTAACCACATTCGTGATTCATTTAATTTATGTGAAAACTAATGAACAGCCAACGCAAACGCAAAATTTGTAATTAGTGGTCATTTTACGAAAAATGAGGCGATGTTCGTAAAAATTTGATAGAGGTTGGGGAGGTGGAAAAAGTTGTTTCTTGTGATAAGAGTAATGATATTCCAGAATTTCTACAAGAAATATTTGGTGCAACCATCCCAACAATCCCAAAAACTGGTTTCTGGCCCTTTTTTAGGTCAGTTTTGAAGTTTAAATTTTTTTCAACCCCTTAGACTTCTGACTAAGGTTTGGGAGTTGGACCCTTTTATTATCCATGTTCAAGAAAGCTTCGGTTCAAATTTGGAGTGTTTGCAATCATTACTTCCCCTACAATAGATATATATATATATATATATATATATATATATATATATATATATATATATATATATATATATATATATATATATATATATTTGTATGCTTTCTTGGTATATTGGTTCGTATATATACTGAAAATAAAATGAAATAAAAATTCTTTTTGACGTTTATTGCCTTTATAAAAATGTGAATTAGTGTTTCCATGTAATTTAGAAAAGAATAGATGATTTCGATTAATGAAATGCGTCTGCAGCCGACTTGTGTTTTAAGATCCAATTAAAACATTGTCGAAACGTCAAACAGAATTTTTATTTCATTATCAGTATATATACGAACCAATATACCAAGAAAGCATACAAATATTACAAATGGTTCAAGAATATCAATAAAAGAATATATATGTATATATATATATATTTGTATGTTTTCTTGGTATATTGGTTCGTATATATACTGATAATGAAATAAAAATTCTGTTTGACGTTTCGACAATGTTTATTGCCTTTATCAAAATTGTTAATTGAATTAGTGTTTCCACGTAATTTAGAAAAGAATAGATGATTTCGATTAATGAAATGCGTCTGCAACAATACAAAAATTTTAAATATTGGAACAAACGACAACAAACGTTTGATATTAGAATCTATTCAAATTAAAAAGAACAATTGTGTAAATGACAAAATAGATTCCAATCTTTCGAAACTGTACAATAATCTAATTCAAACTTAACAAAATTTTATTAATTTGAAGTGCCACTTTCCATTTGTCTATTTAAAATTCAACCTAAAAAAGATGAAGTATTATTTAACTATGACACTATAGAGTAACAATTTTGAGGTTAAATTCCATAGAATTATCTTAAACTTGAATAGTTGATTATGATAGATCTGAAATGCTTATCATAGAATAACTAATTCATACAATAATTCATAGATATTTATAATTGTACAATCTTGGAATGTCTTGTATTTAATCAAATTCAATCTATTTCAAATTGTAGTTAGCCATACATTACTCTTTCACACACAACCGATCCAATGTTTTCTGCAGTTTTAGTTGGATCTTAAAACACAAGTCGGCTGCAGACGCATTTCATTAATCGAAATCATCTATTCTTTTCTAAATTACATGGAAACACTAATTCAATTAACAATTTTGATAAAGGCAATAAACATTGTCGAAACGTCAAACAGAATTTTTGTTTCATTATCAGTATATATACGAACCAATATACCAAGAAAACATACAAATATTACAAATGGTTCAAGAATATCAACAAAAGAATATATATATAACGTTTTTCGGGGTAAAAATTAAAATTGGGCTATTTTGATCAAATCTTCACCAAATTGGATGAAATTTGGTGTCAAAGTAGATCATGGTGACCATAATAAGTGATCCAAAGATGAAGTTAAAATTTCCGATAGTTTTGATAAAAATCCAAATTTGGGAGATTTGGCCCAAATTTTGAAGATGCCCCCAATTACGGCAAACAAATCGCTAAGTACTCTTTTTGGGCTCAAATTGAAGGTTATTTTATATAGTTTGACGTGGTATAACTTGTTTTATAAGATCAGCCCATTTCTTGGCCATTTACGGCATATATATATGCGCGCGCAGATTTCCAAGCTTTATTGTATTATAATAGGATTTTATCACTATAATATTGTTCTTAGAGTATAGACATGGCTTTTTTTGCATATATATGTGAGAAAACATATACACTATTTATTTGAGGTCCGCTTGTGACATAGTGAAATTTTTTTTACTACACGTATTAATTATTATAGAATATATAGGTATATACAACATTACCTGCGCTTTTTCTAATTCAAGACGCGACAAAAATTTACTTCTGATGATGTGGACCACGCCTACTGATATTATCAGATAAAAATTAGCTAGCTGCTGCAGCAGTTTGTCGATTACAACAAGCAGAAAAAGAAAATACCAATAATAGAGTCCAAAAATCATACATATAATGATAAACATAATAACTATCTAGCCGCAGTGATACAATATTTGATCGCCGAAGTTTTGGAATTAGCCGATAACGCAGCCCGGGACAATAAAAAAACAAGAATCATCCCCCGTCATCTGCAATTGTCCATCCGCAAAGACGAAGAATTGAACAAGCTATTGTCAGGTGTGACAATCGCTCAAATCGGAGTCTTGCCTAACATTCAAGCAATATTGCTGCCCAAGAAAACCGAAAAGAAAGCATAAATCAACTCGTACAACGAGAGTATCATCGGCCCTTCTCAGGGCCACAAATAGTACTGAACGAAAATCCTAGAACCGACTGTCTATGTACCCTACAACAGTAAAACAAGCAGAAAAAGAAAATACCAATAACGGAGTCAAAAAATCATACATATAATAATCAATATAATAACTAATTACATATTACAGATAAAGAATATAGTACTGTTTTTTTTTAATAACTAACCTATATATATTTATTCATCTACCTGATCTCCAATTGAACTTTCATTATTACCTCATAGTTATTTTTTTTTTGAATATTTTTAAGTTAATTTGATGAGATTATTGAATTTAATAACGTAGAAATTATTAACAGCCGATTAAAATTATAGATTAGACATTATTAGATCGGAAAATCGGACATTCTCTTAAAACAGAAAAATACAAAAAAAAAATCATAAGATACACAATATTTGTACCTGTCATTGTTTTATAAGAATAATTTTTATCTCATAATATTGGTAGGCGTGGTCCACATCATCAGAAGTAACTTTTTGTCGCGTCTTGAATTAGAAAAAGCGCAAGTGATGTTGTATATACCTATATATTCTATAATAATTAATACGTGTAGTAAAAAAAATTTCTCTATGTCACAAGCGGACCTCAAATAGATAATGTATATATTTTCTCACATACGTATGCAAAAGAAGCCATATCTACACTCCAAGAACAATATTATAGTGATAAAATCCTATTATAATACAATAAAGCTTGGAAATCTGCGCGCGCATATATATATGCCGTAAATGGCCAAGAAATGGGCTGATCTTATAAAACAAGTTATACCACGTCAAACTATATAAAATAACCTTCAATTTGAGCCCAGAAAGAGTACTTAGCGATTTGTTTGCCGTAATTGGGGCCATCTTCAAAATTTGGGCCAAATCTCCCAAATTTGGATTTTTATCAAAACTATTGTAAATTTTAACTTCATCTTTGGATCACTTATTATGGTCACCATGATCTACTTTGACACCAAATTTCATCCAAAAACGTATATATATATATATATATATATATATATATATATATATATATATATATATATATATATATATATATATATATATATATATATATGTATATATATTCTAGGGGAAGTAATGATTGCAAACACTCCAAATTTGAACCGAAGCTTCCTCAAACATGGACAATAAAAGGGTCCAGCTCCCAAACCTTAGTCAGAAGTCTAAGGGGTTGAAAAAAATCAAAACTTCAAAACTGACCTAAAAAAAGGCCCAGAAACCAGTTTTTGGGATTTTTGGGATGGTTGCACCAAATATTTCTTGTAGAAATTCTGGAATATCATTACTCTTATCACAAGAAACAACTTTTTCCACCTGCCCAACCTCTATCAAATTTTTACGAACCTCGCCTCATTTTTCCGTAGAATGACTCCATTAAATGTGAAGTGTGTTCCGGGAATACGAGGGGAGCGTCAACATATTCTCGGTTGGACATAGATCCAGGTATTGTGACGGGTCAAATTATTGATAGCACACAAACAAATATCGAAGACTTCACACTATGGATACAAGTACACACTTCAACACCATAAATAAGAAATAAACATGATTATCCACTAAAAATATTGTTAAAGCACTGAGGAACTTTTAGCTACCAAGTAGCTATCATCAGAGTAAACTTAATTACAATACAAAATGTGCATGTTCCAATACTATTTGAAATTAGTAGGAAGCTAAATCTGAATTCAATGTTTTATCCCTTACACATTTCTATCCCTTTTAAACTACCTAGATATTTGTCATTGCGGTTTCAAGAGTTCAAGAAATTTAGCAGCTTCCAAGCCGCACCAAGTTTGTCTGTGAAAAATTCTTTGGAATTGAAAGACTTCAAACTTGAACCTGGTGATACTCTCGTTTTATTTGATGTTTTTTAACTATTTACAAATAGCCCAATCCCTGAGTCGATAAAGATTCTGAAGAAATATCTTTCAAATATTAATATCTCCGATAGAAACTGAATCCTTACATCTTTATGTGTGGAGCAAAATTATTTCACTTTTAACAAAAATTACTATAAACAAAGAAGCGGATGTGCAATGGGCTATCCACTCTCTCCTTTTTAGCCAATATTTTCCTTAGCGAATTTGAAACCTCCTCAAATTCAAAATTGAATCAGTTTCCAAAGGTTTGGTATAGATATGTTGGCTACATTTTCGTGCTTACAAGTAAAGATTTTGATTAACATGGCTTTTTGAACATGCTTAATAGCCAGATTTTTTTTATGTAGGTACCATACTTGGTAGATATTTGTAGACGAGATTGTTAGCCGGGGAAGTCCCATTTTATCTACTTATTAAAACACGAGATTCATAGTGGCTCAGTAGGTGAATAGTAAGCAGTTGTGATAGGGAAGTGTACATACAACATAAATACATTGTACTACTTACATATTTAAGGACTACTGTTGCCAAACGAATTGCCATTTGATAAGGCATCTGATGAAATACTAGATCATACTGAGCCTACCGAATCAGTAATACTGACGAAGCTGAAATTTTTGATCCAGAGATGGCAAAATGATTGTGACTTTGATGACATTCAAACTCTTAAAAAATTGTGTGAAAAAGCTATCATACTTTCCACTAAACAAACTTTTAGACTAAACAAGACTATTGGAGTTTTTTAACCGAAAATAATTGTGAGTTGTATGTATGTACATATAGGTAGACGTTCAAACAAACATAGAGAATGTTTTGCAATATTATATAGATTATTGCAACTTTCGGGTATATTCGATTTTAAATTAGTTCATGTATATTAACATGAATGATTTTTCACGAGACACATGATAACATTGTCACAAAATTTGATGGAAGGTTCAATGGGAGGTGGCGCCACTGTCGTGAATAAACGGGGTGAATGAATCGTTGGCGCAAATCGTAAGGGGGTATCAGAAGAAATGACGTCTGATTTCAAATTATCTTTAATTCGATTTAGTCGGAAAACGTTACAGAGAGAAGCTGAAAATCTAATAATAAACTATCTCAAGAGTTGCAATTAATGAAGTAATACCGGAATATTTCAATATAAATTCCACTCGATTATTTGTCACGCTTCGAAAATTATTCAAGATTTCGATTAAGCAACACGCTTTGAATCTATCAAGAGTGTATATTTTAACATCGGTTTTGTTTCTAAACAAATATACTTAAAGTTTCGGGTACGTACAATTCGTCGATAGAGACGTCGAATTGATTAATTAGTCGTGAGATTCATCAAAGTTATTAGTAAATAACGGATAATTTCGTGTTGCTCTTCATGGAGTGACGTAATATCCGTTCGAAACATCGGAATTTAGACAGTTATTTATTAACTATACAGGTTGTCCGGAAGTAACTTCAGGATCTAATTCTTCGGATGATTTTCAGAAAAAATAAAGCAAGAGTAGAAAAATGCGTTCCCCACAAAGAGGAATCCTGGAAATCGATTTAAGTTTGATATGAAATTATGAAATTCAACAATATTAATTTTTATTAGGAATGTCTAAAAGTAGAAAATACCTTTTCCTTATTTGATTTTTCCATAATTTTACATACAAAATCATTTCTTGACAAATTAAGTCATCTTCTTTTGTTTCGATTGGACGCACCATTTATCTGATTTGAATCCATCCTTAGCGCTGAAACATTGATTCTTTTTTCAGGATTGCGATAATTTTTTGATATAAAATTCAGGGTATGGCATGATTATTAATAAATGCTATTTTTGGACAGTATTAAGCAAACTGGATGTTAATCATAGGCTTGTATTCTTATTTTGGTCATTTTACTTGATGATTCTTTAATATGACTCCCTAGGTAAATTTACACTAGAAAGGTCATCCTTGTGATTTGCAGTAAGACTCAACGTGAGATGTAGAAACGGGTCTAAAAGATTCGATTTATATGTTCTTTATGTGTTGTTTTTAATAGTTTAATGTGTTCTCCTAGGATTGAGTGACATATTTCTATAATGCCATTCGATTCAGGATGATTGGAGGTTGAGAAGTGAATTTTGATTTCAGGAGTTTCTTATAATTCTTTAACTATATGATTATATGATTCCATCCCTTGGTCGGAATTGAGGTTGGAGTTCCATAATAAGAAAAGTGATGTAGTATTCCATTTGAGATGTCTGCTGCATTTTTTGATATCACTTCTATAGGTCGCCCTGACGAAGGACGTTCAGTTCGTTTTTGGAAGAAACAAAAGTGCACCAAATTTGAAGTCCAAGGTTATACCAATACAGAAATGGCTGATATGTATTTCTATTACGGGAAAGTTTTATAGACAATGCAGCTGAAGAGAGTGTATCAAAAGAGCTTAGCATTCCGCCGTGCCAAAAAAACTCCACGCGTTTGCATAAAAGATTGAGTGAAACTGGAACTTTGAAAAACAGGTAAAATGATTGGGGGAGACCACGTTCCAATAGCACTTCGAGAGTGGGAGAGATAATTCTCGGCAGAAGCCTCCCCTACTGCGCCCACGCTATCAAATTAAAAATGGATTAAGGTTGTTTTGAAGATGACCGGAAAGAAAATAATTCCAATTGAGTTTTCGAAGAAAAAGGATAAATGGAGAAAATTAGATTATACTGGGTTCTCCTAATAGACTACCCATTTTATATTATTAATAAATTCCCTATGAGATAACTAAATAGGTGGTTCTCTGTGGGATTATCATCCGGCGTCAGTTTAATAACAACAATAGGGGTCACGCGCCAAATCGTAAAACTGTTAAGTTATGGGTTCGTCATTGGCGTGAAAATGGTTCTGTACAAAATTTGAAGGAGCCTGGACGTCGAAGAACAGTTCGTACACCAGAAAATATTGAACGAGTTAGAATTGCGTTTACGAGAAGTCCTAAAAGTCTGCTATTTGACAAACCCTTATCCTAGGAATATCGAAGGGAAGCTTAGATCGAATTCTTCAAAGGGATTTAAAATTTCATTCCTAAAAATACCAAATGGCACAGCACCTTAGCAATCAAGATAAAGAAGCAAGGTTATCATTTTGTCAAGAATTTTTGGATTTACATCAAGGAGCAATTCACAGTCTCCTAATGACCGACGAAGCAAATTTTTATTTGAACGGCATGATCAATAAACAGAATTTTAGATACTGGTCAAATGAACATCCTCGTGAAATCTTTACACAGAACCTCCATAATTCAAAAGTTGTTGTGTAGTGTGGAGTAAGATCTTTTGGTATTATTGGCCCTTATTTTTTTGATGATGAAAATGACCGCGCTATAACAGTAACATACGAGCGCTACGTTAATATGCTAGAGACATTTCTCATTCCAGAATTAAATAGACGAGGATTACTAAACAATGCCTTACTATTCCAACAAGATGGGGCAACAGCTCATACCGCCAGAAACTCAATGAGGGTCCTGCGAGAAATGTCTAATGGCCGACTCATTTTTCGATTCGGAGATTTGCCTTGGCCTTCGAGGTCCCCCGACTTAACGTCACCCGATTTTTTCCTGTGAGGATATTTAAAAGCCAAAGAGTTTGCGAGTCGTCCAGGTACAATCGAGGAACTCAAAGTCAAAATTCGTGAAGAAGTTGAAGGAATAGACGAAGGTTTGCTACGCCGTGTAATGAACTACTTTTTATCTAATATTGAAAAATGTGTTGAAGTTGGTGGAGGTCATTTAGAAGACGTGATTTTTAAAAGTTAGAATTAAATTAACTAAATCTTTATAAGAGTTAGCTGTAATTTAGTAAAATAAAAAGTTTGTTTTGTCAACTAAAAAAAGTTAATTCAAATATTAAAATGGGTAGTCTATTATGGGGAATCCTGTATAATGAATGGACACGGCACGATTCATCAGGTTATTTGATATCAGATATTCGAAGAACATCGTGTGAGCCAGCAGTGGAATGTTGGGAGAGGAGATAGGCATTCGTATTTTTCTTGAAAGTTTGGAGATTTGGTTCATCTGATGGTGGATACTTGGTAGCTGAAAGATCCTTAGTAGTTCAATAATATTTCTAGTGGATAAGGGTGATTATTTCGTTGTGAACTCTTTTAGTGTATTTGTTTGATTCCCAATGTTAGGTAATTTAAACACTAGATGGCCCATGTCTTCATTTAAAAAAGTTAATCATGACTTCCAGTGGAAATATGATAATTAATACTATAATATAGAAAGAGAGGTCTGAATGTCCTGCTGATAAATGCCTGAACATGATACTTCCTTTCCTATCTTCTTATCTCTCTACAGAGGAAAGGGAAAATTGACTCACTTAGTTAATTAGAAAATGTAATTACTAATAAAGCTATTGGTTTCTTTAAGCTGGATTGCCTTTCGAAAACTTTTCAGTAATTACACAGTGAGAGATGGATAATTTGGCGTTTGAAAAAATCATCGACATAAAAATCCGGTTGGTGGTTCGGCGACGGTGTTTATTTTCAGCGTCCTTTTTGTCGTTAAAACGGGATTACGTTTCAACCGAATCACTTGAGAACTTCGCCACACAGCCAATCGCGTTTAATTTATTTGAAATAAAGTGAACTTTTCGTAATTTTATCCGCTCATCGTTTCGCGACACAACAACACAGATTCGGAGGAGAAATCAAGGGAAACTTATATATTTCTCACGAAAATTGCTACTTTACTTTCTTTCATACCATCAGTGGAAAGAAGTATGACGGCAACAACAATCGAAATCGAGTTGATTTTTAGGATCCACGAATCGAAAGTTTTTAAAATAGGTCTGCGTGTGTTATTTCAAACTAAGTTTTTCTCTGTTGGTTATACCATGAAATGTTTTGTCTTCCGTAGTGCTGAATATTTCATCCAAAACTTGTTGTAGTTTATAAAAAATAACCATTAAAAGTTTCAAGAAGAAATCCAGAACCCTGGGAATTCTTCGTTCTCTTACTTTTCTTTGTCGTTGTCGTGATCATAATTTAATTCCCCATTCCCTTGAACTGTCCCATGCCATAAATTCACATTCATCCAAAAACAAATTTAAACGCGCTAGTTTAGCTTTGATTCGGGAACGAATTAAGTGTACTAGACGCGAGAATAATTCCATCAATATAACCTCCTCAGGACTTCACCTTGAACTTTCAAATAACCTTCCAGCATCAGCTTGGTTGATTCTCGACCGAACTACTCATGATCAAGCCGATCAAATCCGTACCCTCAATTCCAAACGTCATATTCAAAAATTCAATAAGTTTCTTGTCTTCCCACGCCCTCAGGGTCAACCTTCCAGATCAACCCCTCCTGTAAAAACTGTGGTTAATCTATCTTCACATACCCATTCCGAAGCAGAACAATGAGTTCTATCTAAAGGTCCTAATACCGTTTTCTCCCCCAAAAATATTCCCACGAAATCCATAATTTCTGCTGTAGAAGCATCCCTACATAAGGTTCTTCATCTCGCAGCAGATGAAATTCGTTTCGAAACTGCTAAAATTCTCCGTCATTCCAACATTCCTAAATCAAATTGCCCTAAACCTTTAATCCAATGATGATGGCTAGTTGGTAGCTGATAAATGTCCTCAATACTTTAAGAGTATTTTTAGTGGATAAGGCTGAATATTTCTTATTTATAGCCGTATTGAACAGTCTAAATATCTGACAGATAGCAGAGGACATCGACTGGATATCCTACATGTAATTGGATGCTTATAACAGGTGAAGTAAGATGCAGTTTCTCAACAAAAAAAAACTATTGTTTTGTCATGATGTGTTGAAAATACTGTATGTAAATAAAAATAAGTGCAACATAATAAACCTCGAGCGAAAATGAACTCGATTTATTCTCACGAAGGGCTCGCGAGTACCTAGATGCAAGGAGGGTGGTTAAATATTGAAACCATGATTAGATTCTTCCATTTCCCGCTCGCATACATAAGAATCATTATTACTTTGTATCAGCAGCGTTATACTGATATCATAAAACAGTGTCTGAGTTTGAATTAAAAATCAAAATATATTGCCCTACGTATAGCCCTCTGCCGGTTTTAATAAGCTGACAATACAGAGGCGTGCTCGATAACAGCTTTACGATCGTCATCGATGGAGGATTTTCTCTCTTTAATATGAAACTTCTTGTAGCATTGGATATTTCCAAAGCATTTGACCGAGTCTGGCATCAAAGCCTTCTTGGGAAACATCCGTCATATGGTTTGCAGCCCACTATCGAGTTTTCACTCCATGCGGTGTTTGAAGGAGTATCCTTCGATACAATTGTTACCAACGCTGGTGTTCCACAGGTATCTGCCTTGGCACCAAGTTTGTTTCTGCTCCATATAAATGATCTGCTGGAAGTGGCCAACTGTCCCGTCCTCAGCTTTACATAAGATGGTACACTCCATACTGCTTTCTCATCTAGAGCCTCTATACTATCCAATGAAGCCAAAGGAGCGAGACAGAAACAGGTTGACGCAATTAATGTAGATCTGGCAATGATTTTGAAATGGGGATCTGATAATGTAGTAGAGTTTAATGCAACCAAAACTCAAGCTTGCGTCTTCTCCAACAAGGCGGATCCCACAATTTCTAATCCTATGGAGCAGCACACTCATGGGAACCACGTGAGGCCCATTGCGAAAACAGCTTCTCAAAAACTTGATTTTCTATTCCGTCTCAAGGGCTACTTCACATCCCAGCAGCTCCTCATAATCTACAAAGCACAAAATCGACCTGTCCTGTTCCACTCTCAAACATACGCTGAAGGTCTTGGATTTTAACCAGAAGAACTATTGGTTTCATTGATGATATTACACTTGAGTTCGTTGACCTCTCCCTTTTCTATAGATATTTCCATGGTCGTGCTTCATCAGTAATCTCGTCTGTTGTTCCAGCACAAGAGATTCGAGATAGGGGAACTAGACGAGCTCAAACTAGTCATCCCTTCATTGTCAAACTCGACACTTTTCGAACTTCTTCTTACCAGACATTATTTTTCTATCGAACAGCCAACTTGTGAAACTCTTTACCTAGTGAGGTATTTTCCTATGACTATAACGTCCAAACCTCGAAGAAAATTCTAACATTCTTCCAACATTCCCTCTCGTGATGGAAACGTCCAATAAAACATCTTCCTGTCTGACCTATAGATATATGACAAAGCCGAATAATATAATAATGATTATTGACCCAGGTATGAATTACATGTGAATTCTTGGGAAATAGGTCACTGTCTGATCTGAATAAATGACAAAGCAGTAATCACAGCTCAGCTTATAAACTCCTAACTTTACCAAATAATTTCCAATTATTGACAAACGTAAAACATTACAGGTTCTCCTCTAGTATAGTCAAAGTATAAAAAAGGACCTTATACTCACACCAAATCTGTTAATTTTGCAGGCCAATGCAATATATTCTAGTATATAGTAGCCTCGACATGTTTTGGCGCATCGAACTCCTAAATCGCCAAACTACAGACAGAATTGCAGTCATCAGTCAATTTGGAGGATTACCTTCAGATATGGAAACATATCAACAGAACTAAGAGTTTGGTATTCTTTGTGGTTTGTTTGAATTTCCGTTGCGGTTAGATTTCAACAGCCTTCAGTTATTTTGATAACGTATTACGTATTGGGAATATAATTTGATAAGTACCCATTCCATGTGATAAAAGTATTCTTCATATCTAGCTAAGCCTTTGATTTACATACACGATTATTGAACATAGTGCCGATATTGACGTACTCTAGCACTCCATTGTTTTTGAAAGGAAGTACGCTTCAGTGATTTGAAAAACTTGTATCGTAAGTGGCAAAATACACTGTCTCAGTATACTTCTTTCAATGATTATATACGACAGAGTAAAATATAATTTTCCCACACTATTTTAAATTACAGCTTTAAAAAGAAGAAAGCACCGTCGAGTGCGTCAGTAACGCCACGCCACTGGTCGTATAGACGCCCCGGCGGTGGATGAAGCGATGCTATTGTTTTTATAATAACATTGAGATATTACTCTATGCGGTATAGAAAGATGGCTATGAACATATTTCACGTAATAAGAAGGCTGGGGCGCGAAAAATTGAACATCTTGAATAATAAGATGGCCGTGGAATGCTGAATACGTAACAGTTGAATAACGCAATCTTATTATTACTCACTGCTTTTTTATGTTCGTATGTCGTTCGATGTCGTAAATATAACGTTTTGAATTTCTTTATTATACGTTTCATTGTTTTATTTAGATGCTGAAAACCGTATATTATGAATACCTATTATAATACGAGGAATTCAGGTGCTATTTGAGAAATCAACTTGACAAGTTAGATAACATCTTAAACTTATTCTGTGTATGTATGGGTGATTGATATGGCTACCTTACCATAGTTTCGTTTTATCATTTTCATATTAAGATACAGTGGGTTTTCTCTATTCACATTGAAATTTAACTTTTCGGTTGTTTCTTTGACGCAATATTCAAGAAAACCAGCATTTCAGATAACTTCTTTCATTTTTGAGTTCAATGAATTTCAGGCATATCAAATCTCTCTCTCTCTCTCTCTCTCTCTCTCTCTCTCTCTCTCTCTCTCTCTTTTTCTCTTTCTCTCAGAAGTCTTCAGAACTCGGGAGAACTTGGTTTGCAGACCAACATATTTTCTTGGTGACAATATCAGAAAAAAGTCAAAGAAAAGGCATTATTTCTCTAAACCAAGATATTTGACAATAATGGTTACTGAAAAAAACATAGAATTTTTATTTTCCTTGGCTCACCAAGTAAAATGATACATATGTGGCCTGTTGGTAATAAATGAAAATAATAGTAATATCAGAAGTGGATCCCCATTAAGGTTAAATCCATATTGAAAGCGAACAAATGGGAATGTCCATTAAACAATTGCATCCGCCATTAACATGAGATAATAAAGTTAATAGTTAAAACCTCGATCGAAAATTGGATAGTCTCGGAGAAATAAAACTATCGGAACTTCCACAGTGCACCAGATCTGCGTTTATTCCATTACGACGACTTTCCTTTAATACAAAACGAAGTTATGGCATTCTCTCTTGCTGGCGCAAATATCGAGTAGGCGAGCGACTGAGAAACAAAGTAGCATCGCAAAAGTAACGCGCTGCCTCGTACGGCATCTGACTGGAGTAATTCTATCTGTTAATTTTATTAATCCCCGCCAGAGTCGCTGTGTGTATGTGTCGTCTCTTGTTTTTGATTTACATGGTACACTGCGTCTCGCTCTAACTTCCAGTAAATCGCGGGCCCGAAGGGAAGTTTTGTATCCCGTCCGTTCATAAGCTTCTCAGATCCTAGAGAGAGAAACAGCCGGGTGTATCAAAAGGAATGGGTTTCAGAAGCTTTGGAAAGTACTGCACTGGATGATTTATGTATGAGTAATATTATCATTCGGATGATGAGAGTGGAAAAAGTGATCGTATCCGATGGATTTGGTTGAAAATGGTTCAATATTCATTTTTCTACACTGTTTCCACTGACTCAAATTAGGGTTGATTTGTGTTTGGTCATTCATTGTTTAACTCTCAGAGTTTTGTGCAACGTAACAGTTCCAATGGCTCTTTCATAGGAGATCACAAACCTCTAGGGAACAATATTTTATTTCTTTTCTCTATATATCAACTAACTGAAAGGAAAACCTATTATGTTTGTGTAAGCTATAGGTTATAGGCATCAAGAAAGAACTCATCATAATCATCCTCATTTCAGGGCAGGGGTAGACCCCTTGAGGCATGTGATCCGGCGAATTGGGCTCATTGTGCGCTCGGCAATCAGTATCCTCTTATATTCTAGCAAGTTTGTGGACCGCCAGAAACCCAGAATATTTCTAACGCTGATTTCCGCAAGTCCCTCCGGAAGTAGCTTTGCTTCGCCGAAGTAGATACCTGAGGGATGCCAAAGCTGGGAATTCCAACAGGATGTGAGGAGCAGTTTCTTCCACCTCTCGACATTTTCAACACAAGGGGTCGTCTACAATGCCGTTAAAATGTAGGTGACCCGGAAGGATTCCTGTAACTTTCCTAAGGTCCCTCCCCCCCTCTCAACTAGTCTGTGCCCTAGGACCTAGGACCCACATACTTGAACTATGTTAGCCCTGACGAAAATCGACAAGTGATATTCTGCACCCGTTGACAAACTTCGATGCGACTTTAGGGGATTTAAGAGGAAAAAAAATTAAGTCCGGTTCAAAGAAGTTTGGCAAGTTTCCAGCTTGAGTTTGTCTGTTCTGCCCATCTGGTGTCGCTCCTGCTGGGAAAACGTGATCACGGAAAATCTATGAAAAATGTAGACTAGGTGCTCTGACGTGGGGTTGTTTAAACATGTCATGTACTCTATACAGGGTGATAGCTTTTAGGGAGACCAAAAGTCATAAAAACTGGAATAAAAAATCCTGATCCGCATTTATAAAAAAGATGGTTTCAAAAAGACGAAACAGTCATTTGTTTTAGAATGTCTTTTTCAAATGACGACAGAAAAAAAAATAATGGTATTATGAAATTTCGATTTTTCCGAATATCTCCGAAAGTATTTGACATCCTTCATTTCCTAATACGACATTTTATTAAGCATCAAATTGAGCAAATTTGCCATGATTTAACATAGTGATGAGGCTTGAATTTTAGCCACCCGTACTTAGAGGCATCTGGATCCATGTATCAAGCTTTATAGGTGGAAGATTGCATCACGAAAGCTCTTGGGAAGAGAATGTTAGATTATCAATACGATGACCAATTTTTTTTCTGGTACACCATTTATATTAATTCTCAAAATGTTTTAGGCACTATTATTGAGTCACCCTTTCAGATGCAAACGTTGGCAGTTGAGAAACTAGACATATCATTACCAATAGATACAACAGATGTAACTTTCACGGCCAAAGTAACATTATCTAAAAGTTGCGAACATATTGAGCCGGTAATGTGAGAGAGTGAAGAAGTGACAGGAATCCTGTGGCTCATTCACACGAGTCTTTCGAACGGCGTTCACGAGATCTGGGGACGTAAATTAACCAACGTTTCTCGAAATAAGCCTCGAATAAGAATTTTAAAAATATCCAATTAACAGGAAATGAAACAAAAGAGGGGCACAAACTTCTTTTCATCCGTCGCGTCACATTTAACACTAGCATCTGACAGATGTTAAGAACTAATTTCAAAGGACTAAACGTTTGGAGTTTGACATTCAACGAAATTGTTCATTAAATAAAAAGTATAGTGGGTGTGTGTATATGGCTTTTGTTCACGGGTAAATTTGACGTGCTTTATTAATCAATGAACCGATTTACATATTATAAACGTACTACTGTCATTCGATACTTTCTTGTTTTTAATTGTTTGACGCTATACGCATTGTTTTGTTTTCTCCAGGTCGTGTCGTTGTGAAAAAATGCGAACGCAGATTAGGTTTCTTCCCATTTGATATTAGGGTTCGCCATAAACAATTTAATCGTGATTCATTCTTATTATTGTTGGAATCGAATTGCGTATCGATTAATTTATAAGCAAATTTTGTTTGCATCTTCGTATTATTTTCGATACGATTTGTAAGTCATCGTACTGGGAATTGTTACAATTTTATTTTTATGATCGTTCGAAATCGGAATTGTTATTCCATAATCTTTGTTGGATACACTCTTTCCGGCACGATTACAGTAAATTTAACTGCTTTTGATAGTTTATACCGCAGGTCAGTGTATTCAACTCAACATTATGAACAATGTTGTTGTCCTTACGACCTTACATTTCCGATATTATATGGAAAAACTAATCAAGTTGGCGTAGATATGAAATAATTTTTATCAGTTCAAATATAGTTAAGCATACATTTTGGAGAGAAAGATTTAAAAAAGAGGTTATCAGTCCAGTCATCTCCGAATTGTTTGAACCGCCAGTAATTCTTATCAAACGTTGGGAAGACTTAGGGAATGGAAGAAAATGAATTTTCAACCCGGTTCCAGTGTGCGCGTTTTCCCATTCATCCTCTGGGGTAAAAATTTGACATTTGAAATGACCTGGAACGAATAGAATATGAATTCTAAGCAAAAAAGGTTCCCTAAACTTTTCTCCATCTTTTCTGAGTTATTTGCTGTTGAAGTTTTCGCAAATAACTCGGCAACCTTGGATTTTATCGGAAAATGTGTCACGGTAAAAATTGACGGCAATGGAACAAACGATTTGGTTGTCACATAATATCTCTGTAGGAGCAATATTGACAGAGTTATAGTTCGCCTGAGTTCCCCTAAAACTGAAATTAAAGCATTCAAACTAGTCCAGTCAATAAGCGGGGAAATTTGGCCGACTTTCTAAGAAAAAACATGATTGCATGATGTTCTATGGCCCACGTAGGTCATTCGTGACTAGCAAGGTAAACTCCGACGGTCTGCCATTAAGCGCTAAAGTAACCCTTTTTTCACCCCCTTTCTTAAGATACTTTTTGATTTACAAAAAATGAGAATTAAGCCGCCTTCAAAATGGATACCAAGAAGTTTTTTGGGTCGCTGAAGACGATTTCCGGGTCATTTTCCCGGAAAACTCATTCAATGAGAGGAAAATCAGGGAAATTTCGTAATTTTCATACAAAATTGCTCATTTGCCACGTGATTATCGTTTTATACATGAAAGATGTTGGCAGTCGCGTATTTCGATCCAAAGTAGACCAAAACTAGGAAAATTTGCGGGAAACAGTGATAAACCTGAAAAGAAAATCTTTCCACGTCATTGAAATTATCACGCGATTTTTTTTAATGTAATTTTTTGAGTGATTTTGTTGATGCGCATCGAAAACACAAATTAAATTAAATTAAAATTAAATTAAATTGCAAAAATTAAAACTAATGGCAAAAAAAACAATTGTTTGAAAATTGCGGAAATCAAAGGAAATTTCAAGGAGAAACTCTCTAACGTCATTGAAATTATCATTATTCACAGGAAAACAGACTGTCGGTTCGATTTGTTTTTGAAAAGTTCCTCTTTCACAGAGACGTTGGTGAAGACGTGTGATGAGGTATCACGAGCTGAGTTATACATCTCTGCATAGAGCCAAGTCTAGCTTCCAAAGAATTTCCATTCGCATGACCATACATAAAATGCATATCAGCGTTAGTGTAATTATTCATATTGAAGATTTAAAAGGCACAATTGAACTACGACATAAAAAAAAAAACAAAAAAACCTCCTACTAGATTTTAGATTCCATTTACAGAAGATATACCCCCCCCCCCTTGATGCACGAAGTCGTATTTTATTTTTTTATTAAGAACCCCTATTGCTTTTACGGAAACAACACAAGAGTTATAAAAGTTTTGCAATAAATCGTTCTTTCCAACATATAAATTAAGAAATGATGTTTTGTTAAAAATATCTGGTAAAAAAAGGTATAGTGGTTGCATGTTACACCCCTTTAAAAGACACAACAAAATTAAAAAATATTCATAGGTAGTTTTTTTTATTGGTAGAACACGTCCATAAAATAATGTCACTTGTTTAACTCTTCAGCAATTTCAAGAAGAAAAAAAAAACAATTCAAATTACTTGTGAAATAGAAGTGAACGAAACCATAAATTTCCTAGATATGAACATTAGGCATGATGCAGATGGAAAAATATAAACTTCGTGGTTTACTAAAGAAGTTTGGTCTCAACGTTATCTTCTCTTCAATTCCGTTGCACCAACAAGTTATAAAAAAAAGTGTTATAAACAGCCTTACGGATTGCAAGGTTAGATTGTCCCACCCAGAGGACCGTCCCAAAAATTTAAAAATTGTTCGTAATACACAGGAAATGAATGGCTACCCAAAATTACCATTTCTCAATCACATCATTAAAGAAAGAATAAACAAAATTTATAATGGAACCTCATATATCAATAACATAAACAGTAATACAGATAATTTGATCTGCATGTTATTACTATACATTCCGGAGACCTCAGAGAAAATGAGGAAATGTTCAAAAAAGTAAGATATAAACTTTGCGCGTAAACCTACTAACTGTGTTAGGAAATATTTTTTAAATCTAAAACCTTTAATACCTAAAGATAAACAAACCCACAAAGTATACAATTTAAATTGTTTAGATTGCGATGGGACTCATACAGAAATCTTTTAGCAATATTTACAAAAAAAAATGTATGGCCATAAGTATAGTACAAGAAACAAAAACTTAGAAAATTCCACCGCCCTTACCGTTTTGATTACAAAAATGTTAATAAGCCAACTGAGGAAATCAATTATTATAAAAGATCTGTTCTGGAAATGATTCACATATAAGGTGACTTCAAGTCTGTAAGTCATAGAACAGACATTCAGTCATTAAGTCAGATTTATACTAATTTAATTAATTAAAACCCTTGCATAAAAGGATATTGTAAGTTTAATAATTGGATTTTATAAAAAACACTTTGAAGGGTTGGAATTTTAAAATATAATGAATCAACAGTTACAAATTTAGAAAACTCATAGTATTGACTTGACAGTAGTTATTTTAATTAATTCTAAAAACGTCATCCCCTATTCTCTCATAGACGGCCAGATCATTTATTAATATACTTCACTCAGGGATGAGTGAATAAGATTTGTTATACTTGCTAATTCCTACATGCGTCTTTATAATGTTAAAAACGCATATTTTAGGTAGAATGCTCAAATAGCAATATTTCTAATAAGGTCTGACAACCTTTTTCGATTACCTCATAATTCTGTTTATTTCGGCGATCTGGGACATAATATGTCTTCTGATGATGGTCATGAGACCGAAACTTACGTAAAGACGAACATATGAAGCATATGTGTTAGTGTGACCTATTTCCCGAGAATTTATAAAATAACTTACAGGATCGAGTTTGGTAAAAACGGCTTTAGAGCAGTTGGGGAAGGAGATTTGACAGAAACTAGGAAGTGAAAGGATTTATAGAGGGAGACGATTATTGTGTAGCTGGAACGTAATGTAGTTATTGACATTTCATAATTAATTAATCAATAGCGAATTGTGAGAGTGGAGAGGCGTTTATATTTAAGCTTTATACACTTGGATATTAATAATAATATTTGACAGAGAGGAAGACAAAGGCGAATTCAATATACATTTGTAACGTCTGGCTAATTCTCCGTTTTGTGAATAGCAATGATTTTGCGGAATTTTGGCTTTCACATTAATTTTATATATGAGATCAATAAGAAATATTCAAAGGCACACAGGTTCCAGCACCGAGATCTGGCCTCGTATCTCTCTCGCTCGCTCTTTCGCTGATTATCTCGAATGTAAAGCTTGAAGTGTGCCTTTCAAAAGGACTGCGATATTTCGAACACATTTCGATATCTCGAGTCTGACGAGGTTTGCCACTGCGTTCAAAGTGACGACAGGCTATTTCCTTTGTACCCAGACACAATACCAACTATTATCAGCAAATTACAATAAAATATTCCGAACATTCAGACCATCGGATGCTCCCGATTTCGACGAAAGTAGATCAAACGAAGTAACGACGAGAATAATAAATTGAAAATAATTTTTTTTTAATATATTCAACATTCTTAATCCTTTACTATTACATTATTCGTAATTTCAAAAATAAAAAATATATAGAATGCTCAATTTCAAACAAAATATTGGTGATGAATATTCACTTATAATATCCCATGTGCAAAATTTCCGGAAATTAATTTGTGCACTCGGGATATTCGGAATGAGAATTTCACACCGAAGAAAAATTAGTTTAAAATAATTTCAATGTGATATTATTCGACATTTTGTCATGAAAATATGAGACATTACGAAGGAATGCCATAATTTATCTATATGATTTTGAGAGTTTGATGTAAGCGAGTCCAAACGTCAAAAAAACTTGTGGTGTTTTCATGCCTAAATTGTGTATGGTTATAATTCATAATGTTTCGCCACGGAATCGAAAATCCTTCAGAAATTCGAAATAAAATTCAACATATAATTCCAGAAAATACAAAAAAAATCAAGGGCAAGTGTATGGAGGCAGTTTATGGACTTTTGTAATTTTTGATCCACCCACTTTAGTTGTACAACATTGTTAAAAGTGGATTAAATATGGTTTATTACATGTTATTGAATTACATTTTATTTACTAAAATTGGTGGAATTATGTGTTTTTAACTAATGGTTTTCTTTTGGCAACTGATTTACAATAAAATTCAAATATCTTTTGATCCACCTACTTTAATTGTGTTAAATTATTTTAAATAGATTATATATAGTCTCTTTTATGTTTTTGGGTCAAATTTGATTTACTAAAATTAGAGAAATTATATTTGTTTTTAGCAAACGATAGTTTCTGTTTTTTAAGCGAATCAAATAATTATAAAATAGTAATAATGCTTAATGGAAATAGGCGGCCATGGCTATGACAGATACCATGATAAATGTCATTATTATACTTTTTCTATATTTTGTACAAAATCAATCGTCTCAGATTATATTGTAACAATGAACTGTTGCAAACATCTATATAATTTAACAGAATTGGCAAGAATAAATTGAACAAAATGGTTTCAAAATATTACATTTATTTGCTTAAACACAAATATTTGGTAAATTCTGTCCTTTGCTATTCGCCATTACGAAGAGAGGATTTTTTAGAGGAATATCAAAAACATGCAAATGTTGTTATGAAATTAAATAAAATATAGATTTTAATAATAAATCGAATGAATTTAAATATTTAATTTATTTTTGTGAACGGTTGTTTTGTTATGTGTTGTATCACTTTCAAACTCATTTGTTAAACGTCGAAAAATATCCACTATAATTTTGCCTCTCTACCCTAAAAGAAAAAATATCCGCTGAAATTTTTTCGTT
The DNA here is from genome assembly GCA_958510875.1 of Endomychus coccineus. Taxonomy (NCBI): domain Eukaryota; kingdom Metazoa; phylum Arthropoda; class Insecta; order Coleoptera; family Endomychidae; genus Endomychus; species Endomychus coccineus. The sequence goes on from OY294070.1 coordinate 13,633,492, forward strand.
GGCATGGCAACAAGTCAAAATAAAAGTATTTCATTTTCAATTGTCGGTGTGAAATTCTCCAAAAAATTTATTCCATTTCCAATTTCCAGAATTCAGATTATTATTCCCGCTGTTTTAAGCGATGTATTGTAAATTGTAACTATTTATTCATTCATGATCCTTTATTGTATTGTAAATTGTAGAAATTAAACTGATGAAAATGGTTATTTCCAAAATATATTTGTTCAGGAAAAATAATTCCAAACGATTGATAATGAAAAGAAACAAAAATTTTGATTACTAATGAGGGTCAGGAAAATATTCCAAAATTTACTGAAAAATACCTAATGAATTACGAGCATAAATTCTGGAAAATGCAAATAATAATCCTAAATCCAACTTAGATAATTTCTTCAAATCAGAACGGATTTAGAAGTATAAAAAAATATATACAAACACATATTTGTTCAAATAAAATAATTCGAAACAAATGAGAACGAAAAAACAAAATTGTTGATTACTAATGAAGGATAGTGAAAGATTCCACTAATTACTGAAAATAACCTAGTGAATTATGAGCATAAAGTCTGGGAAATGCGAATAAATGCATCCTAAATCGAACTTAAATAAAATTCAGAAGTTTTGGGAAAGATTAACAAATTTAATATAGACATTGAAATAAATTTTTTTAGAGATTTACCTCTATTGTGGAAACTTTCAAATGAACTTATACACTTATGGAAACATGCATGAATCAGGAAAAAAATTAGATGAATATAATGACATTTTCGAAAAATAAAATTGAATGAGAACGATCTGTTGGATGGGACCACCTGTCTCTATACCATCCAATGAAGCCAGATGAGCGAGACAGAGACAGGTAGGCACAATTGATGGAGATCCGGCAGTGATTTTGAAATGGGGATCAGATAATCTAGTAGACTTTAATGCAACCAAAACTCAAGCTTGCGTCTTCTCCAAGAAGGCAGATCCCACAATCCCTAATATGATGATGTCGGGTACAACTATTCCTATGAAGTCTTCCATATTCATGCTCGGGATCACCACCAATAGCTCATGCGAGGTCCATTGCGAAAACCGCATCACAAAAACCCACCCAGCAGCTCCTCATAATCGACAAAGCACAGATTTGACCTGTCCTGGAGTCCCAAACATACGCTGAAGCTCTTGGATTCTATTCCTAAGATAGCTATTCGTGTGATTGATGATGTCACACTACCGAAGGTAGGCGATCTCTCCCTTTTCTACTGATATTCCATGGTCGATGTTCATCAGGAATCGCGTCCGTTGTCCCACCACGAAAGATTACAGATTGTCGGACTAAACTAGCTAGGCAACTCTTTGCCTAGTGAGGTCGTTCCCTATGTCTGTGACCTCCAAACCTTCAAGAAAAATTCGAATGCCAACATTCCACTGCTGGCTCACACGATGTTCTTCGAACATTAAAAGTTTTCCTCTCGTGTAGTCAAAGTTTTTCTATACATATATATAAGATATCACAAAAAATATTCAATAATTACGCAACGCTTATTTCTGTTCAAGAATAAAATGGGGCTAGCCCTCAGCTGAATATCGAACCCAAGCGCTTTTTCTTTCCAATTCCAGCTAATTTGTCATCAACTACATCGATCGCAATTGCGGATATTCTAGCAAAACAACTTCTCTATATGCTAATATATCGAGGTGAAAAAGTAGAAACGTAAGGGTTGCTCGTCGCGAACGGATTGAAAGGCAAAGGAAAGGGGTGTGTGCAACAAGGACTGATATAAAAGGGTTAGCAATAGTAAAATAAGGGAGACAGTCCCCCAGTATCACTAATTAGTTATCAAAGAGTTCGACTAGTGACAAAATTCAGCGATGAGGGTCGCCCAGAGACAGCAGTACGAGAAACTCGTGTCATTATTAACTTCGCAGTCGATACTAAGCTCCAAATTAATAAAAAATTAACGGATTGTAATTTATTTATGCGGATTCGAGTAACTTTCGTGCGTGTACGCTGAATTTTAATGACGAATGTTCGAACAACAAACGCAGATTTACCGAGTCGAAATGAGCATATTTGATTACAAGAATTAGTCGATCTGTAAATGTATCTTCTTCTCGAATTGGGACATTAGCACTCGAATATTTATTACGTCACATTAGAAGTCATCAGTTATTCTGATACACAACCGTATTCGCTAGTGTTTTTTCATTTTGACGCATAATAATCGAAGTTTCTGAACAGTTTTGACCCACTTCTGCCCAGATTTATGCCCTAGGAATTTCGTCTCACGATCTGAGAATTGAATGACATTATTGACAGTTGTCACTATATAACTCGAGTTTTACGAATCAGTCTTGTAACAGTATTTAGAAGATTGGACCTGGTCATGTGCGATGCACTCACTTTGTAACGTGTAAATTTCACTTAACGGCATAGAAATGGCCGTTGTGCTACAATCGGTTTACTCCTGTGACGTCAGCTATGCTAGACCGTATATTCTCCGAGTCATGGTTATTCAGTGTCGAATTATGTAGTTACCGCTTCTATTTCGAGGTCGTTCTGTGAGACATCGAAGCATCGGAAAAGGCCGGGAAAATGACTTACTTTGGTTAAGTCGTCCAAGTGAAAAGTTCGTCGAATTTTTCTAAGTTATTTCAACAGGAAGGTGATACCAAACCTATGTTTGAAAACAAAATTCTGAGAATATTCTTTCGTTGAAAGAAAAGGCATCAATTACCAGTTTGGATTGGAATTATTGAAAGGATTTGTGTAATAATGCACCTTAGGGGATTAAAACTTAGTTTCGACGTGGCTGGTTTTGGACAGACTTAAAGTTGGTTTCATCAAAAGGAAAAACCCTATCGTGATAGAGGTAAATATCATTGTAATTCCATTTGATTTATTCACCAACTTCAAGAATTAATTTGTCTTCCCAGGTGATATCTGACAGGACATTAGTTAAACCTAATTTTGTTCAACAATCGTTATGTATTCTGTTCATGTCTTCTGGACAATAGAGCAATAGAGGTTTGTACATTTCGTAATTTCAGTTTTTTTTTTGTTGTGGTAGATTCAACAAGTGTACGAAGTTCTTGAAGTGTACGGGTTCTGAGGTTGGATCTGAAGACTTGTGGCAGGGATCCAAGCAGGAAGCGCAAATTCATAATCAAGCAGGTATAACATCTTACCCATCAGTGACCAAGTCAGGCTATCCAACTTTAAATTAAATTGGTTTATGTAATGTTCGAAATAGTCATTTGAGTATTTGTATACGTTTAATTTTTAACTGAGTTTCATCTTGTATTCAAACAATTTAGTTATATTCATATTTCAATTCATTCACCTCATAACTCATTCAATATTAGGTTCCGTTATAAACTGTACAACAATAGTATTTTCATAATCAGTAAATTTCAATCATTCTTGGTACAGTTCTTTTAGTTTTTTGTATACTTTCTGGGTAATTTAACCTGGGGACATTTGAGTGTTTGAATCCCCTAGTTAAGAAACATAATTTTATTGGTTGGTTAAAATACTCTGGTGCCCAAATTTTAACATCTAAATATAACTCACGACCGTCTTCACTGTAGCTGTCGGCAACCAAGCGATAAAATAGAATCTGTAGTTTATCCGCAACTAAGAGTAATTTGTACCCTTACAACTTCCCTTGCAGAAGGTTAGTGAATCCATTGTTAAAGCCAATATTTTGCGATAAATGGAAATTTAAGTTGTCAAAGCGTTTGCGAGACATGTTAGTTTCGACCCAATTCGCTCCAGACTTGTACCCTAGGAATTCTTTTGGACAAATCTATTCTCTAGTGGACGTAAGAATGAAATATCTTTCTTGTTGATATCTGAGAAGTTATGGGGGGGAGGTGGGTTTGAAGGGATAATTGTTGCGTGACTGTATGCAATTTTTCTGAATGTACGCAGTTACACACTACAGTCAAGTTCGAACGCTCCGAGCGCTGCTGGGGACAACAAATAATAAAAATCAAACCCCGGTTCCGATTGAAATCAGATACCCTTATAGTAAGCGCGGTCAATATGCAAAATAAGAGTGATATCCATCTACCCATATACACAAGTTCGGTACGTCGGGGTGGCCGAACGAAAGCCACCCTTATACAGCAAAGACAAAACGGCCTTCTTAACAACGCCGCAATGTATTGTGTTTGAATTTTTGATCAGAATTTATGGTCTTCGTGTCATGGTATAAATCCATTGCGTAATATTTTTAAATATACCGTGTTGTGAAGGGTGAGCGGCGCCGCGCGTTAAAACAGAGGGGTGGATTCGTTTCCAATATTTAATAATCTGTCAGATATGTATGTTGGAATTCGGGAAAATGCATATAGGTGAAATGATAACTTCACCTGTATCTTTCACCTTATCCGAATAACATCATATTTTCTTTGGTTGATTCTGTTCCAAAACAATCTTGACCGAGCTTCTCCGCGAGAACATTTGCGCGAGTTGTTCGAAAATTGAATTTGCCAACGGCATGGTTGGAATGATTTATTTTTAATGGTTTTAGATGATATTTCACTCATAGATCATTGGATATAAATGGCTTGAGGATTGCGTTTTGAACTTTTATGAAGTTCCAGCTCTACCAGTTTACACTTCAATGGTGCAAAAGTAATAACAAATATAGTTGAAGATTCAAATGTTGAAAAGGCCAATATAGTGCCAGTACTATAAGCTCAAGTGAAAAAGCGTCTTGTGTCGACCGAAATGACCTTCAGATTTTGTCCATGAACAAAAATAGACAAAATCTAATTCTGATTCTTCAATTTTATTTGCATCGGATGAATTTACAGCGACTCATCACTAAAAACTGACATATTGAATCAATGATAAGGAATGAATGAGTAAAATGGTTTTCCCTAGTCAAAATATTCATTAAGTGTTGCGTTAGAAAGCTAGAAAAGATACTATAACCAAGACAAGAAATAGTCTAACAACCTTTACATGAGATTTGGGAGAAAATTTCAATACCGTTTGTTCACATTTAGTATTTAAATGACTTCTAGTAACACGAAGTTTTTGCCTGTTGGTCAAATTGTCATACTTTTTGACAGATTCTTCGATTCAGTTGTTGTTCATTGTTCATTTTGAGCTTCCAACCATTTATATAAACTCTCCCAAACTTGTTCAAAATCGCTGCACCGGTCAGAGCTCCTTTTAACTCGCTTCAAAGCAGACAAGTACTGATTTTGATAAAATTCTGAACACTTGGCCTCAGAATAAGAGTAAGGTCAGTGTTTATGTGAGACTTAGAACATCATCAAACCCCTTCCCCATCCCTTATAACAAGCAAGTAGCGATGTTGATGAATTTGTGCATATTTGACCTTCAAAGCAAGAGAAGAGTCTACATGATATTTCGAAAAAACCACCTTATTCTCCTTTCCCACCCCTTGAAGAAGGTAATGAGTGATTTTGATAAGACTTCTGCACACTTGACCCCTAAAACAAGAGGAAGATCGCAGTTCACATGAGATCTCGAAAAAACTACCCCATCTTAATTAGTCACCCCTCAAAGCAAGTAAGTAACGATGTTGATGGAATTTTGTACACTTGATCTTCACAACAAGAGGAAAGTCACTTCCTACATGTGATAAACGAAATAACTATCCATTACCTTCCCGGGCAACCTCGGAAAGCTAGTAATACAATGAACGTCCTGGTATTGACCCTTGGAAAACCCATCTATTGTCAATTCGAATAAATTTTCAATGTAATGACAGTATAATTTGACGTCTTTGCACATCTTTATCAGTTTTTAATGATACCAATATATTTTCTGTTCCTACGAGTGATCATTTGATCACAGCTTTGTAATATTGGTAGAAACTCTCTGGGTTGATGGAATTTATATATTTTCTGATTTTGAAGCTTTATAGACTTTCATTGAATTTCCGGACCCTCTGTATATATATGCTATACTTTTCGAAAAACTAGAGAAATATAAATTTTATGTTGTTAGTGTCAATATTATTAAGTCGTTTTTAACAGATCGTCATCAAGCAGTGTGTATGGATGGTGGATGGTCTGAAAAGAAATTACTTACGATTGGTGTACCCCAAAGGTCTATCTTGGGACCTTTATCATTTTTTATTTTTGTTAATGACTTGCCGGAATACTTTTCATTCACGCGCACTGTACTATTTGCTGATGATGTAACAGAGCCAAATTCTGGGAAGGATCTAGATCATGTGGAGGAACAAAGTAGAATAAGCATGAGCCGTGGTTTTCGCGAAATGGTATTTGTGTGATTGAGAGTAAAACGGTAAAAACACTCTTCTCTCTAAAGGCAACAAACAGTTTGGTAAAGATACAAAAATTTTGAGTGTATATATAGATGATGGACTCACTTGGAATGTTCGTGCAGATAAACTGATGACAAAATTGAGTGGGGGTATTTTTGTTTTGAGAACATTATCTCAGTCGCTATCTCCTTGTGTGATAAATACTACATATTTTGCTTTGATTGAAAGCCAGATACGCTACGCTATTTTAGTTAGGGGTAATTGTACTAAAAAAATGAGATTTTCAGATTACAAAGGAGAGCGATAAGAATTTTTCCGAGTATTGGTTATAGGGACTACTGTAGGAAAGCGTTTATAGTCCAGGCAATAAGCCCGGAAAAAGGCCATGATAAAAAAAATATAGTAAGCTAGAATTTCAAAATTTTTTTTTGCATTTTGTTCCTAATACCCCATAGATCATTCATGACTATCAAGGCCGCGGAAGTGGACCTTTCTACCCCCCCAAAACGAAGTTTCAACCCCTCAGAGGGGTTTCTTATAAAAACAATCCAAAAGTTTAGAAAATTAATGAATTAAGAGCCGAAAATTATCCTAGTATGTTTTTGGGTCGCTGATCACGATCCCGCATTTATTTTTCTCGGAAAACTCCCTCCAGATGGGAAATTTGAGATTTTCCTGGGGGTTGTGAATAATAAAACATAATGTTGATGCAAAAATGACCTCTAGTAGGTTTTTTGGGTCGCTGATCACGATTCTGCTGTTATTTTTCCCAAAAAACTCCCTCCAGATGGAAAATTCGGGAAATTTGAGATTTTACTGAGACGGTTATGAATAATAAAGTATAATTTTGTTGCAAAAATTACCTCTAGTAGGTTTTTTGGGTCGCTGATCACGATTTTGCTGCTAGTTTTCTCGGAAAACTCCCTTTAGATGGAAAATTTGGTATTTTCCTGAGTTTTGGGAAAAATAAAATATAATTTTGTTACAAAAATGATGACCCCTAGTAGGTTTTTTGGGTAGCTGATCACGATTTCGTGGTGGTTTTCGGAAAACCTTCTCCAGAGTGAAAAATCCTGAAAATTGTAATTTCCTTTGCATTTTCGGGGAATAAAATGAAAAAAAATTTCAGGTATGTATTATTACTTTTTCTATTTTTTATTGAAGATTTAATTTCTAAACTTCATTATTCTACATATTTGTTTGCATCATCATATACATAGTTTTGAAAATATAAAATTTTCTGTTCATAGTTATTTTAATCGTCATCAGATTCATTTTCTAAAATTCTATTAGGATCATCTTAAAACATACTAGGGGTCATTTTCGGCTCTTAATTCATCAATTTTCTAAACTTTTGGACTTTTTTTATAAGAATGTCCCTCTGAGGGGTTGAAACCCTGTTTTGGGGCGGTAGAAAGGTCGACCCCCGCGGTCTTGATAGTCATGAATGATCTATGGGGTATTAGGAACAAAATGCAAAAAAATTCTAGCTTACTATATATTTTTTTTCCGGTTCGTTGCCTGGACTATTAAGGGACTAGTTATATTAACATTCCCAAATCTGTATATATATATATATATATATATGAATATCTTGAGTATGCACATAATTGCGGAGATAAATACTCCTTGAATGAGGATTTTCATGTTCGTACAGATTTTCTTAGACTTGAAAAATCTCAAAATTGCCCAAAATTTTTAGCGTTTCAATATTTTAATAAATTGCCGGAGTTCATTAGAGAATTACCATTGAAAGAATTCAAGATATCTGTTGAAAATATTCTTTTAAATAATATATTTTATTCCACAGATGATTTTCTTAAGATAAGTTCTTAAATTTGACAGTTTTTAGATTTTTTGGTTTATAATATGTACTACTGAATGAAATGATCTATCTATCTATCTATCTACACTTACATATGCTCTAACAGCATGTTTGTGCATTCAAAAATTTCGGTTCTAGATATCAAAACATACAATTTGACATTAAAATATTGCTGATGGGAAACATTTCTGTAGTCATGCCTTTACTTCTGTCATTTGACTCGACGATAGTTAAGAAAACTCAAGGATACACATTCTGTTTTATGACAAAAAATCATATATTAGTATGTAAGCTATGATATGCATGGCATTAAACATTTGAATTATTACGTTATACAATATGTTATTGAAACTATGTCATGATATAATAATTTTTAAAATCAGGTGAACACAATAACAAATCGTCGTAACAATATATTTTCCATTCTGCTGAATGGGTAAAATATTATAAATTCCACGAACGTACGATTTTATATTGTTAAATAAACTTAACCTTGACTCAGATCGGTAAAATAAACTCGTAACGTGATGAATTTCAAATATGTAGTACGTCCTCTAAACACGCGGGACTGAATTTTAAAAACCAACCCCGGCAGTACAGACCAAGACTGATGGTCGTAAACATTTCAATTTCTATTTAATAAACAACAGATGCCCCGTTCGAATCTATAGGAATTGCGCCTTAACGACATCGGTTTTAAGACTTATCGGTTCGTTAGATCTGTAAAAAAGCACCCTCTTGTGTGTGTATGAGTGTGTGTGTGAGAGAGAGTAGCGCTTGTTAAAGAAACCATATGGTAAACAAAACTACTGCTGCAGACGTTGCTTAAACTGTCTCTGAAACTATTACAATCGATCATGGGATTATTTTAAGTTTTGTATAAATGAGTTAGAACAGACTTTTCGGACCCATATTGAGATCTAAAACCAACACCTCTTTTATTTCAATATCAAGAAGATGCTAAACTTGTTGAATTTGGAACATCGCCAATTTCCAATTCTTCTATAAATCTATTAGTTTTCATTTTACTGTCTCCAGAATCATAGTATAGAATAGTTTATTATTGACTGAGCTCCTTTTATATCATATTGGGAGAGAGCTTATGCAAGTAACCGCTACCAGGCCACAAGCAGGTATTATGGATGTGAATAGCCTGCTGGAAGACCTAGACAGTAACAGTAATCCAGGAATGATTTTAGGTATCCACGTCAACCTCAGCTTCATTTGTGAATGGATTCGGAATAAGACCAACCTACTGAGGGTGAACATATGTTGGTTTACACACGGCACTAAAACTCCTCAAGGTGTTAGATATACGATTGTAACCAATACCCTCTTTAGTACAGAACGCTTAGTACAAAAGTCATCAACAAGAGGCTTTGATAAGAGACGCAACAAACAGTATCGTTTAGTCTTAATAGCGTTATCTCTGTTTTGCTCTTCTGACTCCATTGGATAATATAGAGGCTCTAGACGAGAATGTGGTACAAAGTGTACAGTCTTCTGCAAAGCTGGACAGGAGCGCCGGTGTTCCACAGTAAGCTGTCCTGGCACCAACTTGTGTTACCTCTGTATCGCATTGTATAGGAGGAGACTACGTCAACCACCACACAAAGTAATCTATCTGAGAAAAAACTCACACGACAAAGATGGAAGTTTCCGAAGAAAGCCTTAGTGCAAGAATCGGTCAAATGCTCTGGAAGTATCCAATATTACATTTATAAATTCCTCATATTTATCAATCGATGTCTGATAAAGAAGTGTGGAAACCCTATCGTCAGTAATTCACGATAATGGATGAGCTCTATGTTGATTGCTTCCTCCATCCATTTTTTGCCCAGATGGCAGGTAGTAGTGCAATGGGTCTATAACTTTTAGAAAGGGCCTTCTCTACTTTTGTGGAACTGATTGTACTCTAGCTGAAGTCTTCCAGTTGAAAATAAACACACTAAGTTTGTATAAAAGAGCAAACAGCTTGCAGAAAACTGGTGTTAATTCAGGGACACCTTTCTTAAGAACAATAGGGAGGCTAGAGATATATCTTCAAGATGTTTTAGATATATATTGAAGTTCTATCATTTACATCTATGGATCAAGTTAATATCTAGTGTTAGACGAAATAGTGCTGAAGAAAAACATTTCAAGGAGATATGTATCAAAATTTTCAATTTTTCATTGGGAACACCAAGTGGACGTGTGAAATACCCGATTTTACTCTTCTAGTTTTCCCATGGTGTCATGAGAAGTTCGCCCTATAATGCAAATAACTGTAAATAACTATAGAAATTTAATCTAATGCCATCGTCATTGTGTGCGTCGACTCAAATATCGTATCTATGTGCCTTACATAGTAACGATAATTAAAACAATCCGAAGTTCACGATAACAAAAGATGTATGCTCTGTTGATAATAATATCGTTCGTTTCTCATCGAATCAGCTTAGTTTGTAAATGTGATAATATTTTTTCTAGGTATTCAATTTTGCAACTGTATCAAAACATTATCGTGTAACCCTAGAAAATGTTTTTATCAAGCGATTCCGAACGTGCATATTATGACGTGTATCAAATTCGATATAGATTCTTATAATTGAAAGTATGTAATAGTTCTGGATACATTCACTGACAATAATATGCAAGATAAATTGTTTACAATAGTACAACACGGTTGCTTTAAACTTATTCACGATTTGATGAGTTCAACAACGTTCGAAATATCACGGTGTTGCAAATTAATTCTCCAAAATTTTCAATTATTGTTATACAGGGTCACATCGTGGTGTAGTCAGAAATTTGATTTGGGGGGGGGGTGAGGTGGATTACATAATTTCATTGTGTTCAATAAGAAAGTCGAGTTTGAACAAGAAAATATATATCTATGTTTTTGGCGTTTACGTAGTGGAAAATCATTTAAACATTCGGAAGTTGGAGAATTAAACTCAAATTCACACAAAACTTGTAACATTCAATTTATAATTAATGCTGAAAATTTGTTTCACCACATTGTGGCATTCTCAGCTAAATCTAAAAAAATGTCCTTGAATATTAGGAATCAGTCTGAATGTAGTTCAAATTGTGGTCATTCAATATTACGTTACTATTTTTTTTTGAAGATTTCAAAATGTCTGATTTATGTCCTTCTTGAATATGTAAAATATCGGAATTGATGGTGAAATTGTGATTATGTTCTTATAGGTGATTTGCGTAATCGGAGTCCTCTTTTTTGAGCCTGCAAATGCTCCAATGTTCGTGAAACATTACACAAAAAATTTTGAAATATTGAAAAAACAATATTAACATAATATTAAATCACAAAATCGATACCTATACTTCACTACTTGTCAATAATTTTGTAAATAAACTCCCACCCAAACCATTATCTACCCCCATCCCTCAATTAGAACCACATTCATATTGATTTCTAATATTTGAGGGCATACTTTTAGATTTAGCTTTGATTAATTGATTTATATCTTAGGCCCTGTAAAATTAAATTAATAATAGCTGTAATTTAAATTGTAAACGTCGCTTGTTGTTATCGTTTAGAACTCATTGAATGATGAAAAGCACCTTATTTTCACCCGTAGAATTCAGCAAATTGGTTTTGATTTTTTTCAGAGTTCAAAAACTGCGCACAACACTTGCTGTAGTAACTGCCAATGTTTCCAAAATATGCAAAAGAACATGAATATTTGGAAATATATTTTTATTGCAGTATTCAAGTGTTTTAATACACTTTGCCGTTATTTTTCGTTGAAATTGGCCGACTGTAATTGAGTTTGTTTTGGCAAATCATCTGAATAAAATTAGATTCTAAATCTTTCAAAGATTTTGACCCACAAATATATGGAAGGACCATATTTTTGCCAACAAGTTACTCACTCGCATGAGAAATCGGTCGATTAGAATCTGACATAGATAATTATGAAGTATTTATTCAAGTATTTTGCAAGAATTTTTTATTTTATGCTCATCATATTATAAGAATTTTGCTCAAACTTTTATATTTTTAACAGTTTCCTACAATTCTTGACAAATACGAGGGCAACGTGAAGAGTCCCTGAAAAATGAAACAACCTTATTTCATTCTTTAACATAATCTTCTTGTAGCCCGAAATACTTTGTTCAACGTTTTCCTAATTTTTTGATCCCTTCCAAATAATACGGTTCCGGCAATCCTCCTAAATAGGGGTTTGTTTCCGCGATGACTTCTTCCCACTGAGCCATTTCTTCAAGTTTGGAAGTAGATGAAAATCGCAGGGGGGCAAATCTGGTGAATATGGTGGATGACGAACTAATTTGTAGCGCAAATCATGCAACTTCGCCATTGCGACTGCGGACCTGTGCGTTCTCTTGGTAGAAGAGCACTATCTTCTTCGCCAAATGCGGCCAGGGCCGGATTTAGAGGTCTGGAGGTCTCGGGGCAACAAAGGAGTGGAGCCCCCCTGGCCCCAAATTATTTTCCAAATAAAATGAACAATTTTTTCAGTCAAGTTTTTCAATAAATAATTTATTGTGAAACCAACTAAATTCTTTTAGTATTTAACAAACATATAAATATAATCGGAAACATAATTATCTGAAAATAAATTTCAACGTTAACGAACTGAACCTTACGAGCTTTTTTCGCCAAAATCCAGTTCCCGAAGTAAGTCACTTTCAATGCTCAGGAGAGAAAGCTTTGATAGACGGTTTTGTCCCATCGTCGTTCGAAGCCTATTTTTCATAATTTTCATTTTTGAAAATACATATCGCAATTGATTTATATTTATATATATATATATATATATATATATATATATATATATATACAATTGGAAAAAAAAGAAGAAAATAGTCGATACACGAAATCGAATACCCAACCTCCGAGGCTGCGGGCAAGTACCACCCCACTCAGTCATTGAGCCATTGGAATACTCCCTCAAGATGGGTAGCAAATTGTAAGTGCTCATCAGGGCCATTTGAGATTTTGATATTTTAATGATTGCCTGATTGGAGTGAACAGATATAGATCAATGATTTCTGTTAATATTTAAGAACAATATAATCATGTTTGTACAAAGGTAAAGGTAAAACAGCGAAAAAAAAATATCAAAGGAAAAGTTGTTTACTAGTGTCTACTAGTAGGAATTTAAAAGATTTTTTTCCGACGTATATTGTGGGTGCCCCTCTTTTGTGGAGGCCCTGGGGCTGTAGCTCCGATTGCCCTCCCCTAAGTCCGGCCTTGAGTGCGGCCGGTTTTGCTTCAAACTTGTGCAACGTAAACAGAGAGTAAATGCTGGCAGATAGCTTTCTCATATTCAAAAATTCATGCCAAATTTTCCGTACCCATTCGGTTGAGATGCCCATAGTCCCAGCAAGCTCGTGCACCTTAACTCGTCTATCGTCCAATATCATACTATGGATTTTATCGACATTTCTTATGTTCTAACCTCAATTGGACGATCAGAACGTTCAGCGTCCTTTGTGGTTATATTACCACAACGAAAATCAGTAAGCCACTTGCAATTCGTTCCAATCGATGGTGAAGAGTCCCCCATAATGATTAACAAGCGATGCTTTGGTTTGGGTAGTGTTTTTTCCACGGAAGAAATAATATTTAATCTAGACGTGGAATTCACTTTTTTCCATGTTTACAAAAATTTTCAAGGTCGCTTGCTTTCGATAGGTGTCAAAACAGGACTGAATGACATATCAGTCTGACAATTTTAATGCGTTCCAGTTAGAGATGGTACATCACAAATGTCACATGGGATTTTCGATTATGACGCTATCTGTTCTATTTTTCAGGAGCTTTTACCTTGCCCCCGTAGTACAACAATTTCAGTATCATTCAAGTTTAATATAACTAAGAGCGGACCTAAGAGGAAACCTTGTGGCACCCCGCCTCCATCATCAAACCTAACCCTTTGTTTTCAATTTTGCGAATAGTTTCTAATCTAGTCTAGTAGCATATCTAACATACTGTTTCAATTTAGCCAATATTTTTTTCCTGTCGATTGTTCCAATAAGAAATAGCAAATTTATTTTTATCCAAGTTGCTTTTGAAGTTGCAGAGTGTAAGTTATAAATTAGATTCACAAGAAACGTTTTTGCAAAGTTCAGACTTGTTACCTATTAAGACAGAATTTTTTGTGTTATGGCATATTAATTGCTCAAGAAACGTAAATTCAATGTTATTCAAGTGTTAAGAGGCGTGTTTACCAAATTTAATATCACATAACCAATTATTCCAGAAACCTCTTCCACCATTCTATGGTTCAATATCTCATGTAATGTATCACAATTACAATGAAGAAAATGGATTTAAAGGTAGGGTTCCATGTGTAAATGGGATCGTTCCGTTTGTCCAACTATATACCCGGACATCAAATTATTAATCATGAACTGATATAAGATATCCCGATCTATCTTCCGACTAGAATCTAATGAAGTTTTATTTTTTAATTGATACAATGGCAGCTGAAATGGTTATGTTAATTAGGTACGTAGGAACATCAACTTGCAGGAGCGTACATCGAGAGATCAATTAAAGGATAAAATATTTATATACGTAAGGTAGTTTGTTCTCGTATCAAAGTTTTAAATTGCCCAGAAGATCGTAGAGAATACGGTGCAGTGCAACGCACGCTGCATACACAGCTAACACACATACACACCACGCCTAAATCTGAATCATAACATAATATTCATTCATAACACCTACAATGTCTGTTATAGCAACCCTCGGAGTTGTAGTTCGTTCCTTGTTGCTCGCACTGCGTTTCCCCTTAATGACGTAGAGGTAAATCGCCTACGCTTTATTAATAGCAGACGACAATAGGATCTTTTTGTGTAGCTATAGACTGATGTATTTTTTAATGTAGGCAGCTTTTATAAACCGTTTCGCGCTTAAATTATAATACATAATGGACCTATATATTCAGTGCTCGTTATCGTTTTTGGTTTCTTTAGACTTTCGATGGATCGAGTCCAGTCTGTAAGGTTTCACGTAAGTACAAGTTTCAAATGAGACGGGGATATACTATACGTATGTTCACAGTTTAATTGTTGTGGGGTTACCACCTAGTGTAGACGAATAGGCGATACAATGAAAATATGCTATAAATTGTTGTATTCCTGGTTTTCAACAGATAGAAACTACTTTTGATTATTTCTTCGAAATGATCGCCGAAAATTCCAACTAAATAAATATATTTCGAGGTTTGGTCACGTGACTGAAAACGGTCCATGATTGGTTGTAGCTTCAGTCACCTCACATCTTCCTTATTGTGCTAGTGAATGAATATTGTTATTATTATTATGTTTGAAAATGGGCAGAGGTTCCAAGAATCTATTATGTCCAAAATAGAGAGTGTATAAAATGCGAACAGAACCGAATACTTACCTAAATTAGTAATGGGGGCAATTGAACAAAAACAAAATAAGATTTTTTTCAACGATGGCTAGGAGATCACACTTTTGGATTTAGATAGAGATACTTTCCCGCTAAAGGCCCAAACACGTTTACATGAATATCTGAACTTCTACTGAAGCAAAATTGATCTACAATACCTCAAAATACGCGTATTGAAGAGCTCTAACAGTATCTCAAATTTGTTTTTTTTTTCGAATTTTCTACCTCCGAAATTTCTTCAATTTTCCGAGGTCAAAAATTGTCAAAGTTCCGCCAAAATCCAGCATTTATAGTAAAATATAATTTGATGGTTATTTTAGGTAATATTTGCCAAAATCTACAAAATGCATTTTGTTTTGAATCAAAATATGCATTTTTCAGCGTGCAATCGCAATTTTAAATTTAAAAATTTTGCCGCCAAAAAAATATCAAAACAAAAACAGTGGAGAGTGGAATAAAAATGCCAACTTTCTAGGCAAACAAAATATTTTTACAACCTTTTTTCTATTTAAAAAAAATATATTGTAAGCCGTAAAAAAATCACAAAGTGGGCCTTATCTTCGGCCCATAACCTTCAAATGACTTGTACCTTGTCTCATTCGAGGCGTATTCAAATTTACTATGACTTTGACCTCTTGTGCTTTTTTTATTAGAGGCTCTATTTCAAAATTAATTTAAATGAATGAAAAAACCCGGAAAATAACTTTTCTAGCGGCATTTTCTGATAAAATAAAAGTGCTTTTTATTCATTATTCTGTAAAAAAAGAACATTCCAGCCATAACAAATTTCGCAGGATTCTCAGGGGATTTGGTGGATCGTACGACTGGACTATCAATAAGGAATGTGAAATAAATGATATAAGCAAAGAATATAGTGCAGATAAAATACAATGATATACGAAAAGAACCACTAGAATGATCTATAAAACAGTTGACAGACATAGCTGTCACGATATCAATCCGTAAACCATTCCAGGGTATGTAGACTCTGTTGGATAGAAAGTTTTGTCGGGATATGAATTTCAAATTTTTCCCCATTGATTTAAAACTGTGACCACGAAGTCGGATGTCAGTGGGAAAATGGTGTTCTGAATGAGATATCCCTCTAAGCTAGGGAAAATGCACAATTATACGTCTTGGTCATAACAGTCCCGAAATGTATTGGTTGACGGAGTATTCTCCGATACAATGGCTATCTTCTACAGAGATCTGTCTTAGCACCAACTTTGTTTTTGCTCCATATCGAAGATCTGCCGGAAGTGACCATCTGCCCACTTGATACCGCTTCCTCATCCCATCCAATGAAACCAGAGGAGGGAGACAGGGACAGGTTGACCCAATTAATGGAGATCTGGCAATTGTTTTGAAATGGTGATCTGATAATCTATTAGAGTTCAATGCAATCAAACTTCAAGCTCCAAACCCTCAAGAAAAATTCGAATGACTATCACCTCTCCCAATATTCCACAGCTGACTTACACGATGTTCCTCCAACATTATAGGTTTCCTTCTCGTGTAGTGAAAAAGTATAAAAAATGTATAGAATTGAGTTACTTTGTCTAGGAAGCTACACCAACACATTAGTAATCTACACTTACTAAACCTTTGTATTGACCATCTTCTTAATATAAAATTTCTTGAATTTAATATCTATAACGATATGGTGATTTGTATAAAAAAATGTATGAATCGTGTCAATCACAAAGCTCTTGTTTCCAGTTGAATGAATCTCTAATTAAACGTTTATTCGATAGTTCAATCCGCTTGAAATGTTGAAACATCTGACCACAAATCAGAAAGTTCAGCCACCTAAGAGATCCGTATAAACAGATTTAATCATTGACACAAATGAAAATCCAATCAATTCTCTACCGAGATGGAGAGACAGAAAGCATAAGTCAATGCATAATAAGCATGTACCGAACGAATGATTAAGAAATAATGATAAATATATACCTTGTTATAATTTATCATTATCGGAATTAAATAGAGTCTTTGTCGAGGATTCCCCAGTCAACATTGAAAGCCTAGGTGCTTGTAAAGCAATTTACAAATAATTACTGATACCGATTTGACTTCTGTACAGACCTGCCATTATGAGTTTATCGATAATTGATGACTAGCAAAAGATTGGTTCGTTTGTTGAAGTTGAACATAAACAAATTCTCTTTACCACAAGGCAACTTTGATTTCAACAACGATATTATTACGTCGTCGAGTAATCTGAAGAAAGACTGTATAAATACTTGCTAATTAATGTACATATTATTATAATAACGATGATTTATTCAATCACACGACTACCTAGTTACGTTCGATTTTGCAAACTCCAATTTGCTTACTGAATATTAGATAAAAAAAACGATTTAACGATGACTTTAGAATGCGGATAGCGAGTTGTATCTAGATAGCCATGAAAATAACAAAAGAAGAGAAGAGTTCACGTTCTAATGTCAAATGTTGATTGATAACTTTCTAAGCTGTCTAAACGAAGCCAACACTTGATATACCATTAAAAACATCTCCTTTCTACACTAAAAATCTACTCCACCATAGTTTATCTAAATGAACTATGGTGGAATTAACATCTTCAGAAAATAACCAGCAACTGGTGAGCAATAATTTCCAACCCGAAAACATGCCACCTGTGTCAGTTGGCAAACAACGTTACCCCCCACCGCGACCCCCTCATCTAGAGCGGCTCATTTCTAGTTCACCCAGCAATTTCATTCATTTTATAAGGCATAAGGTATTTGAGAAGTTATTGAGAAAAAACTGTTCAAAGCTATGAAAAAGTTGTCAAATAGGAAACAAAATGGTATACATGGATTTTTGGGTTCATATTGCATCTTTTTAACTATATCATCATTATTTTGTAAAAATGCACCCCCTCCAAGTTATAGCCCTTTTAAAGCGGAAAGAGGGGTTAACTATAACTATATAAAAAGGTAAATACTTATGCAAAAATCTTATTTGAAAATAATAGATATCATTTGTCGTCGTTTTTTGTTTCGATAACTATTCTCCAAAAATGAATAGTCTCCTACTTTTCCTGGAAGTTTTATTTTATTGATGGGGAGGGTACGAAAGGAATGGTGAATCCTGGACCTTCGAAATGCCTGGAGCATCTACCTTAAGGTCAAATAAACATGTTTCGTGAGAAAATTTGAGAAAAAAATAATATTTTCTAGCGATATGGCCCAAATTGTCTAGCTTCAAATGCAGACATTCCAAGCCAACATTCACATTCACACCACTCTAGCATGTGTATAACGCCAAACTACAAGTTACATTCAAACTTGAATTCACTTTTAATTTGTTTATGCAAGGCTGCGACTATCAACTGAATATAATCTTGCCACATCACACAAAAAACCATGACGAATAAGCAAACGGACAAGAAGGATCCATCTTTTCTAAAGCCTTAGCGGACATTTGGAATTAAAATTAGCCTTACGTTAATCTGAATAAGATAACCTTAAAGTTTTGTGTGCAGGAGAATTGTGGTATTCCACCTCAGAACCTAGACCAAATTACTGGCAAAACTTACACCACAACCATATCGTGGGCACTCCTAAAAAGTTTAAACAAACAGACGTCAAATCTCAGTGACCCATAAAGTGTTAAAGAAGCAGTGACAGTGGCGATGTTCAAGATGGTAAGTAGGACCGTTTCGTATAGCCGTGGACGAAACATTGATCCATCACAGCACACCAGGGACCAAAGAACAGTCGCAACAGTGGATTTGTTCTGGCGAATCGAAGCCAAAAAAGACCACAGTGGGTTTATCTTCCAACAAAGTCATGGCGAGAAAAAGGAAAAGGGCAAAACGATCACCAGCGTATATTATGGTAGAGCTGTTGGATCGATTCGACGCCGATTTGAAGCAAAAGCGGTAGCATTTGGCAAAAAAAGAGTGCTCTTCCACCAGGACAACGCACCGGCACACAGGTACGGCAATGGCAAAATTGCATAAATTACGCTACGAATTGGTTCGTCATCCACCATATTCTCCAGATTTGGCTCCCTGCGACTTTCATCTATTTCAAAACTTGAAGAAATTGCTCAGCGGAAAGAGATTTTGCTTCAACGATGAGGTCATCGCTGAAACAAACGCCTATTTTGAAGGATTGCCGAAATTGCAGTATTTGAAAGGGATCGAAAAATTTGAAAAACGTTGGACGAAGTGTTTCATTTTTCAGGGTATTTTCACCTTGCCCTCGTATAGTTCAACCAAATGTGTCAAGGTGACCAAAAAGAAATTCTGATTATTTAAATGATCATGTACTTGTACCAAGTTTACGCAATTTGAAATCTTAATTCCATTTCTGAAATTTCTATCGCAGTAAAAATGATGCCTTGTTGGACATACACATTAATGGTCAATCTCAAACTAGTTTTATTCCTCATCATCTCAATTCGGAAATTGAAGCGTCGAATTAATTATTCGATGAGATCACGTGAAATAATAATGCATTTGATAAAATATCGCAGCGTACAAGAAGAAAAAAACAAAAGGCAAGCGAGACTGAATAAATCAGCTTCGAAAATAGAACGCGAATTCATAAAAGAAGAAATGCGGCGCTACAAAGCAAGGTAGCGTCAGCGTCAGACGTCAAATAAAAATAAAAATAATACACTATCGCAAAAAGGTAAAATATAAAAGATAGCGGAGGCTGGGTGCATCTATCAGATTCGATAGGAGGAGCACGATTGGGTGGGTCCGTCGATCGGCACCTCCCACATCAATAACCCTTTTTATCCCCTCTACCCGTACGTTATTTGAATTTTATTATAGTTTTGTCATGCTGAATAAGTTGCTCGCACGGCGGCAGCGCATTGTCGATGGTCCGGTTTTTGTTTTTTCCAGATCGCCTGCCCGCTCGATTCGACTCAAGACAACTGCAATCCACCGTGGGCAAGGCTCGACCGCTTCACGATCCAGAGTGCTAGACTAAGCGCGAGAGGTCGATTCTCATTTGTTTCAGATCACTATCATCGCTCCTGTCTCTTTTATTTCACGTTGCAATTTATGATCTATATTACATGTTCATGGTTGATATTTAATAATACGCCAGATGCCAACGAGTTTTACGTGGAATTCGTATTAATAAAAGAGTCACGGTGAACAGTTTCTATATATACAAAAGGCATTACTGCCTTCATTCCTGGCTGCATTTAATATTATCGAAAACTAAACGAGGAGATGACATGTCGTCTTCCAAATTGCAAATTCTTGCTCCTGAATATCAATATGTACCACCTTCGGAACAAATTAATTCATTAAGCAAAAACTATAGTTGTTCGCTTTTAAATTATACCAACTTTTTGCAGTGGGTCATGAACCAGAATGGATTCAATGGTTACTGGCATGTATTAAGCTACCAACCACAAGAATACACCGAATCGCATCAAGAAGAACAATCGATTTGAAATTGTTTAGGAAGAGGGTCACATACAACTCATATACAGAAAATTCAAAACTATATAGGGGAGATTGTTTCATAATGACAACATTTGGAATGTGTAAACGGATTTCTTCATTGGTACAGTCATATGACAAGTCGATTATTCCCATAAAATCTCTTAAGACAATGTAACTTTGGCCATCAATGTTAACGTTAGCTGTGAAAGTTCAAATGTTCTTCATTTGTTACTGAAACTACGATGAAAGAGGGTTTGTTCCTGCAACCAGTAAATTGATGAAATTTAAGACAGGCCGGCAAAGTGTCGACACGTCGTATCAGATATTGCGAGATTACGACTATTCGTTGTGTATTGAGAAATTATTAAAAATACCGAACATTTGAAAGAATGAAAATCCATTATTTACCCCTAACTTATAACAGTTACGGAATATTTACAGCTAAGTTGGCTGCAAGGCTTTGAAACTAATTTTGTTACTATTTCGATGAAAACTGTTTAAATTGTGGTCCTTCGAGCGGTGACGTCCATTGAAATCTTCGCTTAGTTTCTGATTGAGTAATATTCCGAATATTCGGATAGTTTGCTGGGTTAATGTGGAAATATCTTACTTATGATGACGCCAGCAGAAAGCCCTCAAGGGTTTTGAATGGATAACAGTTATACAATTTTGAAGTCAATGAATATCCGTCGTGTTAACTGTTGCTTCTCATATATTTTATAGTTCCATTAATAATTTATTGTCATACATTCTCCGTCGATAGGTTAATTGAAATATAATATTAATTAATTATTAGCTCTGTACGTTTAGCCTTATGATAGTTTAGAAAATACTTGATGGAAAAAAGCCTTGATCAATTAATGAAAATAACACTTTCCTCTCACTGGACAATAATTCGTAAATTGCAAAAATATAGTGTAGTTTTTCTAATAATCTTCAAAGAATGAAATCGTTCTCAGGTTCTGCATCAATTTCGAAATATGTAACAGACCTAACGTAAATATAGCATTAAATTCATAAAACATCTCTTCTTGTCAATAATTCTTGCTTTCATATAGCAAAGTTTTTAAAATTGAGATGTTACCAGTTAAAACCTATATAATCAGTTATATGAATTATATAATGACCTGCGCAATATACAACCCTGAAATGAAAAAATATCAGGAGAAACTCCTACAAATGGGTGTATGTATGAATTCAATACGATTTTAATGATAATTGCAAAGTCCAATTATTGATCGAGGAAGTTATTTCTAAAACTACTTTTAAGTTTTTACGAGGGTAGGGTGAAAAGTTCCTGAAAAATAAAACAAGTGACGCCACAATCGAAAATCCAATATGACATTTGTGATGTACCATCTTTAACTAGAAGGCATTAAAACTTTCAGACTGATATGTCATTCGGTTCAGTTTTGACACCAATGGAAAGCAAGCAACCTTGAAAATTGTTGTTAACATGGAAAAAAGTGAATTTCGCGTTTAATTAAGCTTTATGTGAGAAGTGTCAATGTTATGTTAAAGGTTTTTTGATTTGTAGAAATAATGAAAAAAGTCAAGAATCTGTCACCATTTTAAATGGTTAGTTTGTTTTGATTTCGAACATTTGGTGACCCCAACGTGATGGATGTGTGGAAACGAGAACATCGGCCTATTCGAAATGGTGCCAAAAAGTATGTAGCTGCGCTCGAAAATCTTTGCTGTAGAATACCCATAGATAAAGATAGGATGATCTTGATCATGAGGGTGATGATAAGGAGACAGGATAAAGTGAATGAGCTAGATAATATAATTTTGGAACAACTGGCCCACGGTGATACTCCAGAGGCACAGCAAGATGAAGAATATGAACAGATTCAGAATTTACAGTTGAAAATTGATGAAATCCGAATGAAGACTGATACAGTTTTGAATGCTTTGGAGTCACAGGAACGCTCAATCCCTCCACCGGCCCATAGCATTGGTAATGGATCGGATAGTGGACATAATATGAGAGGATATCGACTACCAAAGCTAGAGATGAAGAAATTCTGTGGAGAACTTAACGATTGGCTTGGGTATTGGGTTCAGTTCGAAAACATTGATAAAGGCCCGACCTTATACGGAAGTGGTAAGTTTGACTATCTGTTTATTTCGCTCAAGGAAGAAACTGATGCGTATGATATAGTATCAAGTTACCCATCGAGTGCAGAGAATTGCAATGTAGCAGTTGAGGCTTTGAAGAATCGTTATGAGATTGAGGACCTATTACTCCCAGTCTACATAAGGCAGATTTTGGATTTAGTGATCGCTAACTGCAACTCAACCAACAAGATTCCCTTCAGTAAGCTACACCTAAGGTTGCAGTCTTATTTGAGAGCTCTAAAGAATTTGAAATTAGAGAATACTGATCCAGCCACATGGCTATATCCATTAGTTGAGTCTAGTCTTCTAAAAGAGATGTAGTATGTCCATCATCCATTTGTGGGGGATGTGAAGAATATCAATGTTATCTCAAAGGTTTTTTGATTTGTAGGAATAGTAAAAAACCTTTGACATAACATTGACATTTTTCACACATTATTTCTTGCGTGGACAAAACATTACGCAAACCAAAGCATCGCTTGTTGAACATTATGGAGACTCCTCACCATCGATTGGAACGTTTCACAAGTGGCTTACTGATTTTCGTAGTGGTAGTATGACCACAAAAAAGGACGCCAAACGTTCTGATGGTCGTCCAATTAAGGTTACAACGCCAGAAATCGTCGATAAAATCCATATATTGGACGATAGGCGAGTTAAAGTGCACAAGGTTGCTGAGGCTGTGGGCAGCTCAGCCGAACGGGTACGGAACATTTTGCATACATTTTGCTCTGTTGACAACAAGCGCGACCGTGTGATAACTTCAAAGGAAAGTTTAGTGATGTTCAAGCGCGAAAAGGAGGACTTTTTGCGCCGTGTCGTAACCGTGGACGAAACATGGATCCATCACAACAGACCAAATACCAAAGAACAGTCGAAACAGTGGACTTGTCCTGGCGAATCGAAGCCGAAAAAGGCCAAAGTGGGATTATTGGCTTACAAAGTCATGGCGGCATTTTTTTGGGATACACACGGTATCGTCCATATCGATAGATTTGAAAAAATGCCTCGGCTGAAAGAGATTAGGCTCCAACGATGAGGTCATCGCTGAAACAAACCTCCTATTTTGAAGGTTTGCCGAAATCATATTATTTGGAAGGGATCGAAAAATTACAAAAACGTTTGACGAAGTGTATCGGGCTACGAGGAGATATGTTGAGAAATAAAATAAGTTTTGACCAAATAAATCATTTCTTGTTTCATTTTTCAGGCACTTTTACCTTGCCCATGTATACAGATAATTCGAGATGAAGTTGATCGATTTCTGTGACTTGTTGCAACGTTCAAATACAAATGAGTCGAATCGGTTGGAAACCGTTTAAAGCAACACATATCGAATCGTACGTTTAAAACAAGTTCCATCTTCTCTCTAATCTATTTCTCAAAGTAATCGTTACAGATTTATCAAGTCGGCCTGGCTAGAAATACACGAGGTGGTACGCAGGCATTTGTTCCCGACAGTCAACTCTATACACTATATAATCAAGGAATCGAGCCAATTAATATCAAGAGGGTTTATTTGTAAGAAGACAATTGTTAATAAGCCCGAGAGTACCAAAAATAAACAACGATTAATCATACCAGTTTCGAGCTTCGCGCCACATGTTCGTAGGTTAGGGTGGACCAGCGTATTCGTGGCGAGCGTCGGTACGTACCTGAAACAACGAATATACATTTGAGACATTGTACAACGTAAAATAAATGTAATCTTTAAAAAGCGAACAAAAAACGCCAATACATATGGGACTTAAATCTAACCTCCCATAGTGTTTTGATGTACCCCATGCTATGATAATGTTAAAAGAAAACATATTGCAAGCATTCGCATAAACAAGTGTTTAATAATGGTTCTTATTGTAATTTTATTGCCACTTTACTGCATAACGGTCGATTAAGGAAAAAACACCCAGTATTGCCCAGAAGTTCAGATAATTTAATAGTGAAGATTTTTTATTAATTTGTTGCAGTAGAATGACCTACAAATTGTATATAAATTCCCGGGAAATAGGTCAAACTAACACATAAGCTTATTATTTTCGTCTTTACGTACGTTTCGGTCTCACGACCATCATTAGAAGACGTAACAATGTCTAAAACGGGATTTCTTAAAACAAATTGTATCTGCACAAAGCGTGTGAAGGACATCAAAAAACGTTGGGCAGAGATTGAAAACCCCACACCTCTAGATCAATCTGAATTTATAAATGCAGTAAAGTTTTGTTTAGAAAGCACTTATTTTCAATACCGTGAGCAATATTTTGTACAAATATTCGGCATAGCAATGGGATCTCCTATTTCAGCTACTATTTCTAACCTAGTTATGGAATTCTTAGAAGAATCTGTAATAAATTCATTAGATTTTCAACCCGTATAATTTAAACGGTATGTAGATGATTGCCTAATGTGTGTTCCCCATGATAAAATTCAATACGTGATTAATAAATTTGACAATTTCCTATGTAAACTTCAATTTACTTGTGAAATAGAAGTCAACAAAAACATAAATTTCCTAGATATGAAGGCATGATTCAGATTTAAAAATTGTTCCTAATACACTGAAAATGAATGAATGGCTACTCAAAAACATTTTTCTCACTTAAGCTTACTCTCATCCTGTAAACATAGAACTCGTATAGATATCCGATTTGCTGATCGATTACGGTCCTTTGTTAGAGATAACACCTAGCATTGTCAAGAAACGAAAAAAGTAATATTGCATACATGAGCTAAACTAGGTCTCGTCTAAGGCAAGATCAAAGCAAAAAACGATCCTATCATCAATATTTTTAGGCGGAACTCTGAATTAAATAACACAATTTGAGGAAGGAGAATCATGCATAAAATTCTTGGGAAATAGATCACACTAACACATATTCTTATTATTTTCGTCTTTACGTACGTTTCGGTCTCACGACCATCATTAGAAGACGTAGCAATGTCTAAAACGAGATTTCTTAAAACAAATTGTATCTGCACAAAGCGTGTGAATGACATCAAAAAACCTTCGACGGAGATTAAAAACCCCACACCTCTAGATCAATCTGGATTTATAAATGCAGTAAAGTTTTGTTTAGAAAGCACTTATTTTCAATACCGTGAGCAATATTTTGTACAAATATTCGGCATAGCAATCGGATCTCCTATTTCAGCTACTATTTCTAACCTAGTTATGGAATTCTTAGAAGAATCTGTAATAAATTCATAAGATTTTCAACCCGTATACTTTAAACGGTATGTAGATGATTGCCTAATGCTCTAATGTGTGTTCCCAATGATATAATTCAATACGTGATTAATAAATTTGACAATTTCCTCTATAAACTTCAATTTACTTGTGAAATAGAAGTCAACAAAAACATAAATTTCCTAGATATGAAGGCATGATTCAGATTTAAAAATTGTTCCTAATACACTGAAAATGAATGAATGGCTACTCAAAAACATTTTTCTCACTTAAGCTCCCTCTCATCCTGTAAACATAGAACTCGTACAGATATCCGATTTGCTGATCGATTACGGTCCTTTGTTAGAGATAACACCTAGCATTGTCAAGAAACGAAAAAAGTAATATTGCATACAGGAGCTAAACTAGGTCTCGTCTAAGGAAAGATCAAAGCAAAAAACGATCCTATCATCAATATTTTTAGGCGGAACTCTGAATTAAATAACACGATTTGAGGAAGGAGAATCATACATAAAATTCTTGGGAAATAGATCACACTAACACATATTCTTATTATTTTCGTTTTTACGTACGTGTCGGTCTCACGACCATCATCAACGTGAACTAATTGTATCACCACAAGGAAAAATAAAAACTTCGTGGTTTACTAAAGAAGATGGTCTCAACGTTATCTTCACTCTAATTCACTTGCACCAACAAGTTATAAAAGGGTTGTACGCGCTGTTAAATTGTCACACCCTGAGAACCGTCCCAAAAATTGAAAAATTATTCGTAATACACTGGAAAAGAATGGTTACTCAAAAACATTTTTCAATCCTATCATTAAAGAAAGTAGTAGAGATAATTTTAGAACATTATCATACATTCCGGAGATCTCAGAGAAAATTAAGAAATGTTTAAAAAAGTATGATGTAAATGTTACGCATAAACCTACTGTGTTGAGAAATATTCAAAGCCTTTAATACCCAAAGATAAACAAACCCACACTGTATACAAATTGAATTTTTTACAAAAAAAACTGCCGTTCCGATTCAAAACCCAGCCAGAATCTCAAAAATTGACTAATTTATTATAAAATTGGTCATAATCCATATTATTTATATATTTTGGGGATGGTTTTAGGGGATTTTGGGGCGTTGAAATAGACAAGGAGTGATGGCAATAATTTAAAATCTTTAGTTGACCTCCAATAAAGTTATTTAACATGGTGCCATCATGTTACCTTGTAATCCACAAGGTTTAGCCACAAAATGAAAAAAAAAACATTTTTGGTCCAAATAATAGCTAATTACTCGGAAACGGACCAATAACTTTTGATGGCATAGGGTATCTTAACAATTGCCAACACCAATGAACATTTTCACCAGGTTTGGGAGGGTTAAGTCGCAGTCCATTTTCGTTCCAATTTTAACTGGTCGGCCTGATAGACGGACACGATAGAAAATGATGGCACATGGTGGAAGTGTATAAGAATGGCATGCTTTTCAAGAAACCGCAACTTGGAAAGGGTTGACCTCCAGTCGAAAAAAAATGCGGATGCTGTATCTAGAGATCTAGTAGCCGGGAAAATTCGGTCTGTGAGATGAATTGGTCATTGAACCGTCCTCTAACGATAAACCATAGTGCCATCGTGTTAATGTTCAGACCATCAATATCGCTCTGGTTCCTAAACTATACGTCTCAAATGCTAAGTGAGCGTATATCTACACCAGCTTGGTTTGAATGGTTTGATTTGCACGCATACCTACAATAACATCTTTGAAACGCAAATCTGGAAATAATAGACCAAAAAGAGCATTTCCTAGTTTGTTGTATGAAGAATCAATTTAATGAATCACTGCGAACATTTCAGAACAGAAAATGATCATTTCTTACATACCTCCACGAGAAATATAAGTGATTAATAAAAAACCACAATTTTTCTTCGTGGCATCTATAGAAGAATGTATCATCCTTCTTTTGATAACAAACGTTTGAACAATGTTGCCACACGCGCATTTTCGAAAAAAATTACGAAGATCTAGGAAATCTAGATCCTCGGTTAGTATCATCATCATTCCGTTTAATGACACGCAATTAAGAGAGCATTTAAGTATTTGTTAAATACATGCTACAGTTCATACGTGAATAGACATAAACTATACGTAATGGGCTAATGGGGATAGAAGAATATAAACGACCTCTAAAACTTAACGATATGGTATCTTGAAGAAGGCTAGCGGCGAACAATTGAACTGCATCTGACTGCAGTTATCAATTGTTGACATACCTGAGTGCGAGTTCCAGCAGGCGAAGAATGACGGTCGCGAGATGATGGTGGCAAATTTAAAAAATAACTCGGAGAATAACAGCATTCTTTCGAACGTCAAAAATGAATAATGACGGATCTATCGGCACTTTGAAACGAATTACACAGTGCGGATGACAAAATGGAACAAACAGAAATATTAGTTTCTATCCCGTCAAGCACGAATCAAACCAAGCTTAGATTATAGAAACGAAAGTAATATATATTATCCAGGTATTTCGATTTAAAAATAAACTTGGTTCGGATACTCATAGAGGGCGCCAGCGAAAAAATTAAAACGAAACTTTGACTAACTTTACAGTTTTCTATTAGGATGATTGCGTTCGAGTTTTGATAAAATTGATTAAGAAAATATAGGATAAAATTTGAGAATTTTTGTTTATTATTGCTCGGCTGGATTTATTGCATGTTGAAGTCCTTTGAAAACTTGCTTTTGTTTTGACCAAAACATATAAATCTAGATTCGTATTGACTGGATAATATTAATTGATTCAAAATGAAATGTGCCTTGGTGGTTATGGGTTGGAAAGCTCCTTTAGTTACTTTATACTTCCCTCACTATACGTAGTATAAATATAATCTAAGGGAAGTCTTGTACTTGTGCACAAATTTTTTTCTCGATCTAGATTATTTTTGACATGATGTTTGTGTGTATGTGTGCGGGCATAACTCACTGTGGAGACAATTGTGTCGTTCCTATTGGTCGTATATAGATTTGGAATTTTTCGAGTGGTAGTTTTGAGATACATCTTCAGTTTTTCAAATGAATTTATAGTGTTCTATTGAACCACAATGGCGGCATGTACTGCTGAGGAGTTGTAGCTTAAGAGAAGCCAGTGTTGGACATTCCACTAGGATATGAGTGACAGCTTTGTTCGCCTTGTCGCATCTACTGCAAGCTGGGTCGTCAACAATGCCTACTAAGTGTCATGTGGGGAGTCCTGTCACCAGTTTTAAGCTTCTTCTGTTAAGAGAAGGGTTTTCGAGCGTTTGGACGAGAACCCCGTTTGGCCAATTAATCGGCCACTTCGTTTCCTATCACGTCAGAGTGGGTGGTTACCCATACTAGCTGAAGTTTGTTCTTTCTAGCTAATTCGGCCAGGGTCTCCTTGCACTCCAAAACAAGCCTGTAAGTCATTCTATGGGAGTGAAGTACGCCCAGGGCCGCTTGGACAGACCTCGGCCGGGAAAACGGTTAGGTGAACACCCAGGGAAACTGAAAGCTTCCTTCTGGGTGTGCACGAGTAGAAACTGGCTCCGCTAGACTCGCCAGTCTTGGTCCCGTCCGTGAATCTAAGAGTCCCTCTGGCGGAAGTAGTCCGGAGTCCTTGCTCTCCCAGTCCTTCCACTGGGTTAAGAGGACGTCTGGTTTGGAACCTGACAGCACGCGCCATCACATCCTGCTTCAGTCGGAGGATCGAGAAGTTACCACATGCCCGAATCCACATTTCGCCATTACCGCACCGACCCAGCAAGGTGATACTACGTACTCGCAGTCACTATTTCAAAATGAAGCTGCTCCTACCTGCTTTCAAATTTATTGTAATAACCTACGTTTCAATAGCATTATCAGATGACAATACTGGAATAACCGAATAAAATCAAAACAACGCAATTCATCATACGAAACAATATATACAGGCATTCCTCGTATGAATAACACCATCTTCCGTAGCACCTCGCCAAATATCACGCGTGATATCACGTACGAACTTCTTCATCGACAATACACCTGTGTGAAGACTTAATTGATTTTTTACGACAAATTCCATTCGTCTCGCGTATCCTACGGTTCTCTTTTTCGCTTTACCCGCGACAGCACGTTTCGTATTATTATTATTATCGACGGAATTGAATCGCTATAAGCTATAATTACTTATCAATTAGCTTGCTTTTTGCGTAATCAACTAAAACATTACCATTTATTTATTAATTGTTTCCTATGATAATTTCAAACTTGACCGATTATCTCGATTTCTCGCCTGCGCATTTGATCGTCTATGAAAATCTCACGCTGGATTTGTTTTGATAACTTCGTATTTAATATTAGTATTGCATCCTATAATTGCAATTGCAAACAATAGGCCCGATGCTGTTATCCCATGCTAACAACATATATTAAATACAAATAACTCCATCGAGTTGCGTATTTACTCATTTCTTGGATTATAAGAAAACTGCCAATTAATATTAGCATTTTCAATAGTTTCACAACAAATGCTAACTTAAGTACACTTATACTTAGGTATCAGAAAGGAAGGTTCAAAAAGTATATGGGATTTTTGAGAATAAAGAAAATTCTTATTTTTCTTCTTATTTTTTTTTTGCCAAACTTTTGTACAATATTCTTTACTATAAACAGCTACTCCATAGTGCATTGGACTGATCAGTTGGACTATGCGTGGATTTTTTCCCTTTTTCAAATTGATTATGAATTAGTCATAATTAATTGAACCCTAACTAGTGATGGTATGAGACTGCTCTTGGTCTCGCAAAGTTGCAAGACCAAGATCAACATTGTCAATGCTATACCAAGACCAACACAGCGATGCAAGACCATGACTGACATGAACAACTTTTCTTTGAAAAATTATGAAAAAACCAACAAAAATCGAAAAAATAATAATTAATTTTGTACAATGATAAAAATAATTATGAAAAATAAACCAAAATCACAAAAGAAATAATTTATTTAAGAAATTTCAATAAATTAAAGAAATTAAAAAAAAAGACGTATTATTATTATTAAGTGCTTTTTATCATTACACCGAAAGAACTGGATTTTGGGAAAAGTTATACATAACTTATCTAAGGTCTTTGAAATGTGTCTATATCAACGCATTTATAATACTTTCTCACCATACCAACATGGATTCATCCAAAGGAGATCTACGGTTACGAATCTTGTTTGAACACGTATATTGCCGCTGAATGGTGCGCCAATAATAAATTGAGTCTAAATATTAGTAAATGTTGTGTTGTTAGCTTCAGTCGTGAAGTCGCCTCCGATTATCTTTTAGATTCAGTAATCATTTCTCGTTGTACTACAGTCACAGACTTAGGTGTTCTATACGATCATCATCAGTTCACTTTTAATATACATATAAGTGATATGTGTGCTAAAGCTAATAGAACTTTAGGGTTTATACTTAGGCATTTCAAATATTTTTAACAATTCGGAGGTACTACTACAAGCACTATTCAATTCATTGGTTAGACCAAAACTGGAATATGTTTCGCTCATCTGGTACCCTCAGTATAAATTCCAGATTACACTAATTGAGAGTTTTCAACGAAAGTATTTGAAATATCTCTGGTTCAGAACTTTCAATATCTTTCCTAGAAGAGGTTTTAACTATCAATTATTAGTATCTACTTTTGATTTTCTGACACTTGAACTGAGAAGAAGAATTGAGAGCACAATATTCCTGCATAATTTGTTGGATAATAATATTGACTTATTAGGTAAATTAAATTTTGTTGTAGCTAGATTATCTTCTCGCTGTCCTTTAACTTTTTACAATGTTAGGTCTAATACAAATGTATTATCTAGATGTCCGATATTTGTCATGACATCAAACTTTAAGGTTATTTGTTCATAATGTGACTTATTTTTCAATTTATTTGTCACCATTTAATCTAAAAATTTAGCTAGTTTATTTTCATTATTCCTATTAGATATAATTTTTGTTATATATTTCTTGTTATTCTTTATATTATGTTGCTCTGTATTGTTTGTCCTATGATTGGGTTAACCTGTTGGGCATATATATACTAAATAAATAAATAAATAAGTCTCATTTTAACTGTCTGTATCACGTATCACACTTTTATAACTAAAAATTAAATTTGAGAAAATTGTAATTTTGTCGTCGCGAAAAACTGTGTCTGTGACTCGGAAAATAAACATGTTGAAAAAAATTTCAGAAAACAAAAAATGTTAAGAAGGCCTCTAAGTATATGTACAAATTTTTTCAATTTTTCAATGCAATATCAAATAAAAAGCTGGGTTTTCATTTTTTTCCTAAATAAGTCGGACAGAACGCATTGAGAAAAAAATTGTAAATAAGAAATACTTGGATCATACTTTCACCTGAATTTTTCCGGATTTTTTCTATAGCCTTCACCTCCCCCACTCTTAGTCATTATGATTTTTCAGAAAAATTCGAAAGACTTATAATCATCTTGTATAGGGGAAATATTTTTTTTTTCATTTTACCCAAAATCTACAAAATTTGAAGCCCGTCATAGAAGGGGTCTGTTTTCCTCTTTCCGATCATTTCCGCATCTAATTTTTTTAGCTTTTCGATTGTCGTCACTACTAATCCATTGCACAAAGTTTCATAGAAATTAATTAAGTAGAACTCAAATAAGAAGTGACCCCTGATTGACTGGACTAGTTTCTAACCATTAAGCTATTTACGTCCAGAGCTTAACAATAGTGCAAAAAGATTGCTTGTTGGTCTTCCGTAATCATGCGAAACGAACATATTAGATTTGATACGCCACTGTATACAAGATTCTCCCAGTTTAATCTAATTCCTAGCGATGTGTAAATATTCTGATGTGTCATGTGCAGCGTTAATTTCATTTGTTTTTTGCAGCAAACTGTGTAAGCAATTGAAATTGAAATAAGTGTTAATAGATCTAACACTCAATAATTGACATTATTAATTCACATGTATCGATGAACTAATGCTTTAATTGACATTAAACTGTGACTCATCCATAGACCAAGTGCGAAACTCTACGCTCGTACTAGCTATTTGCATAGTATCCTCTCCTGTTCTGTTCTAATTGACTGAAATTTTAACTTCTCACATTATCCTCTTGTAACGTTCCTACTGTTTAAAAGCTACTACACTAAAACGATTATCTACCAGTTATCCCTAATGGTGCAGTAAAATAGTGCACATAAATTCAAAATTGTTGGAACAGCTTTTTCAAGCAATAGGGATTAAAAAATACAATCGAGCAATTGTTTTAAAGCCTACATCATGGTTTATTGTTTACTTGTGAACGTTTTCTTCAACACCGCTCATGTTAAATGTTCTTTTCTAAAGGTCCCTAATGTGAAGAAAAAACAATTTTTCTAATCCTGCTTTGGAAAAGGCATCTTTCAAGATTAATTTTTCTGTGGGAAACAATTGTTTGCGGCAAAGTATGCAGCAAAGAACAAATTTTTGTGCGTTTTTGTCTCTTCTCTTCAAAATCATGGGCTTAGGTTTACAACTTTCTGCCTACCGTTTTAAATATCCACAAAATTGAGGTTCTGTTTAACAATTTACGTTGCCTTCAACATAGAATTGGCTCCATCTGGTCGATGACCTTAGACCTTACACTTTTCCACAGTAGTATGCAAGTAGAACCTTCTCAGGAAAGAAGAAAATCTCATATTACTTGCATCATATGCCACCAGATAACGGTCTATTGATTTTTGGGGAAGCAAACTAAGGGTTGACTTTTGTCAAATATGGAACAAAATGTGCTCCTGCAGGTTTCCAGGAACATTGGTCTGTACAGGATACATCAGCGTGGCCCAATATCATCCCAGCAAGAGATGGAAACGATTTCACTGGAATCATCTCATTTTGAACGATTTTGGTTTGGAAAAAGTCGCCCACTTTTCTACTATATCGTGGACAGAGTTTCCAGCAAATGTTTGAGAGTTGAACTCCAAAAGTGTGAACACTACTCCAGGATAGATCAAGTCTGTGTTTTGTAGATGATGATATGCTGCTGAGGTGAATAGAAAACCAAGTTTCTGTGAAGCAATTTCCGCTAAGGACCGTCCCATGAGAGGATGCTGGTGGTGATAACGAGAATATATATTGAGGACGACATAGGAATAACTTACAAGCTTGAGTTCCATTAAACCTGAATGGTGGATCCATTCCTCATCGCGATGAGACAGGTGTTAGTAGAAGCTTCTGTTTTGGTGATGTTTTGTCTTGCAAAAATTGATTTTTGCTAGTTTTTGTGCATTCAGAGGTAGAATAGTTTCAGTTTGACACTCTATCGTTAGGTACACTAATTTTTAATGCTACGTTTAATTGATGTGTAATTGCGATTTTCTATTCGAGTACGAATGATATCAAGTTAGCATTATATATCATACTGTTACATTGTAACAGATATTGCTGAGGTCTCGAATGTCACTTCTATGTTCCAGTTCCGTTTAAAGAGCAAACGGCAAGCGATACTTATTCGAAATAGATAAAAAAGAGTAATGTGAATGGCGCAACCAATTCCAACACATTGTATAAACCGTTTCTTGTTTGTTTACGAATCGTAACACTTGTATCGAACGGATTAAATAAAGCTGCAACGCACAGCAGCCTTAGTTGATTCAACGAACGTTATTCATATGTTTGATGAAGACCGGATATGACGTGATCACAATTTTCTAATCATCAATCATTTATTTATGACTGAAGTGAATAATACGTTTATTGGAACAAAGTAACTTCAATTGATTGTTGCTTTTGGTCCAGTGTTCCTCTCGCTGTCCGTGTGGAGCGTGTTCCGCGATGTCAGAGAGAGCGAGAAGACGTACAGGAAGCCGCTGAAAGGGTACTCCAGTATTGGTGACATCCTCTTTCAATAACAATTGACGTTGTTAATGGCATTTTTAATCCGTTATGCTTTTGTTATTGTCGTTTCAAGATAAGTATTCTTGATTCGAACACGACGAATTTCGTGTCGTCCATGGGCATAAGTGGTCCTGATGAGAGACTGTATTCATAATTTGATTTATACGAACTATGAAAAAATGGGATAGCTGTTTATAATCACAATTTCTGATAGTGTTACGAAAACTTACGTAGTTACTTGCAAAACTGAGGTACTGAGGTCTTGTGCCACGACTATCATACAGCAGATATAACGAATAAGACCTTGCTCAAAATAAGCCGAGGGGGGAATAAAACTTCAACAGAAGGATGAGGACTATATGAAAATAGAGCACCTGTTACTCATGGCACCTAGGAACGACATGAGAAAGGTGTGAGCGGAACTCTTCTGCAACTACAAAGAAAATCCTCAAAGCAAAAAACAAAGCACTGTAGTTCTCAGCTGAGATATAGGTACAAGATTGTATGGTAGTGCGTTGGTGATTGTGCTGCTACACCGTGCTATAGGGGTTCCTCCAACTGTATAGCTTTGAGGAAGTTCAGGATATCAGATGGCTCCATGTTAGGTAAATCTTTCTTTCTCTCTCTCTCTATCTGTCTACCTATCTATCTAACTATCTCTCTCCTCTTTAGTAAGCTCCGGGGTGCCATGCCCTTGAAATTTGCAATGTAGTGGATTCTACGAGGATGTACCTGCACTCTTCTTCTACTAATCCGAGGTCCTTATGGTGTCCTTTCAGCCGACAGTGCCCTGACTTAGCTTCGTGTTAAATTCTTCCACGAAGCTTTACCTTTTTTCCATCTTATCTTGGGGCAGGTCCCAGGGTTGCTGATTTACAGGGAACCCTACTTAAGTTTGGTGATTGCCTCTCAAATCATTTTATATGTTGTCCTTATCGCCATATCTCCACTACCATATGGGGGGTGTGATGTTTAGGATTACTTCTATAGCAACTGTTGAGTATGTTCTCATTGCACCTTAGACATATCCTTGAACTAACCCGTTTAATCATATTATCCCAGATCACTGCTCCATATGTGATGATTAGTCCCACTATTGCCTTGCCACCGCAAGGTATTAGGGTTACATCCAGAAAAGTTTCTGCACACCATTAGGAATTTTGTGCCTTTTATGGTTATCCCTTTTTCATGCTTATTGCAGAGGAGTTTTTCATCTAGCGTAATTCCCAGATATTTTACCTCTGACTTCCATTCAATAACACTCCCTTCCAATTTGATAGTTTTGAGGTTGAGGTTGCTTTTCCTTATAAAGGTAACTATGGTGGTTTTGGAGGAGTACAAGATGACCCTAGATATGTTTAGGAAAGTTTAAGGGGCACCAAAAAAATCCAAGAATCATAACAGGACACTGCAATCTCTACGACCTAGTGAATTATGGGTCGTTTAGATTCTGTGGAGTAGTCCGTTGTATGATGATCGACTCTGTTATTATTGCACATCTAGTTTGAAGGATCAAAGGGACCTCTCGAAGTTTCACTCCTTCTAAATCATATATTCTTTGCCGATACATTTGCTCACCGGCTAAGGGCGCTATACTCTTCCGCAGAAGCGAATACTTCGGTTTTAACACCATAGAGGAAATTACAACATTGAAGCCGGGAAAAAACTTAGCCTTTTTGAAGAATCTGAAGCTCACCGGCGTACTGATACAAAATAGTACCGAGGAATGAAGAAACACTAGTCCTTTATGGGCATGGTAGGATCAATATCCACCAAAATAATCTTGATAATAAGAAGGTCTCAGAATAAGGAAAAAACAATTTGGTCTCACCTTGTCGAAATACGCGTTCTACACAGATTTACGTAAATAAAACTACGAAATCAATTTTGTGCTGGGTAGTGTGGAAATCGAAATGGCAAAATTGAATTGTAAAATTTAATCGATGTTCGATTTATCGTCGGTTTAAAGCTATTTGTCTAGACCCAAACTGGGTAATTTATACATCTGTGTTAATGTAATCCCTTCAAGGAGTAGTAAATATTTAACGCGACCATATTTTCAAACTTAATCTTATAAGGTATATACGTTTTAGTGGGTTTTATTGTCGGAGCAATAATCAATTTTACCAAACGAAAAAAAAAGGAGACTCTATTGGATTGATTAGAAACGTCATCTTATAAAACCCCGTCGTAATAAACCAATAAAACTTAATGACCTACCATAAAATTCAATAAAACAACGGAAAAGCATCTGCCATTCCGGACGATCTGGAAAGGTTCGCTCTTTGTTTGCTGCTTGGCTTGTTTATGTGCGCGATAGAAAGGAAACGATGTTGAGTTGGCGATGGATAGTTTGAATTAACATGATTGGGAAACTATACTTTCAGATATCAGAGGAATTATGCTGAGAAAAATAACACATGCTATGACTTAATGCATGATGTCATTCGATTGTGTTAAAACGAAAAATTTGTTTCGCTAAGAAGTCGGAACATGTCGAGGCATCCGATCGACATTTATTCGAATAAAGATGAAACGCAATTCAACGTTTTTTTATAATAAGTGTTGGACCTTTTAGTACTAACGACGACGCTAGTCGTGATATTGAATAACTTCACTTTCATAGGAAATTAGAAGTAAATGATAGTTTTTCAAGAGGAGACTTTAAACTGTAGTCTCAATTCATGTAGCAACGCTGGTGTTCCACAGGGACTTATCTTGCCACCAACTTTGTTTCCGATATCCCCTCCACACATAAGCGGATACGCTTCATACAGCGTACGCCCAGTGGAACCAGAGATGCTAGACAGATACAGGTCGATGGAAAAAAAAAGAAGTTTTAGCAAGAATTTTGAAATGGGGATCTGATAATGTAGTAGAGTTTAATGATTGTATTTACACCAGGGAGGCGGATGTCACAATCCCCATTATGTAGTCCTCAATATCCATGCTCGGTATCACCGCCAATCACACTCGGGCGATCGTGGGAAAAATTTTCGCATAACAATGGTTCTCTGAACAAATATAATTATCAAATATGTCTACAGAGAGTATTTGGTTCTTGAGAAATGGTTTCAATAGCTCTTACACCCCTTCTGAAATTTGGGAAAATGTGAAATTTTCTAAAGGTTAATGTAACTGATGGAACTTATTCTATGGGATGTCAGAAGGTTTTGAATACCAATTTCGGGTGTATAAATCATGTTAAAAGTGATTTTATAGTGTTTTTATCTGAGGGATGGTCGAAATTCAGGGTATCAGAACGCTGGGACATGTTGCCTTACCGTCTGAGGTAAAAACTGATGTTAGAATCGATTTTCACAAAAGTCCATGAACCGGAAAAATAACATGTAAGTTCGAATCAAAAATTTTTTTTTGCATTAACATCGGCAGGTTCTCAGGATCATTCATACACCTTGAAAATTCTTGGGAACCCCAACCACACCTATTGGGAGCGAAAATGGCCCGAAATCCCCCCCAAATTTGCAACATGCCAAGTCTTTGAATTGTATTTTTTACAAAAAAAGGTATTTTGGCATTTCGAGTGCACCTAGGGGTTTTTTGGGTACCTTCCATCGACCTGTCTCTGTCTAGCATCTCTGGTTCCACTGGATGATATAGGGGCTTAGAGGCTTACGCTGTATGAAGCGTATCCGCTTATGTAGGGAGGGTATATCGGAAACAAAGTTGGTGCCAAGATAAATCTGGCTACGGATTCGTTTTCAGCGACCCAAAAAATTCCTTAGGTGCACTCGAAATGCCAAAATAGGTACCTTTTTTGTAGAAAATGCAATTCAAAACTTGGCATGTTGCAAATTTGGTGGAGATTTCGGGCCATTTTAGCCCTCAATGGGTGTGGTTGGGGTTCCCAAGAGGTTTTAAGGTGTACGAATGATCCTGAGAACCCCCTAAAGGTAATGCAAAAAAAAATTTTTGATTCGAACTTACATGTTTTTTTTTAAATTATAGCTAAAATCCCGGTTCACAGCCTGGACTAATCGCAATCCATGAGGTCGACCTAACTCACTATTGTTCAAAACTGTGAAAATTTCAAATTGATATGTTTTTAGTCATTTGCAATATATTTTCGGTTCAGAAATCTATAGATCCCAGTTGATTCCAGGCTTTTCCGATGGCAAGGTTGACGACCGATAGTTTCAATTGGGTAAGATAATAATATTGAGCGATTCAATCATTGAAAACAACATGCAACTTTGTAATTATTATTACTATATATGACGCAGCGTCTACATACTCTTATATGCTTAAAGTAACGGCATAAACAAAGGCGATGCATTGAAAATAACGATTTATACTAAACCGTCTAAGAATTGAAGCATTATTAAATAATCCATCTATAAAATCTGCTTCTTCGTCACAACCGAGTAGACTGTTGTTGTGCACTTACTAGAACAGCTGATACGTATATAGACGAAGCAAAGTGTTGCATCCTTTTCCTGTGCAAAGACTGTGTGTTGTAGATGAAGACGCGGAGGAAGAAAAGCCTTGCGCTTCGAATACATAAGATCGTTAAAGTAAGAACAATAAATCTAGCAGTATTGTAAGACTCATCAGAGCATAAGTAAGCCAGTAATGGCTAGAAAGGGTAAAACGTTAAACATTCGGAAACGTTTAGGCGACAAGAGAAGTTAATTCAGCCGGAATTCTTACATTACGTTACTAAATTAAATTATATCTCTCGATGTTCAACGTATTTTCGGAACAGATTTTCGCTCTCCCGTTATTATTTTGCGTTATTCTCGCGGCAAGGCAAGATAAATTGCATTTATGCACTAATTATTACTTATTCAGAGAGTCTAGAATGACGCGCCTTCATCGTCGAGACGATAAATAACTAAAACAACCGGCCACGTTCACTTTCCATCGTGGTCTATTCTCGATCTCAGACCCGCCAGATACTCTTAATCGATTACCAGATACCATTCAGACCATAAAATCTACTAATTATACGATTACATTCGCCGTTTCGTTTATATTTAACTATTGGACAATCGAAAAGTTACGAATTCAATGAATTACGGAAACCAATAATTGGTCCTTCGAGCGATGTTACTAGTTGAATTCGAATTTCAAATTATTGGCCGATTCATTCACTGTCTGTTCAACATGAAACTTCATTGCGTTGTGTATTAATCATATATTATTCTAGACTTTACGTTAAGTTACGAAGAGAATTT
Source organism: Endomychus coccineus (assembly GCA_958510875.1). Taxonomy (NCBI): domain Eukaryota; kingdom Metazoa; phylum Arthropoda; class Insecta; order Coleoptera; family Endomychidae; genus Endomychus; species Endomychus coccineus. The sequence goes on from OY294070.1 coordinate 13,673,802, forward strand.
TTTTATTGCATTTACAGTGATCGATCGGAAAATATTACTAAATTGACCTGTGTATCTAATGATTATTGTGAAACATTATCCTATCCGTCCAAAGGTACACATCAAACATGAATGGAAAGGAGAAATAAAGGGGCCTCATATCAAAAATATGACCCGGGGTCTCATTTATTGTAAGTACGGTTCTGACAATTACAGTAGTGTTACTTTTGATTTTAACGTTATAACATACAAATTTCATATTTGCGTGCCGGATATTCAGTTACGAGGGAAAAAATTAAATAGTTTACTTTGAACGAAATACTTGACACAAAACCATAAAGCCTAATGAGTCTTTTTCGAACTATCGAATCATGAACACATGAATATCGATAAAAGATGAAAGAAACATCAAATTTCATGTGCGTACAATCGCATGATGATACCAAAACGCTTAGATTTGGAGAGCCTAATAATTTTTTTCGAATCATACATGTAAAAAAGTTAATAATAAAGATTCTTGACCCAGTATGAATTATATATAAAAAATTCTTGGGAAATAGGTCACAATAACAATCTGTTTTAAAATTTTTTCTCTTTACGTACGTTTCGGTCTCACGACCATCATCAGAAGACTCACTATGTAAAAAAAGGGGGTTTATTAAAACTAATTATATCACAAGCGTCCAAATCGCACAAATTTAATTTCAATCAAAAGAGCCCACGCCGTCGAAACGAACCGAGCCACGAATGATCGAAATTGTATCGTCAATATTAAAGTATAAAACAAAAAAAATTTTTTTTTTAGTAAGAATCCGCTATTCAGTAATATTCTCAAAATGTATAAGCTCATGTTGGTATTCTCATATCAACTGAGAACGAAGTTATTTGTCGAGTACCTACCCTCGACCCAGATGTGTAATTTATGAGATACTTAGAAAGGTTCAGACCTGTACTGGAATATTACTACAACGCATTCTTCCTAAAAACATTTTTAACAATTATAAAGACGTATGTAGGAATTTGCAAGAGATTATTTAATCATAATTAGTATAAATATGACTTAGATTTTGTGTGTCAGCCCTATGGTTTACAGACTTGGAATCCCGTTTTATGTGAATCATCTCCAGGATAGATCTTTTATAATAATTGGTTTCCTTAGTTAAGATATCAACATTTTTTTAATCAAATTGATGGTAATAATCAAAGCAGTGCTTAGCAAGGGTGGTGGAATTTTCTAAGTTATTATTTATTGTGCTATATTTATGGCCATACATTCTGTTTTGTAAATATTGTTTAGAGATTCCAGTATAGGTTCCATCACAATCTAAACAATTCAATTTATATACTGTGTGGGTTTGTTTATCTTTAGGTATTACAGGTTTTAGATTTGAGAAATATTTCCCAACACAGTTAGTAGGTTTATGCGCAACATTTATATCATACTTTTTCAAACACTTCTTGATTTTCTCTGAGGTCTCCGGAATGTATGGTAAAGTTATAAAATTGTCTGTAATACCTTTTATGTTATTCTTATATGACGAACCATTATAGATTTTGTTTATTCTCTCTTTAATGATAGGATTGAAAAAAGTTTTTGGGTAGCCATTCATTTCTAGTGTATTACAACAATATTTAAATTTTTGGGGCGGTCATCTGCGTGGGACAATTTTACCGCGCGGTCTGTAAGGCTGTTTATGACACTTTTTTTATAACAAGCTGGTGCAACGGAATTGAAGTGAAGATAACGTTGAGACCAAACTTCTTTAGTAAACCAAGAGGTTTTTATTTTTCCATCTGCATCATGCCTAATGTTCATATCTAGGAAATTTATGTTATTGTTTAATTCTATTTCACAAGTGAATTGAAGTTTACAGTGGAAATTGTTAAATTTATCAATTACATATTGAATTTTATCGTTGGGAACACACATAAGGCAATCGTCTACATATCGTTTAAAGAATACAGGCCGAAAATCTAATGGACTCATAACAGAGTCCTCTAGGCACTCCATAACGAGATTAGTAATGGTAGCTGAAATAGGAGATCCCATTGCTGTGCCGAATATTTGTCCAAAATATTGCTCACCATACTGAAAGTATGTGCATGCTAAACAAAATTTTACAGCATTAATAAATTCCGATTGATCTAGAGGTGTGTGGTTTTTGAACTCTGCCCAACGTTTTTTGATGCTACTCAATGCCAAAACGACAGGTATATTTGTAAATAAAGAAACAACGTCCAAGGAAATCAGTTGATGGTTTACGGGTACAGATTGATTTTTTCCTATTATATTATTGATAGATTTTGATAGAAATTTTGATAAATTGTAAGTAGGCGCTCCAATATTACTAACAATGGGTCTTGAGGTATATCATTTTGATGTAGTTTTGGAAGCCCATAGATATAGGGTGCAAATTCCTACATACGTCTTTATAATTGTTGAAAATGTTTTCAGGAAGAATGCGTTGTAGTAATATTCCAGTACAGGTCTGAACCTTTCTAAGTATCTCATAAATTACACATCTGGGTCGAGGGTAGGCACTCGACAAATAACTTCGTTCTCAGTTGATATGAGAATACCAACATGACCTTATACATTTTGAGAATATTACTGAATAGCGGATTCTTACTAAAAAAATTTTTTTTTTTCATACTTTAATATTGACGATACAATTTCGATTATTCGTGGCTCGGTTCGTTTCGACGGCGTGGGCTCTTTTGATTGAGATTAAATTTGTGCGATTTGGATGTTGTGATATAATTAGTTTTAATAAACCCCTTTTTTTTACATAGTGAGTCTTCTGATGATGGTCGTGAGACCGAAACGTACGTAAAGACAAAAAATTTTAAAACAGAGTGTTATTGTGACCTATTTCCCAAGAATTTTTTATATATAAAAAAGTTAATCAAATCTACATGAAATGATCGTAGACTCTTTATAATCTGTGCACCTAGTACCTGGAAGCCATATGTGTAATCGCACGTGTAGGTTATGTATATCTGGTGCATATGTGACCGATTCCAAGAAAAACAACTACTTTATTACAACAACCGGAGAAATTGCTTTGAATATCTATTGCAGTAAAAATGTGAAACCAGAAGAATTGTGTCGACAATTGTCATAAAACTGTAACGTGTTGTTACACAAGACACGTAGTGTACATGGGTGACGAATAAATCCATCTGGAATTACCTGGTCGCATATGAACTGGTTTTAATGAAATTAAACTCTTCGAAAAACCACTTGAACATGTTAAATGTAATCACGATTAATCGATGTACGAGGGCGGATCGAAAAGTGATCGATCGACTAGGGCGGATCGAAAAGTGGTCAATGAGGAATGGACCTTCCACAATTTTCTTGATCTTACCTCCCTCACGATCTTAATTTCAATTGGGATAGGTCCTATTTCACTTAGATAGATCAGTGGGGACCAATATTCTACACGTTTCCTTCATCCATATGCTAATCAGGTCAAGAGTCATTTGCATTCTTATCCCAATTGTTGTGTTGAATTTACTTTGGGCTGTATTAACTAGGTCATCAACGTACCCAATTGTTTTAAAACCAATCCTTTCCACTTTGATAACCAGGCCCATTTCCACCATGTTTCAGAGCAATGAGGTCATTGTATCGCTTGCGGATAGCCCAATGCCCCCTATAGTACAAGGCCTAAATGCTGAGTGCAAAAGTCAGTGTGACGACATCAACAAGAGGCTTACGATAGTATTGTTTAGTTTTAATGGTGCGTATTCGTTGTTGACTCAATGAGGTGATAAATATTACAATTTAATGAAGTTTTATCTAGTTCTTCAAGAAAATTATATGTTGCACTTATTCCTAAGGTGTCTTCCTGTGATTGCAACGTATTTTTACCTGTGAATAAGCGTGTATAATATTGTTATGACTGAATAAAGTGCGTTGCTATATAGCTTCCTAAGTGAATGTTCTTGTTGGTTTTTCCCGCGTTTTGTGTCGTACGTACAGTTCACTGACGCTTATTACTTATGCCAATTAAATGTAAATTCTTAAAGATGATGAACTAACAATGGATATCAGCAGTCTCTGAAGCAGATGTCATGATAACAACAATAACAGAACAAGATTCTCGTAGTGGTACCGCAGCAAGGGTACATTTTGTCAATTATTTGGAAATTGGAACAAATTGGATTCAAAATATTCTGAGTTATTAGTGACAATAATGCAATCAACAGCACAGTCACGAACAATTTTTCTAAACCTAACGATTTAAGTGTAGTGTATCCTCATGCAGTTGATAATTCAAGTCCATTATCTATTCGATTAGGTTCACATTCTCAAATGTATAAGGAATAATTAACTAAATTCAAGACCCAATCAAATTATATCGAGTATGTCAACTTTTACTCGAGACTAAGACTGCCTGATTTTATGCTTTAAAAAATGTATGAACTAGAACATGATAAATTGTTAAAGTTTGGATATTCTTTGAATTTGAAAGCACTCTATCCTATAAAATTGGAACGTCAAAATGTTAAAGTAGCCCTTAAGGTATTCAATGGATATGTTATACAGCCTCTACTTCAATTTGGTTCATATATAGAGCATTTCAAATTCACAGCTCAGTTGAGTCTAATTTAAATTTTATATTCTCAGGAGAATGTCAATCAGAACCATTAGAAGACATGTTATTTACATTAATATAAGCAAATGGGGTGCAACTAAGGACTCAGTTCCCGTCTGGCAGCCCGGTTTGAGCAGGAATTCTTTACGTATGTCCTAAAAGAATGAATAAAACTTTTGTTTTACTGTGGGTATTGCAGCATCGTGCTATAACGTACAGTGACCAGCTGCAACATTGTCTCTTGCTTGTGACGTCACGATGGTTCAGGCCTTGTACTATAGAAGGTATACCCTCAGCCCCATATCACATTTGCCGAAGATGTGATTTACTGTCTAGTGAATGTATATTGTTTATTTTCTATTTGAGCATCAAAATTGATGTTTTTTCGATCTTGATTAGTTCCGGGACTTTCTCAAATGTGAAGCAAGAATGGCTATTAAAATATTCGACAGAATGTGATGTAAACGTTTTCGACAAGAGATACTATTTTCGTCGCACAAATATTATAGATCTACGAGGTATGGTTATGATATAAAAATTAACAAATTCTACTTATTGAGGTTTCGGATATATTGAACAGTATCAGTACCAACACATTACTTAACGCGGCATTCGGGAATATATTATGTGACGAAATACAATTGAAATGAACAAGGTTATACCCACAAATGTATATAGACTTAAAAAGCAATATGTTGATGTTGTTTGAGAACCACTGTACATCCGCAACAATGACTGAAACAATGAGGATGTATCTATATTTGGAAACAAATAATACAGGTGCACATACGTAAAAATACACAAGAGTGGTAAGAGCGGGGTAAATTAAGCACTGTGTACCGATCAATTATAGAAAAGGAAGGCAGTCGCGCCGAAGAACAGGCAGAGCGGAAATCAAACATTTTAATACGTAATTTTCGAAGGGTTCTAATTCTTGAACAATTCTTTGTTCTGGATTCTTTACTAATTCAGTCATCGACTTGTGAACGGTTGAAGAAATTCAAACTTTAGGTTTACAGAGAACGATTTGTCTGCATTAATCCGCTTGCATCAAAGGGACTGACTATTCGGGGAATATATCTCATCAGATATTCCCCCCACCACTTTGCGATTTATATCTTTCCAATTGGAACGATTTGCGGTTCTTGGAAACAATCCGATTGAAATCATAAAACTCAAATAACTCGAGACAAATCATCTGTAAATCAGATACAAGCGGTTCTACTCGCATCTGGGATGACTCTCCGTATTCGATAGTTCGACTGGTCCTTCGATCCAGGTATTTCGTCAAAATTAGTATTCACATAATGCACAATCTTGACCCAGATTTTATTATCAGAAAATTATACCTTGAAATACAAAATAGACATAATTATGTTACCGTGTCAATGAATACTCCGTAGCGTAATCTGAAATGAAGAAAACTTATTGAGTTGCGCTAGACTTCCACATTTCATATGTACATTCCCAAACTAGATGATTTTATCATCATGAGACATGCGTTTTGTTCAATGAGTTTTGTGAGACGCTGGTTATTTTTGCTATAATTTCTATCGAAAATTTTTAGAGTATGACTGATCCCTTAAATGTCAGTTCTGTCGTTAACCGAATTACCATCCTATTCAACCCGACATGAATAAATTAATGAATAAATGGTACAAAAATAAGATAATCCCTTATATCTATGGGCTTCCAAAAGTACATAAAATCATATACCATTAAGACCCATTGTAAATAATGTTGGAGTGCCTACCTACAATCTATCAAAATCTATCAACAATTTGATAGAAAAAAAAGAATTTCATGTCAGACTCATGGCATTTTAAAGAATTTATAAAAAATCAATCCGTACTCGTAGATCATCTATTAATTTCCTTGGACGTTATTTCTTTATTTACAAATATACCAACCAGTCGTTTTGGAATTGAATAGAATTAAACGAATTTTTCATATTTTGTTTTTTTTTTATTAATTTTATTAACTTTTTTTATATATTAACGGAATTCTACGGTCTTTAGTTTGCGAAAAATGATCAATAATATTATTATAAAATGTATAATTTTGTTTTAAGTGTTTTACTAGATCTTTTTCAATAGATATTAAACTAACATTGTATAAACGATTTTGGTCCATTGTATTTCGCATGTAAGTTTTAATTCGTTTGAGAGTAGAAAATGATCTCTCCACCGATGCCGACGTGACAGGAATGGTGACTGTCAAACAAAGTAGTTTATAAAACTGAGGTAAAAAATCATTGTCTATCATATACTTTATCATATCGGCGTGACTGTCGTACTGGCCTAAAATATATTTATCCGAGTATATAACGCATAATTCATTGTGCAGTGTTATTTTATCAAAAAATTTATATTTTAGAACTAAGTTATCTAAAAGTGTATTGAGAAACTCTTGAAAAAGATTCGAAAAATGTAGTTTCTTGTCTACCAAATTATATGTTTTCCTCCTTTTCGCGGGAGGCATCAGTTGAAAAATTTTGAAATAAAATATTAAAATGAAATTCTGTATTACGGAAACTTGAAATTTCATCAATGAGATGTTTCAAACGATGTCTTGAATAAATTATATCAGTGAATTTATGTTGTAAAATTTGAAAAATAAGATCAGTTTGTTCAAATATCAATTTAAAAGTATCAAGAAAAAACAAAAATTCTTCATTTTCTAAATAAGATTTTAAACCAACAGCAGCATTTAATGAAACCTGATCTGTCGAAAAGTCATCACTGTTCAATATAAAATCAAATGTTTCAATTAATTTGTCTTTATTTTTGTGAATGGTAAACACTGCACGTGATGTAAAATTCCATCGAGTTGGAGCATTACAGGGAATTCTGTTTCCTACTATGTTATTCAAAATTTCAGTTCGTTTCGTGGATTTGCTAAAAAAATTTGAAAATGACGATAAGTTGGAAAAAAAAATTCTAACTTCCTTAATGGAATTACATGCATTACTTAAAACCAAATTCATGTTGTGAGCGTAACAATGGGTGAAAATAGCCTGAGGCGAAACTGATTTTATTTTTGTTTGAAGACCGTTTAAGCGCCGTCGTAGGTTTGAGCTATTAATTTATTCGCAAAGTCAAATCGTTGGAATGTTTCCGTTAAGAAATTAAACAAATTGATCGCTGTTCTTCCCGAACTAACATCGTAAAACCCTAAAATCTTTCCACTAGTTGTCCATTTTTTACAAATCTAAAAATTATTGATAATTGTGATTTACACGTTATATCAGTTGTTTCCTCAACTTGCCACGAAAAAAAAGGGACATTACATAATTCATAATCTATGTGATTTCGGAGGACATAATTTATTGAATCAAGAATTTCGTTTTGTATTGTTTTTGAGGTGCCTGCAAATACTGACGCGTTAGTCATAAAATCGCGAAGCTTACTGTCGTATTTACAAAACAAATCTAATAATTCCCTAAGATTACCTTTATTAACTGAATTTTCAGTTTCATCATGCCCTCTAAAAGCCAAATCTTGAAATTATAAATACAATAAGAAATCAATGATTTTTTTTTAAACTTCGCGGTTTTCTTTAACCGTATTATTATGATTTTCGATTTCGCGTGTTCGTGCAGAATCAATCGCATTAACAATATTCTGTTTACCGGTTAATTTAAACTTAATACTCGATGTAATATGTTCCTGCGATTTTTCATGTCTGTCTAGGCCACGAGCTAAATTTTTCAAATCATTATAACCCAAGTGCCCCCAACATGAAGTTGTATCTGATGTAAATAGCAAGCAATACCAGCAATATAATTTATTGTGTACCTCAGATCCCGTTAACCATACATATTTTTTATAATTATCAGTATTAAATGATCGATTTTGATACTTCCCTGACATCACTAATCCTTTCAAATCCGGTAAAGGCCGTTTATTTTCAAAAAACACTTTTCTATCATATGTTAATCCACTAAATGGATTTTCTAAGAACTCAGCAACTAAGTCACTCATCATTTTAACGTTCACCGATTAGATAAATTATAACTTAACTACTTAACCTTAATTCGCCTCGCGGAACAAAAACAATAACTAACGGAACACGTGTCGCATTCTTCTAGCAGCGGTAGCAAGAGCAACTAATCGTGTTTCATTCGACCGATGAGTGCGTACGAGAAGCTAGCCTACATATAGTGTTGCCATATTCGCTGTTTTACCCTACTTGGCAATTAAACTGGCTGGAAAAACGGCAACTGTGTTGACCACACGTATTTAGCGTTTGAGATATATAGAGAATCTAGCCTCTGGCCACTGATGCCAGGTTGAAAATAACTACTGAGAACGGGGAATTAATTGTAAAATTTAATGAATTATCAGAGAAACAGGAAATAAAATGGAGAATGATCATTAACATAAATTGGTGAGGAGGCTGAGCCTCCTTAGCCTCCTTCGAGGAGCCGCCACTGTTAGGAAGGAGACTCGATCGACTTGAACTGTATGGACCTTATATGACAAAGAATTTTCTATTGGTACATTTCTTCTGAAAACATTGGATGACGCCATAAACAGTCATCTTGATTATCAACATCCTTTGTGATTATTAAAGCTATTAAGATGTACGAAAGCGTCTTGGGTTCAAACCATGTGAAGATATTTTAATTTTTTTCCGCAACTTTTCCTTTGAAATGGCGAAATTCTTCCAGCGGATAATTATAGCTCACTGGGTTATATTTTTATACATTGTTTCAAATAAATTGTTAGAATCAGCTTGGAACTGATGCGCTGGTTTTTCTCATTTTGCAGCTAAACGCAGGAGCATGTAGATTGCCCGATATAACCCTGTAAAGTAGTTGAGAATGCTAATGCCCGGTTAGTGTGTGTGTGTGTGTGTGTGTGTGTGTGTGTGTGTGTGTGTGTGTGTGTGTGTGTGTGTGTGTGTGTGTGTGTCCGATGGATAAATAGACAACTTAAACTGATTCATAGTTAGCCTAATTTAATAAATTGATTAAATCAACGTATCAATAAATGAAACTGTTAAGTCAATCTTCTACCCACGGAAATAATGAAAGAATTACTTTCCAATTTATCAATTGTAACTTCCATTATTCGTGTTAACGAATGAAGCTGGGCGCTACACAGAAAGAAGGCCTTTGAAAACGCTCATCGCATCACAACAATAATCGTCCGCTAGTCGGGCATTGGAAAAACAAAACACAAAAGTGACAACGGCTAATCGACTCGTTAAAAACATACGAACGTGAAATAAAACCGCATCGCCAACTGCATTTAGTAAACAAATTCCCACTGAAAAACTAGGTGAAAGTATTCCGAACTTCGGACGACAAAAAATGCAAGAATTCACGCGAACGGTAGACGATAGAGACAAGAACGGACGACGTTTTTTTTCCCATCTCGCTCTCGAGTTGGAATCTCGTCGTCCACAGTTCGATTGCTAACCGATCAGAGTGGTTGGGGGAGACGTAAAAAACACCCTTACGCTACTCTCTCTCGACGTCTACATCAGATCCTTTCACCCCAATTTATTTTCAAGACACCGGATTTCCTTTGAACGTGAGAGATCGCGGGGAAAACTTTTTTCTACTGAAGGTAGGTCATTCAAGTCATCCAGGCAATTCTTCTCGTTCTTTCGATAGAAGGAAACGTGAGGATGAAAGTTGAAAACGGATGCTTCAATTGCCAGTAAAATTTGTAAAAGACTTAAAACGTCGTAATTAATACACAATAATATGTTCATTGTCTATGTATGATGATATAACTAAATGCACTCATCTGAATTAATCATATGCACACTATATTGGTCCAAATATTATGAATTTACTCTACATTTATGCTTGAAATTTCTCATAACACTTAATAGTCTAAGAGCTCGTGACCTCTTTGTCTTTACATGATTGATTTAAGTAGGAATTTTGCATGGTGGTACCTTAAGGAAATGTAAATAAGGAATTGAAAGTTTGCCCGACTTTTTGTTGTACAGGAGGAACTGTGTATTGAACGAATTTATTTTTAACGTCTGCCAATTATTAAATATTGACAGAAGTGCCTGCTTTTTTCCAAAAATTCTCAAATATTGTAATTAACACGGTATTAAATTTGCCCCTGAATCAAACAAGCATCTTACGTATATGAAAGTATTTAAAAATACAATTTTGGGGTACTTTAGTATTTTTAGATCATTTCTATACCTAAGATGCGCCTTTGATTCATGCTGACACTTTAATAGCGTTTCATTGACTTTTATCCAAGGCCTTCTTAACATCAAAACAAAAATCGTCTTTTTACGAGTCAACCAATGAAAAACACATTGTGTGTGATACGTCACTGAAAGGTAAATCTTACGTAGAATAGAATAGAATAGAATAATGTATTCATGCTAAATATCAAGTATTGTGGCTTACATTCGTCAAGATAAAAGAGAAAAAAAACAAATTCAAATTATGATACAACAAAGAAGAATAAATACTATTAAATCAGAACTGAAAATCTAAAAATATCAGTAACAAATTGCTTAATAACCGTTGAAAATTTCTCGAGTGGAAGCTCTCTAATCAATAGTTGCAGTTTATTGAAAAAAGTTGGACCCCAGTAATTAACGCTATTTCTGCTGATGATTAATATATAAATTATATTTCGCTCTAATGTTGACACAGTGCATATCACATCGAGTAGAATATTCGTTAATATGTGATTTAACATATATTAAACAATGTTAAGTGTTAAATGGAAGGGAGAGACATAACTTTAGGTCCTTAAAGGCATATGCTTACAGTCTTGTCGGTAAGGCAGGTTTTTTATAACTTTAATTGCTTTCGAGTGTATTACACCAAAATAAGTTGTGAGCATTACATTAACAGATACAATTTTGTTTAAGTTTCTTCGCACGTAAATTCCTTTAGCAATTGACGAAGCAACTTGATCATAATGTTTCCTCCAAGTTAATCCTTTATCTAATAGTAATCCAAGAAATGATATAAATTTTCTTAAGGAAAAATAGAGTTTTTTCATTATTAATGTTCAATTTATTAAGCGTAAGTCAGTTAAGCAAATCATTTCGACTTTCCATGAGTGAACTATGTAAGTCTACTAAGTCTGTATCATCTGCATATAAGATTACTTTCCCTTCAGGAACTTGTAACGTTAAATCATTAATGTATATTGAAAAGGGTACAGGTCCAAGTATGGAGCCTTGAGGTACCCCTATGGTAACCGGCAACATAGACGAGTTGGTAGAATGCATATAGACAACTTGCGTTCTACCAGATAAATAAGACCGTATCAAAAACAATGATGTGTCAGAACATGTATAACTGTTCAGTAGCCTTCAAATCTGTAAAATTTGAAGTTGCAATTCATATCTCAAAAACTAAACAGTTTTGAAAATATTTGACAACACTACTGAAATGGCAATAAGAAAGTGCCTCCATAATATCAGAGTTCTGTCCTTGTACTGCTAATCGTTTTCGAGTTATTGGCCAAAATCGAAAATGATTTTTTACACTTAAATCAGAACGAAAAAAAATGCACAACTTGCCCCATTTAACCGACGTTGTAGCTCTGAAAGCCCAATGGTGAGGGTCGAATTTGGGACACACCGTATAGTGCAAGCAAAGTGAGCGGTGTCGATAGCAAAATGTTTAGAATTAAGCTAAATACTCTTATTGTTATTTATCGAAATGAGAAGAAACTTTTGCTAGTAACTACTCGCGAGGATGGTTCATAGCCAGGCCGGTTGTTATTCTTTATCTCCATGAAATTAACCACACTCTGTCAACACTGGACGACAAGCTGAGTAAGCGATGCTTCACCTCACACCACTACACATGCACTACATCAGGCGACATCCTGCGCTGTGGCTTTGTTACAACAATGCACAACGGTTGCGCAGACAGTTGGCAATAGCGCCATCGCAGTACCGATAACGAAACACATTTCCGTAGTTGTTGCCAAATCGTCAATATTATGCATCCAAATTTGGAAAGAAGTTCATTCAAACACGTCACATTAGCTTTCAATAAATTTTTAGATTGGAATACTCAAGAAAGAATGAAAACATTGTTGCTTTCTATGGAATAAAGGTGAACAGTTGGCAAGTAACGTAACAGTAATGAAATGAAGTGTTAAATTGCCATATTATGGCGATATGAAGGCGAATGCATTAAAAGTTAACCGGCGACGGGGGGGAGACGGGAACGAGCGAATCTACAGACATACGAATTTTACGCATTCGTAAAGTCCATTATTACCAACCTGACCGTAAAAACTTGGGGCCATCGTTGCAAAGGTCTGCTTGGCAATCTCCGAGCCTTGCCCGTGTACCGACTGTCTGCCGGTTTTGAAAGACTGGCGTGCACTGAAAAGAGATGGCGCCACCTGCAAAGGGTTTAACTTATTGGGGAAAATTTCTCATATATGCCAATTTAATATTTCAGATAATGTAGCCAGTGCATTTGTTTTTATAGAGCGGTACATCATTACCCTTTACAACTCCTTACCATTCAATGATATTTATCATTTTCTCAATACTTTCATGGTAATTAATATTTCCATAGACAGCCTTATTTGACTCACAGATTATTAAACTAGTGTTTCAGCTTGGAGAATAGTTAAATAGTGCAAATGATTTGATTTGATTACTGATTTCCATATAATTGTTTCACATTCTATAAGATACTGTTCGCAATTGTGTACAGATAATGAAAAAAATTATTTATATCATTATGTTTAAACAACCAAATAATATTCAAATCAATAGTATTTAAAAAAAAAAGTTACTACAAAAGCAAATTTTCCGTTTCAGGGAATCGAACCCGAGCCTACTGAGTGCTAGTCGAGTAATCCTAGCTCCTAGACCATACCTTTGGTTCATCGCCGTTTGTTTTTGTTGTTGTTGCCCAACGATTTTGTTGAAATTTGGTTGGAAGCAGTTTTAAATTTGCTCAGATTTACTGTAAAAGTTTTGAATCGATTCAATGTATACTTTGAGTTACGTTTTTTTTAAATTTTCTACCCTTTAGAAAAGGATGTGTTTATTACGAGATTTCCCCGAAATACAATAGGGTTCGTTGCCGAACAGCAAGCGATATTTTGGTAAAATTTGAATGCGATAGGATCTTTCGTTTTTGAGTTATCGTGTGGACAAGCAATTCATGACGAACATTCAGACTGATTTCTTCAAAGTTGCTTGAAATATGATGAAAAATGCTATAATAGAGGGAATTTGGCTCTAGGATCTTATTTAACGATTTTAGAAATAGTTTCGGTGAAGAGTATAATCACGGATTCATTCTGTCTTTAAGTTGCAGTGACTTTTTTCACATGCCATAAATCTAAGCATTAACAATCATCCAGAGCCACCAGGAATTCCACAACTATCCCAGATGTTGCTTATATCTCGATGGAATCGTCTCTTTACGAGTCAAGGTGTTGGCCCAGATATGAGCGATTCCTTAGTGTACCGACTAAGGAAGCAATAGGATATCGAAAACCTACTTATATATTAGATAGATACTTGGATGACATGTCCCATGTGTTATCAGTCAAAACCATCTTCCTCAAAAACAATTTGTCGCATATTGTCGGGAACAATTCAGTGTCTTCGAAAATAGAGCGCGCCTGAGGGACGTTTGGGGGATATCATATCAAGCACATATGGGATATAGTGTACTTCCAACCAGTTCATAGCAACTCTGGTATGATGAGCAGGTGTTGTCGTCATTGGCATGATGCCGATTGATACAATCGAGTAATTTTGGGAGGCACTTTCAGTACAAACCACCGCAACGACTGCCTGACCTCCAACATGGACCACGGAAGGTCACCAGTACTTCAGAAATAGCGCACCAAACCAAAACTTTATCAGACAGTTTCCACAGGTTTATATTTTATCTCATTAAAGGCTTCTTCAATATTGTCTGTGTGAAATACGGCATTTCCAGGAAGTTCGCTATGACTAAGAGGGTAACATATTTGTTCCCATCCTTTTTCGTAATTATGATCAAATCGTTCGAGACATTTGTGTTGGATGGTGGTACAGAGAGTTTTAGTATAAAGGTTTATATACAATGGATGCATAAGTTAGTCAGGATCTTATTAGACTTTTATATAATGTCTTTCTAGATTCTATGGATTTACATTATTTTTCAAATACCTCATTGGTGTGATTTTCAAAAGTGAATTTAGAATCAAACCAGACTCCAAGGTCTCTTGAAACTGGGACTCTTCACAGATAATCAAATCTTATTAGCATTTTGCAAAAGCATTTATCCAGATTAAATTTTTCTTCTTGGAAAACTTCCGTCATATGGTAGATCACTCGACGGAGTATCTTCCGATACAATAGCTATCAACGCTGGTGTTCCACAGGGTGGTGTCTTGGCACCAACTGTCCCGTCCACAGTTTTGCAGATGATGGTACACACCATAGCACTTTCTCATCTGAAACCCATATACCATCCAACGAATCCAGAGGAACAAGACGCAATTAATGGAGATCTGGAAGATATTTTGGAATGGGGAACTGATAATCCGGATCCCACAAGTCTTCCATATCCATGCTGTGGATCACCACCAACAGCACCCTCTCATGGGATGATCATGTGAGGTCCATTGCGAAAACAACTTCACAAAAACTTGGTTTTCTATTCCGTGCCAAGAGCACATATTATAGAGAACGGCCGTTAATTTTTTATATCATCTCTCTCGCCATTAATGAAAATGAGCGTGATTGTGTACATTTTCCATGAGGTGAATAATACCTTCTGTTAAAGATCTGTTGAAAATCGACAGAGGCGATAATGAGCGTATACCACACAATGTATGTTGCATTTTCCTTTTTTCCTCTGATAACGAGAAATTATTTATACTTTAAAACAGATTTTCACCATCGACAGTTACAACAAGAAATGAATAAATAATAGCGTCAACCACATAATTACTTATAAATATTCCTAATATTCAAGGTCTATTATTGACTCTAGAATGCTTATGGTTTCGAATGAAAATGCACGATGATCGGAAAGTAATAGAAATAAATTCCACGGCTCCCTGAGTCGAAAATTCAATTGAAAACGCGCTTTTCCCGCTCCCATGTGATAAGGGTTCAACCGTAGATTTCTAGATCCTTTTTCAGATGTGTGTAACCTATGACTAATTTTACCCCTTTGGAGTTTTTTGCCTCTCGCATTTAGGGGTTGTCAGATAATATTGAACTCTCTCTCTCCACGATATATTTCCGTACATTTCTCTTTGGAGGCCCTCTTCCTATTTTTGTCTCGCAGATTTCATATGCCTTTATAATTGATCCGCTTTTCTATAGCAACAGAAATTAATTTCATTTCAATTTCGTCTTTCTTTGTTTTACATTGTAATGCAGATTTGTCGGTAGAGTTCCAAGCGAGTTATGTTGAACCCTGATGAAAACATTCTTTGGGAATTGCATAGCAACCTTTTGATTGAATTTTAGGTTTCGTACATGATATGTCAACATAAAAAGAACAAAATTCTATTCAGAAACCACTTTTCTGAGTTTATTAGTAATAATGCAGATTGTAAGAAATCCTAGAAGCCCAAGTACAAATTTCAAATTATATTATTGAGACATTCAAACCGGAAAAAACTATTTCGATCTAAAACTTCATTTTCCATGTAGTTGATTGACATTTATGTATTCCATTGATTTCATCGATTCAAAGGACTGAGCCCTTGTACGTGAGCTCTGTTACAATGCAAGATATGACGTCAGAATGAGCATTCGCCGCGTTTGCACACAAAAGTATCTAGAGCCCAAACAAAATTACCTCTGCATTTTTTTCGGTGAACAAAAGCCGAACGTAATTGCAAACGCTGAAAGAACTCTGACGTTGCACTTTTTTGCATGAAGTGATATCACAATGCAGGCAATTGTTCAATTGGTTTCCTGTAAGATATCCTTTTAGAGAATTGTACAAAAAAGCGAAAATCAAGTCCAGGTGTAGTGGTATATTTTCCGAGAATTGTCGATTAGTTATTACAGCGGGAAACTTACCTTTGAAGAGTTATGCTGTAATAAGCAAGAAACACTTGCAGCCTTGATTTTTTTTGACAAAACTTCGCATATTCCATCGTATCCTAGCAAATCTTACATGCTTTCATATTGCAACTTTTCATTCACTGCTAATAATGGGGAGATATCGATTCCACAGCAGCGATTGCAGCCAATATGCACAGAAATGACCTGATTAAAAAGTCACATCTGATAAGGATATAGTTACAGGTTACCGACCAGTTGAAGATACAAACCCCTTGTGCGGGGTACAGCGACAGACGCGGCCGTACGGTGCTGCCACAACCCCTAGCTTCGCTTTCGAGCACTAACCTCATATAGGCCACGTGAATCCCGCTGTTTACATCGCGCGATATTGCTCCCACAGCTGAATTTTGTAACAGCATGGCTTGAGAAATTAAGGTTTCGATTCGGTTTTTTTTCGCTCACGATGACGTGAGGAAGCCAATGTTTACATAGCGAAGGTCTCACTAAAATGTACCATTGAAAATCGATGTGATCACATCCGGCCACCTCGGTGACCTTCACTGGATCACAAACCTTCTTTCAAGTCGACGAACGATTATACGAACGCTTTCTTTACCTTTATACGCACGACAATCGTTTTATTCAATAACAAGCGATAAAGAAGGATGTTAATTTATGCTCAAATTAAGATGTATTAATACTTCATTAGAAACACAACCGGTCGCGTCTATATCCTCTAGTTTAGATAAGCTGAATAAAAAAGTGTTACCAACTCAACCTACGGAAATAAATTAGCTATTACCGCAATATTTCTGCTTGCAATTTTATCTGACTTTAGATAGTATTGAATTTATTTGTGTACATGAAATATATTAGTACAATTTGTTTTGCGGATTTTCTACATACATTTTGGAGTGAAAACAATCGGAGAACCATCGACGATGAGCAGATCCACATATTGATAGACAGTCAGGCTGCACTTAAGGCAATGAGAAGTCGGGAAGTGACATCCCGTTTGGTATGGACATGCAAAAAAGAACTTGAAATACTGGCAGACCGAAAACGCGTTAAGCTGATTTGGGCGCCGGGACATCAGGGAACGACAGGCAATGAAAAAGCTGACGAACTTGCAAAAAGAGAGTCGGAGAATGCTCCAGATCCAGAACAGACCATGGGGTTACCAAAACGTACAGCACGAAAGTCTGTAGAAGACTGGATCACGGAAAACCACGATGAATACTGGGAAAAAATCCCAGGAAACGAACATGGAAAGAAATACATCAAAGCCCTGTGTAACAAAAGAACGACAGATCTATAAGCACAAAATAGGGAAAAAATAAAAGTCGTAACAGGGCTCATGACTGGCCATGCGCCAGTAAAAGGGCACCTAAACAAAATGGGACTGTACAATGGCGACCTGACATGCAGACTTTGCGGTAAGGGTACAGAAACAGTGACACACATACTGTGTAAATGAGAGGTACTGAATCGCCAAAGACAGTCAATTTTTGGAAAGCCTGACGGCGAACCAGAATCATACAGTTCCCACCCAGTAAAGGACTTGTTCAAACTCGTACAAGGTACGAAAATACTCGAGTAGATACCGTAAAGAAACGAAACATAGGCGAGATACAATGGGCCAGCAGGCCGAAGTGTCACCGGAGGCAATAGCCAGACAAGCCTACAAAGGAGGTTTTTGCAATGAATGTCACAAGATCATCCCATGAGAGTGTGCTGTTAGTGGTGATTCCGAGCATGCATACTACCATTTAAATGCATTACATTCCAAACGAAATTTATAGTGTCATGTCCTTTGATGAGATATTTCCACGTTGAGAATAAATTCATCCCAGAAACAAAAGCACTAGATTGGAAATTATCCATCCAGAAAAGTTGAAATGTCTGGGTTTATATTCATAACATAGTACCATTTAGATGTAGTTTAATGGATCTACTTGTATTGAAATATATTTGTTACTGTTTAAATGTATTAAATTATAATAAATATATATTCATTCTCCTAAACGTATTTTCGGAACAATTTCTTTGAAATTTTTACAGAAACTTGTCCCTTGATGAAATAATTTCATGTTTAGAATTAAAAACAACATCCAATGCCTCGATAATTCGTACTTTATTTTGATGCTTAACTCACAAAGCATGGAAAGCCTCAAACTTCAAGCAGTAAGTACAAATCATAA
This sequence comes from Endomychus coccineus, assembly GCA_958510875.1. Taxonomy (NCBI): domain Eukaryota; kingdom Metazoa; phylum Arthropoda; class Insecta; order Coleoptera; family Endomychidae; genus Endomychus; species Endomychus coccineus. Next base: position 13,692,583 of record OY294070.1, read on the forward strand.
AATCCTATTCAAGCAACCGTAATAAAAATGTTGTTCCTTAAGAAAGGATTAAGATTTTTTTAATAGAACCATTAGACTGATTTGTGTTATGACAGTTATGGTCTATTCCGGATGGGAATCAAATAATAGGTAGGTATTCGTAAGTACCTGCAGCAAGAGAGAGGCCAGTTAAAACGAATGTTGTCCGCCTAATTAACACCGAAAAGTGATAATTCGGGCTTAAAAACTTTAACTTTTCAATTGGAACATTAAAAATTAAAATACGACATATAAAAGACGTTTACTTTTCTTTACGACGAAGTTTAATGGGGATTTTTCGGTCGTTTTCCGAATTTAAACGTTATTTACGAGTCATATAATCAATAGAGTTTTATTCGACTGAACATGTACCAGGATTTTATAATGCTCTAAGGTACTTTTTATTGTAATACATTCTTCGAAAAGAGAGATTATCGACTTATGGGTCCGTCGAGAACGCGCTCTACCCAACAACCAGGATGAAAACACACCATACGTGTGCGATTCGTTGCTCGGAACATACCCATATCCAGTTAAATATATCTAATAATGACAACATACTCAAAACGTACGTTTCGGTCACCAGACCATCATCAGAAGACGTATTATGTATAAAACGGAATTTCTTAAAACAAATTGTAGCAATTTCAATTAAAAATCCCCACGAAATGAACAGAAACACTGTGTCAAAGAAAGCCTGTATATGACTGTAACCAAAAAATATAATGTTCAAGTATCCACTTTCCAAGCAGATGTTAGAGATTTATGAGGTAATAGAAAAAGGTTGTCAGTTCTAATTATGGTTTCAATCAGTTAATCCATTTTCAGCAATATGACCTTGCACACAGACCACAAAGTCTGATTGGTTTTCACAATTTCCAGGCCAATCTAGACGAGTCACCTTTTCGTATTTGAAATATTACAAAATCTTCTTGTAAACATGACATGGTGCTGAATCTTGATGGAAGATTGGACCGCCAACTGCTTGAACTGTTTTCAGTTATCTGAATTAAGATTGCTCCATGTTTTCACTCTTCATCAGACCTTCGTTGAGTATAAGTTTTCCCTTTCCCATGCATGAAGAACAACCACTGTTTGGATCACGTGAGCTACAGTCAATTTATCGTCCATAATTTTCCTCACAAAATCCCATCAGAGAACAAGACATTTCTCCAATGTTCTTCACTCCAATGAGTATATTTCTTGCCCAACTCATCCTTTTTTATATCATAGCCTCCGTCAGAAGTAATTTTTTCTTGCAGTCTTACCGTCTCCAACAAGCGTCAATTTCTACTCCTGGTTTTTCTACGTCTTGCTAAAGATCATGCTTGTGTTTCTAGGTTGCAATTAGTTGTTTCTCAAAAGTCTCCCTGTTTTGTTTGAATATCTTGTTTATAGCTCCCAGAATCACTCACTAGGGATGTCTCTTTACGTCATAGATGTGTGAAAATAAGCGGTGAACGACGGACAATGATGACAATAACTTAATGTGTAGAAGCGCTCAATATTCACAATAATCAGAAATATTGCTACCTAAAATATACTTTCAATGTTATAAAGACGCATGTAGGGATTTGCAAGGGCTTTGATTGATTGAATTAGTTCAAATCTGACTTAATGACTGAATATCTGTTCTATGATTTACAGACTTGGAGTCACGTTTTATGTGAATCTTCTCCAGAATAGATCTTTTATAATAATTGGTTTCCTTAGCTGAAATAATAACATTTTTGTAATCTAATTGATGGTTATAATCAAAACCGTGTTTAGCAAGGGCGGTGGAATCTTCTAAGTTTTTATTTCTTGTACTATACTTATGGCCATACATTCTTTTTGTAAATATTGTTTAGAGATTCCTGTATAAGTCCTATCGCAATCTAAACAATTTAATTTGTATACTGTGTGGGTTTGTTTATCTTTAGGTATTAAAGGTTTTATATGCACAACATTTATATCATACTTTTTAAACATTTCTTAATTTTTTCTGAGGTCTCCGGAATGTATGGTAATGTTATAAAATTATCTATATTACTATTTATGTTATTTATATCTGGTTCGAAAGTGGACACTTGAACATTATATTTTTTGGTTTCAGTCATATACAGACTTTTTTTGACATGATTTCGTATATATAAGAAAATAGCTAGGCAGTGGATTCTTGATTATTCATATACTTAAAAGATTAACGTGTTACAGTTTCGATTATTCGTGTTTCTGTTCGTTTCGGCAACGTGGGCATTTTCAATTGAAATTGATGCGATAAGGACACTTTGTGCTGATACAATTAGTCTCAAGAAATCCCGTTCTAGACATAATACGTCTTCTGATGATGGTCGTGAAACCGAAACGTACGTAAAGACGAAAATAATAAGCATATGTGTTGGTGTGACCTATTTTTCGAGAATTTATATATAATTCATACCTGGATCAAGAATCATTATTAATTGAATTGAATGGAATATAAAAATTATACGGCAAACTGTAAAATATAATAGCAATTGTTTCACCAATAATGTGGCATCATCGAAACACGGCGATTTGTAATCTGAATGTTAAAGTGCTTAGATTTTTGTTACACTATTGAATGATTGCTATATAGGTCAGACTGAACGAAAGATTTATATAAAAAATTTGCGATTGTAATTCAAAGGATTTCCATGTCAGCAAAGTATTCTACTTTGCTAATTTAAGTAGCGGGCTACGAAAATGTTGTGCAAATATAAGGCACTTTTTTCAAATTCCACGTCGAATTATTGTATAATTCCAACTAATCAATATTTGATGGCCATAATACAGTACTGTTTTTATCCTTCTATGGTCTTATAATTATCAACTTAGTTGTAACAAAAAAAGAGAAAAAATCGCCTCTCTACAAACTAGGAGACGAATATAATTTCTTAAACTGTTTGGTATAATACTCGCTTTTGGTTTGGAACTTGTTATTTATATTGATGCGACAATAAGTGCTTTCAAAACATACGATATTATTTGTCTTAACTTTATTCGATTCTATATTTACGACTTTTTAATAGTATGGGAAAATAATTTTCTTAATTTATTCCGACAGTTATTAATTAATTTGTAATAATATATCTTCACATCGTGTTCAATATTTGAATATTTAATTAGGTACAATAAAGAATTCGATAAAAAGTTAGGTAAGTCCCATTTCCAAGTCATGACGGATAGAACATTCAAATATATACAGATTGTTTATTATTATATTGTGAGACTAGTCGCGATTGAAGTAGATCTGTTTATTGCAGTTTTCCAATGAAATCAACTTCCAGCACTAGTGTTATAAACTTAACTTTATTGTACCTACCTCTCAAGGTACGTCGGAAAACGATAACATATAATTTCATTTGTGAAATTTATTTTTTTATATTTTTATATCCTACATTGGTGGTAACCCAATTTATTTCAAGTTCGAATAGGTTGAAAAAAGAGAAGATTTTAATACTCCTGATGATTTACGACTCAAGGATGCGTGCATTTTCAATAATATAATGAAAGTGCTTTTTTTAAATAATGAGTCATATCTTTTGTCGCTATTTTCGTTTGTCTTCACGAACCTCCTCACAGCAAAATGAACATTCACTGGAATATTATTAGAAGCATTTAAAAGAATATATGTATGTACCTATATTCGATCAATAAATTAAGTAAATATTAATTGAAAATCAATAAGCACATTATAAGTTCCGTAAAATTTACCAATTCAGAAGTGAGTATTTTATAATTTTTCCGGATATATTAGATATTGCTTGGATTATAAATTAGGCTTCAACGTCCAATTAAATAACTTTCTGATCTAAACATAACTTATTCATTATGAATGGCATGTACTAAGCAACAAGAAAAAGTGTAAATAATTGGTCTACAAACTGATCCAACAAGAGATATGTTTGAACATTAGAATATTACAAACAATTATATTAGTAAATTACAGGTTGTAAAAATAAATCTCAATAAAACCTACACATATACACCAGACCAGTTTTTATCGAATTATCTTTAATTAATTTAATTTTATTATCAGAATAACCTTTCAGAGTTACTATCGGAAATTTATTATCCTCACTAGAGAGATCGGAGCTTATTCGATTTAACGACTGATTTCGTAACAAAGGCAATTTATTTAAGTATTTTATGTTATTTCGAACAAAGTAGAATGTGCATCAGAACAATTATATGGATTAATATTAAATTATACCTCTTTATAAAATATATTTAGCCAATCTCATTTTGGATCATGTAATTTAATTTTTTTTCAATATTTAATGTATAAACTTGCAAATTAAAAGTTTAAAAGTGATAAAATAATAGGTGAGTAATGCATTCGAAATTTTATTATGAATTTTAATTGTTCGATTTAGTGATACAATCTAACAAAAAATTCTCCAAGCTTAACGCCGTTATCAATTTTGGTGAATAAAATATTATAAAAATACATCAAAGGAAATTGATTTAGAAAAATAATGAAATTAAAAATTATTTTGAATTGGAAAAATAATTAACGATTCTTGGATTTCGAGCCTGGCATTTGTGATATAATTTACATCACATACATCAGCCCACTTGCAACCTAATACAGTTGAATCTAGCTCGTATACTGATATATAAAAACAATACCGGTGGTTTGATAATTTGTTTTTATTGCCGATCAGCCATTAAACGGTTGTCAAAATGATGTATGGGTGACCGTAACCGATCTCCCAGTCAGTCGATAAAAACATGCCAATTTTTTTGCATAAAAAATACATTCGAAATATTAATGAAAAACCATCGCATGGAATGTCGTGTTATTATCTCGATTTTCGACGTTTGATCTTAACAGCTGTTCATTAACGTATTTCGATAGAACGAGTATTTTCGAAACCAGTTTAAATGAATCGTAATTTTGACGGATGATATTCTAGAGTGAAGTTAAATTGTAATTTTAATGATGTGAATTATTAGTTTCTTCCATACCCACATATTTTTATCGAAGCACAATTAAAGTTTCAATGAAAATATTGATGAGATGCTCGAAACATTTCTTGATTGAATTCGAAAAATTAAATATATTCTTTCTTTAATATATTTTGTTCCATTGCGGTGTAGGATTGATTATTTAAAAATTTTTATATTGTCTTAGAACATACATTAAAACATTCTTTGAAATTCATTATACAGATATACCTATATTTTATTTTAATTTTTATTATTTGGAATAGACTGATAGAAATATTTGAGCGGAATATTATTTAATGTATGGTACATTAATAAATTCAGAATAGATCTGTAGAATTAATTTTAACGGATCATGCTAATTGAATGAAAATATATGAATCAATTAAGATCACAATTAAAGTATCAATGAAAATATTGATGAGTTGCTCGAAACATTTCTTGATTAAATTCGAAAAATTAAATATATTCTTTCTTTAATATATTTTGTTCCATTGCGGTGTATGATTGATTATAAAAATTTGTATATATGGTCTTAGAACATACCTTAAGACATTCTTTGAAATTAATTATATAGATACCTATATTTTATTTTAGTTTTTATTATTTGGAATAGACTGATAGAAATATTTGATCGGAATATTATTTAATGTATGGTACATTAATAAATTTAGAATAGATCTGTAGAATTAATTTTAACGGATCATGCTAATTGAATGAAAATATATACGAATCAATTAAGATCACAATTAAAGTATTAGCGAAAATATTGATGAGATGCTCGAAAAATGTCTCGATTAAATTCGAAAATTTGAATATATTCTTTCTTTAACATATTTTGTTCCATTGCAATGTATAATTGATTATAAAAATTTGTATATTGTTTTAGAACATGTCATTATACAGATACCTAAATTTTATTTTAATTTTTATTATTTGGAATAGAATATTTGATCGGAATATTATTCAAATAAATTTAGAATGAATCGGTAGAATTAATTTTAATCATGCGAATTGGATGAAAATATAAATCAATTAAGACAGAAAACATAATTTAATTGAATAAAGAGAATCAGAGGTTTTGTTGTTGGATTTAATTTAAGATATAAAATAAATATGGAATAAGAAATAGCGCGTGGAATGTCATATTATTTTATTCTATATTTTCGCGTTTGATCCGAACAGCTGTTACTTAATGGAGTGTGTAGAGTATGTAGGTACCAGTGTGGCTCTGACTGAGATAGGAATTCAGAATATCTTGTATATAAGTTTTGGGGACAAACTTCAGTTTAACACGCTATACTCATGTTTTATGATTCTGGATATATTGACTACACTTTTACTATCTTATTTCCAAGTATATAACATCCGCACAGTATAGATTTGCATTTATATCATTTCTGACGGCTTAATGATTAATATAAAAATTGTACAAACCACTATTATTTTATTTAATTAGTAAGAATTTGATTTATTCAGTTGTTTGATGATTAAATATTTACTTGTTGGATTTTAGATATTCAAATTATGAAAAAATACAAAAGTAATTGCGGTGATATTTATTATGATTTTATGGAATAATTCTTTATGATTCACTTCATACAAAGCTTGTACAGTAACTAATTATAAAATCTAGTTATCATAATATTAGAATCTGGAATATATAGTGACTGTACAATTAGAGTAAATTAGTAAGAGAAAATGAGTTATTTATTGGTTTATATAAAGATTTATTTATATTTTGTTCTCATTTACTGTTCGACCGGCCTGACACCATTGTAATTCTATAATAAATTAGTAAAACCATATTATACCCAAAACCTTTTCGTTGATCTTGAGTATATTGATTATTGATAAAGGCATAATTAATTATAATATAGTTTCACATCGTTTTCAGGGCATTTTTTATTAAAATTTCATTAAAAACAATTGAACCAAAATATATTTTCGCCTGAATTGTTCTAAATACTATGTAGGTATGAACCGAACAACGCGTCACGACTATAGTTAGGTATAGACAAGCTGATATCATCAGTTACTGAAAGTTTAATATTAACATCGATTTTTGTTGGTTTGTGGTTTTCCTGTATATATTTAGCTATTGTTAATAGATTATTTTCCTCGAACTTTCATGAAAGTCTAGATATAAAAATCATTTTAAATGATGACAGAATCGTTGAAGTTTTAAACGATTATGAAAATTAGGTGATTCTTTTTCCCTCGTTGAAGTCTCCGAATTCTTTTTTAGCATCTAATTCAGTTTGGACGATTCAACGTTACAATTTTCTATTGATTATATTAAATGGCTCATAGTTGTTTCAGTTTTCACAAGCAGTTTATATATTATATGATATAAATTAGATGGCAAATTTGAATGACCAAGCCTTCAATCAATTTTGTCAATAAGAATATATAAATTCTGTTAGTTCACAACTTTATTTGAAACTTTCACTGAAAGAAAACAAAACTACGGCAAGGCTTCATGGGTTGAAGAACAAAATGTGACTCAATTGGAATTTATTTCGTTGTTATTTACTTATTAGAGGTGTTTATACAGTTTCGAGAACAATAAAACTAATAACAAAATATACCAGTTTTAAAATTGTTATAAAAATTAAACTTCACTTTTTCTTTAAATATCTTCCACAATAACAGCATGAAAATTAAATAGGTATACCTATCTATTTATTAAATATTACGTTAGGTTTCCATAATTCTTAATGTAGTACTATTACCTACATTATATATGCTCGAAATTAATTTCCTTTATTCATTTTGAAAATGTTTGCATTTTCTCAAATACATTCAAAAATTATAACGATTCAACTGAAGTAGGTAATAATTAAAATTATTCACGGGATCAACATATCAAAACCAATTATATAATTAAGTAAATCGATAAAATATTCATGTTATTAACCGTTTTTCTAGACTAGACAGTCCGGTAGACTAATGCAGCTAAGATATTTATATCTAACTAATGAGAACGAAATAAAAATTTATATACACGACAAAGATGACAAAATTTCGATTTTCAAACAAACTGGAGTATATAGTGAAATGAACAGTGATAATATAAGACGGGAACCGTAATTATTTTTCCTCTTCCTGAACCAAAAATGAAGATACTGCAACAAGAAATATTTCAAATTCCTGTTTTCGTTGATTTTTTAATCACTCGAGTCCGAGTTAGATTAATCGACAATTATAATTGTAATACCTATATATTTAAACTGAAAACAATTTTATTCAAGGTATTCTATGTTTATTATTGAATGAAGTTAAAGAATAAAGTATGCAAGATATGCCTAGTCCTAAAATATATCATTATGAGATTAGGTATTCCGTTTGTCGGATTTGATAAAACTTTGAGATATCATTCAATCTAGTCACAAACTTTGAAAATCACTATTTTGTGTCTATTATTCCATTCTACTAAAATAATAATTGCGGTATTATGCTGTCGAACTTGAGGACTTTCTGGTATTAAAGTTGATAATTCAAGATGGTCATTACACAGATTTTTTTCATAATTTCAAAATGCATGAAAACAGTCCCTAACGAATTGAATTCAAGTTTACTTTCTCTTTTTTAATACTTTGACTTCACGAAAAGGAAGCCTTTAATGTTCGAGGAACATTGTCCGAGCCAGAACTGGGATTAATTCAATTTGGTCCTCAGTTATTCATTTATTTATAAAGGCATTTATATCTTATCTTTTTTCATATTCCATGCACATAACAATAAATATGGACTTTTGGTTGGACAAATAAAATATCTGGATTAATAATAATACTGAAGATTGAAATAGATTTTACATGATGACTAAAAAGAACTTGAAATAAGTTTAGTGGACATTGTAAACTTTTTTGATATAGTACTCATTGATCTCACTATAATTTTCGTAAAAATTTTTCAATAGGTATATATATTGTTGAATTTTTGATCTTGTATTTTTTAGATTAATAATAGTACTGAAGATTGAAATAGATTTTATATGATAGCTAAAGGAATTTGAAATAAGTCTAAAGGACATTGTAATCTTTTTTGTTATAGTACTCATTTTTCTCACTATAATGTTCGTAAAAATATTTCAATAGGTAATTGGAATATTGTTTAATTTCTGATCTTATATTTACTAGATTAATAATAATATTGAAGATTGAAATAGATTTTACATGATGATGACTAAAAGAACTTGAAATAAGTTTAGTGGACATTGTAAACTTTTTTGATATAGTACTCATTTATCTCAGTATAATTTTCGTACAAATATTTCAATAGGTATATATATTGTTAAATTTTTGATCTTGTATTTTTTAGATTAATAATAGTACTGAAGATTGAAATATATTTTATATGATAGCTAAAGGAATTTGAAATAAGTCTAAAGGACATTGTAATCTTTTCTGTTATAGTACTCATTTTTCTCACTATAATGTTCGTAAAAATATTTCAATAGGTAATTGGAATATTGTTTAATTTCTGATCTTATATTTACTAGATTAATAATAATATTGAAGATTGAAATAGATTTTACATGATGATGACTAAAAGAACTTGAAATAAGTTTAGTGGACATTGTAAACTTTTTTGATATAGTACTCATTTATCTCAGTATAATTTTCGTACAAATATTTCAATAGGTATATATATTGTTAAATTTTTGATCTTGTATTTTTTAGATTAATAATAGTACTGAAGATTGAAATAGATTTTATATGATAGCTAAAGGAATTTGAAATAAGTCTAAAGGACATTGTAATCTTTTCTGTTATAGTACTCATTTTTCTCACTATAATGTTCGTAAAAATATTTCAATAGGTAATTGGAATATTGTTCAATTTCTGATCTTATATTTACTAGATTAATAATAATATTGAAGATTGAAATAGATTTTACATGATGATGACTAAAAGAACTTGAAATAAGTTTAGTGGACATTGTAAACTTTCTTGATATAGTACTCATTTATCTCACTATAATGTTCGTAAGAATCTTTCAATAGGTATAATATATTGTTAAATTTTTGATCTTGTATTTGTTAGATTAATAATAGTACTGAAGATTGAAATAGATTTTATATGATTGCTAAAGGAATTTGAAATAAGTCTAAAGGACATTGTAAACTTTTTTGATATAGTACTCTTTTTTCTCACTATAATGTTCGTAAAAATATTTCAATAGGTAATTGGAATATTGTTTAATTTCTGATCTCGTATTTACTAGATTAATAATAATATTAAAGATTGAAATAGATTCTACATGATGACTAAAAGAACTTGAAAAAAGTTTAGTGGACATTGTAAACTTTTTCTCTCACTATAATGTTCGTAAAAATATTTCAATAGGTAATTCGAATATTGTGTAATTTCTGATCTTGTATTTATCATATTATGATATTAGGATAGGTACGAGTAAAATAGACTAATTTTCTTGTATTTCTCAGAGTTAGGTACATATTTTTTATTCACTTTGATACAAATATTTCTCAAAATTAATTTGATATTATTATTATCAAAATCATTTGTGATCAACATAAAAAATAATTAATTCGGTGTAAACGAAAATATATCGTTGAGATATAAGTCTTAGTAGGAAATATTTTTGTTGACCGGGCATCATAGAGTATTGGAAACAAAATAAAAATTTGATACATTCGATTCAGATGAGGAAAAATAGGTATTAGTTATTATTTACAGAATTTTCAATAGTTTGAACTGATGCTCATTTCTTAAAATTGGAGTACGATTGTAAAAGTCCTCACGCGTGTTTAAAGTTTAAGAATGAATATTTATTTTATTTATATGTATCTTGTACAACAACGGAGTAAAAATTTCGATAAAAATTATTTTGATAGAATTATATTATTATTACTCAATTAAATTGTTTTATATAAGTAAGTATCTAATATCAGTTCTAATTCCTATATTTAGTACCTAATGTTTTGGTGGCCTATCAAAAAAAAAGATGTAAAATATATCTATACTGTGATGTGGATCGAAGGACCATTTTTTTACGCATTCAAGAAATCGTGGTATGAGTGAGAAAATTCATGACACTTACCTGTTGCCAAAATTGCGCCAGGAGATAAATTCGTTCTTTCTTAAACAACCAATCCATAGACTGCATCGCCTGTAGGTCCATATCCCCTGGGGGTGGGACAGAGGCCGTGGCCGATGGCTGCATACGTAAGTCCTCCAGGTCAGCCACGGGTAAGTTTCGCGTTAAAAATGCCGTCTTGAGACACTCAAAGTCACTATTCATTCACTAAAATTGCATTATCACATGCCCGTCGTTGTCACTGATGCAACTGTCAACTTTTTCCGTAGATCTGTCGCTGATGCGTACGATCCGTCATCACCGATGATAACACACAACAACAACACTTTGCCCGAAAAAAAACGAAACAATGATACATAAAGCGGGGGACTTGAACCGTTTTTTTTTTCTCTGTCAGTTTGATCGGGTAGCGTGATGTTTGAGTCGATCGGGGACTTGTCACGCGAAGTAACTGCGATATTTTTGATCGAAATGTCTTTTTACCTTAACACGTTACTTCGAGGGGTCAACTGTAATTGCTTCGTTCGATTTGATTTCTTGCGAACAACTGACAACGTAAATAACCTGTCATCTCCACGAGGAAGCACTGTTTATATTAAACCTAATTGACAGGTCGAAAGACGTAAAACACTGATTCACTATAACTATACACCTGTTTATGTTATTGTGTTTCGACACCCGTGTGTATGTTCAATTGTTTTGGTGCTGCGATGCGACGTGTAAATCACCCTTTACGTTCCACGTGCTACTTACGGGATGGCAACCCCAATACTGACTCACCGTCCTAACATGCATAGTGCATCACAGTAGCCTGCCAGTCTATCTTTCTTGCGTCGTCTTCTGTTTCTACGCTAGCTCCGCCTATCGTGTTGATCGCAGGCGGCCTCTGGTGGAATCTAAGTTCAGTACTCGCTAGTTGCGTCTCTGTCGCACGCGCGCTCAAAGCTATTCGCGATTCTTTCTGGTGTACGTCTCGTATACCGGGACCAATACTAAAGCACAAGTAAAGAGATATTCTTTTTAGTTAAAAATCGAAGTATGCTCTATGTGCGCATTTCGTATAAATACCCCTTCTATTGCTCTGTAAGGGTTTTTCTAGTGACTGATGTATCGGCTTGGCGCGCATGTGCCTTCATTTCGTCGTGCATACTTCTTTGAGATTCGAAGCGAGAGCGAGAGCATTTATTTTGTTATGTTACGGAACTCTGGGTGCGAGATTTCGTTCCTGATGTCGACGACCACCGGGGTAAACAAAATAAGGATGCGTCGATCTGAAAAAAAATAGTCGTTCTTAGATTCGTAAAACAGCGATATAATTGCAAATGTGGCCAAGTTTAGAATAGAGAATAATTAAGAAAATATCAAACAAATCTCAAACTTTGTATATTACAAAAGTTTCACTCATTCATTTCGTCAAATTTTGAGTTAAAATAACCTTGAAACATTTGCCTCCTCTTTTTCACTCGTGCTGAAAATTGTATACGTTTGATAATAATTTTTTTGAGTTTTATGCTCATTGTATTAGTTTTTGATAAAAATTATTGCAGGTAAGCGAACCACATTTTCTTTTATAAACTCCAGTAATGTATTCAATTCCCAAGTATGAAATAACTCATTTAGAAAGTTATGTCCTCCCAAATGCAAATTGAAAAAATAAAAATACTTCATTTGTTTTGATTCTTGACCCAGGTATGAATTATATGTCAGTTCTTGGGAAACAGGTTACATTGACCCACGTGTCGAGTACATTTTCGTCTTTACGTACGTTTCGGGCTCACGACCATCACCAGAAGACGTTTGAACTCTAATTCACATCAACTAAAGAGCGAGAGAGTAAAATATATGAATATGAGAAAACCCCTACAAAGTAGTGTTTCTATAGTTGACGTCATATCTCGAGGAAGAGACAAAACAGTCTGACAACAACAATTCCTTTGCACCAAGTAGGTACAATGTTAGGCAGATGTGTTTAAAATTTTAACTGCGATAGAAAAGGTCTATGACGTACCAATATACTGTCGAACTTAAGGATTCTGGGATTGATGTCAATAATCTAAGATGGTCATACCACAGATTTTTTAAAATGCATGAAAGCAATCCCCAACGAATTGAAAACAAGTATATTTTTATTTTTTTCATACTTTGAGTACACGAGACGGAAACTAATAATGTTCGAAGAACATTGTCCGACCCAGAACTGTGGGAATAATTTAATTTAGTTCTCAGTTATTTATTTATTTATAAAGGAATTTACATTATCTTACCTTTTTTCCTATTCCATGCATAGAACAATAAATTTAATGCTTATTTATAAATATGGACTTTTGGTTGAACTAATGAAATAATAGATTAATAATAACACCGAAATTGAAATAGATTTTACATGACGACTAGAGGAATTTGAAATAAGTTTAGTGGACATTGTAAACTTTTTTGATATAGTACTCATTTTTCTCACTATAATGTTCGTAAAAATATTTCAATAGGTAATTCGAATATTGTTAAATTTCAGATGTTGTATTTATCAAATTATGATTTTAGGTTGAGTACGAGTAAAGTATAGACTAATTTTCTTGTATTCCTCGGAGTTAGGTACATATTTTTTTATTCACTTTGATACAAATATTTCCCAAAATTAATTTGATATTATTATCAAAATTATTTGTGATCAACATAATAAAAATAATGAACTCGGTGTAAACGGAAATACTTGAGATATAATAGTGTTATTAGGAAATGATTTTGTTGACCAACCATCATAGAAGAATGAAATAAAAATGACAAATTGATACATTCGATTCAGAAGAGGCAGAATAGAAAATTCGTTGGCATCAAGTAGGTACAATGTTAAACAGATGTGTTTAAAATTTTAACTGCGATGGAAAAGGTCTTTGCCGTATCAATATTACAGATTTATTGTATGAGCTTTCTACAAATACACAATTTTAAACATTAAAAAGAAGTACATAGAAAATTTGCGAGTGTTTCATCGAATAAATCTGTTCAATGTTTCTTAATTTTATCTGAGGTCTCTGGAATGTATGGCAATGTTATACAATTATCTGCATTACCGTTTATATTATTTATATATGACGTACCATTATAGATTTTGTTTATTCTTCGAATCATGTCTAATGTAGGAATCTAAAAAATTTCACTTCTATTTCACAGTTAAATTGGAGTTTACAGTGGAAATTGTTAAATTTATTGAAAAATTCTATCGTTTCACCCATTACTATGTGGTATGAAATATTATCCATTTTGTAAAATTAAACACTTCGTTAGTTCGGAGACATTCTTGGTTGAACCATACATTTTGCAAAATTAGATTGTATTTTTATGAGGTTAAATTTATTCATTATATAGAATTTTATCCTTGAGAACACACATTACGCAATCATTTACATATAGTTTGAAAAATACGAAACGTACGTAAAGACGAAAATACAGTTGAACATAATGTGTTAATGTGACCTGAATACCTACTTAATTTTTTTGAAAATACAGTATTACAGTGTAACTGATAAATCAATTCAACAATTTAAAGTTCAAGGAAATTCTCGAAAAAAAAAAGAAGGCAAAACTATTTCAATTATTTTGAATCGTACATTCTTCATTCGAGTCGCCCCAAATCTTTTGGAGATTATGATGGTTTGAAATTCTCTTGTCTTATTCAGCAAATTGTCACGGAAACGGAAATGATATAACAATTGGTGATAGTTGCTACAATTTTTCTAATATTGTATGGCATCAAAGTGGATCCACAATCGTTGTATGCATTTTGCATCAACTTACATGTTTTTTGATGTTCCTCAATATTCTGAAGTTTCTTTTTGTCAAGCGGTATCCGTTACAAACCAGTTTTTAATTTGTTCAAACACAAGTTGCATATACTTCAAAAAATTATCATGTATCCCGCATATATTAGACGAAATGATTGAATATAGACGCGTTTGCTGTTTCGAATATCTTCCTATTGCGCTTTTAATCATCAATAATGTAATGCTACTTTATTCACGACACCAATGATACATGGTATAGAATGCGTCAGGTTCAACATAACTAAACATGGATGCATGTACCTATAGAAATTAGGATAAAACAAGAGTAAACAAAAACATCTATCGTTTCCCCCTTTACTATGTAATATGAAATTTTATCCATAGGTATTGTGGAAGTGAACACTACAATGTTGATATCTCTTTTATTTGTAACTTCCGTTACTCGAAGTTCAGCTTCATTACACCATCTTTAGACATTATTAAAAACATACCTAACTTGAACTAATTCTTGCCCAGCTATGAATAACATATAAATTCTCGCTAACACATTATGTTTACTATTTCCATCATGCGTACGTTTCGGTCTCACGATCAGCATCAGAAGCACAAAGCGTTCTGATCGCATTGATTTAAATTTAAAATGCTTACGTCGCCGCGAAACGAAAAAAACGACACGAGTAATAGAAATTGTTACACATTAATGTGTATGATGATATACATTCATGCAGAAATGCAATTGTTATATATTTTGCGAGATCGTTGATGAATAATAAAAAAGAAGCAGCCCCAAACTATAACCTTGAGGTGTACCAAACTTCAGATTGAAAATATTGAACTTGCAATTCAAGAAAAGACTCATTCACACTATAACGTCTATAGACTAAATGTGCGTGTTTCATTCCTTCAGAACCGAACATGTTGTGGAAGTAATCATTACAAAGCTCTAAGGAACTTGAATTTGTACATCTTCTTGAATGATAAATTGTATTTATATAACTTATTTAGACTATAGCGTCTATAGACTACTCACAGGTGTGTTTCATCACTTCAGGTCCTACATTTTGTGGAAGCATATCTTAACAAAGCTCGAAGAAACATGAATTTGTTTCTTCTTGAATGATAAATTGTAGTTATACTATATAACTTATTTAGACCAACAGTTTGATGACGTTATCATCACAACGCTATCATAAACATGAATTTGTATCTTCTCAAATGATAAATTGCATTGATATAAATTATTTAGACTAAATATAGCGTCTATAGGCTACTCACGCGTCTGTTTTACCCCTTCAAGAACAACAGTTATGTGGGAGAATATCATTACAAAGCTGTAAGAAACATGAATATGTATCTTGTATCTTCTTAAATATTGCTACAAAGCTCTAAGAAAGGTGAATTTGTATTTTCTTAAAACATAAACTGTATCCATATAACTGGTTTAGGCTAAGTATAGTGCATATAGGCTACTCACACGAATGTTTCATGCCTCCAGGAAAACAGTTTTGTGGCAAAATATCATTACGAGGACCTAAGAAACATACATTCAAATCTTCTTGAATGATAATTTGTCTTCAGATAACTTATTTAGACTAATTATAGCGTCTATAGGCTTTACAAACGTGTGTTCCATCCCTTTAGGATAAATAATATTGTGGGAGAATATAGTTACTAAGCTCTAAGAAACATGAATATGTATTTTGTAGGTTCTTAAATAGTGAAATTGTATTCATATAACTTATATAGACTAAGTATAGCATCTATAGGCTACTCACATGAGTGTTTTATCGTTTCAAGACCAACAGTTTTGTGGGCAATATCATTAGAACGCTCTATGAAACATGAATATGTATTTTGTAGTTTCTTAAATAGTAAAATTGTATTCATATAACTTATATAGACTAAGTATAGCATCTTCAAGACCAACAGTTTTGTGGGCAATATCATCAGAAAGCTCTAAGAAACATGAATATGTATTTTGTAGTTTCTTAAATAGTAAAATTGTATTCATATAACTTATATAGACTAAGTATAGCATCTTCAAGACCAACAGTTTTGTGGGCAATATCATCAGAAAGCTCTAAGAAACATGAATATGTATTTTGTAGGTTCTTAAATAGTGAAATTGTATTCATATAACTTATATAGACTAAGTATAGCATTTATAGGCTACTCACATGAGTGTTTTATCGTTTCAAGACCAACAGTTTTATGGGCAATATCATTAGATCGCTCTAAGAAACATGAATATGTATTTTGTATCTTTTTAAATAGTAAATAGTATTCATATAACTTATATAGACTAAGTATAGTTTCTATAGGCTACTCAAACGTTTGTTCCATTCCTTTAGGACCAACAATTTTGTGGGGGGGGGGGGGAAATGCTACAAATCTCTAAGAAACGTGAATTTGTATTTTCTTAAAACATAAATTGTATTTATATAACTTATGTAGACTCAGTATAGCATCTATAGGCTTCTCACACATGTTTAATCTCTTCAAGACCAACAATTTTGTGGCAGAATATCATTATGAAGCCCTAAGAAAAATGCATTTAAATCTCATAAATGATAATTTGTCTTCATATAAATCATTTAGACCAATTATAGCGTCTATTGGCCACTCACACGTTTGTTTCGTCCCATTAAGACCAACATTTTAGGGGGAAAATATCGAACACATTGCTTTAAAAAACATGCATTCGAATTTTCGTAAATAATAAATTCTATTTATACAACTTATTTGGACTAAGTATAGCGTCTATAGGCTTCTCACACGTGAGTTTCATCCCTTCAAGACCAACTGCTCTGTGGGAGAATATCATTACATTCCTCTAAGATACATATATCTGAATCTTCTTAAATGATGAATTGTATTTATATAACTAATTTAGACTATAGCGTCTATAGGCTACTCATATATGTGTTTAATCCCTTCAAATCCAACAGTTTTGTGGGAGAATATCACTACAAAAGAAAGAAACATGAATTTACATCTTCCCAAATGATAAATTATATTTACATACATTTCTTAAACTATAACTTCAATAGGCTACACAAATGTGTTGGTCATTATCCCTTCAGGATCGACAGTTGTGGAAGATTATAAGTTGAAACTTCCATAGTACGCTGTATTTTTCACTTGATCAACGTTTCAGTGTTACGTATTTGAAACCTATTGCAAAACGTTTCAGACGAATTCATTCTTATGAACGGGACCCGAGATACAATCTCATCGCACTTCACTTTTGAAACGCATGTCGAAATTTTATCGGTAAAACAATGTAATTTAGGACATCATGCATACAATTATTTTCTTCGCTTCACTAATAGTTATAATTTCTCAATAAATCAACTATATTATAGTTCGAGGTTAGATCCATCTGTTTTACACGAAAAACCTGTGTGAACCGATTTAAATCTAAAATCAATAACGAACCCTAAAATGTGTATTTAAGACCGCAAACCTCTCTAAAAACTACAAATAAAAAACTGTCATCAATACAATCTAGTAAAATATTCACGTAGGATCTACATTCTTAACCAAATATGGTTCAATAATCGTAGATCGTTTAATAAAAGTTAAACTCTACTCCATACAGACTAGTCATAACGTAAACCCTTCACGTTTGACCTTCGATTAGGGAGAAACGCACTACAGTTCACCCCATTCTAAATCCATAACAACCCTTTTTTGTATATATTTTCCCCATTAATGTGGGTCGCGTTGAATCGGACTACCTGTTTATTCTAAGGATTACCCGTCCCCCATTAGTTTTATTTTCTTTGAGAATGTCTATACATTAAGCGATACACTTTTCGACAAGTTTTCTCTTTCATCAATCAAACGTTGTATAGACAGACGTTCGGTGGAGCGTCGTTAAAAGTAGGTCATTTTAGAAGATTTCACGCGTATCAACTGTCAATTCGTCAAAATTACTTTCAGGTTAACGCATCGATCTTTTTTAATTGCGTCTTTAATCCTCGAATTACACGACGAATGGTTTTTACGATTTTCGGACTAACCGTGAATCGCCTGCGCCACGTTCTTCAATTGCTACTGTCGTACCGGCGCAAGGACAAGGCTGAAGATAATGTACGGTGATGAGATTGACGAGATCAATAAAATGACGAACTGTATGGGTGTCATACAAGAGGCTTTAAACTCTATATAATAATTTGCCGAGACATAAAAGGTGATGATGCTACGTGTAACAGATGTGCAACGTATCTTCAGACCGTTGAGATATTAAGAAGAATGGCACGAATTAACAAATTAGACTGTTAATAGCCTGATGGTGTTAGAAAATATACGATTCGAGACTCGATGAATCTTTTCTCATTATCTGGGACGCCATGAATTGCCTGTTTGTGTTGATCTACATGCTACTCTTTTGGAGTATCGCAGGGACCCATGTTGGGTACTCTTTTATCGGCAAGGTCGAGTTGCTCAACGGCAGGTAAGATTTTCAAAAGGTCACCACCAAATTGCGAGTTGATGGCAGGCAGATCCGAGTTGGCCGGAAATATCTTCAGATGAAGGTGGGTAAAGTAATTAACGCTATAGGTACAACTATATATTCCTTCTGGAAGCGACATGTCGCCGACAAAGGCAAACACAATAGTCAATGGCGTGGATTTCACCCACGGACAATAACTAACACCCGTAGGAACCGTTGACTAATATATTGCAAATGATTAGAAATAACAATATGGAAAGAAGTCTAATCTGTATAGAGTGACTAGTTGTGGCCTGTGGCCGTTAACTGGATCTCCCGTTGCAAGCATCAGTTCACATCAAGACCATGCTGGATAAACAAGCATATGAATTTATATCGTACAACGATAGATAAGTTAGCTAGCATGTCATCAACAGGTGCAATATTACGAAAATCTTCCACATTAGGACCATGCTGCGTTAGCATTCTAGTTTATACTCTGCCGTGGGATCGAAAGTTTATTTTAATTGATTTAATTGATATGTTTCACAACTCTATGTTATCACAAAATTATGAATTTGATGTAACCTTGTTATGAAGTAACTATGATCATGCCCTTTGAATTTTGGGATTACTTCTATGACGACAAACATAAAAATGTTAATACTTTGATGACGTGATTTTTCAAATTTCAAAATTTTGCCTTCGGACACTTCTGTAAGTTGAACTGTTTTCATAAGGATACAAAAGGTATTATGGATTCCATATAAATCAGTATTAAAGTGATATAGAACGGTTCGGAGCAGTTACGCATGTTTTATAAAACATTCGAATTTTCCAATATTTTGAAGGTATATGCATGGAAAATTTGTCATTTTCCTCGACCTGTTAAAATCGAACGAAACTTTGGGTTTTTACGTTATTTCAGGTGTGGAATTTGAATCCAACCTTAGTTATAACCTGAGAAGACGAGTAACTACGTTTTGTCAACCAGGTAGTTCTTCATCGGACATCATCCATATTTGAAGGTTCTTAATTTAGGTTAAGCTTCGATTAAATCCTAAAAATCGGTATGAGTAGGTTCTAAAGTCACACAGAACGGTTTGGAGAAGTTAAGCGTGTTTTATAAAAAAATCGAAATTTCCAATATTTTGAAGGTATATGCATGGAAAATTTGTCATTTTCCTCGACCTCTTAAAATCGAACGAAACATTGGGTTTTTACGTTATTTCAGGTGTGGAATTTGAATCCAACCTTGATTATAACCTGAGAAGACGAGTAACTACGTTTTGTCAACCAGGTAGTCCTTCATCGGACATCATCCATATTTGAAGGTTCTTAATTTAGGTTAAGCTTCGATTAAATCCTACAAATCGGTATGAGTAGGGTTCTAAAGTCACACAGAACGGTTCGGAGAAGTTAAGCATGTTTTATAAAAAAAATCGAAATTTCCAATATTTTGAAGGTATGCATGGAAAATTTGTCATTTTCCTCGACCTCTTAAAATCGAACGAAACTTTGGGTTTTTACGTTATTTCAGGTGTGGAATTTGAATCCAACCTTGATTATAACCTGAGAAGACGAGTAACTACGTTTTGTCAACCAGGTAGTCCTTCATCGGACATCATCCATATTTGAAGGTTCTTAATTTAGGTTAAGCTTCGATTAAATCCTACAAATCGGTATGAGTAGGGTTCTAAAGTCACATAGAACGGTTCGGAGAAGTTAAGCATGTTTTATAAAAAAATCGAAATTTCCAATATTTTGAAGGTATATGCATGGAAAATTTGTCATTTTCCTCGACCTCTTAAAATCGAACGAAACTTTGGGTTTTTACGTTATTTCAGGTGTGGAATTTGAATCCAACCTTGATTATAACCTGAGAAGACGAGTAACTACGTTTTGTCAACCAGGTAGTCCTTCATCGGACATCATCCATATTTGAAGGTTCTTAATTTAGGTTAAGCTTCGAATAAATCCTACAAATCGGTATGAGTAGGTTCTAAAGTCACACAGAACGGTTTGGAGAAGTTAAGCGTGTTTTATAAAAAAATCGAAATTTCCAATATTTTGAAGGTATATGCATGGAAAATTTGTCATTTTCCTCGACCTCTTAAAATCGAACGAAACTTTGGGTTTTTACGTTATTTCAGGTGTGGAATTTGAATCCAACCTTAGTTATAACCTGAGAAGACGAGTAACTACGTTTTGTCAACCAGGTAGTTCTTCATCGGACATCATCCATATTTGAAGGTTCTTAATTTAGGTTAAGCTTCGATTAAATCCTAAAAATCGGTATGAGTAGGTTCTAAAGTCACACAGAACGGTTTGGAGAAGTTAAGCGTGTTTTATAAAAAAATCGAAATTTCCAATATTTTGAAGGTATATGCATGGAAAATTTGTCATTTTCCTCGACCTCTTAAAATCGAACGAAACTTTGGGTTTTTACGTTATTTCAGGTGTGGAATTTGAATCCAACCTTGATTATAACCTGAGAAGACGAGTAACTACGTTTTGTCAACCAGGTAGTCCTTCATCGGACATCATCCATATTTGAAGGTTCTTAATTTAGGTTAAGCTTCGATTAAATCCTACAAATCGGTATGAGTAGGGTTCTAAAGTCACATAGAACGGTTCGGAGAAGTTAAGCGTGTTTTATAAAAAAATCGAAATTTCCAATATTTTGAAGGTATATTATGCATGGAAAATTTGTCATTTTCCTCGACCTCTTAAAATCGAACGAAACTTTGGGTTTTTACGTTATTTCAGGTGTGGAATTTGAATCCAACCTTGATTATAACCTGAGAAGACGAGTAACTACGTTTTGTCAACCAGGTAGTCCTTCATCGGACATCATCCATATTTGAAGGTTCTTAATTTAGGTTAAGCTTCGATTAAATCCTACAAATCGGTATGAGTAGGGTTCTAAAGTCACACAGAACGGTTCGGAGAAGTTAAGCATGTTTTATAAAAAAATCGAAATTTCCAATATTTTGAAGGTATATGCATGGAAAATTTGTCATTTTCCTCGACCTCTTAAAATCGAACGAAACTTTGGGTTTTTACGTTATTTCAGGTGTGGAATTTGAATCCAACCTTGATTATAACCTGAGAAGACGAGTAACTACGTTTTGTCAACCAGGTAGTCCTTCATCGGACATCATCCATATTTGAAGGTTCTTAATTTAGGTTAAGCTTCGATTAAATCCTACAAATCGGTATGAGTAGGGTTCTAAAGTCACATAGAACGGTTCGGAGAAGTTAAGCATGTTTTATAAAAAAGTCGAAATTTCCAATATTTTGAAGGTATATGCATGGAAAATTTGTCATTTTCCTCGACCTCTTAAAATCGAACGGATCTTTGGGTTTTTACGTTATTTCAGGTGTGGAATTTGAATCCAACCTTGATTATAACCTGAGAAGACGAGTAACTACGTTTTGTCAACCAGGTAGTCCTTCATCGGACATCATCCATATTTGAAGGTTCTTAATTTAGGTTAAGCTTCGATTAAATCCTACAAATCGGTATGAGTAGGGTTCTAAAGTCACATAGAACGGTTCGGAGAAGTTAAGCGTGTTTTATAAAAAAATCGAAATTTCCAATATTTTGAAGGTATATGCATGGAAAATTTGTCATTTTCCTCGACCTCTTAAAATCGAACGAAACTTTGGGTTTTTACGTTATTTCAGGTGTAGAATTTGAATCCAACCTTGATTATAACCTGAGAAGACGAGTAACTACGTTTTGTCAACCAGGTAGTCCTTCATCGGACATCATCCATATTTGAAGGTTCTTAATTTAGGTTAAGCTTCGATTAAATCCTACAAATCGGTATGAGTAGGGTTCTAAAGTCACACAGAACGGTTCGGAGAAGTTAAGCATGTTTTATAAAAAAATCGAAATTTCCAATATTTTGAAGGTATATGCATGGAAAATTTGTCATTTTCCTCGACCTCTTAAAATCGAACGAAACTTTGGGTTTTTACGTTATTTCAGGTGTGGAATTTGAATCCAACCTTGATTATAACCTGAGAAGACGAGTAACTACGTTTTGTCAACCAGGTAGTCCTTCATCGGACATCATCCATATTTGAAGGTTCTTAATTTAGGTTAAGCTTCGATTAAATCCTACAAATCGGTATGAGTAGGGTTCTAAAGTCACATAGAACGGTTCGGAGAAGTTAAGCATGTTTTATAAAAAAATCGAAATTTCCAATATTTTGAAGGTATATGCATGGAAAATTTGTCATTTTCCTCGACCTCTTAAAATCGAACGGATCTTTGGGTTTTTACGTTATTTCAGGTGTGGAATTTGAATCCAACCTTGATTATAACCTGAGAAGACGAGTAACTACGTTTTGTCAACCAGGTAGTCCTTCATCGGACATCATCCATATTTGAAGGTTCTTAATTTAGGTTAAGCTTCGATTAAATCCTACAAATCGGTATGAGTAGGGTTCTAAAGTCACATAGAACGGTTCGGAGAAGTTAAGCGTGTTTTATAAAAAAATCGAAATTTCCAATATTTTGAAGGTATATGCATGGAAAATTTGTCATTTTCCTCGACCTCTTAAAATCGAACGAAACTTTGGGTTTTTACGTTATTTCAGGTGTGGAATTTGAATCCAACCTTGATTATAACCTGAGAAGACGAGTAACTACGTTTTGTCAACCAGGTAGTCCTTCATCGGACATCATCCATATTTGAAGGTTCTTAATTTAGGTTAAGCTTCGATTAAATCCTACAAATCGGTATGAGTAGGGTTCTAAAGTCACACAGAACGGTTCGGAGAAGTTAAGCATGTTTTATAAAAAAATCGAAATTTCCAATATTTTGAAGGTAAGTGCATGGAAAAATTGTCGTTTTTCTCGACCTCTTAAAATCGAACGAAACTTTGGGTTTTTACGTTATTTCAGGTGTGGAGTTTGAATCCAACCTTGATTATAACCTGAGAAGACGAGTAACTACGTTTTGTCAACCAGGTAGTCCTTCATCGGACATCATCCATATTTGAAGGTTCTTAATTTAGGTTAAGCTTCGATTAAATCCTACAAATCGGTATGAGTAGGGTTCTAAAGTCACACAGAACGGTTCGGAGAAGTTAAGCATGTTTTATAAAAAAATCGAAATTTCCAATATTTTGAAGGTAAGTGCATGGAAAAATTGTCGTTTTTCTCGACCTCTTCAAATTTAACGAAACTTTGTTTTTTTACGTTATTTCAGATCTGGAATTTGAATCCAACCTTAGTTATAACTTGAAAAGACGAGTAACTACGTTTTGTCAACCAGGTAGTCCTTCATCGGGACATCATCCATATTTGAAGGTTTTTAATTTAGGTTAAGCTTCGATTAAATCCTAAAAATCGGTATGAGTAGGATTCCAAAGTCACACAGAACGGTTTGGAGAAGTTAAGCATGCTGTATAAAAAACTCGAATTTTCCAATATTTTGAAGGTATATATATGCATGGAAAATTTGTCTCTTAAAATCGAACGAAACTTTGGTTTTTTACGTTATTTCACGTGTGGAATTCGAGTCCAACCTTAGTTATAACCTGAGAAGTCGAATAAGGACGTTTTGTCAACCAAGTAATCCTTCATCGGAGCGTCATCCATATTTGAAGGTTTATAATTCACGTTAAGCTTCGATTAAATCCTAAAAATCGGTATGAGTTGAGTTCTAAAATCATATAGAACGGTTCGGAGCAGAATTTCCAAAAATTTTGTTCGGCTCCTAAGCAAACGCAGAAGCTCTTGGATTCTATCCAGAAGAGCTCCAGCTAGTCATTGATTATCAAGCTCGAGACCTGCCGATCATTTTCCTATCAGACTTCATATTTCTAAATTATGCCTATAATCGCCAAACCTTCAAGAAAAATTCGAATGCCCTTGGTGAAAACATAGAAAAAAAAAGATGAGTTCACTCCACTTTTACGTTGTCAACGAGTAAGCCCAAATTCCGTATTTCTACTGTTGCCCCTGGGGAAGGGACGCCCATTTCAGGGCTTGCGATTATCGTATTAATCGTATCGTGATAATGAGGGTGATGTCTATTTGAGGTTCAAGGAGCTGTGAATTAACAGTCGGTGAACTTTTCCTATCTCTGACTCTTGGACTATTTAGACAATACAATATTCAAGATAGAGATACGTCTATTAGTCTCTTGGTTACGTTCTGTTGAATAGCGAATGGCTTCAACGACTTGGATTTCTCTAAATCAGAACCGATCTTCTAGCCGTTACTCAACGACATTCGTCAATTGGTTAACCATAATTATTCAGACAATAAATAATTAAACATTACACAAAACAAATGGCGTAGAGTGGAGGATATTTAGTAAGACGAATTAAAAATAGATAAAGTCGTTTCAGTAGAGCCGTCACAATTTCAATTGTTCCAACTTAAGTAACAATTTATCGCAGCAATCTGGATTGTAAATAAACAATTGAAAATCATCTCCAGTCGAGTTCTTGCGCCATATTTAATTCTGAATTCATACGTTCATGTTTAATAATCGAGAATAATTATTAACGCAAGCCGCTTTGTGATGTGCATAGATGTAAGAACTCTTCAGAATAAAGGATTACATCAAGATCGCATACAGGTAGTCATCATGGAAATTATGTATGAATTCGAAATGCATCAAACTAGAACTGTTTTAGATCAGTTACAGATTTGTGTTGTTAGTTAACAGAGTTCACACCAACTACATGTCAAGTGAGAAGGAATCAATTACTGCAACATCCATATTAAAACCACGATTATAGTAATCATTACAGCAGTTTTTCATCATCAGGCCACTCGCACACTCAGACACACGTACACACTCTTGAAACGGGACCAGCGCGCCCAAAAACAATTCAGTCCCTACTTTCACCACTGTAAAGCGATTTGCAAAATTTTAAATCCATACGACCAATTTGGAAAGGCGCAATCGTCCCCACAGACAAACACACACATCATATCAACGTATAACGGATATGTTCGCAAACATCCGGTTACAATACTTCCCTTGCACTAAGCATATGATACGTATCAATCAAAACTGGCACATAGACCACCTGATTGGGTCCATTGTGCGCCCCTTGATACAAGACTCAGTCCAGCAGACTCAAGACAGCGCCGAACGCTGAGATTCTGCATATACTGATGTCTATTACGGCCTGATGCGGCATGCCGACGTGGTATAGCCTAAAAGAAGCCAATCCTGGACATTCTACAAGGGTATCAGAGGCCGTTTCATCCGCCTCTCCGCATCTACTACCACCTGGGTCATCAACAATGCCCATCAAGTGTAGATATTTGTTCAGATGACAGAGTGCTGTGATAAGTTCTGTCGCCAGGTTTAAGCTTCTTCTACTCATAGGAGGTTTTCGAGCGTTCGGGCGTGAACTCCGCGATGTGGTGCTTCGGCTGCCTTATACCGTGGGCTCCGCGCCAAATCGACAGCCAATGAATATCCAGTAGTACTTCGCGGGCATGGAGCCCGATGATCGATGAGAGTCCGATCCGGGTCAGGGGTGTTCTAGGGAACCCCGTTTGGCCAATTTATAATATTCCGAAGAGATTCATCCTGAATTAGATAGCTCACGATTTTCTATTTCCTC
Organism: Endomychus coccineus; assembly: GCA_958510875.1. Classification (NCBI taxonomy): domain Eukaryota; kingdom Metazoa; phylum Arthropoda; class Insecta; order Coleoptera; family Endomychidae; genus Endomychus; species Endomychus coccineus. The sequence goes on from OY294070.1 coordinate 13,719,445, forward strand.
ATGTCATAATATCGTTATGATGAGTCGACAAGGTTCCGACCGTGAGTGCATGACATGAGTGTCAATGCCGGCACCAAGGTCAACCTTCGCCGAACTCTAGCATGGACTATTTTTATACGAGCAATGCTTCTCCCATGGGAATAGAAACCCTTGTTCAGATATCATAGGGTGACGCTACCAGCCCTTTCATCAGTTATTATTAATAGGCTACTTCGTTTCCTTTGATCCCAGAGTGGGCCGTTAACCATACTACGTGAAGTTTGTTCCTTCTGGCTAATTCGGCCTGGGTCTCCCTGCACTCCAAAACAAGTCTAGAAGTCACTCTATGAGCGCGAAGTGCCCCCAGAGCCGCTTGGCTGTCAGTGCACATTCTTTTCTTTGTTACATAATTTTTTTTAGTAAATAATTTTACTTTACTAGCACCATAATTAATATAATATATATTCATCATGTACTTAAAACGATCCAATTCCATAGTTTTCACAGAAATTGCATTCATCAATTATTTCACGATTTCATTATCTTTAAAGTTATTCAATTTATCGAAGATAACAGCGATATCTTCCACAGTATTAACTTGATACCAAAAATATACAAATTTTTCAATTGACGAATAACATTTTTTGGGCGAGTGTTTCGGGGATTTGTCGTGATGTTGCCTCTTTTTTCGTTTTCAATGTTACAATTATTTTTATAGCTATTTTGAGTTAGGAATCTACATGAACTTATAATTCTGTATGGGACTAAGAAAAGGGAAAAAAATTAATATTGAATTATCATTCAGCTCTGAGATATGTTTAATAGTTTCAGTTTCAGTTAGAATGTATGTACTTAAAACGATCCAATTCCATAGTTCTCAAAGAAATTGCATTCATAAATTATTTCATGGTTTTATCATCTCTAGAAATATTAAATTTATTAATGATTATTGCGATATGTTCATTATTATCAACTTGATATCAGAAATATACTATAATTATTCTATTGACAAATAACATTTTTTGGGCTCGCTACGTCAAAAGACACTGGTCTCGATTGAAAGCAAACATTTTTCTTCGTGAATCTATAGTGTTTTTAAGATAAGGGGTAAGGGGTATCCTGTAAATATGTGATGTGAATTTTTAATAGCTATGACAAAACTTGTAAGATTTGAAACGAAAAATATAATAATATTAATACATTCATCTTATCATGGATGGTACAAAAAAAAATTGTTAAAGGCCGATTAGGTCAACTATTTACCCATCGATTGTGCGCTCCTCTTTTTTCGTTTTTAATGTTGCAATTATTTTTATAGCTATTAAAAATTGACAATACCCCATATTCAGGATCTTCAGAAATTTTCAATCAACGAAATCAGTTCTAATAACTCCTACACATATTTTCTACTTTTTTCGAGTTTCAAAAACTCTAGTTGATCGATGTTAAAAAAGACATATCAAATAAATAAATTAAAGTCCGCACCCCCATTAGAATTAAAAAAAAGAGCTTTGGTTAAAATTTGATGTCGGGTACAGTTTCAGGTACAAATTAGAGGAAAAATTACGTTAACAGTTGTGGCCAAGAGATCTTGGTTAGCTGTCAAATTTGACATTTGTTGCAGAAAGTGGCATTTCTAAATCGAATTTGAGAAAGTTTTATTCGAAAAAGATGTTGTTACTGCAATTTTAAGTACGTGTGCAAATTTTCAAAAGTCGAGGATGAAGTTAGGATTTTTGAAAGCTAACTTGCAATTTAGTTACCATGGCCAACTTGCCGTTTTTACAAATTACTAATAACAAAATGTTATGCCTTCTTTTGACAGTTTCCTTATATCTTACATGCATTTAATATTTTATAAGATACTCGTGTCTTTTCAAAAAAATTAAAACATTTTTATGGTGGAAATTTTTATTTTTATTTTTAAATATGCATAATAAATAAGATATTTATCATGGAACTGGCATGTGACGGTAGGTATTACATAAATAAATTAGTTTTTACCAGTTAAGTAAAGTTTGGATTTGTAAAAAATATTTTATATGATAAAAATATCAAAAATCGCAACTTACTGATTTTCAGTTAAAGTGAATGTAACATTAAGAAATATTGGTAAATAAATAATAATGAAAGTTAAGGGAAAGCTCTTTTCAAAACAACTGAAATCGAACATGGCGTCCGTAAGGAAATGTGAAGTTCATGGTGGTTCCAGAAAATAGAAACATTGTGTTTGGAAACTGACAGGACAGACTTAATCTGTGTACAAAGTTGCTTCGACATTGTCTTCAATTTGAAAAATTGCCAAGGGGTTTTCGAAAATGTATCATTTACGTTTTTTTTTAATATCTCAAAAATCGCATCGGTTACTAACTAAATTGTCTAAAATTTTGACTAATGAACCGTTTTTCTCTGTATGTCAGTCCGCGAATTTTGGGCGATGCCTTCGTACTGGGATATCAAAAATTATCTTGGTCAAGGGTGGTTGTGGAATCTAAAACGTGTGTCTTACTATACGTTTGAAATAATTATGTCACTGTCACACTGACATCATCAATAACCTACAAATTTCATACCTATTTATTTCAGTTGTAAAACGCTAATGAACTACAAATTATGAAATAATTATGTGAACTTTGAACCTTTTTAGAGGTCGTGATAGCCACAATCCGGGTCAAAAACTGTTTTGAAATAGTTAATTTTCCGTAAATCGAATGACGTTCACGTGAGAAGCCCGTAGCACGCGAGTTAGAAAAGTGCAAACTGGTTGTACCTAATACGGCTTTACGACGACTTTTCGCGTGCCGTTTTCGCTCCATGTAGTTAGATTCAGTATCGGACCGTGCCCGACGGCCCTTCTTCTTTCGATAAATGTCCATTAAATAGGAAAATTTAATTAAAACAGTTTGAGCTATTCTCAGATCTCAGCTACGCGCGTCTAACGTGCGACGTACCAAAGGGAATTTTCTCGCGACTAAAATATACACAAAGCGGGTAAAAGCTAGCGGCCCATAGCCAAAAACACGTTATTACAACTGGCGCCGGTCGCACGAGGCAAGAAACGGCCCCAAATTAACAAGGCCGAGGTAAAATGTATAAACTCTAACTTTTCGAGCTCCTCGAGGCATATGTCAAAATGATTTCGTTCATGCAATTTTGTTTTTAGATAATTCGAAGCTTCTAATTTCGATAGGCCACGTGAAAATTCCGGAGTCCAAAAGACTTCTGAGTGTTACAATATTCGTATAGAATTGCGAAATTTCTCACTTTTAGAAACTTCAAATTAATTAATTTGACACAAGTTTTGATAACGTGAAGTAAGACACACGTTTTAGATTCCACAACCACACTTGACCAAGATAATTTTTGATATCCCGGTACAATCATCAGCCAAACGAATTCGAAGCACGATGGAAGAGTATATGTGGACCAAATACTCCATATAATGCCATTAATATTACGGCATCACTCATTTCTGATTATCATCCCAGAGGATATATTCCAAATTCAATTAGAACTTGCCACGAAACAATACCGGTTGCATGTTCATCCATAATACTTCAACGTATATATTTCGCATGTATTATATTGAAAGAGTTTCAAACTATACGAGAGAGCTGGTTTATTATTACTCTAGTCATTATAAAAGTTACCGCGCGAACAGAGATCCGCGCGTACCTAACGATATTGTCGATAGAATCCGTTAAATAAAACAACTGAAAACGAAGAGAACAACTGAAAATTAGCCACGAGTGTAACAATCAGTACTTCACACTTTGAAAGCAACATTTTGTGGCCACACAATCGTTTATAGCATAGCCGACTAGAACTTGCAGGCACCTCTACCTGTAACCTGGTTTTGTCCTCGTCTAGCTGGCGAAAAGCGAAAGAGAGACGCGTGTGATTTAGCTTGTTGCAAGGAGTCGGGTTTCGGGAAGTTGGAGCTACTCAAACATTCAAACAATCACGAGCAAGTGGTCTTAGTCGAAGCAAGGTAAGCGAATAAGAAGATACGGGTAAGTATGCATCGAGCGTTTACACACTGGATGTTGTATCTGGAATGAATTCGATAACGAATAGCAGGAATATTTATGGTAAAAATCTAGACAGATTTTGATTTTAAGAGGTCATGTTATTGACCTACCTCATTCGATTTTCTTTCAACCTAACAGCATGTATAACTTATTATACAGGGTGTTTCAGTTTTTTCGTTCACTACTTAATTTTTCTCTAAATCACTTCGTTTTCGAGATACGGGTGGTGTTGAAATTGAAAACAAATTATTTTCTTGCGAATATCTCCGGAACCGTTCGTCGTACAGAAAACAGCTTTTGTAAGCAATCTCTACTCATAGTAACCTATGTTTTGTGTCCCCAACTTCTACGCCACTGGAAAAATTATGGTTCTGAAAGGCCCATTTGAACCGCCAATGTTTTCTACACAAAAAGTACTTGGTCATAAGCTCTAAAGTTGACCGTTTTCGAGAAAAATTAACTTTTATGTTGAAAAACATGGTCAATTTTTTGGTTACTTGTTTAAAGAAATTTCGTTTAATTGGTAAAAAATAAATTTTATTTCAAAGAATTGAAAATGTTTTTCAACATAAAAGTTGATTTTTCCCGAAAACGGTAAACTTTAGGGCTTATGACCAGAGTACCTTTTTTGTGTAGAAAACATTGGCGGCTCAAATGGGGCATCTCAAAAGCGTACTTTTTACAGTGGCGTAGAAGTTGGGGAGAAAAACACCCACTACCCCTTCAAAATCTTCACCAATTATGAATAAAAAAAAATTTTATAGCACAAAACATAGCTTACTATGAGTAGAGACTGCTTACAAAAGTTGTTTTCTGTACGATGAACCGTTCCGGAGATATTCGCAAAAAACTAATTTTTTTTTCAATTTCAACACCCTGTATCTCGAGAACGAAGTGATTTAGAGAAAAATTTTATATGGAAGACCTCTATTATTTTTAGAAGTTCTATCGTTTGCCGTTAAAACAAAAAAACTGAAACACCCTGTATATACATTTTCAGGAAATAGGTCACACTAACACATATGCTTATTATTTTCGTCTTTACGTACGTTTCGGTTTCACGACCATCATCAGAAGACGTATAATGTCTAAAATAGAATTTCTTAAAACTAATTGTATCAGCACAAAGCCTTATCGCAATTTCAATTAAAATGCCCACGTTGCCGAAACGAACAGAAACACGAATAATCTAAATTGTAACACCTTAATATTTTGAGTATCTAAAATGTATCAAGAATCCACTGCTTAGCAATTTTCATACAAACAAAGTCTGCATACGACTGAAAACAAAAAACATAACGCACAAATATCCACTTTCGAACTAGATGTTCAAGATTTATGAGGTAATAGAAAAAGGTTGTCACATCTTATTAGAAATATTGCTATTTGAGCATTCTACCTAGGAATTTGCAATGGTTTTAATTAATTGAATTATTATAAATCTGTCTTAATGACTGAATGTCTGTTCTATGACTTACAGACTTGGAGTTACATTTTGCGGAATCTTCTCCAGAATAGATCTTTTATAATAATTGGTTTCCTTTGTTAAAATATTAACATTTTCGTAATCGAATTGATCAAAACAGTGTTTTGCGAGGGCGGTGGAATTTTTAAGTTTTTGTTTCTTGTACTATACTTATGGCCATACATTCTTGTTTGTAAATATTGTTTAGAGATTCCTAAATAAGTCCCATCGCAATCTATACAATTTAATTTGTATACTGTGTGGGTTTGTTTATCTTTAGGTATTGAAGGTTTTAGAATTGAAAAATATTTCCCAACACAGTTAGTAGGTTTATGCGCAACATTTATATCCCATTTTTGGGACGGTCCTTTGGGTGGGACAATTTAACTCACATTTCTTTAGTAAACCACGAAGTTAATGTTCATATCTAGGAGATTTATGTTTTTGTTCACTTCTATTTCTATTTCACAAGTAAATTCAAGTTTACAGTGGAAATTGATAAATTTATTAATCACGTACTGAATTTTATCATTGGGAAAACACATTAGGCAATCATCTACATACCGTTTAAAGAATACGGGTTGTGGTTTTTAATCTCTACTCAACGTTGTTTGATGTTACTCAATGCCAAAATGACTGGTATATTTGTAAATAAAGAAACAACGTCCAAGGAAATTAATTGATGATCTAGGGGTTCGGTTTGATTTTTTCTAAATTCATTAAAATGCCATAAGTCTTTCACATAGAATTAATTTTTTCCTTATATTGTTGATAGATTTTGATAAAAATTTTGATAAATTGCAAGCTCAATGCATGATGACGGTTTTATTACATTTATCCGCATGGAAGAACTGTTTTGTCTCTTTTGTGTGATAGTTAAAACGATTTTTTGTTATGCCTATTTCTGCTTTCTGTTTATTCTGCTTCTCACTACCTAGCAGAATGTCCAGCATCGACTTCTCTTAGGCACAACACATCGGCAGCACACATATGCCGCTTGAAGCCATAATAGATATCAGTCCATTGTAAATCTTAGCCTTCGGCCTGCAGAGCAGATTTTTGTATCAAGGGGCGCACAATGGACCCAATCAAGCGGACTTGTCCGCCCCCGTTTTGATTGATTGATTGTACATGTAAGGTAATGAAATTGTTGGCAATAATAGACGGAAAAACATGATTGAGGATAAAATTTGAAACAAAATATTCCGAGGAAACTTAAATATTGTCGAAACGACGATTGAAAAAGTTCTAATAAGGTAATTACTCAATGTAATGAGATGATATGAGGATACGGTAATTAGACAAATATTTGAAGCAAGGAAAATGGGAAAAGAAGAGAAGCTAACGAAGAAGAACGTTGAAGGATAAGTGCGGACAACAGATAAGAAACGAGGGAAGATATGAAATACTAGGAAAAACTCGAACTCCAACATAATTCGTCATTGTACAGGGTAGACGACTTCCAAGCAAGAATATATTTCGAAGATTCCTGTGTTAAGATACTAACGACGATGTATCATTTTCGAATTTGTCTTGGTTAAATTCGTAAAACTTTTCGAATTAACTCTCCACATACATTGCTTTTCCAGTTTGTTGTACTCTCGCTGGGATTGTAGATTTAATAACGTTTTCTATGTTTTCGCTTGATTCAGTACCGCGTCGAATGTATGAAGTCACATCATAGTATTTAAACATTTATTATTAATCGACTGAAGTGTATAATTGTTTTAACGTTTCTAATTTTAAACTTAGCTTTATAGTGATAACGAAAATTCCAACAACGGTAGTAGATAACGGGGAATTTTTAATACGTGCTTTTTCTTATTCAAACGTGAAAGTTTGTATTAATTCAAAATTCGTAATAGATAGATAGATAGATAGTATTTATTTGTTCCAATTATACTGTTTACAAGACAGTGAAGAACACGTCAAATAAAATAAACACAATTTTTAGTGAGATATATACAGGGTGTAAATAAATAACAGGGGGTGATTCCTTCTTGAAAAATAAGGTGGGTCTTTCATATAAAAAAAAATCATTTGATCCCCTAATGTTAAGATACAGCCCTTTAAATGGGGCGCCAAAAAAGTAGTTTTTATTTTTATCTTCTAAATCCAAAAAGTTACAAAAATAAAATTAGGCACACATTATTTGCTATTAAGAAGGCATCCAATAACTGAGTTGCTGGTTTTCCACTATGTTTGTGAGGGGTAGAAATAACCACCCCTAAAACTTGTTTTTGACTTAACTTTTTCTCTTATGTGTATATTGCCAATAAAAATTATTATTTTAGGTAGCTTGTTTCATTTTGAACAAAAAAGGTCTCTTGTAATTTTTTCGAAAAATTGAAGATTTCTGAGAAAAAAAAAATTTACTTACAAGTACATGGCACGATTCTCATAGTGTGGAATTTTAATTAAACTTTCAACTGTTCAAGATAGGATATAAAGGTAGCTGATGATGATTACGACATGCAAAAACTTCTCTGCAATACCTGGTGGTAATCGGAGACTGAATATCTACGTCATCTTCTAGGAATTTGTTAATTTTTCTTCATAATATCTAACAAATTCTGGCTCTTGGGGGTTTTCAAAGTCGCTGATCACGATTATGACACTCACAATAATGCTCTACAAATTACCTGGAGGTGTTTCCGGGTTTCTGAAGCCTTGCGTATCTACCTACGTCATTTTCTAGGAATTTGTTAATTTTTCTTCATAATATGTAAAAAATTCTGGCTCTCGGGGGTTTTCAAAGTCGCCGATCACGATTATGACACTCACAATAATGCTCTACAAATTACCTGGAGGTGTTTCCGGGTTTCTGAAGCCTTGCGTATCTACCTACGTCATTTTCTAGGAATTTGTTAATTTTTCTTCATAATATCTAACAAATTCTGTCTCTCGGGGGTTTTCAAAGTCGCCGATCACGATTATGACACTAACAATAATGCTCTACAAATTACCTGGAGGTGTTTCCGGGTTTCTGAAGCCTTGCGTATCTACCTACGTCATTTTCTAGGAATTTGTTAATTTTTCTTCATAATATCTAACAAATTCTGGCTCTTGGGGGTTTTCAAAGACGCCGATCACGATTATGACACTGACAATACTCTACAAATTACCTAGAGGTGTTGACGGGTATCTGGAGCCCTGCGTATCTACGCCATCTTCTAGGAATTTGTTAATTTTTCTTCATAATATGTAAAAAATTCTGGCTCTCGGGGGTTTTCAATGTCGCCGATCACGATTATGACACTCACAATAATGCTCTACAAATTACCTGGAGGTGTTTCCGGGTTTCTGAAGCCTTGCGTATCTACCTACGTCATTTTCTAGCAATTTGTTAATTTTTCTTCATAATATCTAACAAATGCTGGCTCTTGGGGGTTTTCAAAGTCGCCGATCACGATTATGACACTCACAATAATGCTCTACAAATTACCTGGAGGTGTTTCCGGGTTTCTGAAGCCTTGCGTATCTACCTACGTCATTTTCTAGGAATTTGTTAATTTTTCTTCATAATATCTAACAAATTCTGGCTCTTGGGGGTTTTCAAAGACGCCGATCACGATTATGACACTGACAATACTCTACAAATTACCTAGAGGTTTTGACGGGTATCTGGAGCCCTGCGTATCTACGTCATCTTCTAGGAATTTGTTAATTTTTCTTCATAATATGTAAAAAATTCTGGCTCTCGGGGGTTTTCAATGTCGCCGATCACGATTATGACACTCACAATAATGCTCTACAAATTACCTGGAGGTGTTTCCGGGTTTCTGAAGCCTTGCGTATCTACCTACGTCATTTTCTAGCAATTTGTTAATTTTTCTTCATAATATCTAACAAATGCTGGCTCTTGGGGGTTTTCAAAGTCGCCGATCACGATTATGACACTCACAATAATGCTCTACAAATTACCTGGAGGTGTTTCCGGGTTTCTGAAGCCTTGCGTATCTACCTACGTCATTTTCTAGGAATTTGTTAATTTTTCTTCATAATATCTAACAAATTCTGGCTCTTGGGGGTTTTCAAAGTCGCCGATCACGATTATGACACTGACAATGCTCTACAAATTACCTAGAGGTGTTGACGGGTATCTGGAGCCCTGCGTATCTACGTCATCTTCTAGGAATTTGTTAATTTTTCTTCATAATATGTAAAAAATTCTGTCTCTCGGGGGTTTTCAAAGTTGCCGATCACGATTACGACACTCACAATAATGCTCTACAAATTACTTGGAGGTGTTTCCGGGTTTCTGAAGCCTTGCGTATCTACCTACGTCATTTTCTAGGAATTTGTTAATTTTTCTTCATAATATCTAACAAATTCTGGCTCTTGGGGGTTTTCAAAGTCGTTGATCACGATTATGACACTCACAATGCTCTACAAATTACCCGGAGGTGTTTGCTCATCTCAGGAGCCATGCGTATCTACGTCATCTTCTAGGAATTTGTTAATTTTTCTTCATAATACGTAACAAATTTTGGCTCTCGGGGGTTTTCAAAGTCGTCGATCACGATTATGACACTGACAATACTCTACAAATTACCTGGAGGTGTTGCCGGGTATCTGGAGCCCTGCGTAGCTACGTCATCTTCTGGAAATTTGGTAATTTTTCTCCATATGGCTCTTGGGGGTTTTCAAAGTAGCCGATCACGATTATGACACTCACAAACTTCATGCATAGTCGTGATCCTGAGAACGCAAACTACGTCTCTTTTCTTATTGGTATTTTCTTTATATCTAAAAAAACATTATCTCTATCATACTCCGGTCCAAAAATGATGTTACGTGAAAAAAAAAAGAATACCATGAATTTATGAAGTAAAAATATCTTGAAGGAAAATTATTATTACATGCAAGAAGTGTGCGCATTTATACTACATTATTCTTTCAATTTGATGATAAATATGATTTAAATTTATGTATTGAAGGTGGTAAGTAAATTAATGTCGTAAAAATCGTATTAAAAATTTGCAAAATATATACATATTTATGCTAACATAAAGTATAAATTAATTACATGATCATATTTACATATAAAATATTTTTTACTTATCAACATTAAATTATTTTACTATAATAACAAACAATTGAGAAATTGGTTTCAATCTTGAACCAGGACGTCCTCAGGTACATTCTCAAAATCTAACGTCTCTGATTCTGCCATGTATATTTATTTCATAATCGTGATCGGCGACTTCGAAATCTCCCGAGAACCAGAATTTGTTACATATTATGAAGAAAAATTAACAAATTCCTAGAAGATGACGTAGATATTCGGGTACCACCAGGCATTTCAGGAGTGTTTTTGCATGTCGTAATCATCAGCGACCTTTATATCCTTTCTCGAACAGTTGACAAGTATTAAAAAATAATTTTGAATGAAATTCATCGATATCCAGGGGGGTCGGGACCTCGTATACCCCAGGGACGGTCCAAGGGGACCTGAGGGAAATTTTTGAGCATGATATTCGTATTCAGCGACCCCAAAAACCCCGAAAAACCAATTCGAGTCCGTTTTTTTAATTCACCTCAGAAAAATGCATTTTTTGGTTGTAGAAATGCAATAATTTTCTTCCGCAAAAATCAAACCTTGCACAAAATTTCTAATTTACTTTCTGAATCAAATGCGGAAAACTATATATCAATCCATCCAACTGGGTTTTGGAAGGGTTGGCCTTTTCTAGTGCTTTATTTACTCGACAATAAAAATGCAACCATTAAATAACATTAAGAGGAAATTGGAAAATTTCTCAATCAATAAAGCATATTACACATCGGACGAATATCTCCAAGACCACGTTATTGTATTTTAAACTGTAGAAAACTTGTATTACGTCATTTATTACGTTTTGTTCATTTTAAATATTTTAAGTATTTTTATTGTAAAATTTTTCATGTACTATGTCACTTATACAGGGTGTAAATGAATAACTGCGAAAAAATTCAAAGGGTGATTCCTTGTTGAAAAATAAGGTGGGTCTTTCATATAAAAAAAAATCATTTGATCCCCTAATGTTAAGATACAGCCCTTTAAATGGGGCGCCAAAAAAGCAGTTTTTTATTTTTATCTTCTAAATCCAAAAAGTTACAAAAATAAAATTAAGCACACATTATTTGCTATTAAGAAGGCATCCAATAAGTTGCTGGTTTTCCACTATGTTTGTAAGGGGTAGAAATAACCACCCCCAAAACTTTTTTTTCACTTAACTTTTTTTCTTATGTGTATATTGCCAATTGAAAATTTATTTTAGGTAGGTAGCTTGTTTCATTATGAACAAAAAAGGTCTCTGGTAATTTTTTCGAAAAATTGAAGATTTCACACGATTCTCAAAGTGTGGAATTTTAATTAAACTTTGATTTACCTAGTAGGCGGCTGTCATGTTGACATATTTTGTTAAGACAAGTAAATTATTTTCAGTATGTGCAATAATAAGTTAAAATCATTGTTAATTGTCTTACACTGTTATCATTTTGAGGCTCTTTTGTGAAGAATTTCAGTAAAATGAAAGTGTAAGACAATTAACAACGATTTTAACTTATTGCACATACTAAAAATAAATGACAGCCGCCTACTAATTAAATCAAAGTTTAATTAAAATTCCACACTATGAGAATCGTGCCATGTACTTGTAAGTAAATTTTTTTTTTCTCAGAAATCTTCAATTTTTTCGAAAAATTGAAGATTTCTGAGAAAAAAAAAAATTACTTACAAGTACATGGCACGATTCTCATAGTGTGGAATTTTAATTAAACTTTGATTTAATTAGTAGGCGGCTGTCATTTATTTTTAGTATGTGCAATAAGTTAAAATCGTTGTTAATTGTCTTACACTTTCATTTTACTGAAATTCTTCACAAAAGAGCCTCAAAATGATAACAGTGTAAGACAATTAACAATGATTTTAACTTATTATTGCACATACTGAAAATAATTTACTTGTCTTAACAAAATATGTCAACATGACAGCCGCCTACTAGGTAAATCAAAGTTTAATTAAAATTCCACACTTTGAGAATCGTGTGAAATCTTCAATTTTTCGAAAAAATTACCAGAGACCTTTTTTGTTCATAATGAAACAAGCTACCTACCTAAAATAAATTTTCAATTGGCAATATACACATAAGAAAAAAAGTTAAGTGAAAAAAAAGTTTTGGGGGTGGTTATTTCTACCCCTTACAAACATAGTGGAAAACCAGCAACTTATTGGATGCCTTCTTAATAGCAAATAATGTGTGCTTAATTTTATTTTTGAAACTTTTTGGATTTAGAAGATAAAAATAAAAAACTGCTTTTTTGGCGCCCCATTTAAAGGGCTGTATCTTAACATTAGGGGATCAAATGATTTTTTTTTATATGAAAGACCCACCTTATTTTTCAACAAGGAATCACCCTTTGAATTTTTTCGCAGTTATTCATTTACACCCTGTATAAGTGACATAGTACATGAAAAATTTTACAATAAAAATACTTAAAATATTTAAAATGAACAAAACGTAATAAATGACGTAATACAAGTTTTCTACAGTTTAAAATACAATAACGTGGTCTTGGAGATATTCGTCCGATGTGTAATATGCTTTATTGATTGAGAAATTTTTCAATTTCCTCTTAATGTTATTTAATGGTTGCATTTTTATTGTCGAGTAAATAAAGCACTAGAAAAGGCCAACCCTTCCAAAACCCAGTTGGATGGATTGATATATAGTTTTCCGCATTTGATTCAGAAAGTAAATTAGAAATTTTGTGCAAGGTTTGATTTTTGCGGAAGAAAATTATTGCATTTCTACAACCAAAAAATGCATTTTTCTGAGGTGAATTAAAAAAACGGACTCGAATTGGTTTTTCGGGGTTTTTGGGGTCGCTGAATACGAATATCATGCTCAAAAATTTCCCTCAGGTCCCCTTGGACCGTCCCTGGGGTATACGAGGTCCCGACCCCCCTGGATATCGATGAATTTCATTCAAAATTATTTTTTAATACTTGTCAACTGTTCGAGAAAGGATATAAAGGTCGCTGATGATTACGACATGCAAAAACACTCCTGAAATGCCTGGTGGTACCCGAATATCTACGTCATCTTCTAGGAATTTGTTAATTTTTCTTCATAATATGTAACAAATTCTGGTTCTCGGGAGATTTCGAAGTCGCCGATCACGATTATGAAATAAATATACATGGCAGAATCAGAGACGTTAGATTTTGAGAATGTACCTGAGGACGTCCTGGTTCAAGATTGAAACCAATTTCTCAATTGTTTGTTATTATAGTAAAATAATTTAATGTTGATAAGTAAAAAATATTTTATATGTAAATATGATCATGTAATTAATTTATACTTTATGTTAGCATAAATATGTATATATTTTGCAAATTTTTAATACGATTTTTACGACATTAATTTACTTACCACCTTCAATACATAAATTTAAATCATATTTATCATCAAATTGAAAGAATAATGTAGTATAAATGCGCACACTTCTTGCATGTAATAATAATTTTCCTTCAAGATATTTTTACTTCATAAATTCATGGTATTCTTTTTTTTTTCACGTAACATCATTTTTGGACCGGAGTATGATAGAGATAATGTTTTTTTAGATATAAAGAAAATACCAATAAGAAAAGAGACGTAGTTTGCGTTCTCAGGATCACGACTATGCATGAAGTTTGTGAGTGTCATAATCGTGATCGGCTACTTTGAAAACCCCCAAGAGCCATATGGAGAAAAATTACCAAATTTCCAGAAGATGACGTAGCTACGCAGGGCTCCAGATACCCGGCAACACCTCCAGGTAATTTGTAGAGTATTGTCAGTGTCATAATCGTGATCGACGACTTTGAAAACCCCCGAGAGCCAAAATTTGTTACGTATTATGAAGAAAAATTAACAAATTCCTAGAAGATGACGTAGATACGCATGGCTCCTGAGATGAGCAAACACCTCCGGGTAATTTGTAGAGCATTGTGAGTGTCATAATCGTGATCAACGACTTTGAAAACCCCCAAGAGCCAGAATTTGTTAGATATTATGAAGAAAAATTAACAAATTCCTAGAAAATGACGTAGGTAGATACGCAAGGCTTCAGTAACCCGGAAACACCTCCAAGTAATTTGTAGAGCATTATTGTGAGTGTCATAATCGTGATCGGCAACTTTGAAAACCCCCGAGAGACAGAATTTTTTACATATTATGAAGGAAAATTAACAAATTCCTAGAAAATGACGTAGGTAGATACGCAGGGCTCCAGATACCCGTCAACACCTCTAGGTAATTTGTAGAGCATTGTCAGTGTCATAATCGTGATCGGCGACTTTGAAAACCCCCAAGAGCCAGAATTTGTTAGATATTATGAAGAAAAATTAACAAATTCCTAGAAAATGACGTAGGTAGATACGCAAGGCTTCAGAAACCCGGAAACACCTCCAGGTAATTTGTAGAGCATTATTGTGAGTGTCATAATCGTGATCGGCGACTTTGAAAACCCCCAAGAGCCAGCATTTGTTAGATATTATGAAGAAAAATTAACAAATTGCTAGAAAATGACGTAGGTAGATACGCAAGGCTTCAGAAACCCGGAAACACCTCCAGGTAATTTGTAGAGCATTATTGTGAGTGTCATAATCGTGATCGGCGACATTGAAAACCCCCGAGAGCCAGAATTTTTTACATATTATGAAGAAAAATTAACAAATTCCTAGAAGATGACGTAGATACGCAGGGCTCCAGATACCCGTCAAAACCTCTAGGTAATTTGTAGAGTATTGTCAGTGTCATAATCGTGATCGGCGTCTTTGAAAACCCCCAAGAGCCAGAATTTGTTAGATATTATGAAGAAAAATTAACAAATTCCTAGAAAATGACGTAGGTAGATACGCAAGGCTTCAGAAACCCGGAAACACCTCCAGGTAATTTGTAGAGCATTATTGTGAGTGTCATAATCGTGATCGGCGACTTTGAAAACCCCCAAGAGCCAGCATTTGTTAGATATTATGAAGAAAAATTAACAAATTGCTAGAAAATGACGTAGGTAGATACGCAAGGCTTCAGAAACCCGGAAACACCTCCAGGTAATTTGTAGAGCATTATTGTGAGTGTCATAATCGTGATCGGCGACATTGAAAACCCCCGAGAGCCAGAATTTTTTACATATTATGAAGAAAAATTAACAAATTCCTAGAAGATGACGTAGATACGCAGGGCTCCAGATACCCGTCAACACCTCTAGGTAATTTGTAGAGTATTGTCAGTGTCATAATCGTGATCGGCGTCTTTGAAAACCCCCAAGAGCCAGAATTTGTTAGATATTATGAAGAAAAATTAACAAATTCCTAGAAAATGACGTAGGTAGATACGCAAGGCTTCAGAAACCCGGAAACACCTCCAGGTAATTTGTAGAGCATTATTGTGAGTGTCATAATCGTGATCGGCGACTTTGAAAACCCCCGAGAGACAGAATTTGTTAGATATTATGAAGAAAAATTAACAAATTCCTAGAAAATGACGTAGGTAGATACGCAAGGCTTCAGAAACCCGGAAACACCTCCAGGTAATTTGTAGAGCATTATTGTGAGTGTCATAATCGTGATCGGCGACTTTGAAAACCCCCGAGAGCCAGAATTTTTTACATATTATGAAGAAAAATTAACAAATTCCTAGAAAATGACGTAGGTAGATACGCAAGGCTTCAGAAACCCGGAAACACCTCCAGGTAATTTGTAGAGCATTATTGTGAGTGTCATAATCGTGATCAGCGACTTTGAAAACCCCCAAGAGCCAGAATTTGTTAGATATTATGAAGAAAAATTAACAAATTCCTAGAAGATGACGTAGATATTCAGTCTCCGATTACCACCAGGTATTGCAGAGAAGTTTTTGCATGTCGTAATCATCATCAGCTACCTTTATATCCTATCTTGAACAGTTGACAGGCATTAAAGAATATTTTTTTATGGAATTCATCGATATTCAGGGCGTCAGGACCCCCGGATTTTTGATAGCATTTCCGTTTAGCGACCCCAAAAACCCCCGAGAAACCAATTCGAGTGCATTTTTTTATTCACCTCAAAAAGTGCATTCAGAAAAATGCATTGTTTTGCTGTAGAAATGAAATACATTTTTTCCGCAAAAAACAAAATTGCTGAATTACTTTCTGAATCAAATGCATAAGACCATCCAGCTACGCCGGTTTTCCAAGGTTTGGCCTTCTTTAGTATTTTATTTCCTCGACTAACACAAAACTAACATTATAGAGAACTACATAGAACTTTTAAAGTGTTCATTCAATTAATCAAATTTGTATAAATTTGACTCCAATGATTGTACATCGGTTCTACTATTCACCAACTTATTATACTAAATATTTTTCATATCTCAAATCGTTAATACCTAAAGAAAAACAAACACACACGGTTGTACAAATTAAATTGATGTGGGCGCGTACAATCGTGAACTGAAAATATTTAAAATTAGAAAATTAAGCGACCTACAACAAAATTTCAGAACGATTCAATCTCACTATTTCTGTAATATCAAGTTCATTTATATAAAGGGGAACGTTATTCAAATTCGTCAGCACTTTGGCCAGGCAAAGATGTTCTAACACATTCAAATTATACGTGGAATAAAGGGGGTTGAAGAGAATTAGGTCAGCAACCTTTTTCGTAGGCAAATTTCAAATGACACTCGATATGCAAATAGTACAAACGAAAAGAAAGCCAGTTCCCTTCGCGTCACAAACGAAATCGACCCTTACGCAAGTCGTCCTTAGGTGAACCCTACAATAATTACCTGCTAAACCAAAGACGACCCTATCCGATTTCTATATCATCATAAGGAGCAATTGAATGAATCCTTTCAATCGGGGTCAGATTGCGACCAAAATCTTCTTTTTTATTGCCTCAAGGACATATTCCCATTCAGGTTGGGTCTAATATATCATCGATTTAAGCCTTCATTTGAATATCGGGCTCGCATATGCAAAGTGTGGGACCGGGATCTCTTCGCGCTCTGAGATTTATACATAATTTGTTTACTTTTCTATTCTAATTTATGTAACGTTGGCAACATTTGCCAATGCCAAAGGGTATACGTATTGATGTTTGATTTATTAATGGGATCATTTTAAATATCTAATCCTTGTGAGAATTCGCTCTAAAAGCTTTCTGCTATATAAATTTTGTATTGATATTATAAAGATCATCAATTTTAATAACTACACGTATTCTTTGCGAAAGGTATTGCTGATATCATGAACATAGGCGCCCGCAGAATTTTTGGTAGGATGGGGCAAGAAAAAATTGATTAAAAAAATACAGGTTGTTTACAATCACCAGATTAAATCTAATAATTAGTTTTCGACAAGTTGTTTGAGTGGAAAAAGATTAAGAAGCGGATAATATAAAAAACCTGCCTGATCATTTTCAAAAAGATTAGTGTGAAAAATCAATCTTCACGCTACACAGCTACTGCCGTTGTGTGATCATGTGCGAAGTGGAATTTTCAAGGATGGGTTTCCAAATGTTAGGAAGGTTATATCTAATATCCTGAGTCACGGTTTAGATTATTTGGATGTTTTAGTATTTCTATAGCTTCAAGCATTTTTCGCTGATAGAAGTTTGAGGCTCGGGCTGAGATTTTAGTATTATCGAAAAGGATATGATGATTAGTGTCAAACGTGTGTTCCTCAAGTGCAGATCTACTGGTGTCACGGAGCCTTGTACAGCGCTCGTGTCCTTTCACATGAGTAGCTACTGTACGACCTGTTTCACCAATGTAGACTTTACCGCAAAAACAGGCAATGCTATACACCCCTTCTAAGTGAAGAGGAGGTAAGGGATGGTTGATAGGTTTGTAAAACTGAGATTGTTTTGAAAGTGTGGAAAACTGAGTAGAAATATTATGTTTTTTAAGGATTTTGGAAATTCGATGTGTCATATTTTCAATATATGGAAGTGGCTCAGGCGAATCGTATTACTTTATGGCTTTTTGAATGTTGTAATGGGAGAAATTATTTGATAATAAGACAGATGGAAGATGTTTTAATTCTGATTTTTAGGATTGGGGTTGAGATAAGTTGACAGCTCTGTGGACCAAGGAGTTCAAGACAGATTGCTTTTGGGCAGGGTTGTGGTGAGAAAGGCCATTAAGGTTTCTATCGATGTGAGTGAGTTTTCGATATACAGAATGTCCTAAAGTACTGTCAGTCTGTCGACTAACTAATACATCTTAGGAACGGGAGTGAACCTCTCCATTCAACTTCCATGGTGACAAGGATATTGGGATGTAATGAATTTAAATGATTGAGGAAGGGGACAAGATTTTCGCGACCATGTTGCCAAATAACAAAAGTGTCGTTGACATATCTAAACCAACAATTCGGCTTGAGAACAGATGAGTCAATAGTATCTTGCTCAAAAGTTTCCATGAAGATATTAGCTAAGACCGGAGAAAGTGGGGAACCGATGGCATCTCCCGAGGACTGCTAGTAAAACTTGCCATCGTGCAGAAAATATGTGGAAGACAGACACAAATCAATTAACGGTGGTAAGTCCATTGGAATGTATTCGGCATGTAACAGTTGAGAAGTTTGACACTAATCATCAAATCGTTTTCGAAAATACCAAAACCCCAGCTTGAGCCCCAAGCTTCTATCCGCGAAAGAAGAACATTTGATATCCAGCTTCCTCGAGGGATACTTTCCGAAGTTTGAACTGAAGGACATTTATACCTACGTTTAATTTGGCAAAACAAGTAGCTCCTGATTTTCATTGTGATTTTCAATGTAATAATTTTTTGAAAACAAAATTGTGAAGCAATATTCAGTTTCTTACAAATCATTTGAAGGATTTAAATGATACAATGATCATTTTAAGCTGACATATAGTCTTTAAGTGGATGAGTAGTGATATGATACAGCATCTTGCTTTAAAGCATTGTGCTTTTGATGCCCAGCCAGGTACATCATCAGCTTTTAGCTATTCACGATATGTTTCCAGACTGTGGAATAAATAATCATTATCTGTAAAGTTATAACTATAAAAACGGTCAGCAAAAGGTGAAATAAAGTTTTAACGTGGCGTAATTCCTATATATTTTATCGTTGATGCAGCATTTCTTGAAGGAACCTTAAAAATCAATAGTGTATTGTTGTTATTGTATCGAAACTATTTCAACCTTAATTTATTCAGACAGTTCAACTATTTAAACCACAGAGTGAACACAGGCAATAGATGCATCTTTACACTTCGATGACGTCACTTGCTTCTTAAAATTAAAATTTCGGACACTTCTGCAGGTTGAATATATTTGTAACCAGAAAAACATGGTTCAATAAATACTATAGTTTCATGTGAAAAACTGAAGATGAATGTAAAAAATACCACTCGAATTGGAGCTAACGTGCCGAAAAACAATGCAGTTCCTATTTTCGCCATTTTAAAGCGATCTGCAAAATTTTAAATCGCAATCGTCTCTACAGTGAGCTACGCACGCCCACAGACATCATGTCAAAAATACTCCAGACCGATTTAGAATTCTTCAAAACTGATATATCTGCGAAATTCCGGAAAAAAAATTTCCCCGATTACAATACATCTCTTACACCATATACAATGTTTAGTGATGATGTTAGTTTAAAATCGGTGCCTTTGAGTGACCCGCATGGACCCTCATTATTCTGGACGATTTTGAACATGTGACGTCACCGGGCGCTCCTTTTTGGACAAAATCATGCGAAAAACGACATTTCAATTTTCATAATCTCAATTTAATTCAGTTAGCGTCATCCCGAACGATATTACTTTCAGTTTATGCGACGCGTTTCGAAATGGCATCTGAAACTTGATAATTTTAAATAATCATAGACCAGGATTTTCACGTTCTGTTACAAAATCTACACATTCGCCAACTGATGCCAGCTCTGTCAGTTGGACGTGTTTGTCTGAGCAGCTCTGTTCTTTATTTTAATGAAATAATTAAAATTGCATTGTCTGGCCGAGCTTTAGATGTTAGTAGGTAGGGAATGCTTTTATTACGGTTTGAGTCGTACCTTTCTAATTTTAACATTTCACAGAAAAAAATAATAACACTTCTACGTATATGCGCTGTTCCTACATTTTAATATGATTGTTTCCACGGTCCGGTCGCATCATAATACGAATATGTAGAAGATTCCATTGAATGTAGAAAACCGTCGCTATATCAACAAGGCATGTACCATTCCAATTGTTCCTTAGAACATTCATACAATTAGTCTTACAGCTGGAAGGGAACACATCAAGTTTATATGCAAGGGTAAAATTGCAAAGAAACTGGTGTTCATTCTGGAGTACATTTCTTGAGAGCAACAGGCGGAATTCCGTCTGGTCTCAAAGTCTTCTGGTACTGAGGTCAAGATGAATGCGCCTACTTGTGCGGTGACAAAAGACAATTTCAGGCGTATGGTTATCGATGGTATCATCATCATCATCATTTGAAGGGAGGGGACTTAGCCCCCAGATGCACTTAGGCCACTTAGTTGGACCAATTGTGTGCCCAGTGGTCAGATGGTTCTATTCTAGCAGGTTTTTGGCCCGCCAGAAACCCAGAATATGGTCAATGCTGGCTTCCATAAGTTCTTCTGGAAGCAGTTTTGATTCTCCGAAGTGTCGGTGTCTGAGGGATGCTAATGCTGGGCATTCCAACAGGATGTGAGAGGCTGTTTCTTCAGCTCCTCTGCATTTCCTACATATTGGGTCATCTGTGGTGCTCATAGTGTGGAGGTGTTTATGATCAGTTGTGATTCCAGTCATCTCTCTGATGTTCCTTCTGTTCAGAGAAATGAGTTTCTTTGAGAGCCTAGGCACAGGCTCTTTGATAAAGATGGCTCATACGTAAGGATTTCCTGTTCAAACGAGGTTACCAGGCGTGAGCTGGCACTTGCTTTTGTTAATGTAAAAATCCAGTCTCCAATTGTTCTGTTTAAAAAAATCCTAACAATATATAATTCAAATTCACCTCATTGAGACAATACGAAATTATTATTATCATTCTCTAAGTTACTTTTGACGATAGGTTCCTGGAAGATGTTCCTCAATCGTTGCCTTTTGAGAGGAGTGTTTACGTTCATCATTTTCCGCAATGTTGATATAATATTTAAAAAGTGGGCTGTGAATATTTGAACCAAATTGAAGTAGAGTCTGTGCACGGTGATACACCATCGTGCATAAACTACAATGCAATGGTACATCTTGCAGCAACTCAGTTAGAAATTGTTCCAAATAGTTTCGATACACCTTGCCGGTAAGTCTTCATGGTAGAAATACAGTCAATGCACAATTAGGCACATTGCTTGATCTCAATACCAAAAAAGCTGTGACACCAATTCCACCTACCGTTCTCCAGGAATGTGCGTCAGAATTAACACCAGTTTGCTGCAGGTTGTTTGCTCGTTTACACAAACTTAGCGTGCTTCCTTCCAGCTGGAAGACAGCTAGAGTCCAACCAATACCAAAAGGAAAGAAGACACTTCCTAATAATTATAGATCCATTGCACTATTAAATGTGATCTAAGTGATGAACAAAGCAATCAACATCGAGGTCATACTACCACCCCTAGAGAGCTCAAAAAACGTGAATGACCAGCCATATGGCTTTCGTCAGCAGGGATCAACAAAAGACCTGCTTTCCTTCGTAACACATGTATGGCAGAAACCTGTAAATATAGGGAATCTCTAGCTGTAGCATTGAATATCTCCTGAGCATTTGACCGCGTCAGGCACCAAGCCTTCCACGGAAACTTCCGTCATATGGTTTGTCGTCTCAAATGTGTCGCTTAATATCGAGTTTTCTCGCAGATAGATCATAGTGGTGAATGACGGTACAATAGTACGCTGCAGGGATGTGTCTTGGCACCAACTTTGTTTCTGCTCTGTATCAACGATCTGTTGGAAGTGACCACCTGTCCTGTCCGCAGATTTGCAGGTGATGGTACTGATGGTACATTCCAAACCGCATTCTCATCTAGAGCCCCTATACCACACAATGAAGCCTTAGCAGTGAGACGGAAACAGGTTGACGCAATTTACGGCGAGTTTAATTCAACCAAAACTGAAGCTCACATCTTCTCCGGGAAGACGGATCCCATAATCCCTAATATGATGATGTCAGGTACAACTTTCCTCATAAAGTAGTCCATATCCATGCTCGGGATCACCACAAACAACACCCTCCCATTGGATGATCATGTGAGGTTCATTGCCAAGCCCGCTTCACAAAAACTTGGTTCTCTGTTTCGTGCCAAGAGCTACTTTACACCCCAGCTGCTCCTCATAATCTACAAAGCACAGATTCAACCTCTCCTGGAGTACTTTTCATATGTTTAGAGTTCGGCTCCCCAACATAGCTGAAGCTATTGGAGGAAGAGAGCTATTCGTCTTATTGATGATGTCATACTTACGAATTCATCGATCTTCAAGTTCTTCATGTGAATTTTCTTTAGGTGATACTTGAATATTTTGGAAATTCCTTAATTCATTTCTCGAGAAATTTCCTTCATCATTAAAAAGAATCAGCGATATATTTGAACCATTGTGTATGAAGCCATCGACAAGATCCGATACGTGGAGGAAAAGGACCAGGAAGAGGTGCCTGAACGCGTTGTATATGGTATGAATAAAATAAAGTCCCTCAAAATTTCCACAGTCCCATTACTTACATTCAACGAATATTCAATTTTTCTAGTAGAAGTAGTAATGTCATTGGCCTTCCTAGTCTTCTACTTTGTTTCAATGTACCTGTTTCATGAAGACGTTGATGTACCTATAGTTTGCAAGGTTTTTCTATCAGGAACATTACAACCGTCAAGCCTCTAACGAATTCCCAATCGGCAAGTGTATGTTTACCAAACACTCTGTATACCATTTTATAATAGAGATTGATAATCTCGCTGATTTACCTTTAATCTATAGACATCGGTTGAATTCATCAAATCCATCATCGTTATCTTCGAAATTGCAGGTAGGTGTGCCGATATTCTAGATCGCAGGAAACGGAGATAGGGTGCCTCTGTCATTCTCCACCAACCTATAATCAATAAAATACATTCAAACAGTTGTACTTTGAAGGGAATTAACGTGTCTTTAACCGAAACGACGAACACACGAGCACCGGAAACGTCAGTACTCGTCAATAGATATTGAACAGGTGGATCGAAGAAGTCGTTAGGAACTACTTGTTCGTTAAAACGTGTATTTATAATCTATTATCTTTTTACGCCGAGTCTAATTACGGATAATTTATGCGTTTTCGTTGAATTGGTATCGGGTGAAATGGATACTCTACCAAATTTGAAATACAAGCTTTCTAGATGTAATTCTTCGAAAGAGTGTCTCACTGAGTTAACAATTTGGTTAATAGATGGTGGGTTTATCCAATTATTATATAAATGAACACAAAGCTTGAACTTAACAAATATTTTGCAAGTAGCAGTGGCGGCTCATGAATTTTTGAGGGAGGAGGCTGGACATAAAACGTTTATATAAAAATATACTCTATTCACAGCCTTTTAACCTTTGCACAGTGACCGTACCAGCTACTTCAGTGACAAAATTAATTGTTACCCAGCAAGAACCAACGTGGAGGTATAGAGTTTCTCTTGGCAAACATTTTTTTGTTCGTTTTTTGTTTTTTATTTTTTTTGGATTTTTAATATTTTTTCTTTTATTTGGAATTTTTCATGTTTTGTTTTTTTTTATTAATTTTATTAACTTTTTTATATATTAACGGAATTCTACGGTCTTTAGTTTGCGAAAAATGATCAATAATATTATCAAAAAATGTATCATTTTGTTTTAAGTGTTTTACTAAATCTTTTTCAATAGATATTAAACTTACATTGTATGAACGATTTTGGCCCATTGTATTTGGCATGTAAGTTTTAATTCGTTTGAGAGTAGAAAATGATCTCTCCACCGATGACGACGTGACATGGTGACTGTCAAACAAAGTAGTCTATAAACTGAGGTAAAACTTGTTGCAAATCATTGTCTATCATATATTTTATCATATCGGCGTGACTGTCATACTGGCCTAAAATATCTTTATCCGAGTATATAACGCATAATTCATTGTGCCGTGCTATTTTATCAAAAAAATTATATTTTAGAACTAAGTTATCTTAAAGTGTATTGGGGAACTCTTTTGAAAAAGATTCGAAAAATCTTCTATTCGTCAAGTCAAAAAACTTCAATTCATGTAAATCGGAAAATCGAATCTCAATATTTATTCAAACGATCTCTTGAATAAATTATATCAGTGAATTTATGTTGTAAAATTTGAAAAATAAGATCAGTTTGTTCAAATATTAATTTAAAATTATCAAGAAAAAACAAAAATTCTCCATTTTCTAAATAAGATTTTAAGCCAACAGCAGCATTTAATGAAACCTGATCTGTTGAAAAGGCATCACTGTTTAATACAAAATCAAATGTTTCAATTAATTTGTCTTTATTTTTATGGATGGTAAATACTGCACGTGATGTAAAATTCCATCGAATTGGAGCATTACAGGGAAATCAATGATTTTTTTTAAAACTTCGTCTTGTCAATACTACTATTAGTATTAAATGATCGATTTTGATAGTTACCTGACATTAATAATCCTTTCAAATCCAGTAAAGGCCGTTTATTTAAAAGAAACACTTTTATCATATGTTAATCCACTAAATAGATTTTCTAAAAGGCAGTAACTAACTCACTAAAACTCGTTTTAAATTTACAATAGACAACAATCTAACCTTACTTCGCGTGGCGTGACAACACATAAACAAGCCCTGACTGACCTACTCAGCAGTCGGCAGAACGCACGTGTCGTATTTCATAGATTGCGAGCGGCTGCCGCAGGCTAGCCTCCAGAGGTTGTTGCGATTTTCACTGATTTACCCAGTTGGCGATCGGACTGGTCGGAAAAACGGCAACTGCGTTGAACAACACATGCTCAGCGTTTGAGATATATAGAGTCTAGCCTCAGGGCACTGTTGCCAGATTAAAAATAACTACTGAGAACGGGGAATTAATTGTAAAATTTTAAAAATTATCAGAGAAACAGGAAATAAAATGGAGAATGATCATTAAGATAAATTGGTGAGGAGGCTGAGCCTCCTTAGCCTCCTTCGAGGAGCCGCCACTGGCAAGTAGTATTATTAAACTCCGGTGAAGTTATGGCAGCTTCCTTCAAAATTCCTAATTTTTTTTGGATTTCTCAAAAGAACCTAGGTCTGGAGTGGTAACCAAACAAATAACCGCAAAAACTGAAAAACTTTTGTGGTGCCGCTTTTACGAGCCGAAAAGAGAGTTCTCCTGGAGCTCTCGATAGTTTCAAACAATAGTTCGTATGTTTTTTTTAAATAATCATTATTTAATTTTTCACATACAGTCATAGTGTTTCTGAGGTTGTGGAAGCCTACTGTTCCAATAATATACAATAATTCTTTTTCTACTCCAAACAAATATATGCAGTTACGTTTTTTCTTGAAACATTTGGTAAACAACTGAAACACATTGTGAATAACATTTAAGAGTACAAATAATTTGTATTATTTGATATAATAAGTGAGGAACTCCTAATTCTGTTTGTTAAGATTGTGTTGAATGAATCAAATGTTTAGTTGTATTCAAAAATATTGATAACCTGCTCAACCTGACAACACTGTATTACTTTTAGCTACGCCATTCATTCCTTAGAGTGAACTATGTTAGGACAGTTTAATAGAATCCAAGTGGATCAAGTCACTTATTTATGATAACAACCAATCTTCAAAAGAATTAAAGAAGATAATTCCAATTGAAGACCTATAAATTTGAATGAAGGGTTTTCAATTAGAGCTTTTTTGTTTCGTTTTCCCTTTCAACTAATGTGGCCTATCATAAAGGCATATTATCAGTATATCTACTCCTCATATCTTAGTATTCACGTTAGCGGAAAAACGGTTTTTTGTAAACATGACACCTTCATCCACTGAACCCGAAATCAAAATGATTTTGAGTTGTATGGATAAAATAGTTCTGTAACGGGCAAATTTGTACATTTTCTTTTATAAGGGCGTTAGGAAACTTAATTGACAAAACGCTATAAGAAAAATTACGTCTTTCTCTTTGTTTTTGATTTCCAATACCTACTTTTCTCTTCAATTTCTATCTATCTTCTTAATTACATTGATTGTCTCCCCCGAATTGGCCACTTTTAGTCCCCCACATTATAGTGTGTGCAGTGTAGAAGAAATATTTTAATCGGACCAAAAAAGAGCGAAATCTCAGTCTATTTTATGCGATTACTCTGTGGTAAATTTTGATAGTTTATGTGACAGCAGGTGTCAGAATAAGACAATGTTACAATCAAAGAAAGTCAACCTGGCAGCAGTATGAAATAAAGAGCACTAGAATACATTATGTAGACTAATTAGAATATAATATATTAGAAAACTAGTTTCATATGGTTTGCTGCCTCAAATTTGTCGTTTACCATCGATTTTCCTCTCAGATAGATCACTCCATGTGGTGGTTGACTGAGTATCTTTTGTTACAATTGCTATTAATGCAGGTACTCCGCAAGGATATGTGTTGGCACCAGCTCATCTAGAACCCCTATACCATCCAATGAAGCCTGAGAGACAGAGACAGTTTGACGCAATTAATGGAGATCTGGCTCTTTTTTTTCGTGTTTTCGAAATGTGTATCTAATAATCTAGCATCTTCTTCAGGAAGACTCGCTCATTGGGGAACTCCTGAACTTGAGCTCGTACGCCAAAACGCCCAATGAGTTCTCTTTACTTTTTTTTATTATTTCGAGTGAATCCTTACTCTTGTATTGAAACAAACAGTTATATTACATTTGAAGTATCCATTTGGAACTTCTATAAATTTGACAGATTTCAAAATTCGTTGCGCTTCTTTTGAAGTCATTTTAATTTTGATCACATTTTTGAATAAAATGAACAAAGAAGTTTCGATGGGTACGTACTCTTGCCAAATTGAGGAAAATAGTTGATACATCTGTTGGTAACTTGTTATCCCCAAAATTCAGTAGTTACCCAGTACGTTTAATTTGCATAAGGTTATGTTGATAATTATGACTGTTTGTCAATACGAACTTCTATTGCGAAAGCGGTCCCGGGTTGCCGCGGTGGAGATTTAGTGAAGTATTACACTCTCAAGGGAGAAGGTTGATTCCCACACACAGTGCTTGAAGGCATTTCTCCAGGAGGAAAAATAAAATAGAAAAAAAAACTCTTCTAAAATCTAAAATGCACTAGAATTCGCGTATCGTTATAAAGTCACGGAATTAAAAAAAAAAATTAAGGTAAGATACGAGTATACATAGAAAAAAAATTCAATCTAACTTGAGATCTTAACGTCTTTCATTAGCGGTTTCTAAATCATTTTCAATATATTTTCTGTTCCTGTAATCATTTACATTTAACCAGCAAATCCGAAACCTTTTTTGCTTAAAAAAGTGAAGGAAGCTACGTAATTATTTGATCACAGTACATTTCTGTAGTCTTTTTTTGATCAACTTGCAAAAATGGTGCAATTATCTAGAGATATTTTGTAAGAGATAGCGATTCATTCGTGTTTCGAGAGTCGCGTTTTGTGCGGAATTATAAAACCTTCTCGTTTCGGGCGTACCCCTAGATGCAATAAAATGTATTTGCAATACTTTCTGGGGTCGTGCGATTTAAACTGAACGTCGGAAACTAAATAATTGTGCCCAACCTCCAATACTTTGTACTTTTAGCTAATTTAGAATACCTACTTTTACCTTAGAGATTTCTTAGTCTATCATAGGATCGGTTGGATAATAGAGTAATAACAAACTAATAATATAGTATATATTATATGCAGTAGATATTTTTTATTTCTTAGAATTTACATTTGGGATACAAATTGACATGTCATAATAATAGTATTTACTGGTATTTACTCACACAATCGTTTAGTAGAAAGGGCAAAAATAGACTTATAGATATTAACATTAATGTTAATAGTAGATACCTAATTCAAGAAAAATAATACATATTATGCTTCTATTATATACAGCTTATTCAAATTTTATTATATACATTAATTTTCTCAAAGTTTCGCCTAAGCTTACTTTACTTCATACAAAATCGTCAACACCCTTATTTATACAACAATCTAAGTCACTGTACTTTTTTGCACGCTTTGAAGTGTTCATTTCAACTTTGTTTGTTTTACAATAATATCGTAGTACCGTATTTCATCATCAAGTATTTTAAGCAGTTCATAAATATTTGGATGTGCTTTTCCAATACGATTGTTAGGTCAATGATGCCATCCTTCTACCGAATTTGTTGTGCGGTGTCGCTTCTTGTAGCACACCCATATGAATTCATCATCCTCAAGCCATTGCTCCACAAAATAATCGTTGAACTTCACCAGGGCATCTTCCTATGGGGAGTTTTCCATTATCAGAAGCCATGCCTCAGAAATGCTGCACACATACGAACTTGTTCCCTAATCTCTGTATTTTGTTTGTATCCTGTAACCAAACCCAACTCTTGCACTTTTTGCCACAGGCATTGATTGAAATGAAAATTACACCCTTGGATTTTACTCCCAAAAAAGTTTGTTTGAGAGCGATTATTGCTATCCGTTCAAAGTCAACGTGGACTTTTTCTGGCTCAAATTGTGTACTTTTTCCCAACGGGTGTAAAAAGTCTTTTATATGTGGCTCCTTTTCTGTCCGGTAAAAGCGCATAGATGGCTGGAACAATCCTTGTGCTGACATCGGTGCTTCCCAAATCTACGTGTATTGTATACAATTGGTCGAACAGGGAACAACAACTTTTAAATGTCCCGTCCATGAAAAATTCTGAGCCTTTGGATAGAAGTGTCCTATCACTGCAAAAAACCAAAATTCGATCTTCCTGGCCGTCGTCTATTAGCACAAGGTGTTGCATTGTCTCCGGGATGACGATTTTTTACCTTCTTGGTAAAGATTTAACTCAAACCCAAAGCTTTTTGCCTGCCTCTGTAGAATCTATCTTTGGCGCTTGCAAGTGTTGGTACTTTCATTACAAAGTCAAGTCCAGCGTCCTTAACTTGCATCAGCACGAAAGGAGAGGAATAAACTCGATAATTTTTAATCCGCACGAAACGAGAGGGTTACAGGTAGTTTTGGATTTACGCACAAAACGCGTCGCCCGAAACAAGAAATCACCATTTACATCGAGATCGCCATACGGTGTTACTCTATTCCATTCAAACAATTCAAACAAATGTAATTTTCCGGTAAGGTACTCAAAGTTATAAAAAACTGCATATTGAAACAGACACTAACTACTCTTAGAGCTTGCGGATCTGTTTACGATATTCTTGATCTGTCAAAAGTGGAGTATTGAGATGGATTACTTTGGCTAGTTGGTTACAAGCCTATCAATCAATCAATTAATACATCTCTGCCGATATTCCAATTTATGTAGCCACATAACATGTATGTATTTGTTATAAATGTCGATTGTTCTACTTGTGATAATTTTTCTTCGTCTCAAAACCGATATCTATAAAACTTATTAAAACATAAAACAGAGTGTTGTACAATAAATTATTACGTCTTGTTAAGTTTTTTTTTTCAGCCACTAATGGTCTGTCTAGCTTAAGTCCAGTGTACCGTGTCCTTATGACTGCACTAGTCATATCCTGTAATGCTTCAATGCCCTTTCGACCAACATCCGTTTTCCGTCTCTGTCGGTATGTTCGTGTCCAGCGAGAGCGCCGATAATCGCCATCGGTCTTTCCTTGCTTCGCTTTAATTACGATACAATTGATTCGAAGTACATGTCAGTTGTTAAAACGTAATTAATGCGTAATTTATTAATTTATTCTAATATTGTTTCGAACGGAGCGTTAAAATTGCCGATAACGGACGAGATAATATATAGAATTTCTGTAATTACTTTTATATTCTTTGTATTTTGATGAGGATTCACATAAGTTCAATGCATTTCGTTTTTAATGGAATCAACCATCCGAGTCGAACCCATTTTTATTAAAATTTCATTAGACATGATTCATTTTATTAATGACTATTTCGTATTCCATGCTGATTATCATCTAGATGGCGGATATGCCATGCTCTAGGTCAATGGGAGAACAGTTGAAAGTGAATGTATGTATTAAAACGTTGAAAATTTCAAATACGGACTGCCCCAAGGATCAATTATGTGCCTTTTACTTTACTATTCAATGAAGAAAGGTGAGCTGTTTTCATTGATTTTACTCGAAATTGGTATCAACAACAACACCAGAACTGCGAAATTCACTGCTGCCTCTGGTTGAGCACAAAGGCCATTGGACAATATGGGGGCCTCAGCCCATATACTCCAACGTGGATCTACGAAGACATACTTAAATAAATAAATAAATAAATAAATATTTCTTTATTGCTATTATAAAAAATTTGACAAAACAACATTTTTAGAGCAAACGTCAGAACACAATGTTAAATTTAAGACATATAAAAGTAAAGACAAATGAATATAGACATATCTACGTAAATAAGGACTTAGAATCAAGAAATTCGTTTACCCTGTAAAAGGAATGTTTTAACAGTTCTCCCTTGATTTTACGTTTAAATAGTTTTATGTCAGAAATAGATCTAACAAAAACTGTCAAATTATTGTACAACTTAAATGGCATAATTAAGTGACTATTACTTGTAATGGATAAATTATGATGAGGAAGTAAGATTTTATCTTTATCTCTTAAATTATAATCAATGCTTGCTTCTATTTGAATAAGTGTTAGAATTACTTAAATATGATTTTATGTAAGTTAAAGAAGATAATATATATAAAGATGGTATTGTTAATATATTTAAATATTTAAAAAGACTTGTACAAGAATCAGTAGGTTTTTTATGAAGCATAGTTCTGATTATTTTCTCTTGTACAACAAATAAATATCGAGCATTAGGTGAGTTACCCCAACAAATAATGCCATAGTTCAATATAGACTGTATATGTCCAAAGTAATAAACTTTTAATGTGGCAAGACTGACATATTCTCTAAGTTGCCATGTAACGTAACATGCGGTAGATAGCTTCCTACTTAAAAACTGGGCATGGTTGTTCCATTTTAAGTGATTGTCGATGTTTAAACCGAGAGAGAAATTTAATACACTTAGAAGGTTGAATATTTTTTTGATTTATTGGAACCAAAATGCTAAAGTTGATTTCACTAGCTGAAAATAGTACACATTCAGTTTTAAGAGGATTTAGAATCAACCTGTTGTCGAAACAATAAGCTTGCATCGTATCTAGACACATACTAATTTTAGGTGAGAGATTATTTATGTTGCTATCACTAGTTACAGCGGTTGTATCATCGACAAATTGAGTTAAAAAGTATTTTTGAAGGTGAAGAGATAAATCGTTAATAAACAATAAAAATAAAATAGGTCCTAGTGTGCTACCTTGAGGTACTCCCATTTTTTATTATTTTATGGTCCGATTTATATTCAACATTATTGCATCTTATGAGAACATGTTGCGAACGATCAGATAAGTAGGAAGCAATCCAATCCAACGCTACACCTCTGATACTATAAAGGGAAAGTTTTTGCAATAAAATATTATGATCCACCATGTCAAAAGCGCGCGATAAATCAAAAAATATTCCTACAGCATGTTGCTTTAGTTCAAAACTATTCAAAATAAATTCGAGAAATCTTAATATTGCATCCTGAGTAGAGAGACCCAACTGAAAGCCAAATTGCTGTTTAGAAATGATATTGTGGTTTTTTTTATGAACGATTGCAGAATCTTGCAATACGCAGTTTCAAAAAATGTTTGAAAACACTGAAAGGAGACAAATTGGTCTATAGTTAGCCATATCGGTACGCTCATTCTTTCTATAAACAGATATTAAAATTGAATTTTTCAGAATAGAAGGGAACACACCTTACCGAAAGGATAAATTTACAAGATTGCATAAGGGGTATTTTAAAACATCTACCACATGTAGTAATAGAGTCCATGGTATACCATCGAAACCTTGAGCATGTTTTTTGCTACTTTCCGCCTCAATGACGCCACATCATCAGGAATTAATGGAATAAGAAAAAGTGATGAGTTTATAAGCTTGTGTAGTATTAAAGGGAGATGATCACTTTTAGAGGAAAAATTGAATGAATGATTGAGTTCATAGAAATTTACTAAATTTTTGGGAAGCTTCCTTCAATTCGATTTCAGTGCCATCAGGTAGTAAGAACTTGTCCGACAATTGCTCTTTGCGTTGAAAATTAAACTGATCTTTGATTATAGACCAAGCCGTTAATGATTTATTATTAGAAAGAGCAATTTTTGAATCATAATATTGTTTCTTAGAATTATTTATTAAGTTTTGGTGTTGTTCTTGTAGTATTGAATATTTTTCTCCAATTAGTGGATCATTTGAGCTTTTGTATGAACTAAATAAATCTCTCAGAAGATAACATTGATTTAGAATATGAGTAGAGATCCAAGGCTTATGCTTCAGATGTTTGGAAGATTGTATTTTTTTAACAATGCATTCAGGTGAAAATGCTCTATTAACTATTGTGGTACTTAAACTCAGGATAACATAAGCCTCGACGGTGTGGCAGAAAATAATGGAGCTGAAAACGGTCAAATCAGGCCTGGAGGATCTACGAAAGCGGCCTAAAGAGCTATGAAAACTACTGTCATATCTGCACTTGACACTCTAACGAGGGTGGAACCATTAAGCCTGACTGTACAGGAAGCGACAACAGGAGCTGCCCACAAACTTATGAAAATAGGACTGTGGGAAGCAAAAGACAGCCATACCTTCCTACCAATTAGTGGAAAACGTAGAGCACCATTTGTTCACCTGAATAAGGAACTTTGTGGAGAAAAATGTCGTGTTTTGATTTATTTTTACAATAAAAGTTTATTTTGGAATTCTCCTTCAGTGTAGTATTTATTAATAATGATTCTTGACCCAGGTATAAATTATATATAAATTCTTGGGAAATAGGTCACACTAACACATATGCTTATTATTTTCGCCTCTACGTAAGTTTCGGCGAAGGTTATTCTACTAAGAAAACAGAATGAACAAGAAAAGTCCCCAGCATCGTATATACCGATATGCCTACTAAATGTTCCGGGAAAAATCCCAGAATATTTGATATTGACTAGACTTCAAAGTTGTCTGGAAGAAAAAAGGGCAATTTTGGACAGGCAGTTTGGCTTCCGTACAATCGACGCGATAGGTCTAATCAGCGATAAGGAATCTTAATCATTGACTGGAAGGGGGAGGCTTAATACTGTCCGCTAGTAAAACAGAGGCAGTAATCTCGACCAAGGGGATAAATCCTTTGTGGCCTTAAACGTAAAAGGGGAGTTTATAACTCCGCAAGATTTGATTAAATATCTCGGAGTATGGTTAGGTTATATTAGAAATGAATCCTACAAAGGCCATCTAAACTATGCTGTAGAAAAAACATACAAGACAGTTGCGGCGTTAAGTAATCTAATCCCAAATGTTGGGGGTCCGCCTAGCAGCAAGAGAAAGCTGGTAAATTCAATGGCTATATCTACGGTCTTATACGCTGCGCCAATATGGTATCCAATTTTAAAGTTTAAATATACCAAGAACAAACTAAATTCGTTAGGAAGGAGGTTAAACCTAAGAGTTTGTAGTGCTTACCGTACCACATCTAGTGAAGAGCTAAGAGGTATTGGCAGACTTCCCCCCCCCCCATTACACCTGAAGGCGTTGGAACGTAAGGAAACCTACGAAGGAACCTCAAAATTAGAGGCTAACAAGACATTGATGAGTAGGTGGCAGGAAAGGTGGAATACCACCCCAAAGCCGCTCATACACGAGAGCATATTACAAACATAGAGATATGGTATAAACGGAAATATGTGCAAGTGGATTATTACTCAACTCAGATGTTGACGGGCTATTTATGGTTTAGGAACAGATGCAGATTTAAGATATCTGAAGACGATAAATGAGTATATTGTGGACCAATAGGCACTCCACATCATACCATTATAAAATGTCCTAGACGGTCAGCAGAGCAAAGGGGAATGAATGACTTACAGAACAGGAGGACAAATTTGAAAACTGTAGTTAATGCATGATCATGGATAAAGAGACAAGCAAACCTCATAAGACGTACTGAATTTTATCATTGGGAACACACATTAGGCAATCATCTATATACGGGTTGAAAATCTAATGAATCAGTTACAGATTCCTCTAGGCATTCCATAACTAGGTTAGCAATAATAGCTGAAATAGGAGATCCCATTGCTGTGCCAAATATTTGTCAAAAATATTGCTCACCGTATTGAAAAATAACTACATTCTAAACAGAACTTTGCATTTATACATTCAGATTGATCAAGAGGTGTGTGGTTTTTAATCTCTGCCCGTTTTTTGATGTTACTCAATGCCAAAACGACTGGTATAATAGTAAGTAAAGAAACAACTTCCAAGGAAAATAATAGATGATCTACGGATTGTTTGTTTATAAATTCATTAAAATGCCATGAGTCTTCCACATAAAATTCATTTTTTTCTATTATATTGTTGATAAATTGTAGGTAGGCGCTCCAATATTACTTACAAAAAAAGGTATATTACTTTTAGTCCATAGACATAAGGTGCTTGCTTTATTTTTCAATTCAATAGGAATCAGCTTTTAGCTGATACAATTAGTTTCATGAAATCCCGTTTTAGACATTGATACGTCTTCTGATGATGGTCGTAAGACTGAAAGGTACGTAAAGACGAAAATAATAAGCATATGTGTTAGTGTCACCTATTTCCTGAGACTTTATATATAAGTATAATGTTTATTTGTAATATAATGAAATTCAAACATGTAAAGATCAGTTTAATCTTGAAATTGAAACAAGCCGAACTGGTTACTTCGTCTTTTGGTACTAAAAACTTCTACTCATAGTTATTTCCTACTCAAAACATTTGGTTCTTGAGAAAAAAAATAATAAGTACTATTTGTTGCCCTGAAGTAGCCACTGTGGTGAAACATGGCTTGTTTTCTTATTATTATGTATGATAAAATTTTATTTTGAAATGTCTCTTCAGTGCATTGTTCATTTATAATATAATGGATTTGCAACAAATAAAGACCAGTTGTAACAATCTTGAAATTATTTCACTTAGGAGCTGAAAGGTCCTCGGCACATTTTTTATTTCTTACTTATTAGTGTAATTCAACATTAATGACAACTATTGAATGAATGAATATAATATACAATGACTCTGTTCTATCACTTTGAGAAGGAATTTGATTAATTGGTTGAAAAAGATTTGGTGGCTCAATATTTCGCTCGGTCAATAAGGGATAAAAACTATGTTGAATTATAAATATATCGAGAAATAATTTCAAAGGTGGCTTGGAATTCAGAACGTTCAGATGAATGGCACGAACGTCATCTGTCACTCCAGACATTCAAATTAGCAATATCGGAACGCGTTACAGTGTTTTACGAATGTTGGTATTTATATAAAGATTGCAAGTTTCAGAATCGAAGTCTCGACAGGGTCTGGCCTGAGACATACATCACCACAACGCTGCACACATCAAACACTCACTTTATTTGTGTCCCACCGTCGCTGCTGCCGCCGATGCAGCTAAAGTACAGATACACCGAATTCTTGGCAAACGATACTATAAGCTATTATCGAAGATACAATAACACTTCACCTCCACATGCATTAATAACTAACCAGTATTCTTAGATCATCCAAAACATTGCTAATCATTTGGTGAATTCGCTGTTCGCCTGGTTGTCGTTCAAAAATCTACCATCAAGTGTATAATTCTGGATGTAAACGATTGTAAAATGATGAATGAACTTGCTCCCTGATGAAAATCCACATACACTATACAGTGTTGTCTATCACAGTTCACTAATAAGCATCATCTATCATGTCTCGGGTGTCCCACAGGAATCCGTGCTGGGTCCCATTCTTTCTAATAATATACTTCATACCTACCACTGTCTTTTAACTTATCATTTTTTAGAGACGATCCCGAAGAGTAACCATTATTCACCGCGATTTGTTTAATGTGTATCAAAATTATCGTTTGACATCGGTTCGTTGAGTCTGTGAATGAAACTGTTGTAGGCTGCTTTTTCATGTATATGTTGAAATGGATGGTTTGAAGTATTGTGAACTGTCAGGTCAGTATTACGAGGGCAAAGTGAAAACTCCCTGAAAAATAAAACAGATGGCGCCACAATCGAATCACGAAAGTTAGGTTAAATGAATGTTGCACCAGAAGTAATGATTTCTGACGCAGGCTCATTAATATTGAATAATAACTGGAATTTGAAGGATATACTGTGGTGGTTGATATTCAGAGCTTCCTACTCATCAATGTTTCCCCTACATCGACCTGCGATCATAGTTCACGAACTATGACCGCAGGTAGATGACGTCAGTACCCGTTTCAATGGAGTGCTTCAAAATGCAATCACTTGAATAATGAAACATAGATACTTAACGCAAGCGGTTTCAGCGAGAATATATCTTAGCAAGGATTCCATGTGTTGTAGTGCGAACAGCTGGGGGAAATAATACGAATTTCTTACTAGGCAAGATGGTATATGCATTGCAGAATAATATCAGTATAGATATATATGTCTTTGGGAGAATACACACGTAAGCTGGATGAATTCTGTGTGAAAGTAAGAGCACTGAGTAGACGTAGAATGTTACGAAGACAAAAATATAGTTATTACGCAAACCAAAGTATTGTTAAAACATTATGAGGCTCCTCATGGCCAGATGGATGCCGCATTTTTTCTCTGTAGACAGCAAGCGCGATCGTATGACAACTTCAAAAGAGTGTTTGACGATGTTTAAGCGTGATAAGGAGGAATTTTTGCGGCGTTATGTAACCATGGACAAAACATCGATCGATCACAACACACCAAAGACCAAAGAACAGTCGAAACAGTGGACTTGTCCTGATGAATTGACACCAAAAAAGGCCAAAGCTAGTTTATCGGTCAACAAAGTCATGGCGACAGTTTTTTTTCATATCGATTACCTTGAAAAGGGTGAAACGATCACCGGCGTATATTCTGCAGGGCTGTTGGATCGATTCGACGCCACTTTAAAGCCAAAGCGACCGCATTTGGCATAGAAAAAAGTGCTCTTCTACCAGGACATCGCACCGGCGCACAGGTCCGCAGTCGCAATGGCAAAATTGCCTGAATTGCGAATTGGTTCGTCATTCACCATATTCTCCAGATTTGGACCCCTGCGATTTTTATCTACTCCCAAACTTGAAGAATTGGCTCGGCGGGAAGAGATTTGGCTCCAACGATGAGGTCATGGCTGAAGCAAGCGCCTATTTTGAAGGGTTGCCAAAATCGTATTATTTGGAAGGTATCGAAAAATTAGAAAAACGTTGGACGAAGTGATTATGTTAAGAAATAAAATAAGTTTTGATCAAATAAATCATTTCTTGTTTTATTTCTCAGGGACTTTGCCCTCGTAGATACCTGGATGATGTTATAGATATTCACTAGGAAGGAAAATAATTACCCGAAGATGATCCTGGAGTCAAGCAATTATCATTTCAGACCAACAGTTTAAAAATACTGTAGACTCCATGCAAAGAATTTATTCATGGTTTGTATGCAAAGTATTGAAGATTTAGTTTGTTTTCGGTATTTATTATAAATCAGCACTATTTTGTTGAAAAATATTCAAAAAAATTGTTATCCGTCAATATTATCATCGTCCTGCGAAAAGGACGCTGCTTTTAGCAAAATCTGTGCATACAAGAATTTTTTTAATATCCTCCACGTGTTCCTTGTAACTCAAATAGCCAAAAGGTAATTCAAATAGCCAAAGTGTTAGGAAAAAAATATTCAGTAATATCTGGGTTTAATGTGGCAAGAACACATTCGAACATTTATTGGTGCATTTACTCGAGATAAACAAACTTGAGCTAATGACGAGTTAACAATCATTTATTCGATAGATATTTTTTCAGTTATGCATTCGCAACCCTCTTCTCATCAACTATGTACAAAGAAAATAATTCTCAAACACATTTCCCACCAAAACCGGTTCTAATATATTAAATCAATACAAAGCCAAACGGAGTTTTAATTTTCAGTTCACTGCTTTAACATATTCAATAATTACATGATGCAACCCTTTAATTTAAAATAGTTTCGCGAAGTCATACGATATGGTACCACCATCGACATTTATTAAGATCGGATATCAGAAGAGAATAAAAAATGTTTCCCATAGGTACGCACGGGTATTAAAATAATCGCAAATATCTATTGTACGTTATTGATAAGTTATGCAAGTATGCAAATAAACCGGTACGTACCGGTGCGCGGTGTACCTAGGCTGACAAGTTTCAAATTCAAAACCGATCTATCTGATGGGTCTATGTTAATTATAAGGCGTATGTATAAGGTATCCCTAATAATATGCATAGTTAATTTTATAAATTTGGGCATTGTTATAGGTGATGTGAAGGGCTGAGAGATATATTCAAAGACAGATGGTTGTTGGGCCCTAAGAACTTCTTCGATTCTTTCGTGGCAACCTATACCAGATGTTCCCGCTAAGAAAATTTATGCAAACGTAACCAACGTCTGTAATTAAAATTTATCGATATCTAGGGCGCATTTTTCAGCAATTGTGAGTGATTAATTAGTCGGCTCGAATATTAAAATGTTGATAAAATACTAATTTACACTTTGTAGCTATAGAGGCTGTCCGGTTATTATGGTCAAAAAGATCAAAGGGTGATGGCTCAAATATTAAAATGTTGATAAAACTCTAATTTACACTTTGTAACTATAGAGGCTGTCCGGTTATTATGGTCAAAAAGTTCAAAGGGTGATGGCTCGAATATTAAAATGTTGATAAAACTCTAATTTACACTTTGTAACTATAGAGGCTGTCCGGTCATTATGGTCAAAAAGTTCAAAGGGTGATGGCTCGAATATTAAAATGTTGATAAAAGTCTAATTTACACTTTGTAACTTTAGAAGCTGTCCGGTTATTATGGTCAAAAAGTTCAAAGGGTGATGGCTCGAATATTAAAATGTTGATAAAAGTCTAATTTACACTTTTGTAACTATACAAGCTGTCCAGCGTTTTTACAGGATGTTTCCATAAATAGTTGTGGAAAATGAAATTGGAGATTTTAGAGATCATTTTAAGGGAGGTGTGTTTCATGTAAAATTTTTCGATCAGACCATTCTCTGACAAGTTACAGGCTCCTTGAACATTGACGTTAAATTGTTCTTTTGTGCAAAAGACTCATTTTGTGAATGATATGAAACGTTGCAGTTTCAATATAAGATTGATAGTAATCAACGTGAATACTCATTGAAGACATTCCACTTTGGCTATAGCCATTATTTGGCAAAAATATACGAACTTCTATGAAATACTCAATTCGAGTAATCTCCAACATACAGTGTGTGCGATTTGAAAGCGCAACGCCCTCTTATTTTGGTACTGCATACGTGAGTATACGAAATGTTCTTGCATTTAATGATTACATAACAACTTCTGTAAAATTCATAGACTTTCATCCAGGGTTAGTCAAAATATATTTGGAAATTTGTCCTTGTATAACTAGCACCCTGTATGAGATATTGTGCCGAAACTTAGTGTAAAGGTGTTCGAGATATGCCAGAATCTAATAGACTAATCACTTTATCCACACAAAAAATGCCTAATGGTCGTTCTCAAAATGTCGACCCATTTAGCAGATCATAGTAGGATTTGAAAATATTAATATCTCCTACTTTGGTTTTCTTTGAATAGTGCTCGTCGAGCACTATATCTCAAAATTTTAGTTTTTGAAAATCGGACAATGGGTTCCAAAATAACAGGGTGTTGCGGATTTAAATCGCACACACTGTATACACACCTATATTGTCTAAATATTATAAGCTCGCAAATTGAAGTCTTGATGTTGATTATTACGTGAAAAAAACTAAAGAAACGTACCATAGATGAGACATATTTCATCATTGCAAAATATCCTTATCACACATATCTTGACAAATTATCCAAAATATCTAAAATATATGATATATTAATTATAATGCATTCAATAATTATAATGCATTCAAAATATCTATTTTAGTGAATTATGAAATTATACTACGCACGAATCAGCAATGATTTCAGTAGAATATTTTCATTTCCTGCACTGTATTGATAAATTTACTATCTCTGGAAATAAATTATTATTATTATATATTCGATGGCGGAGATGGCTGAAATTGCGAAGTATATTGTGTTGAATTTCGTTTAGATTATTCAAAAACCTGGAAAATTTCCTGCTTTTCGATTTAATAATTTACAGAACTCACTTCTTCAATGTTTTTTATCTCAAAACTGCCAATTCAGATATTTTTTTCTTATTATAAAATATGTTCCTTCACGCTACACAGTCCACTGCCTCTATTCCGGTGCTTGACTCCGTTCTGGTACCTGACCTTGCCGTTGTGTGATCATGTGCGAAGTGAAAATTTCGAGCATGGGTTCCCAAATGTTGGGAAGGTAATATCCTGTGTCACTGTTTAGATTATTTGGATATTTTGGGATTTCTATCGCTCCAAGAATTTTTCGCTGATATAAGTTTGGGGCTCAGGCTAGGGCTTTAGTAGATTCGAAAAGGATTTGATGATTAGTGTCAAACTTATGTTCCGCAAGTGCAGATCTACTGGTGTCACGAAGCCTTGTACAACATTCATGTTCCTTTACACGAGTAGCTCCTGTACGACCTGTTTCACCAATGTAGAATGTACCGCAAGAACAGGGAATGCAATTGCAGATCTACTGGTGTCACGAAGCCTTGTACAACATTCATGTTCCTTTACACGAGTAGCTCCTGTACGACCTGTTTCACCAATGTAGAATGTACCGCAAGAACAGGGAATGCAATAAACAACACCTTCTGAATGAAGAAAGAGGAGGAAGGGAATCTTTGATAGGGTTGTAAAACTGTTGTAGGTTTGGAAGTGTGGAAAAACGTGTAGAAATACTAGGCTTCTTAAGGATTTTGAGCATTCGATGTGTTATATTTTTAATATATGGAAGATAGGCAGTGGATAAAGGAGGTGGGGGGTTTGTGGCTCAGGAGGCCAAGAATTTTCAAGATTAGCAATCCGCGGAAGTCTATTCTTCAAGATATGAGTGATATTGCTATTGATACCACATGCAAGAGGTTACATTGATGGTGCGCATGCTCCCACCGTGATATTCTTAAAGTCTGCTCGAGATTCAGAAGGGGTCATTATCGAGAAGTTGTTTTGGAGTTTCTTTCATAGGTTATATTTAGTGGACGCCTTTTGCTTTGTATCGTTCACTGGTGACTGCGGCTCGCGCTCTTTACCGGCTCATGTGAAAACCGGTGTGAGTATAGCAAGCGAAGCCTTTTTTTCTTCCGGCTCACTCACCTCTTAACCCTTCGGGCATATGCGCAGTGTCCTAGTTATTATTATATCTATTTAAAGAGCAATGTTCGAAATCCTTCAACCGTCGATTAAGGAAAAAATCCTGGCGTTACAAAATAAAATATCTTTCGTAGCAAAACTTGTTCTGATACAATTATGACCGTCTACCTATCCGACGGTCGACATAGGTATATAACTATGTTCGCATTGTGTTGGCAGCCGTGTGGAAAATGCTCTCGACCGCCTTCGTCCCGCAATTAGTAATGTCCAATCTAATGACTGGGAGAAACTCGGACCACAGAGAGACGGTAATTTGCATACGAGAGAAAAGGAATTCTTGTTCTGGCCTGTTTGTAATTTCTATTTTAAAATGTACTAATGAGTTTAGGCTAGATGTTATTATATTTTCATTTCGTATACCGCAGTTTTATTTAATTACAACGTTGGTACACGTACACAGAAGTTTTTGTTTGTATTTTCGCGTCGACTTTTTGAAATGTCTCAGGATATTAGCGAACGTACTTCCGACACGACCTTCTTCAACGTGTTCCAATGATATTCCACCAGGTGTGGCCGAGTTATTACATTCATCTGTTTGATAATTTTACAGTTTCTATTCTCTCATTTTAAACATACATACTGGACAGGGTGTTTCAAATTCGAGCCACATCATTGGGATCTCGGAAACTATAAGCGTTACGAGGACGGTTAAGCTGGTGCAAAGTTGCGCAATTTGATACTCAACAAAATGCCACTTGGAAATTTCAAAAATTCCGAATTATTTTCATTTCATTTCATTTATTTCATTCATATACATTAGTATTTGTATACATATCAAATTCAAAAACTGATAATATCATCATTTAATTTAATTTTAGATTAAATGGTAAGTCTTTTCTATGCAATTATCTACGAAGCAATTGACTGATTTGTTCCCTTTCGCTTTTCAAGCACATCGTCTTTCCTTAAATGGTATTCCAAGATATTATTTCTCAAAAGAAAGAAGCACACAGAAAGTTTAAAAATAGCCATTCTCCATCGGATTTTTATCTTTTTCTCAGTTTTAAGAAAGCAATGTAAGCGAATTTCAGAGGAATGTTACAAAAATCATATACGTGATACAGAAAATAATATTCGAATATTGAATATTTTTCCAACTACGTAAATGAAAAACGCAACACCAACGAATATCCTAACGAGATGTCCTTTAACGGAGTAAAGGTCTCATATGAAAATGATATTGCTAACAGTTTTGCAGGACATTTTTCTTCAGTTCATACAAAGAAAAATTTAAATTCAAATAATAATGTTTTAACAAGTAATCTTCATATCACACTTGGTCAAATTTATTCAGCCATAAGCAAGTTAAACTCAAACAAGGGTCCTGATGGAATACCACCTGTTTTGTTTTAAATTGCATTTTTATTTTATCTTTGAAGGTAGGCATTTTTCCTGATTATTGGAAATTTAGTTTTATAACCGCAATCTATAAAACCGGTGACAAAACTGACATAAAAAATTACAGACCAATTTCTATTTTATCATGTATACCAAAGCTATTCGAGAGCATAGTAACGGAACATTTTTCTCTAGTCTATAAACATATACTAATTGATGAACAGCATGGATTTACGAAGGGAAAATCTGATTAGACTAATTTATTGCTATTTACACAATTTGTCTTGGAGGCTATACATGAAAAGGGTCAAGTAGACTGTATATACACCGATTTTTGTAAAGCTTTTGACCGCATAAATCATGAGTTATTTTGATCTCAAAACTATACTCATAGTGGAGTAAATCTGGCAAATGGTTGGCGAAAATTTTACAATGCATAGCGACCCGGTGGAAAAGTTTTTTTAGGGTACCAACAACAACCTCCGGGTAGTTTAGCAACAAAAAATTAATATCTCTGGTTGTATTGAAAATTAAGAAACCAAAGTAGTACCCTCTTATTGTCAATGTCCAAGGAACTTCCAGTCCAAATTTCAAGTTGATCCGACCTCCCCCCTCCCCGTAATAGATATATGTATATATATATATATATATATATATATATATATATATATATATATATATATATACTCATATATGCAAGGAA
This sequence comes from Endomychus coccineus, assembly GCA_958510875.1. Lineage (NCBI taxonomy): Eukaryota > Metazoa > Arthropoda > Insecta > Coleoptera > Endomychidae > Endomychus > Endomychus coccineus. The sequence continues at coordinate 13,763,532 of OY294070.1, forward strand.
TCTTGCGTAACGGCTAATTCGGTCATTTTTCAACCGATTTAGCTGAAATTTGTACTGAAGATAGGTGTTATGATCTCAAAACTACCATTTAAATTTCAAGTGAAACTATTGAATGGTTTTCCAGAAATTCGTATTTAAGTCAATTTTTTAGTTATTTTTCAAATTAAGATATCTCATGTCATTTACATCCGATCGGGATCTGCTTTGCGGAAAAATGTAGGTATTTGCATATAGTTGTATGTCCTGGAACTCATTTTTTAATTATTTTCTTTCCTGCCTATATTGGCCATTTTGGTTAATTTGAGATAAATTGACTTAAATTTGAATTTCTGGAAAACCATTCGATATTTTCACTTGAAATTTGAATGGTAGTTTTGAGACCATAACACCTATCTTCAGTTCAAATTTCAGCTAAATCGGAAAATGACCGAGTTAGCCGTTACGCAAGATTCCTTGCATATATGAGTATATATAAATCTATAACGGGGAGGGGGGAGGTCGGATCAACTTGAAATTTGGACTGGAAGTTCTTTGGACATTGACAATAAAAGGGTACTTTGGCTCCCTAATTTTCAATACAACCAGAGATATTAATTTTTTGTTGCTAAACTACCCTTAAAAATGTAAAAAAAAAACTTTTTGGCCAGTGCAACCCCCACTTTGGGAAATAAAAATTTTAGAAGGTTGTTGTTGGTACCCTAAAAAACCTTTTCCACCGGGTCGCTATGCATCGTAAAATTTTCGCCAACCTTGCTTATTTTCTCGCCAGATTTACTCCACTATCAGTAGGTATACAAGGTGCATTATTGGAGTGGTTGAAAAGCTACATTACCAACAGGAAACAAATACTGAAGCTAAAAACTTTTTTCTGGAGAAATTAATGTTCCATCGGGGGTGCCTCAGGGGTCACATTTAGAGCCATTGCTGTTTCTTCTTTTCATCAACGATATAAAGTATGTTTTCAAGATATGCTTTTTGCCGATGATTTGAAACTTTTCTATGTCATTGAATCAGTTTTAGATGTTCTAACAGTTCAAAAAGAGTTTGCTATATATTGCAGTTTGTGAAGTATTTTGATTTACTATTGCATAAATCTATTTCGTTTGTCTGTAACAAATTTTACATTATTAGATTTTTTTTTTTTCATTTTTTTCTTGGTAGTTTGAAATTCGATTCTCCTTTTTACATTGTATTTTCTTCTTACTTTGTACAAAATAAACGCAATTTATTATTATTATATTTGCGATCCCAAGTTCAAAATTTAATTATCTTTTTTTCTTCTGTCATTGTAGGCCTTGAGAGCCAACTTTGGATGATCATGTACAATAACCCAGGTATTTCGACCCAATTTTATTAGTCCGCGACACTGCCAAGTGAATTCGAACATTCGAAATGATATGCAGGATGGGGGACAGGGCAGCGGTATTTTCCATCGGTAAAAGAGCGTGGTATGATGTCTGTGGTTGCAGAACAATAGACAGAAGTGGCGACTTTTGCAATTTACGGTCTTAATGCAATTCTCAATTAATGGAGTAATAGCTCGGGTGTACTGTGCACTAAATGAACTATTGCCGGCTGGAATTTAGTTTTGTGACCGGAGACTCTGTCACTTCTCGATTTATTACCGCACTCTGTTTATTTATCGTCAGCCAAGAGAGACCCAGCCCGCGATTGCAAATTATTCAATCCAATATAGCAACTATTACTTTATTAAAACAGGTTTTCGTTTCCCATAGCGCACAGAATTTAATTACTAACTAAAGTTTTGATACATTGGATGCAGAGCGATATACAAGTTGATAATGGGGGCGGAAACTAACTAATTCAAATACAGTCAAACCTTAAAACCTTGAACCTTAAGGAATGGTACTGAAAAGTACGAAACCGTTTAGGCAATACCTTTGGTAAAGGTCCCGATTTCGTCATATCTGGAATTTATAAAACTGATTGTGAGTCATGATCAAAATGCTATGTGGATCGTTATAAAGAACATTCTGCCGACGTGAAGAAAAATAATAGCGAAAAATCAGAATTAGCAGAACATATTTTAAATACAGGTCACACCATTTCTCAAGAAAGTTTATGACTTTTAAAACACACTACGGACATATATCTAAGTAAATGTACAAGCTAAAAGCAATTTATTAAATTTACCTTCAGCTGAGAGTAACCTCAACTAGTATTAAAATAGGTACATTTCGTTTTTCAATTTGGTTCACTCAAATGATGACTACTTAGTAGGTGAGAGGTCATCAGTACTTTAGTACTATTTTTCAAGAAGGTTGTAGTGTTTGTGGTATGTTTTAATGTAGAAAAGTCGTGGCGTGTAGACAAGTTGTTGAGTTATTCAATTTCCAGAAAAATCTCTATCTTCGAGAAGGATTCGAACCTGCGACCTCTAAGATTACTGCTCAGTGCTTTACCAACTGAGCTAACGAAAACACAAAGTTAGTAGTATTGTTAGTGGGTGAGGGTGAATGTTTCGTACTTATTAGTGTCGTTTTGATTACATGGAATAATAATAATAGTAATAATAATAATAATAATAGTTTTTACTGTCCATAAGACCAATGATATAACATGGTATAAGACACGTCAAGAATATACAGGTATGTTAGTGAACAAATAAATAAATAGATAAATGAACACGTATTTTGGTACAACAAATAAGACAGAAAAGGAAAACAAAACACGATACAAAGAAATACAAAGACAATACTTCCTTTGGAAAACATTATTATATTAAGTTCGAAAAGTAACAAATAATAATGTATCTACTATACTTATTTATGAATATTAAATTAGGAAACTAAAGGAAATGAGCAAAATTTTATGGATCATCTGTTATTGCAGATGCCAAAGTACTTTATTTGAGTACCTTTTGATTGCTCCAAATATATTTAAATTCCTTTTAAGTATTTTCAATACATATCGATTCTAATTACTTTCTAAATACCTCGATTATTTTCCCATACTCTCTGATAACTTTAATTAGTAGCAAATAATATTATGATTCTTTCAAAGTAGATGGGTATCAGATAATTTTATGGCATAACCTCGTTGGCGCGGTAACCCATGTCTGGAGACCAGAACAGAATAATTTTGAAGTCAGAAATATGTGCAATGAAACAATAAATGCTTCAAAAAAGGCATATAATGCCAAAATAAGATCAAAACTTATCGAATGCCCGAATGGCTCCCGTTCGTTTTGGACTTCCGCCGAAGCAATTGGTACAAATTTCACTTGCAGTTCATTCCCTTACCAAAGATGATGGCACAATGGCTACTATACCACAAGAAAAAGTCAACCCTTTTGCTGGAATGTTTGCAGCAAATTCCACTTTGGATCCACAAGGGAAGGACCCAGCTGCCATCGATAGCCATATGCCTGAGATTGTCTTTCGTCAGGGTACAATTAGGCGCATTCTGCTTGATCTCAATACCAAAAAGTTATGGGGCCTGAATTAACCCGTTTCCTGCAGGTTGTTTACCCTTTTATACAAACTTGGTGTATGTAATTCCAGCTTCCACCAATTCCAAAAAAAAGAAAACGAGATTCTTCCTAATACTTAGACCATTGCACTATTATCTGTGATCTCCAAAGTGATGGAGGAAGTAATCAACATCGAGCTCATCCAATACTTAGAGCTTCAAAATCGTGAATAACCGGCAATATGGCTTTCGTTAGCAGAGATACGTAACACATGTATGGCAGAAATCTATTGAAAAACATGAGGAATCTCTAGCTGTAGCATTAAATATTTCCAAAGCATTTGATCGACTCCGGCACCAAAGCCTTATCATGAAAGTTTGCACACGTGCTGTGTGTTGATACGGCAGATATTTCATTCAGAATGGTTTTGCTCTTAAAGTGCATACATGTGAAATTTTTAAGCCAAAGTTAAATATTAAAATGGTTGTTGAAATAGATAACGAACTGCTAATGTGATGTTATTGTTATTATGTCCTAGTTAAACTAGTATAAGATGTCAAGGTAGCTGTGCCAAACAATATGTTTAATATATTGACGCCGCAACATTAAACATATTGCTTTGTGGGTCAGGTCCGAGATGTAAACTATACTTATAATAACATTACTAAATAGAAATAAGGTCGCATTCTATAACTTAGGGATTTTAGGTAATCTCGTATAGGGATGGAAGATTCCTATACTCCAATACACTTCATACCGTTTTCTCATCTAGAGTCCCTGTACCATCCAATGAAGCCAGAGGAGCGAGACAAAGGCAAGTTGTCGCAATTAATGGGGATTTGGCAAAGATTTTGAAATGAGGATCTGATAATCTAGTGATTTAATGCAACCAAAACTCAAGCTTGCGTCTGCTATAGGAAGGCAGATCCCATAATCCCTAATATGGTAACGTCAGGTACAACTATTCCTATGAAGTCTTCCATATCCATGCTGGGGATCATCACCAACAACACTCTCTCATGGGACGATCATGTGAGTTCAATTAAGAAAACCGCTTTACAAACACTTGATTTTCTATTCCGTGTCAAGAGCTACTTTACATCCCAGCAGCACCTCATAATCTACAAAGCACAGATTCAACCTGTGTTGGAGTTCGGCTTCACAACATAAGCTGAAGATCTTGGATTCTATCCAGACGAGAGTTATTCATCTGATGATGTCACACTTACGAGTTCACTAACCTCTCTAGAACATCGTAAAAAGGTGGGAGATTTCACCCTTTTCTATAGATATTTCCATCAGAAATCTCGTCTGTTGTTCGACAGCGAGAGATTCCAGATAGGCAGACTAGACGAGCTCGAACTAGTCACCCTTTCATTATCAAGTTCGAGACCTGCCGAACTTCTTATCAGACTTCATTTTTCAATCGAACAGCGATGTTGTGGATTTTTCTACCTAGTAAGGTCTTTTTCTATACCTATAACCCCCAAACCTTCAAGAAAAATACGAATGCCTATCTCCTATCCCAACATTACACCTCTGGCTCTCAGGATGTTCTTCGAACATTATAGGTTTCCATCTCGTGTAATCAAAGTATGAAAAAGCACTTTGTTGACTTGCTTGCCCCTCGTAATAATCTTATTCCTCGTTATTAAAGACTAAATTGAATCACGGTTCTCAAGTAAACTTCATAATATTTAATGACTATAAAACCAAATAAAGATCTCACATCAAAAGAACAGTGTAATATTTCAATATTCAGTTATCCATCAACATGCATTAATTAATATTGCATCATTTAGTAGACTATCAATTGTTAAAAATAGTCTACACAACCCCCTTGTTTACGCATAAAGTAAATCAATAAATTATAATAAAAAAATAATTTATCAAACGTGTACAGTTGAACTATTACACGCAAACTTATCGATATGTTGTGTATGTCAAATACTGTCCAGAGAATATTACGTTCAATGTTGGGTAATTAATTTGAGTTATGTTATACCCCTAGTTTCAGTCTAGATGACCGTTATATTATCTCGACACGAAATCTCCCAATGTTAAAAATTCGACAACTGTCGTACATTAACACTGATATTAGCCGCGATAAATTTATTTCGTATTTCAATAATAATTATTAGTCGTATTTTCCCTACTTATATTCACATCGCGCTTCATGAATATTCATTGGCCTCACCGAAAATCGATATTATACGTTTGGTCTAATTTAAACTCCACATTTAAACACAGTTTGTTAGCATGTGTTGAAAAAATATACTCCCACTAAAACTAATTTGCTACTTCAATGGAAAATAGCTGTATAATAACGGGTCGCAAATTATAGAGTATTTATTTATTCTAAAGAGTGATCGTTCATCCTTTCTTTTCATTTTCCATCAAGAAAGGACTGAGATCCTCTTGAAGACCTAAAGTTTCGGCTATATTTGATTCGAAAATGAACATTTTCAAGAAAGATTTAAATTTTTACAAGTTTGTAATATAGGAACTATACGAAGTATGAATATTTTCCTCGCTAAATGGAGCATAATTACTTCCCTCATTATACGTAGTAGAATAAGGGACCTCCCTCACTATATGTAGTATAATTACCAACTCTACTATATGAAATTTAATAACCTTCCGTACTATATGTAGTAGAAATTAGTTCCATCACTACGTAGTATAATAACTTGGATCACTAAAAGTAGTATAAACACTTACCACACTATAAGAAGCATACTAACTTCCCACACTATATATAGTATAAATACTGTCACTATCCGTAGTATAATTAGGTACTTCCCTCAATATAAATAATATCACTTTCTTCACTACATAGAGTTGAATCAATTTCCTTACTATATTTAGTATAATTACTTCCTTCGGTATACGTAGTATAAGGACCTCCCTCACTATACGAAGCATAATTAATTCCACGCCATAAGCACTAAATTAATCACTATGAAATTTGATAACTAATTTGCTACTTCAATGGAAAATAGCTGTATAATAACGGGTCGCAAATTATAGAGTATTTATTTATTCTAAAGAGTGATCGTTCATCCTTTCTTTTCATTTTCCACCAAGAAAGGACTGAGATCCTCTTGAAGACCTAAAGTTTCGGCTATATTTGATTCGAAAATGAACATTTTCAAGAAAGATTTAAATTTTTACAAGTTTGTAATATAGGAACTATACGAAGTATGAATATTTTCCTCGCTAAATGGAGCATAATTACTTCCCTCATTATACGTAGTAGAATAAGGGACCTCCCTCACTATATGTAGTATAATTACCAACTCTACTATATGAAATTTAATAACCTTCCGTACTATATGTAGTAGAAATTAGTTCCATCACTACGTAGTATAATAACTTGGATCACTAAAAGTAGTATAAACACTTACCACACTATAAGAAGCATACTAACTTCCCACACTATATATAGTATAAATACTGTCACTATCCGTAGTATAATTAGGTACTTCCCTCAATATAAATAATATCACTTTCTTCACTACATAGAGTTGAATCAATTTCCTTACTATATTTAGTATAATTACTTCCTTCGGTATACGTAGTATAAGGACCTCCCTCACTATACGAAGCATAATTAATTCCACGCCATAAGCACTAAATTAATCACTATGAAATTTGATAACTAATTTGCTACTTCAATGGAAAATAGCTGTATAATAACGGGTCGCAAATTATAGAGTATTTATTTATTCTAAAGAGTGATCGTTCATCCTTTCTTTTCATTTTCCACCAAGAAAGGACTGAGATCCTCTTGAAGACCTAAAGTTTCGGCTATATTTGATTCGAAAATTAACATTTTCAAGAAAGATTTGAATTTTTACAAGTTTGTAATATAGGAACTATACGAAGTATGAATATTTTCCTCGCTAAATGGAGCATAATTACTTCCCTCATTATACGTTGTAGAATAAGGGACCTCCCTCACTATATGTAGTATAATTACCAACTCTACTATATGAAATTTAATAACCTTCCGTACTATATGTAGTAGAAATTAGTTCCATCACTACGTAGTATGATAATTTGGATCACTAAAAGTAGTATAAACACTTACCACACTATAAGAAGCATACTAACTTCCCACACTATATATAGTATAAATACTGTCACTATCCGTAGTATAATTAGGTACTTCCCTCAATATAAATAATATCACTTTCTTCACTACATAGAGTTGAATCACTTTCCTTACTATATTTAGTATAATTACTTCCTTCGGTATACGTAGTATGAGGACCTCCCTCACTATACGAAGCATAATTAATTCCACGCCATAAGCACTAAATTAATCACTAGGAAATTTAATAACTTTCCTTACTATATATAGTAGAATCTCTTCCTCTACTTCGTAGTATAATTACTTCCTTCGCTATATGTAGTATAAGCACTTCTCTCACCATACGTATTATAAACACTTCCCTCACATAAGACACATTACATCTCTCACTAAATGTAGCACAATTACTTCCCTCACTATACGAAGCATAATTACTTCCATCACTGTATGTAATATAATTAAGTCCATCACTATATGTAGTATAATTACTATCACTAACCGCAGTATAATTAGGTACTTACCTCACTATACTTAGTATAATTAATCACTTCACTATGTGGAGTGAAATAACTTTCCTCACTACAGTTAGAAAAATTACTTCTTTCGGTAAAGTAGTATAAACACTTTCCTCGCTAAAGGTAGAATAAACACTCCCCTCACTATACGAAGAATAATTACTCCCACGCTATAAGCAGAATGAATAATCATTATGAAATTTGATAACTTTACTTACTATATGTAGTATATTCACTCCCACTACTACGTAGTATAAACACTTCCCTCACATGCGACGCATAATTACATTCCTCGCTATATGTAGCACAATTACTTCCCTCACTATACGAAACTTCCCTCACTGTATCTAGTGTGATTACTTCTATCACTATATGTATCTATCACTATATGAAGTATAATTACGTCCATCGCTATACGTATAGTATAAGTACTCCCCTCTTTATACGCATCATAATTACTTCCCTCACTGAATGTAGAGTTATTACTCCTATCACTATTCGTAGTATAGGTACTTACTTCCCTCACTATACGAAATATAACTATTGCCACGCTATAAGCAGTATAATTAATCATTATGAAGTTTAATAACTTTCCTTACTATATGTGGTATAATCACTTCCAATACTACGTAGTATACTTACTTCCTTCGCTATACGTAGTATAAACACTTCCCTCACATACGACGCATAATTACATTCCTTGCTATATGTAGCATAGTACTACTACCCTAACTATATGTAGTGTACTTCTATTAATATACGTAGCATAATTACTTACCTCACTATAAGAAGCATAATTACTTTCCTCATTATATGTAGTATTATATGTCCATCGCTAGACGTAGTATAATTACTCCCCTCACTATACGCACCATAATTACTTCCCTCACTATGAGAATCATAATTACTTCCCTCAATATAAAAAGCATAATTACTTCCCTCATTATATGTAGTATAATTAAGTCCATCGCTATACGTAGTATAATTACTCCTCTCACTATAAGCAGCATAATTGCTTCCCTCACTATGTAGTGTAATTACCTCTATCACTGTACGTAGTATAATTACTTCTATCACTATACGTAGTATAATTACTTCCTTCACTAAACGAAGCATAATTACTTTCCTCACTGTGTGTGACCGATAACGCAGGGCTTGGAAACGCGCAAAATCGATGGGTAGAGATATGTCTTAGAAAAAGGTTTTGTGGTAATAATGAAAGAATAATTTTAGTGCTTCACGCTGGTAATCGACAAAGTTTTATCTCTGGAGTGGGAACTGATGCGATTCAAAAACTTGCAATACACATTAGCACCTAGAGAGATCCCAGGAATGGTATCAAGAGGAATTAATTTCTTTTTTCAATATTTTGACTACACGAGAGGAAATCCCGGTGGCCCGTGATGGCCACCGGGGAATTTTCGGAGAGGAGATTGGAATTTTTCTTGAGAGTTTGGAGGTTATAGGCACAACGAAAGATCTCCACCAACTTCGCCACTCAATATGAAATTGAAGTCTGCTAGGAAGAAATTCGGCAAATCTCGAGCGGTTTTGGCAATGGACCTCACATGATCATCCCATGAGAGGGTGCTGTTGGTGATGTTGCCGAGCATGGATATGAAGGACTTCATAGGAATAGTTGTACCTGACATCATCATTTTAGGGATTGTGGGATACGCCTTCTTGGAGAAGACGCAAACTTGAGTTTTGGTTGCATTAAATTAAACTCTATTGATTATCAGATCCCCATTCCCAAATCTTTGCCAGATCTCCATTAATTGCGTCTCGCTCCTCTGGCTTCAATGGATGGTATAGAGGCTCTAGATGAGAAAGCGGTATGAAATGTACCATCATCTGTAAAGCTGTGGACGGGACAGTTGGTCACTTCCGGCAGATCGTTTATATGAAGCAGAAACAAATATCAGAAACAAGTATCAATACAGAATGAAGAATGACCTGTCACAAATTAACTGAGTAATCCGCAATAATCATTCGAATAGTTGCTATGTTTCAAACAATCTTTTATGCATTATTTTAAGTAACGCTGCGACCTGAAGCTGAGCCGAGCCTCAATACTTCCGGTTCACTAGTCCAATTTCGCGAACATCCAAATATGAATTTATATCAATTCTAACTCATTTTCTGGCTTCCGAAAACAACTTTCGACTTTCCACGTTTGCATGTAAAGTGGTCCAATTTCCCGTTTGATAATTATCGAGAGGAGAGTGAAGGCGGCACTCGAATATCCAAAACCTGATATAAACCGATGCCTTCCAGAGACAGAGAGCGCGAGAACGAAAGGGAAGCTACCCTAATTTCTACAAATCATCCAGTTTTTTTCGATGCTACCCTTTCTCTGGTTTTAATTGTTTTAAAGCACATTGCCAATTTCTGAATACTCCCGGACTCTGAAGTTTGTCTTACAACCACCAACAGATCACTATTACAGAAATAGTTGGTTCGAATTTGCTGTACTACAATTTCCTAATCAAGATGTATTATTGCGTTATTTGCAGTCATTCGTTGGGTAATATTCACTTTTAAAGGAAATATCTAGGTCACGAAAACTTATTGCGGTTTCTGGAACATCCAATTTTGCTACGATTGAACGAGGCTTTCCAACTGCTCCGAGAAATATTGGTAGCACTAATAATAATTAGCGACATACGAGAATACCATACTGCTTTCCCAATTGAATTATAGATCCTCCCCTTTGCACAGAAAGATAAGGTTTCTTGTGCATTTTCTTCTTTCGTTTTCACAATTTAAAAAGTACCATTGCAATCTCACATCTTCACGCTACTCACAAATAGAGAGGAAACGCGGAAAAATAAGTTATTCGAAAGTATAACGTGAAAGTGTGTATATATTTTCCAAATTACATATCAGTTAAAAGCCATACTGAAGTTCCTTTTAAACATAATCAAATTGCTTCACATACGTTCATTTGTCTTATTTATTATTAAATACATCTTAAAAAAATTGAATTGTAACTGTGCTGCGAAAGCAATTTTTGAAAGTGACAATAAATAACGGCCTAACGTGAAAAAATAAAATGAATTTCCAATTTTATCTGCGGGCGATGAAGAAATATGAGACACAAAAAGGAGACGCTTCTCATAATTGTGGTTATTATTACAAACTCCACGTTCACTTGAGTTTAATGGGAAATAGCTTATCTGGTGTAAAAATTAGACAAATTGTGATGAGGCGTAACTCAAAAAGGGAAGGTGAAATTGATCATAAGACTGTTCTGCAGATGATTACATCACTTCTGGATCGATTCTCATTTATGGTCCTTCGAGCCTTGACCTGCTCTAGAATAATCCTAATAGAACATAATTTGGCGTATAATAAAGATTCTTGACCCAGGTATGAATTATATATAAATTCTCGGGAAATAGGTCACATTAACACTTATGCTTTATATTTTCGTTACTGCTTTGATTATAACCATCAATTCGATTACAAAAATGTTAATATTTTAACTAAGGAAACCAATTGTAATAAAAGATCTATTCTGGAGATGATTCACATAAAACGTGACTCCAAATCTGTAAATCATAGAACTGACGTTCAGACACTAAGTCATATTTATACTAACTTAATTAATTAATTCTTCAAGTTCCTACATATTGTTAAAAGTATATTTTAGGTAGAATGTTAAGAGTATACTCCAGAGGCCAGACCTTCTTTTATTACCTAATAAATCATGACATCTGGTTCGAAAATAAATACTGAACTCGTCTCGTTTGTTAGTCGCTCATAGACTTTGATGAAATGTGTTCGTATTTTTTGAAAAATCAGCGTTAGCCGAACATATTTTAAATACAGGTCACACCATTTCTCAAGAAAGTTTATCACTTTTAAAACACAGTACAGACAAATACCTAGGTATATTAGAAGGGATGGAAATGTATAAACAAAAAAGCAATTTACTAAATTTCGATTTATCTCCACCTGAGGGTAACCCTTTGTTTACATTATTATCCCCAAATGGTATTTAAATAGGCACATTTTGATTTATAATTTAGTTTATTCTGATGATGGCTACTTGGTAGCCGAAAGGTCCTCAGTACTTTAAATATATTTTTTTTTTTGCTTTAGGACAAGGCCTATTAGCCAGTTGCATTATAATATGCATATATATATATATATATATATATATATATATATATATATATATATATATATATATATATATATACATATACACACACATAGTGGATAAGGGTGATTATTTCTTATTTATAGTGTTATAATATATCCACAGTGTGAACTTTTTTATAGTTTATTAGTATACATGTATTTTGATTGTAATCCTAAAGAACACATTTAATTGATAATCATTTTAATAATTTATAAAAATATAAGAATCTACACATCAGTTTGGTTGAATTTTATTGAAAATTCACTAGTGGCAATGAGAAGAAGTCATAAATTAAAAAAATGCAGTGATCCAAAATACCTATGAAATAACTATAATATATATATATTATAAATCAACACTACACTGTAGTGTTCATTTGTAACATAATGGATTTCCATTCCAACAAGTAAAGATCCTTTACAATCTAAAAAAAAATATATAGTAATAGAGGAAAAACATTGACAAATTACATAGATTCTTACTACTTCTAATTAAAAATTATAAAATTACTGTTTTGCTTTCAAATTAACAAGTGTTTGTTTCTTTATCTCTAATTCAGCAGGGCTTCCCTCATGAGGTCTTGCTGTTCAAGCTGCCATTTCACAACATTTTGACCTTTTTTTTAATTCCATGTCTGCAATGGCCTATCTTTTGTCCAGGAGGGAATCATATTTCTCTGCGATTGTTGAGGATGTCAATTCCCGAGAAACTAAAGGTCTTCTCCTACTGGAAGTTGCATTTGCCAAGATAGTTGGCTTTCGAGTTCTCAACATGCTGCTCTTGAATTCGCTCAGTCCCCATCCTAATGTTGGTTGATTCTGTCATAAAAAATATGATGTTCCTACGATATATTTATGTTTTCCAAAATACCTTACCATATCAGTAGTTTTGATTTCATCGTTAGAATTACCAGATTCGTCACAATTATCAGGTTCCATTGGCACATTGATTGAAGCCTGTGAATAATAGATTTTCAATGAAGAGAATAAATTGAGTTCAATATTTTTGAAAGCACATCCCACACCAACAAGTTGTACTCTCCATGTAATGTTGCTGCTATAATTCCAAGTGAGAAGCAAAATAGTAGTATTAATATCTCGTAATCATCTCAAATTGTGTGTCGTAGCTGCTTCTCAGTTTCAGAAAAATTAGGGATACGGGTCTCCTTTACAATAGTTCTCTACGAAAATAACAGTTTTCAGTAGAATTCACTACGATAATTGTGTATTATATTACCTTATTACTTTCCATTTCAACGATGCAAATGGGCATTAGTAACACTGCTTGTGATTCCGGGAAGAAATCGTTTTACCCATAGATAACTCTACTACCGTACTACCTAGTAGAGTTATCTATGGTTTTACCCCCTCGCGATCCAAGCGCTAGCTGGTGGCTGAGCGAAGGACTACGACCGTGGGGACGCGTAAGCGACTCAACTCAACGATAAAGTTTCCAGACCTGTGTATACGACCGTGCTATGTACTTAAAAATAGAACAATATAAGGAAAAAATCTATAGTAGATGTAGATACAATGAGACACAGACAGTAAATATGAAAACAGTTAGTGACCACTACAAATTCACGCACGTTGACGCTTCATTAATCGTATAGAATAACCGTTGTCAATGTGGGAATAACTCTCTCAATATGTTCAGTAGACTACTTCTGGATCGGCATAATTATCAAAATAAATGAGACAGTTAATAAAAATGTCTTAGTAATTTCGAGAGGGCCGTGAAATGTTAACAGATTAGTCAGAAACGAACATATTCGATCGAACGAAAATAGACAGTGATGTCGCGAGATTTCAGAAATTTCAAAACGCATCAAATCTAACGAATAACAAAGTCTCTTAAAATAACTATCAAAATTATAAATCTATGTTCTATTCTTATAGCTTGATTATCTGGAGAGCAGGTTTTCGGTCAAATGAATCGAATGCTTCCGTATATATTTTGGCCGGAAAACATGAAAAAGTAGTTGGCTTGGCTCAGTGTCAAACCAGGTAGATCAACGCTTGTGTGTTTTAATGCTGGGGCCATGATTTATTAAAATTGCACTTCGCCTCTGCCAAATGAATTAATATATTATTGAAGTCGGTACAATTTCGTCGTCTACTAAAATACCGAGATATTGCTTCATTAATAACGAAGTGATCATGAGATCTAACAAGTTTATAACATCTGTAAAATTATCGAAATCAAACAACGAATCAATTTACACCGTTCTTTGATAATTCAGAACTAGCCTGTCAAAGCCATCTATTATGAGTATTTAAATGCCTGTATATTCTCTACTTATACTTAGTTTGAACATATCCCACTCAACACTAATGCGAAAGATAATAATGAGTGAAAAACATTGTGGTGATAATGTACTTACATCGTTTATTATCCATTCTTCTCTATTTGAAATCACATCTTTCATCCTAGGCGAACATTGGCATGGTTTTAAGAGGAGGTTCACATTTTCACAACATATTGTATAATATTCACTGTCACAACTCCATTTGAAATAATTCACCAAGAAGCAATAATTGTGTCCAGTAATACACAAATTTCTATTCATTTTGATTACGGTTATGCTTGCTAGTTATTATAGTCTACAGATCACCATTACCTGTCACTGATTAAGGTTCACATAGCACTTGAGTATGTCATAGAAGCAGTGCGGGGTTGCCATTAATTCCTCACGTTAGAATTGGAGAATGGAATACTTGATTGGTGTCATTAGATATTCCTTGATTGCATTGCACGCCTGAAAAGAATGGTATCAATTAGTGGTGGTTTTTTCTAACTCTAAAATCTGACGAACTCAAATGAGTGTTTTCTTAAATGCCAATTTGTAATTTAAATAAATGTTGTATTATTCATTAGACTGGCGTTTTTCTTGGACTGTAAACAGGAAAAACGAAATCTAAATCAAAGGTTACCACCAAAAATATAATATCGGTTCCTAAACTGTGTATGGAAAGTAATCGATATGTTGTTAGTCATGAAAACGATACTCAGAACGTGGGTAATACGGGCTACCTGTTAATTTTTGACTCCTTTAATAATTTATCAGCTGTATTCATGGAGAATTTTCGGTAAAATCTACACGGTGCTCCTACAATATACTGTGAATAACTTTCGCATCAAAAATTAAATTATTCCGCTCTGAAATTTGTTGACAGAGTAAATAAGGTGTTTATTCAATTCCTCAAAACACAATGACCACCGGTCAATTTGCGTCGCGAACCCACCCCACATTATTTATTAATTGGCGCCTCGTATTCTTGTTTAGCTGAAATTTCTCTACTCGTATTTACCTTCTACCGGAGTTGGCTTGCACTGTAATGCCTGTTACTTAATTATTGCCTTCGGATTGTTAATAAAGTAAAAGCCAAGTCTCACACAACGTTTCGTATTCAACTTTTACTTAGTAATTCAAATAAACAACATCGTTGTAGTTTAGTTACCAATAATTTCGAAACAAGCAGGTCCACTTACTCCAAGTTACAGGTATAATATAATATTTTCCAGCGTTTTCATTTCGTGGTGAATCATGTGCTGTTGTAGGTGATACCGAGCATGAATTCATGGAGGATAGGAATAGGAATTTAATTAGAAATTTATTAGGTTGCGACGGGTTAGGTTTATTGTCCTATTGTTCAGTAATTTACTATCAAAATAATAAATCTTATACTATAATATTAGCTACATCTAATCGAGTGGTTATTTTATTATTAATATCTGTATTTAGTTGTTATTCTTATATATATTTAAGTTTTATTAATATCATTATATTTTTCAATCAAGTAGTTCAATAAAAATATTGATTCATATTTCCTGTTTCATTTTAACATCATGCTTTTGTTCAGAACTTAATTTCATTATATCTGAAGAGTTAATATTTCAATATTTTTATCGATTCATTGAATATCATTTATTATTATTTTTTTCTATTAATTCATTCTATTGTATTCGTGATTATATAGAGGAAATATTAATTCAAATTGGTGGTAGTTTTATTTGATAATCTTCTTTTCTTTTCCAAATCTTACCTGGAGTCAAGAGAACACTCTGTTAGTTATCGTGGTCGAAGATCGGCCGACATTTTAGCTACTTCGGGGGTGCCACAGGGGCGCATTATTGGCCCTCTATTTTTCATTTTGTTAATTAATGACCTCTTGG
The DNA here is from genome assembly GCA_958510875.1 of Endomychus coccineus. Lineage (NCBI taxonomy): Eukaryota > Metazoa > Arthropoda > Insecta > Coleoptera > Endomychidae > Endomychus > Endomychus coccineus. Next base: position 13,779,902 of record OY294070.1, read on the forward strand.
CGGTCTTGGAAGTCCCCCATCTTCTGTATACCAATGACCTCCAAATATATTTCAGCGTATCCGATCTCGATGACTATCTCAGACTTCAATCCAATCTATCAGCTGTGAACGCATGGTGTTTGAACATTATGTTGCCTCTTAATGTTGGTAAGTCCAATGACATTCTCTACGAATATACCCTAGATGCCCCTGTCTCGAGTAGACCGAAGACGTTCTGTGTTATCTTTAACAGAAGGTCATCATTCATTGATCATATCAGTCATATGTGCGCTAAAGCATCTAAAATCTTGGGGTTTGTTCTGAGATTTTCTAGGGAATTTTCCGAGATTCAGACATCTATTCTTCTCTTTAATACATTTGTAAGATCACGATTGGAAGATGCGTCCTTGGTATGGTCTCCATTCTACCAGATTCATGTTGTCTCTGTGTAAAGCATTCAACGCAGATTTCTCAAATATCTTGTTTTTAAGTGTGACAATATTTACCCTGTTATTGGCTATCCGCATACCGATTTACTCTCGAGATTTTCTTTCGACAGCTTGGCTCACCGGAGATACAGGTCGAGTATAATATTCCTGTTCAAACTCTTTCATTCTTTTGTGGAATGTTCGGAAATTTAGCGCTCTATGTCTGTTAAATGAGTGTAATGTAAATAAATAAATAGCATCATCATATCAGAATTTAATTAGGTTGAGAAGGTTTGAGTTGTTTTTCTTATCGTCTAGCAATTCATTATTGAAATAGTAAGTCTTTCAATGTTGGAATATTAACATCTAATCGAGTAGGTGATGTTTTATTTATTATTAATATCTTCACTTTTTTATTCTTATATATTTTTACTGCTATTAATATTATTATCTTTAATAATAATTTTTGACATATCAAATTTCCTTTGTTTTTTTGTGCGTCACATCTTCAGTTGGAGGACAATTTTTCAGTGTTCATTAGTGTAAGGGAAATTATTGTAATAGCGACATAATTTTTCTCCAGAATTTCGCAGATATATCCTTTTCGAGCATTTCTGAATCGCTCTGGACTATTTTTGACATCATCTATCTCTCTCTCTGTCTCGCCGTTCCTATTGGTCGTATAGATTTAAAATTATGTATAGGTTTTGGGTGCTGTTGTCTCATTTCGAGTGATGTTTAAGACATCCATCTTCTGTGTTTCAAATGGAATTATAGTATTTTATTAAACCATAATGTTAATTGTATTTTTCTGGTTATAAATATATATCATAAGCACATATGTTCAACCTGCAGAAGTATCCCAAATTCTAATTTCAAGATTCTAGTGACGTCATCGAAGTGTGAAGATAGTTGGAATGTCAGAATATATGAAGGTTAAAATAGTTTCGATCCAATAACAACGATACACTTGGATTTTCAGGGTTCCTTTAACTGCTGACCATTTTTGTAATTATAACAGTTCAGTTCGAGCTTCGAAGTATTTCTTGAGGAAGCTGAATATACAATGTTTTTGTACCTTATTTTAAACAATCAAATAGGGATGCTGTTTTCCTTCGAACATTTGGTAAACATTATAACTGCTTGGGAATCACATTTAAGATAACAAATACTTTGTATTATTTCATATAATTAGTAAGTAACACAATTTATTATATAACGATGCTTCAAATCTGCAATAGCATATGACTCCCAGTAGATTATTTTGTAAGCAGAAGATGGTAAAACTCCTATAAAACCAGCAATGAAAATTTGCATTTCAATGTAACATAGAGTACAATTAAGCGTTTTCTAAATCATTTCAAATATATTTTCTGTTCCCATGAACATTATTTACATTAGACTCGCAGGAATCTCACAAAAGTGGGGGAAGTCACGTGATCAATTGATCACAGTTCATTTTATTATATATAGTGATATTAGTATCGATGACCAGGGCAAAATTTGAGGTAGGCTAGATTCGTTATTGATCGCGATATAATATTTCAGTTTCATAATATGCTGTGGTTGAAATAAATATAACAACTTAAGAGTTCTATGCTTGGATGGTATCAATTTTTCCTATGATTGATGAAAGGACTCAACCAGTCAACAACAAAAGTTTATCTACGACTGTTATTGGATATATCCTTTAACATCAATTCGAACACACGATTATGAAAAAATCGAGGAAACAACGCGATTTCCAAAAAAGGCAGTTACAAAAAAGGCCGGTGCACAAAGTTGATTAAATGAAGATATTTTCATAATGCAGTTTTGTGTTGTGCAAAGTAATTTTCCCCCGTGTTATCGTACAATTTGGTATTAACCTATTAACATCAACTAAACGGTTAATAGCGATAACACTTAACAGTTAAAGAGAAACAAAAACTAACGTGCGTGCAGCATTTACCAAATTTAATTTTCCAGCTCAGTTGTTTTTATTGCAAAAATGTTGTACCCTGGTCACTATCTAAATAAACGTTTACGGTATTCCAGTTAATCTTTATACGTTTCGCTGAATGTAACATTCTGAAATAATATACAGGACGACAGGAATATCGTGATATCGAATATACAACTATCAATCAAAATTAAGCTTCGAATAAAGTATGTTTTGGGAGTGTCCTTCCATTTCGAGTCAATCGAAGTAATGAGTTACGGTAGAATGGGAGAATTTCGACAGATATTCTGTAAATAAATTTTATCCTCACTTTTACATACAATTAGTCCACACGTATATAACTTTTTAAGAAGTTCAAAATGTAGTACCTGCTGTCTACGCCAGCCAACAGTACCCCCCTTGTTTCTAACCAAACATAACCTAATTTTGTTCATATGGAATACAGATATTGTAATCACCAATTTTCTGCAAACTTGGTGTGTTTTCTTTGAGTTGGAAGACAGCTAGAGTTCAACCAATTCCAAAAGAAAGAAAGTAGACCCTTCCTAATAATTATAGACCCATTGTCTGTAATCTCTAAACTGATGGACAAGGCAATCAACATCGAGTTCATCCAATACTTAAAGAGCTCAAAAATCGTGAGTAACCGGCAAAATGGCTTTCGTCCGCAGAGATCAACAGGAAACCTGCTTGTCTACGTAACACATTTATGGCAGAAATCTATTGGAAAACATAGGGGATATCTAGCTGTAGCATTGGATTGCGATGGTTGACAGTGTATCCTCCGATACAATGGAAATCAATGCTGGTGTTCCACAGGGATCTGTTTTGGCTTCAACTTTGTTTCTGCTCCATATAAACGATCAGCTGTAAGTGAGCACCTGTCTCGTTCAAAGCTTTGCAAATGATGGTACACTATATAGAGCTTTCTCATCTGGAGTCCATCCAATGAAGCCTAAGCAGCGAGACAGAGGCAGGTTGATGCAAAGATTTTGAAATAGAGATCTGATAATCTAGTAGAGTTTAATGCAACCAAAACTCAAGCTTTCATGTTCTCCAGGAAGGCGGATCCCATATTCCCTAATACGATGATGTCAGGTACAACTATTTCTATGAAGTCTTCCAAGTGCATGCTCGGGATCACCACCCTCTCATGGGATGAGCATGTGAGATCCAATGCGAAAACCTCCTCTCAAAAATTTGGTTTTCTATTCCGGCAAGAGCTTCTTTACATCCCAGCAGCTACAAAACACACATTTGACCTGTCCACCTGACCTGGAGTACTGTTCACATGCTTGGAGTTCGGCATCCATGGTCGGTGCTCATTAGAAATCTCGTCTGTTGTTCAACCACTAGAGATTCTTGATAGGTGGACTAGACAAGCTCGAGACCCGCCGAACTTCTTCTTACTAGACTTCATTTTCCAATCGAACATCGACGTTGTGAATTTCTTTAAGTATTGAAGTCTTTCGCTATGGCTATAACCTCCAAACCTTCAAGAAAAATTCGAATGCCCATCTCCTCTCCCAACATTCCAGCGCTGGCTCACACGATGTTCTTCGAACATTATAGGTTTCCCTTTCGTGTAGTCAAAGTATGAAAAAAATTATGCTTTTAAAAAAATTGTTAAAATTTGGATAATCTTTGAATTTGGGAGCACTCTTTCCCACTAATTTGGAACACCAAAATGTTAAAGTAGTCCTTAAGGTATCCATACATATGTAATACAGTCTCTACTTCAATTTGGTTTATTCCAAATGAGCAGCTCAGTTTATAAATATTATAACAACCTCCACAAAAGGCAACGATTTAGGCATATTTTCCAAAAGCCTATCATCAATTGGTTACATACGTGGTCTAGTACGGTTTTAAATAAATTGACAACCCCGACACATATTGCAAAAGCAAAAGAGATGCAACTAGGGCGTCTGGCAATGCCGTTCAAACGGGAAGTCCTTATATATGTCCTAAAACATAACTAAAACGATTGTGACGTCACGATCGAGCATTGAGGCCTTGCGTTTATAGACGGTATTGGTGTAGATATGTTGCAGACAATTGTCAAAGGTGATGATATCATTCTTCCTTACGATAATCCTTTCTCCAAAGAGGAATCGATGGAATGAAGTAGAAAAAGACAATTATCACCCAGAAAGTTGAGGGTCTGACAGTCTACTGTAAAAAAGATGGCTAAAATCTTTCGGGATTGTGAGAACATTCTTCTTAAAGATGGAAATAAACTACCAAAATGTCAAAACGAGGTTTAATTTCATTCCTACTGGAAGTAGGAGTCTATTTCACTTTCAATATATTATATTCTAGAGGGTTCTTGGCGAAAATCCAATCTCCAGTTAATGGTTTGTATACAGAGTCCTTGAAATATAATTGAAAAAAAAATTTAAGTCGGGTCTTCAGAAAGGTGGGGGAGTGTCTAAGTTCATGAATGTAATTAAGACGAAACAAATATAATCAAAGATCATCCTGGGGGAAGCCTACTCTCTATGAGCAGGAGAGGCCTAAAACTGGTGACAGGACTCCTCACAGGACACTGTCATCTGAATAAACATCTACACACAATGGGCATTGTCGAAGACTCAATTTGTAGTAGATGTGGGGAGGCGGATGAAACTGCCTCTCATATCCTAGCAGAATGTCCAGCACTGGCTTCTCTCAGGCTACAACACCTCGGCAGTACATATATGCTGCCTGAAGCAATAAGAGATATCAGTCCAGGCAAAATCTTAGCTTTTGGCACGGCCTTGGGCCTGCTGGATTGATTCTCGTATCAAGGGGCGCACAATGGACCCAATCAAGCGGTCTAAGTGCTCCGGACTCATTCGCCCCGTTCTGATTGATTGATTGATTGATCCTGGGGGAAGACGAGTCAAAGAATTGGGGGTTTAAATTGGATCAAGTGGTCGGAAGTCGAATTGAAGAAAACTGAAAAATGTGGCATTACGTTGAGCAAGATTATTGTAACGTGTATTTGGTAGTTTTATTGATCTTCAATACAAACTATTCCCTAGAAATCCTTTCCTTAATTGGAACTCAATCCAGGTAAATTTATCTCTGTCTCCTTTGGGGACTTTGTACACTTTCAGCTGAAGACAACAAGTCAGCTGACAAGATTTATAAGTTAATTATTTCGCTAATAAAGCGCTTGAGAAACTCAATTGAACTCACCGCAGCCTAAGTCTATAGATCAACTTCAATAAAAGTACAGCTATACAGTCTGTCTTTTCAATGGCTTATCACCATTTTCCAATATGACATCGTCAATTTACTTCGTAGCATTGATATTTATAATCGGAACCTCGAGGTAGTGACCTACCCGATTCTATGGGCAGATACAATTTCGTTCGACAGAATTACCCAAGTCTACAAGAATATACAGTTTCGTCCGCTTCTGATTTTCGTCCGTCTTCCCTGTTCACTTTTACGATTAAATGAGTTAATTATGACGCAAACAAAATCGTAATTATGCAATTTACTAACAAACGGATAAACGCAGTCATAGATGACACCCGCCTACTTGGAATAAATATAAAAAGGCCAAAGCCAAAAGTAATATAGTAAAATATTATTTTCGCTATTAAAGAAATACACATCAAAAGCGACCCGAAATCGGTTTCAACTAAACCAACCAAAGCCAACTTATGATCCCCATTTGAAAAAATACAAATTTAGGCCATAACTCGAAATTGCATCATTTTTAAAATTTTCTCAAATCTACTGGATTATACAAGAATGTAAAGGTTTTTTAGTTTTCTTTATATGGGCAAAGTGTTGATTTTGATATGGACTGTATTGAACTTTTCTTTGTGATTTGAGGTGCAGAATGAAACAGCCTTCTTCTTTGAAACTTTAATTCGTACGCGGATTGTGCTTAGCTAAACCATCACGATTAATTCGTAGACAAGGGCGTACATACAAATATAAGTTCGCAACATTGCCTTGAATCGCCTTGAAAGATTATGCATGCAAAATAAATCATACATATTCTTTAAATTTAGTTACTATATATGAATTTTTGCAAAGGCTCGTCGAATGAGTCCCCTTGAAACTTTTATTGTAGCCACTCGATTCACTCAATCACTACCCTGAAGTATGTCGACGATTCTGACCAGCTGTCAACGGAATGGAGATAAGTTTTCTTCTTTTATATAACAACTAGCATATCCTTCTATACTATTTTGTAGTTTTGTTTCCATTTTTGACGCTGTTGAAGTTCCGAAACGTACTCTTTGAACTAATAACTCCAGAAATGTTGGGTGATTTGCTAAATTAGTTTTGTCGAATATCTTGCAGGTATCCATCAGGTGCTGCTATCAAGGGTTTTCCGATCAAGAAATGAGTTGGAATAAGTGGAGTGATATCATAAGAATAGGAAGAAATAGGTGAAAGTGGTCGGGAATTGAGTAAACCTTCTAGATAACTCTTCGAATGTGAAATATGAAAGTTAATGTTCCCATAGTTCTCTTCAAGTGAAATTCTACAGTTTTTTCTCCACAAACAACCAGGATATTGATATGTATCTAAAAGTCGAAAAATTGAACTCGAAAATAAAAGACGATAGCGAATTTTTGTTTCAGTCAGTGAATTAATTGTTATTATGATGGGAAAAAATCGTTAATATGCAATTTATTGACAAACGAATAAACGCTGCCAAAGAATTTTTTTTTATAGTTTGACTACACGAGAGGGAAACCTGTTCGAAGAAGATCGTGTAGATCATGAAGAGCTGCTAGGGTGTTAAGTAGCTCTTGGCGCGAAATAGAAAACCAAGTTTTTGTGAAGGGGTTTTTGCAATGGACCTCACATGATCGTCCCATGACAGGGTGTTGTTGGTGGTGATTCCGAGCATGCATATGGAAGACTTCATAGGAATATCTGTAACTGACATCATCATGTTAGGGATTGTAGGTTCCGCCTTCCTGGAGAAGACGCAAGCTTGAGTTTTGGGTCCATTAAACTCTACTGGATTATCAGATACCCATTTCAAAATCTTTGCCAGATCTCCATTAATTGCATCAACCTGTCTCTGTTTCGCTCCTCTGGCTTCATTGGATGGTATGGGGGCTCTAGATGAGAAAGCGGAATGGAGTGTACCATCACCTGCAAAGCTGTGAACTTCCAGCAGATCGTTTATATGGAGCAAAACAAAGTTGGTACCAAGACATATCCCTGTGGAACACCAGCGTTGATAGCCATTGTATCAGAGGATACTCCGTTAACCACCACATGGAGTGATCAGTCTGAGAGGAAACTCGATAGTAAGCTACAAAGTTGATGCGGCAAACCATATGACGGAAGTTTCCCGAGAAGGCTTTGGTGCCAGACTCGATCAAATATTTTGGAGATATCCAATGATACAGCTAGAGAGAGCCAGGTTTTCCAGTAGATTTCTGCCATACATGTGTTTCGTAGGCAAGCATGTTTCCCTGCCTACTTGGAATAAATATAAAAAATGCATAAAGTAATATACTGAACTATTTTTGCTGTTAAAGACTTACGTATCAAAAGCGACCCGATAAATGATACATGGTTAAAGATAAAAAAGCCCGTTTTAACTTAACCATAGCCAACTATGATTCCGATTTGAAAAAATACAACTTTGGCGCAAAATTCGAAATTGCACCTTTCTTATTTTTCTCAACGCCAATGGATTATATAGAAAATAGTACCTCAAGAATGTATAAGTTATTTTCTCCTAACTTTACAAACAACCACGATATTCATATGTGTCTAGAAGTTGCAAAATCGAACTATTGTTCATGACTCGAAAACAAAAGATGATAGCAAATTTTTGTTTTTGCCAGTGAATTTGTCTCAAAACAAGAGATCGACAATGTGACTTCATTTTTCTGTATCTCCTATAGTTAGCCAGTTACCCCTATACAAACATCGAAATTTGCTCACCCATTTGGCCGAAACTACTCTTCAGTATTACAGATTCCAGATAGAAACGTGAATTACATTCCCGCTCCATTATTTCGTGGTTCGCAAAGCTACTATTACATTCGCAATGTCATGAATAAGCCATCAGTAATAGATTCAATCTTTTGCGACCAGTTTATATTGGGCCAGAGAGGGCGATATGTATCGTACTAACAGCTGCTCAGAATCATGTCAGAAATAAGACATAGATAGAAAATATCGTTTCCGATTAACTGAAGCTGATTCTAATTTGGTTCAATCTTATTTAGTGACACACACACACACATACTCTCGGCTATTTCTGGCCTCATGACAAACACCTCAATTCCATCGATACCTACATTGACCCCACACACATAAATAACTCTGTTTCAGTTTGTCGCGCGGGAGAATGTTTACCTATTTCTGTTGTCATCGCGGAAAACGTGTAGCCATCGCAGATGGCTTCGATGATTTGTATGTGCGGGTGTTCGAAAAGTCAACTCGTCTTAGAAACATGCTGCGACTGTCTCTTGTTAATTGAGCGTACCTCCGATCATCGACTTTTGCCAAGTTGGCTCTGAATTGAATGTGATGTTGGCTTTTTCTTTGTTTTCTCTCTCCCGTCTTAATGATTTGGCTTTAATTATAATTTATAGACGTATTAATGCAATTAATTTATTTGCCAAATGGAATTTCTGTAGGCTTCACCAACTGTTTATTTAGTTGTAGATAATTCAACAGAGAGGATTTGCGTCTACGAAAATACATTTCGAAGGTTACGTCTTCGATCTAAAGAATACCTTTGTCATTCGTCTCAAAAATTTAACTGGGACATAGTTGATTTTATCGACTTTCCTGTATCTGTATCCAAAATACAGATCCCTAGACTGTTGCAGTAACGTCTCATTATGAGTGTCACTGAAGGCGCCAGGTAGCTGTCAAAAGGAATGATTGAGCTACGTTTAGACTCATTTCATAAGTTTTATGGCCAATTCACATTAAATCTTCTGATGAAGACATGCTGCATTACTGTGTGGTTGCATTTTAATAAAAACGAGGGTGAGACGTAGGTAGAAGAGTGCCCCAAGGGTCTGTATTGGGTCCACTTCTATTGAAGTCCTCCATCCTGGCAGATGACGTGAAAATGAATGGCTCCTCCGACAGGACGTTTATCCCATATGTCTACCGACTGTCGAACTAAATCTAGTTCCACCGTTTCGTGTAAAACCTTCAAGCATCTGTACAAAATATATGTTCTCCCCATCTTTGATTGTCCAATGTTCGTAATAATTGTCATAAACGGCTGAAAGGTGTCCAGTGCTAGGCAACAAGACTCCCTTTCGGTAGGATTGGACGATCCTACGAAAAAAGACTTGTACTGGATATTATACCCACATTCTAAGAGAGACGCCTTCGCGGAGACCTTTTTATAGCGTATCGTATCATAAATCATCTACTTCTAAACTACTGATCATGTCTGCTTCTACATCAAATCAATACTAGTCGTCGTGCATACATTTTCAAATTGGTGTGGCATCTGAGTGGGGATAACGCGGTCTATGAGAATCGCCCTAACTAGGGCTCTAGAGGTTCTGGTGGGAATCATCTCCCCATTGCTACATATTAAAACATTGGCTGCGAATACGGCGTATTGGCTTGCTGGCCAGTGGGTCGGTGCGTCAGCCTTAAGGTCATGCAAAAATCTGAATTCGGGCTGCTGAACTGAAGCAGGATGCGATAGTGCCTGCTGTCAGGTTCCAAACACCAAACGTCCTCTTGACCCAGTGGGCAGACTGGGAGAGCAAAGACTCCGGACCGGAACCGTAGTCTACTCGTGCACACCCAGAAGGTAGCTTTCAGTTTCCCTAGGTGCTCATATAACCGTTTCCCAGGCCGAGGTCTGTGCAATCCGCACCTGTGCTCTGGAAAACCTGAGGCTACACTATCGAGGTGGACAACTATATATCTACACTGACACTCGGGCGGCCCTTGACGCCCTTCACGCCCATAGAGTGACATCTACGCGTGTTTTGGGGTGCAAGAGACCCTGGCGGAATAAGTCAGGAAGAACAAATTTCAGCTAGTGTGGATGACCTCTCACTCTGGCGTGAAAGGAAATGAAACAGTCGATGAAATAGCCAAACGAGGTTTCCTAGGCACCTTGGCCTCGATTCAGATCGGAATCTCATCGACCACTGGGCTCCACGCCATCGGAGAGCTACTGGATAGACAGTGGTTATCAGTTTGGCGCAGTGCACGATATGAAGCAAGCGCAAGGTGCACAATGGACCCAAGCAAGCAGTCTAAGTGCTCTGGACTTGTCCGCCTTCGATTGATTGATTAATTAAAATTAGAAAAAGAAAAGTTCAAATCCAAGATCAGTCAATCCTTCTTTAGCAATAGCATTTTCAATGAATGGTATAAATTACCTGAACATGTTTTTTCCGCGTATTATATTAATGGGTAAACATGAATTTGATACGACGTTACAAAACATTTCGTTAATTTTTCATTTGTAAACCTGATATTGTCTTGATCTGTTAGTTTGTACTAACACTTAATCACAATAATTTGTTTTTGGGATTACAGAGAATAGAGAAACATTTCTCTTGTTTCTTGATGGTAATAATAAGTTTGAATGCGATAAAATGGTTAAGGCAGTGTGATACAAATACAGTACTCGCTTGTTTGCAAAAAGCACTTCATTTCTGAATACACTTGACCCAAGAGGTGTTTGGAAGAAAATCGTGAGTAGTTTGCAAATCCGTAAATGTCTTTGTACCTGCCAAGTGGGTATAGGCATATTATATCATCATAAAGTTCACACTGAAGACTATTCCTTTTTTCTCTATATATCTGTCGTAATGGTGAGTGGTTTTGATTAAAATAAGTATAACACTGTGTAGATCTTAGACAAGCTAATTTTATATTTCAAAAAGAAATTTCTCTTATTATCGATGAAATATTCCACGTTTGAAACAGCGCCTCGTATTATGATTGATCATTGCAGCCTCACGTCACTCTGTCAGATTTAAATAAGACAATAGAAACGCTCTCAATGTTCTCTCGCAGGAGAGTCCTCCAAACGAAATGATTTCCATCCTCATCGTAATCCTTCGTAACCAATCTACTGGCACGAAAGAAGAGGTCGATGGCAATAACAATATTGTTTTTATTGTGATTGCAAAGAGCGGTGTAGGCCTGGAGCGTTGCTCATTAGGGCATACTTCATCTATCTAGAGGGCCGGCACAGAACTCTTCAATTGTCTGAGTGACGAGGGCTCTTCCGCGTGTCGACCATGCTTCTCCATCTCTGCGCTGTCGTCTGTTTTCTTTCTCTCCCGCGTTGGCTGACTTGCTTTTACTTGACAGATGTGGAACAACACACAGGTTCAAGGGGACACTTGAAACATATATCAGGTGTTAAACCACTTAGAAGTTTTCTTTATTTCGCGGAAAGTGGGTTCTTTGTGCAATTTTTACTATCGCTACTATTGAAACGGCAGTTTCTAGAATACGTAGGCGATTGCGATGTGCTATCGAATTCATTGGAAAGATTCTTACTCGAGAAAAAACTAGAGAAATATACATTCAAACTAAAACCTCAGCTTAGAATAGCAAAAACTAAAAAATAAAGCAAAAATGAACACTTTCTATACTTATATCCATAATATATAAAAAATTCTCGGGAAATAGGTCACATTAACACTCTGTTTTAAATATTTTCGTCTTTACGTACGTTTCGGTTTTAGATCTGCATTGGAATTTACTTTAAGCGTTCTTCCTAAAATATACTTTTAACATTATGAAGACGCATGTAGGAATTTGCAAGAGTTTTAATTAATCAAGTTAGTATAAATCTGACTCAATCCCTGAATATCATTCCTATGACTTACAGAATTGGAGTCCCGTTTTATGTGAATCATTTTCAGGATGGTTCTTCTATAATAATTGGTTTCTTTAGTTAAAATATTAATATTTTTGTAATCAAATTGATGGTTATAATCAAAGCAGTGCTTAGCAAGGGCGGTGGAATCTTCTAAGTTATTATTTCGTGTGCTTTACTTATGGCCGTACATTCTTTTTTGTAAATATTGTTTAGAGATACCAGTATAAGTCCCATCACAATCTAAACAATTCAATTTATATACTGTGTGGGTTTATTTATCTTTAGGTATTACAGGTTTTAGTTTTGAGAAATATTTCCCAACACAGTTAGTAGGATTATGCGCAACATTTATATCGTACTTTTTCAAACATTTCTTAATTTTTTTTTCTGAGGTCTCCGGAATGTATGGTAAAGTTATATAATTGTCTGTATTACCTTTTATGTCATTTTTATATGAAGAACCATTATAGTTCGTTTCGACGGCGTAGGCCTTTTGATTGAAAATTGTGCGATATGGACGCTTGTGCTAATTAGTTTTGATTAACCCCTTTTTTGACATAATAAGTTCTGATGATGGTCGTGAGACCGAAACGTACGTAAAGACGAACATATTTAAAACAGAGTGTTAATGTGACCTATTTCCCGAGAATTTTTTATATATAATTCATACTGGGTCAAGAATCTTTATTATTCTTATATCTATATTTATATATGAATATAGGCTAGTGGTATTCTATATTATAATTTTGATATATTGTAATGTAATCTAAATATTTGACTGTTTATTGATATGACTTTAGTTAATTTTTAATTCTCTATCATTCTATCGTTCTCAATTTCTTTTCTCTAATTGGCTTTATACTCTTTACCAAAATTATACTTCATTCAGAAAACAGTTATATCTCACTTTCTACTTTTTGTCTTTCTAATTCTTATTTAGCTAATAAACTGTTAACAAATTCATAGACCTAATTAATCCTACTTACTGTGCACTGATTAATGTTCTATCCATTCTATAATGGTCCTATTTATTTTAATCATTCTACGTCATTAAGGTCTATTTTCTTTTATTTGTAAGTCTAAGGGTGACATAGATGTTAATACTTGTTGTATCATATGAGAGATTTGCATCACATATAAATCCTCCTCTTTAAAGTGTGTTTATCAAAGAACAACAACACTTTCTTGTGGTTCCTTTCCTTGAAGTGTGACCTATTTCTCGAAAATTTATATATAATAGATATCATTCATTATTAATTGATGTTTGGTGAAAAATTCAAGAATGAAATATTTATTTTCATGAAGTTATTTCAATTTTTTTCAAAATTCAAATGAGAGCCCAAGTAGAAATTTGTATTTAAAATTCAATTTTTAATTTGGCAATTGCAAACATTCCTATTTCAATATCGTATATGCGAATTTAACGTTTGTTATAATTACAGAAACTTCTTGAAAATGAATGGTAAAGAAACCAACCCTGCCACTGCGGTATAAGGATTTAAGTATAATATTGAGTGAGTAATAGTAATGTGGGATTGAAAATTGAGGAGAGACGCAAACAGAAGCCGTTGGTGCACCTGCCGAACAGTGTATCATCTGTAGCGATACATAATTTGATCTAGTGACTGTCGCAACCAATCATCTCCATTCTAATCAAAGCTTTCTATATTTATAGCGCGCACTGACACTCAGGTGACAATATTTCATTCGCACCTACCGTCTTCCAAACAACATAATAACCCTTCATAAATATGCACACTCAATTAAACATAAGAATTAATTGAAATCGCGATTTCTATTTAAATATCTTCGTATATACGCGCCCCAAAACTCTTCACAATGAGATTTGTCGCAGAACCAATGTTACTTTAAGATTCCGATTAAAGTCTCAAAGTATTAGTATCATGGTCTTGGTGCCTGAATTCTGTATTTTCTCAATACATTTTTTACTATATGAGAATATAAAAGTATAGAATAGAAAGACTTTCTATTTTTTCAATTATTTTGAATTGAAAAAAATATTTTTAATTGAAGACTTAGCAATGAATTTTTGAACAATTTATTAGACTCAATACCTTTTTTATTAAGTACTATATCCTTAAAATCCCCTTTTTTCACACTTATAATAAATATTGTAAAATAATCTTGATAATTTATTAATTGGTATGGGAAATTATTTTTTTTCTGAAAAAAAATCTCGATAAAGATGTTTACATATCTATTAAAACATGAGAAATCATTTTATTAGTTACAAAAATAAAATCTCCAAGCGAAATTAACCAAAAAACCATAAATATTTGTTAAAATAGAAATGATGCGATTGAAAATAAAGCAGAAAATGTATTGCAGGTGCCCCGTAGCGCCGCCCCTGCTGAAAAATTTCCTCGACAGGTACCGTATAAAAAATTCATGTATGGATAATATTTAAATTACCAAAATTGAAAAATTGGCATATGAATTTCCGCACACCCTGTAAACAAAACACTTCTTCAAAGTAACGATGAGATGAAACCCCGGATGCCCAGGTTGTGAACAGACCAAGGAAGTGATGAACCTATCTTATCCAAAAACAGCAGAGTCTTACTTGATGCTGAGAAAGAAGAATTCAGATTATCCAGATCGAAGAGGCTTTTAGTACACTATGCGTGTTCTTGGACATAGAAGAGGCGTTTGACAACACCTCCTTCGATTCCATGTGCCATGATGCGGAGCGACACGGAATTGAGCATACCTTGATTAATAGGTGGATCCCACCAATTTTGATATAGAGCCGTTAAATAGACTCTCATAGATGAAAAATTAGATTCCACCATTACTTTTCACCTCAGTCGCTAAGGCTAAGGTTGAATTTCGGCCATACTTTAGATAAATACAGTATCAAATCACTATCAACATGATTATTGTACCAGAAATTGGTGTCCACAACCTTCTGAGATCTCATAGAACAAATTTCATCAGTTACAAGTATGGAAAAATAGTGAATTGGGTCGATCTCATCGATTTCGATATAACTACGTCATAATACAATCTTATAGATGAGAAATTCGATTCTACCATCAGTTTTCACCTCAGGCGTTAAGGAAACATGTCGCAGCGTCCCGAAACCATTAATTTCTACCATTCCTTAAATAAATACAGTATAAAATCACTATCAACATGATTATTGGACCAAAAATTGGTATCCACAACCTTCTGAGATGCCACATTTTCCCAAATTCCATAAAGGGTAAGTATAGAAAACTAGTGAACTTTGTCGATTCCTTCGATTTTGATATAACGGCGTCTTAATACACTCTCATGGATGTGGAATTCGATTCTATCATTGGTTTTCACCTCAGACACCAAGGAAACATGTTGCAGCGTTCCGAAATCCTAAATTTCTACCATCACTTAAATAAATATAGTATAAAATCACTATCGACATTATTATAGAACCAGAAATTGGTATCCACAACCTTCTGAGATCCCATAAAACAAATTCCATCAGTTTGTGGGGAAGAGAGCCCTAAGTCGACCCGTGGTCCTGGGGGAGGCATAGGAATCGAAACACAACACTTATAAGAGCTATACTTTACTTAATGTAGAGCTCGACGTTATTACGGACTTAATGTCTTGCTATACGAAATGATAGTACAAATACTAATGTACAATCTATTATCAATTGATTAATGAATGTTCTACTTATGATATATATATATATTAAATGAAATGTGATGTTATAGTTATTATGTCCTAGCTAATCTAGTCTATCTAAGATGTCAAGGTAGCTGTGCCAAACAATATGTTTAATATAACGCAACAGTTAACATATTGCTTGTGGGTCAGCTCCGAGATGTAAACATATACTTAATAACATTACTAATAGAAATAAGGTCGCATTCTATAAATTGGGGATTTCAGGTAATCTCGTATAGAGATGAAAGATTCCTATACTACAAGTTATAGACCCTTTGGAAATGTTCGCATTTTCCCAAACTTCATTCTACCATTAGTTTTCACCTCAGGCTTTAAGGAAACATGTGACAGCGTTCCGAAACCCTGAATTTCGGCCATACCTTTTATTTGAATCCATAATATTTTTTGAGTGGTCCTGCAACTGATTTTCTTTTATTTTCAAATCTATTTTATGATGTGTTTGATACTGATTTCCGTTTTGCCTCTTCTTGAAATGTGACCGACAAAAAAATATGACGAATATCTATACTTTCGTGATTTGGCTTTTGAATATTAAAATTAACAAACTTCCCTACTACATAATTTTTCAGGGTCGAAATTGATTGGCTTTGCGCCTGCTAGACAGACAATGGTTCTCGTGGTGGCTTGGTGCTCCGGGTATGAGGCAAGTGAAACTTCACATTGCGGAGCTCCCATCCAAACACTCTTCATAAGCAGAAGAAGCATAAAACTGGTGACAGGACTTCTCTCACAGAAGACTGTCATCTGATCATACATCTACACATAATGGGCATTTTTGATGATCTAGTTTGTAGTAGTTGCGGAGAGGCTGAAAGAATTGCCTCTCGTATCCTAGTAGAATATATCCAGCATTAGCTTTTCGTAAGCTGCAACGGACCTCGGCAACGCGCACATGCAACTTGAGGGCATAAGACACTTCAGTCCAAGCAGTATTCAAGCAATTGGCGTTCCCTCAGCTGATGTACTCAGTCTTGTTCCAAGGGGCGCCCAATGGACCAAGAGGTCTAAATGCACTTGACTTGATTGATTGGTTAATTGGATAGAAGTAACTATAAAGCATTCCTGGCAAGTATGAGATAGTTCTTGGCCAAGAGAACCCATCTTTGTAATAAATTCGAACTGTAACGTTACGAAAACAACCTTGAGTAAGTGGGAAATAAAAAGAATCAGGGAGAAGTCAAAAAATGTTGAAGTGAAAAACATAATACGGGTGTGATTCTGAAATTGATGGATGAGAGCAACACATTTGACGAAGGAAACTAATAAACATTGGGAGGCGTTGCTGCAGAAACTCCTTCCGGTCTAAAGATCTACGACGCGCCATCGAGAGTGGAAAAGTTCATTTCGGCCGATACGGAATCGAGATAGCCCGGTAAATATCAAAACAAGCGAACGAACAAACATTATTTTCGTCCGCGCAGTAAAAATGTTCCCCTTAGTAATTAAGAAATGTATTTAAAAAATGGGCAGATACGAGAAAAGTTGCAGCCATATATATTCTTTATACTTTATAGGAAATTGCCTTATGTTTCATTTCGTTCGGTGTTTTTGCTCGACCGCATCGTCTCGCCCTGTCTCGCGCTGCTCGGTTTGTATTTGTGAGAAGAAGATGCGAGATGCGGACGCGATGTTAGATCGCAGACAAGGTCCTTATGTTCGCTTTCTCTGATAATCCATACTTATTACGTGTTCTTATTCTTTTTCCTACGTTCATCTTATGATGAACGATAATTGGTTAGGTAAACGATAGATACCCTGTGTGTATGAAGAAGATTGTAAGGATATCTCCTTAATATACATTTTTTGCATTGTGAAGCAGAAGCGAATGATCATTACCTTAACTATAAAGTATAATACATCATCGTTTATTTGATTATTCAACTTTCAAGACATCCATACAGAGTTACTTATAATCAGTGTAGCGTATATGCTACACAAATCCATTTTGTTGTAGTATATTTGAACAAGGATTTTAATACGACCAATAATTATATTTAATACGAGGGTGGTTTGAAAAATACCTCGTTTCGGATACTTGTAGAGGGCGTCAGCAACAATTGAATTTAAGCTCATTACATTTACATCTGATTTTATGGTAACAAGACATTTTTTTATACGAGAGGGAAACCTAGAATGTTCGAAGAACATCGTGCGAGCCAGCAATGGAATGTTGAGAGAGGAGATAGGCATTCGAATTTTTCTTGGAGATGTGGAGATTAGAGGCGTAGGGAAAAACAACACTAGGTAAATAGTTCTACACCTTCGCTGTTCGATAAAAAAGAGGTGGGAAGAAGTTCTGCAGGTCTCTCTAGTCCTCTTATCTTGAATCTCTCGTGGTGGAACAACATATGATATTTCTGATGAACACCGACCACGGGAATAACTATAGAAAAGATAGGAATCGCCCACCTTTCTAGGATGTTCTAGAGAGGTCAATGTGACATCATCAATCAGACGAATAGCTCTCTTTTGGATAGAATCTAAGAGCTTCAGCGTATGCTTGGGAGCCGAACTCCAAACATGATGTGAAAGTAACTCCAGGACAGGTCAAATCTGTGCTGCAGATTAAGGAACTGCTGGAATGTAAAGTAGTTCCTGGCAAGGGATAGAAAACCTAGTTTTTGTGAAGCAGTTTTCGCAATGGACCTCACATTATCGTGCCATGAGAGGGTGCTGTTGGTGAAGATCCTGAGCAGGAAAGACTTCATAGGAGTAGTTGTACCTGACATCATCATATTAGGGATTGTGGGAATGTTGAGAGGTATCTTCGACATCAAGCAAACCACTAGCTGTAAACCTTACTTCATTCTAAATTCAATACTTACCCTTACAGGTATATACATATATGATGCAGACTTATTCGTAATTAGATTTAAAAAGGGCCCACTATGTGAACGCTGTAACTTCTCATATATCCTAAACAATATACTCTTTTGTCTGTTGAAAATACTTAACAAGTTACCAGTATGTCTAAGAATTTTACTTATAGATGCCTTTAAACTTAAACTGAAACACATCCTTATTAAAAAAGCATATTACAAGATAAGCGTATATACCGGGATATCAAAAATTATCTTGGTCAAGGGTGATTGTGGAATCTAAAACGTGTGTCTTACTTTACGTTATCAAAGCTTGAGTCAAATTAATTAATTTGAAGTTTCTAAAAGTGAGAAATTTCGCAATTTTATACGAATGTTATAACACTCAGAAGTCTCCAGCGCTTTAGACTACGGGATTTTCACGTAGCCTATCGAAATTAGAAGGTTCGAATTGTATAAAAACACAATTGCATGAACGTCATACGTCCTATGTAATTAGCTACGAACGTAATCATTTTGACATATGCCTCGAGGAGCTTGCTACGCGTCAGTTAGAGTCTATACTTTTTACCTCGATCTTGTTAATTCGGGGCCGTTTTATACCCCGTGCGGCCGGCGCCAGTTGAAATAGAGTGTTTTCGGCTATAGGCCGCTAGCTTTTAACCGCTTTTGGGTATATTTTAGTAGCTAGAAAATTCTCTTTGGTACGTCGCACGTTAGACGCGCGTAGCTGAGACCTGAGAGTACCTGTTTCTATTTTAATTAAATTTTCCTATTTAATCGAGACTATGCTATTTAGTTGGCCCCATTCATAAACTAACGACATGGAGCGAAAACCGCATGCGAAAAGTCCTCGTAAAGACGTTCTATGTTCCGAAGATTTGCACTTTTCTAACTCGCGAGCTACGCGCTTCTCACGTGAACGTCATTCGATTTATCGAAAATTAACCAATTTAAAACAGTTTTCGACCCCGTTTGTGGCTATTGCGACCTTGTAAAAGGTTCAAAGCTAACATTTCGTTTTACATTCCACAACCACCCTTGACCAAGATAATTTTTAATTTGTAGTTCATTATTTTTTTACAACCGAAATAAATAGGTATGAAATTGGTAGGTTATTGATGATATCAGTGTGACACTGACATAATTATTTGAACAGTAAAGTAAGACACACGTTTCAGATTCCACAACCACCAGCATGAGGATGCGCGTCAACTTGTGCATCGAACAAAACGGGGGACATTTCCAACAATTACAGTAATTTTATTTTTCTTGTTACTAAAACCGTTATTTCATAATTTGCTGTTCATTATTGTTTTACAACTGAAATAAATAGGTATGAAATTTGTAGGTTATTGATGATGTCTGTGTGACAGTGACATAATTATTTCAAACGTAAAGTAAGACACACGTTTTAGATTCCACAACCACCCTTGACCAAGTTAATTTTTGATATCCCGGTATAAATGATAATACTATCCAATATTAATGTATATGGCATCATCTGTGTATATTTTATATGATTTTAACTATAACTTATAATTGAAACTCTAATATTTTAACTATTTTTGAGCTTTGGATTTTATATTGTATTGTACCTATTCTATTTTATGACACATTCTACAACCTAAATAGGTTTTCTTCCTCTCTATGTAATTGTACTTCGGAAGGAAATTGGAAATTTTTTCCATTGTATTGGTAGCAATACCAATCTTAGATACTGACAGTTGTTGGAGAGGCCTTAGTGATGAAAAACCGTCGAATTTTTTTTCGCGAAGTGAACAAATTCAATATCAAATTAGGCAACAAACCTCTTCCACGCAATACAGAATAACCGTGGAATTACTTTACACGTTGGCGTTGATAAAATGGAATGATAGAAATCTGCAGAATAAACAGCGGCAATTTTTAAGACAAAGAAAAAATAACATTATTTCCTTAACAATAAATCGTCGCTATACATTTTCGGGGGCAGATAAATTCACACATACACGAAAATAAAAATACACATAATTTATTTAAGTTTTGCGCACCGCGACAACGAGCGACGAATTTAAGAAAAGCTATCATCTTAAGTACAGATATATTTCATATCACGGCATTAGAGGGTGAGAGAGTGTTCAACGAAACGCCGCCCCACGGAAAATATAGCGTGTCGCCGGGCTAATACACGAATAACTCTAACAGATATTTAGCACTTGTTAAAACCCAATGACAGCCAAAAATACGACACAACTGGGTGGGGGCCGGGGGGAAAACGGTGACGGCAGACTCTCTTATACATTTCGAAATGTGCACTCTAATTGCAGGAATTGAACTAGTTTCTTGAAAAATTACGAGAGATGCTTGTAGTTATGTACGAGTACAAGCAACTAACAATAACGCATGGGCATTCATGTTATAGATAGAATCAAACTTGAAATTATGAAGAATCAATTGATCACGTGACATCCCTTACTTTTGTCAGCAAAATAGGTTTCAGACACTTCTGAGGGTTGCATGTATGATTGCAGGAACTGTGACGTAATACGTTACTGAGTTTCTAATTGATTGATAATGTTAGTGAAGGTTTCCGCCTGGAATTATAGATGAAGAGATTATGACTGACGTCTGTGTTTTAATGGCGGAAATTGATTATTTTATTGATGCACGAACACTCGAGAGAGGTCTCGCGACGCGATGAGAGGGGAGACTAGAAAACGAAAATCGACAGGATCTCATCTTGTGTATAGCCTTATCTGGGTCTAAACCTTGTAGTAGACGTGTATTCTGTGATCGATGATATTTTTCAGTAACTATATGAAACCTACTCTCACCACATGGATACAGAAGATCACTTTTTCTTGCTCTGATTTAAATCAGATAATCATTTACTTATATTCTTTCTCTTGTCCTTAATACGTATCTAATTTGACAATTTAATAGTCAGATTGGTTTATATCGTTCTTTAAGGCTTGTTCAACTTAACAATGATCCACCTGGCTACATTATTCCGTATCACCCTTTTTTGAGATTCCTGTTAATAAATTTGGAATGGATAGGCTAATCTTGATGATATAACGGAATAATTATTGATCTAGGTGAACTTAAATAAAGCCGAAATTCTCATTAACTGCTTTATGGGAATGAACCTCCTTATACTGCTTGAGCAGATCATCGATTCAGAAACTACGATCACGATTAGAGTCTACTATATTCAGTAAACTATTATCTAATTGTTCTCATGCAAATTTGTAAATGAACTCATTAATTTTTTTGAGACTACCATTTTTCTATATAATTTGTAGTATACGTTGTCATAGCTTCAATAAGTAAACTATTATCACAAGTTCTTTTCAAGATATCAATTTTTGTAATAACTTTGAATATACAATTTGGGAAGATAATCAGTTGTGGGATTAAACGATGGAGACGTCTCCATCCTTTTTACCGTGTCGTGTTTTCGAGGAAAATTCTTGGCAGAGCACTTCCTCCAAGCTCATCCAAGTTTCAAGGACGGTAACAGTTTTTTAAATTGGAATAACCAAATATTAATACGTTTGTTCTTATGATTCAATTAAATACTATAATTCCGTTTGAAAAACTGAAGACGTATGTCAGAAATACTACTTAAAATGGATCTACCCTGCCATATCCCTAAATATGATGATGTTAGGTACAACTATTCCTATGAAGTCTTCCATATCCATACTCTGGATCACCATCAACATCACCCTCTCATGAGATGATCATGTGAGGTCCATTGTGAAAACCCCTTCTTGAAAACTTGGTTTCCTATTCCGTGCCAAGAACTACTTCACATCCCAGCAGCTCCTTAATCTGCAAGACACAGATTTGACCTGTCTCAAACCAATGTTCCAAAAAAATGTAATAGAAACTTTACCTCTATATAACGAAAAGCAAAATTACAAAAAACCTACTGAAATAACAAATGAAATAAGGTCAAAATGTATCAACACAATAACTAATTTCAAAGAAGTTAAAAATAATGAATTTAACAATAAGAATAACAAATCGATCAAAAATTTCAAAGAAACCGAACAATTCATCAAATCTAACCCACAAATCACTATCTTAAAAGCAGATAAAGGTGATAAAACTGTTATTAATCATGGATTCAAATGAATATGAGGATGAAATGTCTGAAATGTTGAATGATCCTGAAATATATAAAAAACTGAATAATAATCAAACTAATATTTACCAAACTAAAAATAATAACTTAGTAAAAAGATGATTCAAAAAGAAATATATTTTAAAATACATTCATAGACAATTAACTATATATAATGTTCATCCTCCAAAAATATATGGTTTACCCAAAATTCAAAAATCTAATATACCAATGCGATCTGTGGTATGCAGCATTCAATCTTCTTTTTATGAAATGGCTAAATACTTATCTAACATATTAAAAAACATAGATTACAAAAAATGACTTTCACTTCAAAGATTCTTGGGCTCTCAAAGAATTCATTGACAAAATTACGATACCAAAAAACTATATCTTAGTATCATTAGATGTCATACCTTCATATACAAATATCCCTCAAGAATTAGCTACACAAATAATTCAATATAAATGAGATGAAATAAAGCTATACACAAATTTACCTATGAATCAATTCTTAATAGCTATATCATATACATACACAGCTTATTTTTACAATATAAAGATAATTGTTATAAACAATTAGGTGGTTGTGCAATGGGCTCTCCAACATCAAGTATCATAGCCCTGATAGTAATGCAATTCCTTGAAGAAAAAATAATATCTCGACTAAATTATAATGTAGCCTTTTTCAAAAGATATGTTGATGATTGTATTGCTGCCATTCCAATAGACAAATGTGATAAATTTTTGAGTTCTTTCAATTCCTATCACCATTCACAATTGAAACTGGAAATAATAATGAAATAAATTCTTCAGATTTAACTTTAGTACGAAAATCAAATGATAGCAAAAGTCTAACAAAATGGTACACCAAACCTTCTTCCACAGGAAGGTATACCAATTTCAATTCTAATATATCTAAAAAATATAAAAATAATGGTATTATTGATCTGATAAATGGATCTATTCGTCGAACGGCAAAGTTGTCGAAATTTTTGCCTAGTGAGGGTTTTTATTTATGCCTATATAACCTCCAAGCTTTCAGTAAAAATCCGTCTAAATCCTATTTGTTTTTGAAAGTCTGAAGCACACTTAGGTTCATTGAACCTATTACGTTGAAGATGAGGAAAGTTTGAAATGGGTATTATAGGAAATGAATATAGTTTAGATCCTTCAGAATTTATAAAACAGATTCATCTTTCTCTAAACATTTTCTAGAAACAGTAGATACTTTTCCAAAATCTATAGTTAGAATTTTGCATTATCAGAGTAAGGATCTAAAGTTAAGCACCCTAAAATTTCAATATACATTGAAAAGGCAAAATTAATCTAGCTCTAAAATATCAAGATTCCCTTTCTATCCAATACTGTTCAACCAATTAACAATAGACGCGCGCTAGACGAAAATGGCCCGGGTAATAAAATTCGGCTTTGCGCACTGTCCGTCGAACGTCTTCTATTCATTCCGTTTTATTCCATAGAATTGTCGTACTGATCAAAATGCGATCGGGCGAGTAAACAGTTTCAGATCTCATCGCAATTTATCTCGCCGTTTGAAGCGAAAAATCGCAACAATGCCAAGAAAGTTTACATAATCGGAAGGTTTTCAGCTATTTAATTATATTACGTTTCTTCAAGGAAACGGCAACGTGAAAATAAAATTCGACCATAAGTCATAACCGGGCCCATAAATTTAAGAGCAATTTAATCAAAAATGTAACAGTAAACGAGAGATATTTTCAAGTCCTCCTCCCTTCCACAGTTGCAATAATCCATTATCATACATTACTTAAACTCAATCTAAACACATAAATAACCCAGGAACCCTGCGACGTATCTGCTCAACAACGTATAATTGAACCTTTTATATTCGCACAACACAATTGGCCTCTATACAAGATGTTTCTTTTATTTAACCTACCAAAGTTGACATATTAAAGCGGGAATTAAACAGTGGATCCGACAAATAAAAAGGATACCCTTCCAGCGCTTTCAACTGATTTTGTTTTCATTTGACGTTTCGACGTGACGTTGTCACATTTCAGATGACAAATATTTTATTCTCATTTAATTTACTTACAAAACAACAGTGGATATCAAAAAACTAAAGGGATAAAATGAATACAACACATCACATTCGCATCGTTAATAGTAAATTGATGAATAACATATCCTTTTTTGTTCGTTAAAAGTTTAAGACTTTCCGAGCCGAATTCAGATGTGAAAATTTAGATTAGTCCATAGGGAATGATCTGTGATCAATTGATCACGTGATTTCTCTTACTTTAATTAGCAAAATAGCTCTCGGACACTCATGCGGGTGAAATGTTACTATGTATAGTGAGGAAAGTCAAAATGTGGGAACGTATGTCATTACATTTTTTTGGAGATTGCTGGCAATCAAATTAACAATAATTAGGCATGGTGAGGTATGGTACCAGATTTAGTTCAACTCTCAAATATCAGGCTACTGGAAACATGTAAATTGTCGTTGCTGATTTTATTGGAGTTTTACCATCCTCTGCTTACAGAATAATCAACAGGGTTCACATTTGAAGCTATATAATAAATTCATTTACAAACAAAATTGTGTTCTTCACTTATTATGTATATGTAGAAATTATTTGTAATCGGACTAATCTGAAATGTAATTCCCAAATAGTTGTAGCGTTCACTAAATGTTCGAAGAAAAACAGTAACTATATGTAATTATTGAAAATAAGAAAAAATAAGATTGGGTATCCAGTTTCTTTTGAGAGATACTCTTCGAGGCTAGAACTAAATGGCAGTGTTATGTCATTTACATTGTAACAGTAGCTCCTGATTTGCATTTTGATTTTGAGTAAAATTATTTCTTGGAAAAAAATTGTGAAGCAGTATTGGGTTTCTCACATGTTACTTGAAGGATACAAATGATACAATGATCATTTGAAGCTGTGATAAAAACATTGGATCAATTTGAAGTTCATGTTACAGCAACTTGCTTTGCTGAATTGTGTTTCAGGTTCGTGCTATCAGCGATATATTTCCAGACTATGACATGGATAATCAATATTTGGAAAGTTATAACTAAAAAAAACGGGCAGCAGTAGTTGAAATAAAATTTTAACCTCGCACAATTATTTCCATCTATATTTTCGTTGACCCAGCATTTCTTAAATGGACCCATACAAATCAATAGAGTATTGTTGTTATAACAATTTACGCATTATATAACCCAGAATAGAAAAAAAAGGAACTATCGAAGGAATCGTAGACTTCAAAAGTGCGAACTACTGTGAAAGTGAACTAGTACATTCAATATAAGAATATGATGTAATGATACGTTAGAAATAAGAATTTGATTAGATATAGGTGAACTAGAATGAGACTAAAGATGAAATTTGAAAATTTAGAAGAGAACAGAAGATAAAATAATGATTTTTGAAATAACTTCATATTTCAAGGACCAATATCGAAAAAAGAAGGAAGATAGGGGTTTAGATAGGGATAGAATAAATTAAACTCAAGATAAAGGATATTAATAAAATGTTGACAAATATATAAAATTTTCGAATAAATCAATTTTAAGTAAGTAAATCAGAATAAAAGACAGATATTTTATAGTTTACTAGGAAAGGAACATGAATCAGTGAGAATAAAAGAAACAGGAGTTAAGAGGAAAATTTAATTAAAGAAATACAACTCTAATTAAGAACTTGCGAAAATGTCAAATAAAATGAAAAATATAATCAAAACATAACAAAAGGTGTAACAAAATATGCAGAAAAAATAAAGAATAAATTAACATAAGTAGATTCAAGTTAAAGCTGAAATAAAGTTCAAATTAGATTGGCATATTATAATTATCATGACGGAAATGTGAATAATAAAAAAAATGAGCATCAAAACTCAAAGAGGCAAATAGGAAAGCCAGGAGCTAACGCTTGACTCTTGAATAATATGAAATAAAAACATCATTGGTTGGTAGGAAACAAAAAAAAGTATAGGGAAGAGAAAGTATAAATATAATACCTCGGGGTCAGTATTATTTTGTAGCTAGCATAAGAAGTGTTGATGTTAATGATCAAATTTGACTCGTAAATGTCAGATCAAATTTGAAGGTTATAAAATGGAGTGTCAAGTAATGACAAATTGACTAAATTTTCAAGAAGCAATCAATCAATTCTACAAGATAACATCAATACTGTACCAAGTAAACACAGCAATTCAAGTAACAATGCTTAATGGAATAATAACAATTAATGAACAAAAACTAATCTGTAAGCGAAGAATAAAAGGATATTCCAATAATAATATTATTTAACATTACTACGAAGTAAATACCACGCTTGAATTAAAGTATAAAGTATAGAAAAGATGCCGCCACAATCGAAAAACCCATGTGAAATTTGTTCCATCTTTAACTAGAAATCATTGAAATTTTCAGACTGAAATGTCATTAAGTTCTGTTTTGATACCCATCGAAAGCAAGTAACCTTGAAGATTTTTGTAAACAAAAAAAGTGAATGTCACGTATTGATTGTTAAACATTCTGGGGAGTCTTCACCATCGATTGGAACGATGTACAAGTGGCTTACTGATTTTCGTTGTGGTAATATGACCACAAAGGACGCCTAACGTTCTGGTCGTCCAATTGGAGTTACAACGCCAGAAATCCTCGATAAAATCTATAGTATGATATTGGACGATCGGTGAGTCGAAGTGCATGAGATTGCCGAGGCTATGGGCATCTCAACCGAACGAGTACGGAACATTTTGCATACATTTTTGAATAAGAGAAAGCTATCT
This sequence comes from Endomychus coccineus, assembly GCA_958510875.1. Taxonomy (NCBI): domain Eukaryota; kingdom Metazoa; phylum Arthropoda; class Insecta; order Coleoptera; family Endomychidae; genus Endomychus; species Endomychus coccineus. The sequence continues at coordinate 13,807,479 of OY294070.1, forward strand.
GCCAGGTGGGTACCGCATTTGCTTTCTGTTGACAACAAGCGTGACCGTGTGACAACTCCAAAAGAGTGTTTGGCGATAAGAAGGACTATTTGCGCTGTTACGTAGCCGTGGACGAAACATGAATCCATCACAACACATCAGAGACGAAAGAACAGTAGAAATAGTGGGGACTTCTCCTAGGGATCGAAGCCGTAAAAGGTCAAAGTAAGTTTATCAGGAAACAAAGTCATGGCGATAGTTTTTTGGGATGCACACGGTATCGTCAAAATCGATTATCTTGAAAAGGGCAAAACGATTAACGGCGTATATTATGCAGAGCTGTTGGATCGATTTGACGCCGATTTGAAGCGGAAGCGGCCGCATTTGGCAAAGCAAAAGTGCTCTTCCACCAGGACCACCAGTCGCAATGGCAGAATTGCATCAGTTGCTCTTTGAATCGGTTCGTAATCCCCCATATTCTCCAGATTTAGCCCCCTGCGATTATCATCTATTTCCAAATTTGAAGAAATGACTTGGCGGAAAAAGATTTGGCTCCAACACTGAAACAAACGCCTATTCTGAAGGATTACCGAAATCGTATTATTTGGAAGGGGTAGCAAAATTAGGAAAACTTTGGACGAAGTGTATCGGGGTACAAGGAGATTGTGTTGAGAAATAAAATAAGTTTTGATCGAATAAATCATTTCTTGTTTCATTTTTTAGGCACTTTTCACCTTGATATATGATAGATTTCGAACATAGTAAGATGAGGTGGTACCTCGTTCTAAAAGTTACGCACTACTCCAGCTTATTTCTTACTAGGTGATAATCAATCGGAAATTATGCAAATATTGTCCGATTATCAGCGTAATTGAAACAACATCTACATACTAATTATTCTGGACAGAAACGGCATCCATACGTCGTACATTGAGGAAATTCAATTTCAAAGTAATTAAATACTTGAATTTTTCAAGTTGGATTTTTCAAGCGAGTTCTCATTCACTCATATTTGCAATACAGCATTATTAATTGTAATTTCAATTACCTTTTATGCATAAAAAATTTAATTTGGTGCTTCTGACAATGATTATCGGAACGCGTAATGAAAATGCAGGATATGGAAATTGGCCATTATGTGACGTTAGCTGTGGAAAGGCGACGCCTTTCACCGTGTATAGGAGAAATTGGGAATCAATCGAATATTGAACCGTACCGAATTGGTCGGTTCTATGTACAAACTCCGCAGTATATATATATTTATATAGCACCAGGTCCAGAGTGGGGATGTTCGATATCGAACATGGTTGGATATCGTAAAAAACCTCATCAAAAAGCTCTCCCCTTCCACCCCCTGATCGGGTTGCTCTCCTACACCATCCCGTGACCTTTGACCCTAGAGATCGACTTCTTGCGCACTACAAGTATAGATGTTCGATTTTTGTGGACGCCGACGCCGTAGATACCCTGACTGGACCGTTCGGGAGACGCCCAGCGTCTCTTTAACTCACGTCGAACCGATGATGCCACTTTTAAACAAGATAAAAGAGCACGGGACAGGAAAATCTGACTACGGAATCAAACGTGATGAGATGAGAGCCATCTCGTCTCGTCAAATTAAATCAGTACCTCGTGATTTGCCAAGTCACTATGTACGAACATAATAACACAATCAGTCTAATAATCATAATGTTAATGATTGTAACATACAGGGTGTTTAGTGAACATACGGCGAAAATTTGAGGGGTTATTATTGATGTTGGTGCAAATAAAACATTAGATTTCGTCAACGAATATTTTATAACATGAAACGCTTCTTAATTCACAATAGCTTGATTTAAACGTACCATTATTTCAAAATAAAAAACTTGGTTATCCCTGGTTTGACAGCTCTATACTTTCGATCTAATGAAACATAAAAATAATGCTAGAATAACTTAGGTATTTAAAACATAAGTCTCGTCAGAATGTCAGAATCTTGGAAATTTTAAGCAACTGACATCCTCAACCAAGGTTCGAATAAAGGAAGCTTATAATCTCTATTTAGAGAAAATCGGTAACTCCATCACTCGTGTTACTAAAAGTTTATGGAACTTCATGAATAGAAAAAAAGGCACGACTAGAATTACTGGTTCTATGCGTTTTAATGAAACACTATTAAATGATGCCAAAGAAATTGTCAAAGCATTTGGTACATTCTTTGCCAGTGTATACTCTGAAACCATAACGAACAGCGATCGTAGACGTTTCGCATAGTCAAATTTCCCAGAATGCATTGTAGTTTGCACTTGCAGTTGATCGTGTTGCGCATGAGCTTCCATTTTTAATCCAGTAAGGATTATGTTCATTTTGAAACTTTCAAATGAAATACATTTATTAAACAGTCGATTGTTTCGTTATTGAGCGAACCGGAATATTTGTTTTTTCGGGTCCCATTTGAAAGGTATGTCGATGGGTTTCTTTGCTGTTTTTGTACCTATATTCGCCTTTTATGTTATGTTTTATGTTATTTTAATTTACTTTTCTTTCCTCATCGGAATTAAGGTGCAAGTAAGTTGGTTTTATATTATTGTTTTTCAATAATAATTCCAGGTTTATTTTATTTTCAGATATAATTTTGGACAGAAGAGTCGTTTTTGTTTAATCGCTTACAGTATTGTTTTCTCATTGTTGCATGTCATTCGTGGTTTTCTTAAAGAATTGATGCTCTATTAAAGGTATGTAGTAAATTATAATTTGGTTTGCATCGTTCTAGGCCCAGTACGGTTTATTTTATATATTTTATTTGTACAGATAGGCCTTCTATTTTTTCTGTTTTTTCCATCCAAATATTTTGGAACCTGTCATCCAGCTGCAATTTCTCTATTTTTGAATCCCCCTGGCGCTAATATGTATGTGTATTTTTTTTCCTCATCTCCTTTATTCTAGTAATATATTTTTTTAAATTTCAGGTAGTCTTGTTACTTTGGTTGCCATCCCAATATGAGGTTTTTTATATATAAGTTTGTAACAACACTTTATTTTTTAACAACATTAGTTATTTGTAATTTATTAAGGAATTTCTTATAAGCTTTTGTAATCCTGAAAATACAAGTAAATCTAAAATGCTCGTTTCATTTTGTTTAGGTTATTGTATTTAGGTAATGGTTCACAATAGAATGTTAGACGAACATTAACACCAACTGGTTAATTCATCTTCCTGGATGACGATGATACAATATAATTTCAATCAAAAGTTGGAATAGTGCGCAGGTAAAGTTTATTTTCAAATGAATATTTCAGGGCCATATCATCTAGGTATTGCTTCTACAAACAAAATTACAATTTGGTGTAAATGCAGCTGTAAAATTTACAACATTAATTTTAACTATACAAATTTACATCAAACTGTAATTTCATCTATACAAATTTACATCAAAGTGTAATTTTATCTATACAAATTTACATTGGAGTGTAATTTTATCTAAGTATACAAATTTACACCAACATGTAATTCTAGAGGGAAAAATTACACCAACGTGTTTTTTTCTTAGTAAAATTTACACCGCTAAGGATTTTTACCTAAACAATTAGTAATCTTCCTTTTTTGGTTAAAAATACCCTTACGCGTTAAATTTACTCCGTGGAATGGCCACTGGGTGGCCACCATTTGTTAGGGGAATTTTACCCAAATAATTTTTACAGTAGTTTTATTTTATCATTTTCAGTTTCACTTTCCGTGGGTATAGTTCAAAGTCGCATTACATCCTATACATTATGATTATTTCGCAATGCTCTGCAATATTTGAATCTTTTGAATAATAATTCTTTAATGCTTGATTGTATGGTAAGGCACCACCCTCTCAGCCTACTCGGAAAAGTCAGCACTGATGCTGCTTTGTGTGTTTGCTGAATTTGTGAGTTCGACATACTCAATTCCCTTTTTCGCTCCATTAGAAAGGTAAAGACGTATTTTTATAATAATAACGTAAGTATCTCGTACTCGAAAGAGAAGGATTGACAAAAATAACCAAAGTTATTCGCGAGACGATGACGAGCTTTGGAAAATGAACATCGGCGTTTAATTAGTGTAATAGAGTATTTAAGAATGTCGCGGTCGACGGGAACGATGTAAACGACGGAACGCAGGATGTTGGAAGAGGAAAAAGCGGGATGTCATCTGTAGTTTCCCTTTTTATAAGACTATGTGCCTGCCCGTTATACCCGACCCGACCATATCGATTTTATGCATGTCTGGTGCGCTTTTCTAGCTTTTATTAATCTGTTTCTACAAATTACATCGAACGGACGTGAAACGTTTTCCCGGGACGCCGCTCCGCGCCGCTACCGTCTCCTCGTTATGTTTCCTTTTTCGAACCTCGCCGGCGAACGTTACCTCACTTTGCTGTCAGATTTATTCGCGTTTTTATCGATTTACATGATGCACACAGCGACTCAATCTTGACCTCCATTTTACAACTTCTCCTTTATTAGACTTGTCGAGGCAACAACATTGTATACGAGATCTTGATCCAAGTATGTTTTGAAGCTTATAATTTACAAGTTCATTCTCCAAAGATAGTTATAAAAACGGGAAGTTTGCATAATTTCAAATGTAATGCTAATAGATTATCTGAAAGTAATATAGCAACGAACATACTGAAAACATATGCTGAAGTATTACATGATTGTTCTGGTCTTTATAAAAGCTTATACTATACTGGCTGATCACATTTCTAAATATCTCTTTGTCTAGAATTTCATTTTCGTTATGTTTGGTGATCTCATTCTCGTCAGCACTTGTTAGAAAAGAGCTGTGATCAAATGATCACAGCTTCCCTCACTCGTTAAATGTTGGATAAGTTGGATTACAATGGTTACCACAAATCTTTGATCAATAATTCAATTCCTAAACAAAAAAGGAAATTGGAACGTAGCCATAACTAACCAAATTAGAGCCATTACCTTCAAATACTTCAATAAAATTCAAAAGTTTTACTTATCATTCTTCATTAATTAATAAATTCCATAGTTTGTTTCCTAAATTTGCAATACAACCAGTTTATAGATATAAGAACAAGCTGAAACACCTTTAAGAAAGTTTCCGATTTCGAAAAATGAGGGATTTACAAAATCAATTGTGAATCGTGTTGAAAATGCTATGTGTGAGTAAGTAAGTAAGTAACCAAGTACACTCATTAGTTCATATATATACCGGGATATCAAAAATTATCTTGGTTAAGGGTGGTTGTGGAATCCAAAACGTGTGTCTTACTTTACGTTTGAAATAATTATGTCACTGTCACACTGACATCATCAATAACCTACAAATTTCATACCTATTTATTTCAGTTGTAAATGAACTACAAATTATGAAATAATTATGTGAACTTTGAACCTTTTCAGAGGTCGTGATAGCCACAATCCAGGTCAAAAACTGTTTTGAAATAGTTAATTTTCCGTAAATCGAATGACGTTCACGTGAGAAGCCCGTAGCACGCGAGTTACAAAAGTGCAAACTGATTGTACCTAATACGGCTTTACGACGACTTCTTGCGTGCTGTTTTCGCTCCATGTAGTTAGATTTAGTATTGGACCGTGCCCGACGGCCCTTCTTTTTTCGATAAATGTCCATTAAATAGGAAAATTTAATTAAAACATTTTGAGCTATTCTCAGATCTCAGCTACGCGCGTCTAACGTGCGACGTACCAAAGGGAATTTTCTCGCGACTAAAATATACACGAAGCGGGTAAAAGCTAGCGACCCAGACCCAAAAACACTTTATTATAACTGGCGCCGGTCGCACGGGGCAAGAAACGGCCCCAAATTAATAAGACCGAGGTAAAATGTATAAACTCTAACTTACGCGCAGCGAGCTCCTCGAGGCATATGTCAAAATGATTTCGTACGTAGCTAATTACATAGGACGTCTGTCGTTCATGCAATTATGTTTTTAGATAATTCGATTCTTCTAATTTCGATAGGCCACGTGAAAATCCCGGAGTCCAAAGCGCTAAAGACTTCGGAGTGTTACAATATTCGTATAAAATTGCGAAATTTCGCACTTTTAGAAACTTCAAATTAATTATGACATAATTATTTCGAACGTAAAGTAAGACATACGTTTTAGATTCCATAACCACACTGTAATAAATGGGTGTAATTTTAATGGTGTAAATTGGTAAAATTACTACGATGTACTGGCAACTATTACCTCATTTTTGAGATAAAGCTTGAAGTACCTAAAAGTTGGAGAACATTTACCAGGTAAATTTGATTCTGGTGTATTTTTACGTTACAGAATAGAAAATTACCTCTGCGTGAATAATTTTACCCTAGAAAAAACTCTGAATCTTCGGTTAACAAAATAATATCAATTCAAATTTCCCTCAATCGGTTCTGCGCTCTAACCTGATTGCGGTACTGACATCGACAGATGGTGTCTTCTCGGTTTTGCGTATACGTAAAGATATTGATATCCCTCTCTATTACACGCTACTAATGATCTCGAGCGAGAGAGATACAGCTATCGTAGACGTTTTGCATAGTCGAATTTCCCAGATTGCATTGCAGTTGCAGTTTGCCCTTTACTGTCGTGTTGCATATGAGCTTCTGTTTCTAATTCAGTAAGGATCATTTTCATTCTAAAACTTTTAAATGAAATACATTTATTAAACAGTCGATTGTTTCGTTATTGTGAGAACCGGAATACTTATTTTCTTGGGCCCCTTTTGAAAGGTAGGTTGATGGGTTTCTTTGCTGTTTTTGTACCTATATTCGCCTTTTTTGTCTATAGATTTCCAAGATAGATACACATAACCTGTACGCCAGCAGAACTTATTACATTAAAAATAGGTTATTACTGTCAAATATGCAGACATGGATTTCCTACATTAAGGCAATATAATTGTCAATATTATCACAGACAGGTGTACGGTGTAAGATTTATTTGTACCCGAAAAGTGAGTATTTTGTATGTTTTTATCTTTCAAATATACTAGATTTTAATTTCAGGTGAATTTTGTCTGATGAATTTGTATTTTACAATAATTCTATTATTTTGTTTTAATATACTTTTCTTTCCTCAATCGGAATTGTGGTGCAAGTAAGTTGGTTTTATATATTTGTTTCTTAATAATAATGTAATGATTTTCTCATTGTTGCCATTCGTAGTTTTCTTATAGAGAATTGATGCTCTATTAAAGGTAGGTAGTAAATTATAATTTGGTTTGCATCGTTCTAGGCCCAGTACGGTTCATTTTATATATTTTATTTTTATAGAAAGGCTTCCTATTTTTTCCTGTTTTTTCCATTCCAGTATTTTGAATCTCAATTTTCTCTATTTTTGATTCCCCCTGGCCCTAATATGTATGTGTATTGCTTTTCCTCATCTCCCTTATTCTAATAATAAATATTTTTGAATTTCAGGTAGTCTTGTTACTTTTGTTGCCGTCCCAGTATGAGGTTATTTTATATATAAGTTTGTAACAATATTAGTTATTTGTAATTTTTTAAAGAATTTTTTATAAACTTTTGTAATCCTGAATATAAGTAAAACAAAAATTCTCGTTTCATTTTGTTTAGGTTATTGTATTCAGGTAATGGTTCACAATAGAATGTTAGAAGAAGGGCTAACATGAACTGGTTAATTCATCTTCCTGCTTGACGATGATACAACAGAATTTTAATCAAAAGTTGGAATAGTGCGTAGGTAAAGTTTATTTTTAAATGAATATTTCAGGGCCAAATCATCTAGGTATTTCGTTTACAAACAAAATTACAATTTGGTGTAAATGTATCTGTAAAATTAACAACAGTAATTTTATCTATACAAATTTACATCAAACTGTAAGTTCATCTATACAAATTAACATCAAAGTGTAATTTTATCTATACAAATTTACATTAGAGTGTAATTTTATCTATACAAATTTACATTAGAGTGTAATTTTATTTATACAAATTTACACCAATGTGTAATTTTGGGAGGTAAAATTACACCAACGTGTTTTTTTCTCTGTAAAATTTACACCGCCAAGGATTTTTACCCGAGCAATGAGTAATTTTCCCTTTTTGGTTAAAAATACCCTTACGCGTTAAATTTACTCCGTGGAATGGTGGCCGCCCAGTGGCCACCATTTCTTAGGGGAATTTTACCCAAATATTTTTTACAGTGCACCCTTGACCAAGATAATTTTTGATATCCCGGTACAATTACGATACAAGTAAAACATAAAATGCTCATATAAGTATACACAAATGCCTGTTCAGGCGAAGAACAACGTCAAACAATCAATAAGGACCTACATACTATTATTAATAAATTCTAGTACATTATTACACTGTTACAAATAAAATATCTAAAAATATCGTCAGTTATAGTTTGAATTAAAATACTTCATCGTTGAAATAATCCTGTAGTGAATAGAATGCTTTTGAAATTAAAAATGTTTTCAGCTTTGCTTTCAATATTCCTCTTGATAGGCATCTACTTATAATAGGTGGTCTTTTATTATAAATTTTAGTTATTATATATTTTACGTTCTTTTTCAAGTACAAATAATTAAATCTTTCAACAACGACATTATTTTTGAATCTATAGTATGGTATCCATGTTCGTCATCATGTTCTTTAAACAACGTTTATTATCAATCACAAACTTAACCGAATCTAAGATTAGGAGACTGTATAAGGTAAGTATTTTTTGATTCATAAAATGTTGTCTACAACTTTCAATTTGCTTTATTTTTAAAACACTTTTTTTGTAGAATGAAAATGCGTGAAGCTTCATTAGAATTGGCCCAGAATAGCAGAATACCAGTCCATATCTCAATCTGGATTGAACATATGCACATGGTAAGCGTTAACGCTGTTTTGTAATCAATTTGATTTGATACCACTTTCAGAGCAAAAACGTATCGAATGATTTTCTGTGCCAATTCACTGACGTGACGTCTCCAATCTAATCGACAGGCTACATAAATTCCCAGAAATTTTACACACACAAGACAATGCAGTGTCAGACTGTTATGAGTAGCTACTATTTTATCATTATTTGTCTGAAAATTGAAATGTAGCAGTTGAGTTTTCCCAATATTCAGGACTAAATTATTATTCCTGCACCATGTTAAGACTTTCTCTAGACAATCAGATGTTGTAAGTCTCAGATCTTGTGACATTGGCTCACTGAAAATCACTGAAGTATCATCTACGAACGAATTAAATCAATATGTGTTGTATTTCTGCTGGTATAGGTCATTTATATATATGAAAATATTAGTTTTTATGTGACACGTACTTTAAAAAAATGTATACATATATGGGAACTTTTATGGTCTTTAATATCATATTTCGAACCGAGCTTTTGACGTCTTGTGGATGTGACATTCTGACGATATTCTCAGCTCTCTCAGATGTCATTCATGGACGTCCAATCCTATATTTTGAGACTGAAAAATTGACGTTAATCGGACGTCACCATGCTGCATGGGAAGCTCGTCAAGGCGAACCTGTCTTGTCGAAGTGGTGTATTAAATGAATAAATATGCAAAAAAATGTCAATACGTTTACTATTCTGTTACAAGGTAACAATAAATAACGAAATGTCCAGCTCGCGGAACACACGATCTACGAAACAATCGTCAGACAATGACACATGACGTCACGTGAAGATACGCTATCGGAAGGTTCACGAAGCGTGTGAACCGTGTGTAACGGAGTTCGACGGGTTAGGTGAGAGCATAAAATCAGTACATAAGAGGTAGTAAATGGCCTATATACTGTTGCCGGGTATTGGTAGAAAATCAGCGATAGGTAGTCATCTATAGCAATGGAATTGCCAAGTATCGATTCTGCGCGATACAAGCGCCAATCAGCATCCAGTTCGAAGGCAGAGGGGACGTGATCGGAACGTGATCGGTTTCGGGGCCACATCCAATGCATCTATATCGCGGCTATATTGGAAATTCATACTTATAGGAACGTCGATTACGGCACTTTAGCGTCTTCGACGGAGGCTAATACTACACGGTTTTCATTTTTCTACTGTCTCCTAGATTTTTTGTGCGGCTACTCATATACAGGGGTGATTGAAACTTGCGTTCCTATACAACACATGTATTGTTAGACCTGAGGATTGGTTTTGAAGCCGGGGATTCCATCAAATTGTAGGGAATATCTAGAATATGTATTCTTTTACTATACTCAAAGTATGGCTGGGGTCCATTTCAGTTTTCAAATCTTCAAAACTTTTTCAACATCTGTTTTCTCGCCAATCTACTACTTATTTCTGTTAACAAGATTATTTTAACGTAGCTACCAAGCACCATTCTGAGGTTTATATTTGCGTTGCAATACTCAAAAGTTTCTTGGGTTCGAAATCTACTTCTCGTGGTATTTTGCATTGCCTCCAAATATAATACGTTTCAGCAACAATCAATGCTCCTGACAAAAATTCCTTTGCCCAAATTGCAATTTTCACCTCTTTTCCTCAGGTTGTCACGGGAAGCCATATCTGGATTACACGGAGGGTGATCGATTTGTTCAAAACCATAGTCTCACTTAATGCATGCATGCTTCTGGTAAGTTCTCCACTCCTTTTCTTTCGAATTTTTGCAGGAGTGCTGCATAATATGTCTTGTTGATTGTGATATTATGTTCTTTAAAGAATGTCACAATCCTAAAAGATCATCTCTAAACCTCTTAAACTTTCCTAGTGTGCTTGACGTTTCCATTCCATCGATTCCCTTTATGAGAAAGGATGATACTGAAGACCATGGTTTCATCTCCTGCGACCATTGTCTTCAACACGCGTTCACAGTCGTTTCGGAACTCACCTTGTCCTAACTTTATTCATGTCCAAATGTTTGCGGAAGATTCGGCGAAGGGCTTGCTTCAGTAATTCATGACCTTTGTGATCGCCTCAAGGATTTCTTTCCCCATGTCAAACCGTTTTGATTAATTTTTCGCCGTCGAATAAGATCCCATCCAGCCTACCTTTGACGATTTGAGGAGAAATGCCATCTCGAGTAGGGTACGTTCAGGAGAGATGGCTCTCCAAGTGAGACGACTCAGTGAAATATCTCCGTCACTTTTCACAATCACGCGCCAGTTCGAAGTGACAGATAACACTGACGAATGCATCAGCACAAAGAACGCGATTATCGGCCTTTAGAGCAATAAATAGGTTAACTACATTAGTAAACTGAAATTGTAACTTTGTCGTGCCACATGGGTGTTTATGATATTTTTCCCTTTAATAGGTGGTTGACAGGAAAAACTAACATTAAAATAATCTGTTAGCCAAAAATTTTATTCTCTTAAGTAATTTGAAATATTTCAACAAACAATGACCTCCTTAAGCCAAAAATGTAAAAAGTTTTATTATGAAGTTACGATTTTCTAGAAAATTTAGTTTGGTCCTGGTTTTTGGTTGGTCCCTTTCGATTGTCCAACATATTTGGGTTCCAGTTGCCCTGTTAACTTTTTGCATCTTAGAAATGTCCTGATGGAACCTTTCTCCGTGCTCATTGCTCACAGCACCCTAATAATTATTGATGATATAAAAATTGACTCATGTCGATATTTGCATCAACAGCTACATCGTTACGTTGTTATTTGAAGGTTATATTAATATTGTTGCTCGGCTTCGTTCGTTATTTAGGAAAACAATTGTGAGTCATCTTCCCAGTACCTACTGTTAAGGTGAGAGGGCCTATTACATGTGAGACATTTATTCTGGTAGGGGATATCCACTAGACCATTATGATCTCGGAAAAATTGTGAAAAATTACTTAGATTCGAGAGGAAAGAACTTAGCTGCGTTCCAAAATAATATATCAGGAGGAGAATTTACATTTTCTTTCATGCAGAGACATAAAGATCGATTAAGAGATCGCATATGCCAAAACATTAAACGAACGCGAGCTGCAGTTTCACATGAGGTCATCAATAACTATTTTGATAATTTGACACATGAGTTGGAGAATGTACCTGCTTCAAACATTATTAATTACGATGAAACGAACCTCTCTGATGATCCAGGAAAGAAAAAGGTAATTTCAAAGAGAGGTTGTCGTTATTGTGAGCGGATTATGAACTCCAGCAAAAGTTCCACTTCAATCAAGTTCGCCACAGCGGCAGATGGAAAACAGTCGCCTTGTTATGTGGTTTACGAAGCTCAGAACCTATATGATTCTTGGACCATTGGGGGGCCCAGAGGAATTCGCTAAAATCACAGTAACAGTGATTGGTTCGAGGCAACCTAATTTGAAGATTGGGTGGAGAAAATTGCAATACCGTACCTTAAATAACTTGAGGGAGAAAAGTTCCTCATCGGAGATAACCTATCGTCCCATTTTTCCTTAAAAACTGTGCAACTTTGTGCGGAGTATGATATTCAATTCATATTCCTTCCGCCTAATTCGACTCATATGACGCAACCCAGTACTGTTAAGGTGAGATGGCCTATTACATGTGAGACATTTATTACATTACCTGTACGTAACTTTCCTAGTACTTCACATATTAATAAAAAATACGCCGCGGGTACGATGATAAATAAAATGAAAATAGTGCCTTGTGCAAAATATCGTAAGCCTCTGAAAATACCTACCTAAGAAAAAAGCAAAAAGAATAGATCAACCAAATCTGAAAAACTCATCATCAGATAAAGAGTTGTTCGCTTTCTATACTTTAACTACACGAGAGGAGATGTGTATTCGAATTTTTCTCGAAGGTTTGAAGGTTTAGACATAGGGAAAGACCTCCCTAGGCAAAGAGGGCAACGATTTTGCGCCGTTCGATAGAAAATGGAGTCTGGTTAGGAAAAAGTTCGGAAGATCTTGAGCTTGACAATGTAGGGGTGGCTATTTTGAGCTCGTATAGTCCACCTATACTGCAATCTGTCGTGGTGGAACAACAGGCGAGATTTCTGACCACTGACCATGGAAATATTTATTGAAAAGGAAGAGATTAGGATTAGGAGGAGCTGCTGGGATGTAGAGTAGCTCTTGGCATGAGATAAAAAAACAAGTTTTTGTGAAGTGGTTTTTGCAATTGACCTCACATGATCATCCCATGAGAGAGGGCTGTTGGTGGTGGTTCCGAGCAGGGATATGGAAAACTCCATAGGAATAGTGACATTATCGTATTAGGGATTGTGGGATCCCCCATCCTGGAGAAGATGCAAGCTTGAGTTTTGGTGCCATAACCGGCGTTGATAGCAATTGCATCGGAGGACACTGGTTAGGATGTGGAGAAACGTATAATAGCACCAGTGGCGTAGATAGCTTTTTGCGATTGGGGGGGGGATATGACTCAGAATTAAATCCCATTATTTTTTTGTATAAAAATTCTCGGGAAATAGGTCACAATAACACTTTGTTTTAATTTTCGTCTTTACGTACTTTTCGGTCTCACGACCTTCATCAGAAGACTTATTATGTAAAAAGGGGTTAATTAAAACTAATTAGCACAAGCGTCCATATCGCACAATTTTCAATCAAAAAGCCTACGCCGTCTAAACGAACAGAACCACGAATAATCGAAAATTGTATCGTTAATATTGAAGTATATTTTTTTTAACAAGAATCCACTGTTCAGTAAAATTCTCATAATACACAAACGCATATTGCTATGGTTTCAAAGCAACTGAAGTTCGAAGCTATTTGTTGATATTTACTCGAAACAGATGTAGATTTATGACGTACTTGAAAAGGTTGTAGACCTGCATTGGAATTCACTTTAAGCGTTCTTCCTAAAATATACTTTTAATATTATAAAGACGCATGTAGGAATTTGCAAGAGTTTTAATTAATCAAGTTAGTATAAATCTGACTCAATCCCTGAATATCATTCCTATGGTTCCCAGAATTGGAATCCCGTTTTATGTGAATCATCTTCAGGATAGATCTTTTATAATAATTGGTTTCTTTAGTTAAAATATTAACATTTTTGTAATCAAACTGATGGTTATAATCAAAGCAGTGCTTAGCAAGGGCGGTGGAATTTTCTAAGTTATTATTTCTTGTGCTATACTTATGGCCGTACATTCTTTTTTGTAAATATTGTTTAGAGATTCCAGTATTTTAGGAAGTACGCTTAAAGTGAATTCCAATGCAGGTCTAAAACCTTTTCAAGTACGTCATAAATCTACATCTGTTTCGAGTAAATATCAACAAATAGCTTCGAACTTCAGTTGCTTTGAAACCATAGCAATATGCGTTTGTATATTATGAGAATTTTACTGAACAGTGGATTCTTGTTACAAAAAAAATTATACTTTAATATTAACGATACAATTTTCGATTATTCGTGGTTCTGTTCGTTTAGACGGCGTGGGCTTTCTGATTGAAAATTGTGCGATATGGACGCTTGTGCTAATTAGTTTTAATTAACCCCTTTTTACATAATAAGTCTTCCGATGAAGGTCGTGAGACCGAAACGTACGTAAAGACGAAAATTAAAACAGAGTGTTATTGTGACCCATTTCCCGAGAATTTTTATATAAATTCATACTGGGTCAAGAATCTTCATATTATTATTTTTTTGTATGAAGTTATATTATGAGAATAATTTTTCATGTAGTATGGTCATATATGGAGATTCGTCAAATAATTTACATAGATGTATATGTACATTACTAAAAAATGCTCGAATCATCATAGAAGAAAATCAAGTTTTCGAGATTTTTTTGCTAATTTATTTATTACTTCGTTTGCTGTGATTCCAATGTCATGATGAATTGCCAGAGCTGCCAAACCATTCAAGCGGTCCTACAATAAAAAAATTAGAGTAACTCGAGTTTTGAACTGTAAATGGAATTCTGATATTCAGAAAGGACATGATGAACTTACCTCTTTTATCGTTTTCCTTTTAATCGTTTTTATCCGTTTCAAACTTGAGAATGTTCGTTCTGCAGTAGACGTTGATACCGGCAATGTAGCTAATATCTTCAGCAACATATAAATATTCGGGAAATTTTCTTCCGGACAATCATCCAACACTTCCAACGAATTTTTGGGCTTGATATCGCCTTAACGGATCAAATACTTTTTCCACATTTTCAACTCGATGGGAACAGCAGTTGGACCAGCATCAAGAAATTTTTGATAAAACTCGACAGTTTTCATGAATTCATCAGCTCCTTTGTCAATTTCAGATGAATCATGCTTGAAGAGCGCCCAAAATCCTTCTAATATATTTTTGTGATCTCTCGCCAAGATCCATGATGTAGAAGTCCAGAAATGGATTGAACACCGTGACACGAAAGTAATAATTTTTCTGTCTGCGCACTATTCTTTTATATTTGATTTCAATGTCAACAGTTTCAGCGATTTTTTTCGAAGCTTCGAAAATTTTGGGAAACGCTCGAATCATTTTGAGTTCATCGCGTAAATCCTCGGCGAGATCCATAGCTTGGACCAAGTCTAACTCAACCTTTTGAAATTCACGACTCAAAGGCAACGAAAGTTGGTAAACCATGTTGATAACCTGCAAACTTATCAAAAATTCGAAATCCATAGCATTTTTTAAATTTTGAGGGTGTTACAGATAATTGCACATAAAGCTAAAGTGAATATTGACGCTGCAAAAATTGCATGTTTACATAAAGATACGTAGCTGAAAAGCCTTCGATTTGATCCTCTTTTTTTCAGACACATGGGGGGGGGATTGTTCCCCTTGATCCCCCCCCCTATCTACGCCACTGAATAGCACATTGACGCAGCTTGTATGAAATGTAACAGATGCGGAGGTTGTTCAAAGTGTGATCATTGTGGTAAAGTTTTGTGTAAAAAAAAAATAATTAACTGACAACATAATGATTATGAATAACCCATATTGTTACACTTCACGTGAGATGGCTTGAACCTACATAAAATATTCTTATGATTCAAAGAAAAAGTTTTGCCTTTTTATTCGTTTCATTCTCAAGATTATAATGTTACTTTTATTAGTTATTTGAATAACAAATTTCAGTTGGATGCTATTGCAAATTAAAATTTCCTGATTTAATTCAAACACGTGGGTCATTTCTCCCGAATTTATGCTATCTGGATCTTGTCAGGACGGGAATTTTTGACGCTGCCCTCGATAGTTATTATCGTTTTACACACTAGAGAGAGAGAGAGAGAGAGCTCTGCCGATGTACCCGTTGCCGCTGAAAGTGGCAGCATTTAAAGCAATTTTATCTGCTCCAATATAATAGTATTTGCATCAGTAAAAAGTTAACAAAGCAAGATGATCTGTAATTTATAATATCGCTGTACGCTGTAGAACATTTTCAATTCCGGATAGTCCTTTTCAAGTCAATCAGGATATTCATAAGCGATTGTAGGATAAACAAGAGGCCGTAAGGAAAGAAGGCACTGTACGCATCGACAAACGGTCCAACCGCCGGGTGACGGCAGCTGGATGTGGTGTTGTTTAGGTTTTCTCTCCGCGAGTATTGATCGAGAGTGGTGTTTGATCAGACCGGGACCGTCCATCTGATCTGCGGCTCTCCTCCGCCATCTCACCCCCATCCCCCTTCTCAACGCCCCACACACACACACACATACATACATACTCGTTCACCCCTTCCTTTCTCTTCCGCCGTCTCCTCTCTTCTACAACCTTCACGACCTAATTCAAACTTCCGCGATACAATGCGTCGTTCTTAACGAACGCATTAGTTTATTGGTATCTCCTCCTGTTCAAAAAACCAAGGAATAAGCCATTCGGACTGAAACCATAACACATGTGATCTAAGATTATTTGTGTTGAAAATGTTACATTGAAACTTAACCCATAGAACACAGCACAACTATGAAATTTAGTTGATGAAAATTTAATAATGATTCTTGACCCAGGAATGTACTATACAGGATGTTTCAAAAGAAAGTGGCTCCATTGCTAGGATAGGTAGAACACTGAAAAATAAGTGGGGTTTGCTTAAAAAAATATTTCGTATCGGCATCCGTATTCAAGATACAGGGGTGTTGTAAAAACAATTTTTAAACGCATTTTTTACGATTATTCCGAAACTACTGGCAACGTTGTAATGAAATTTTGGAAGCTGACACATCGTATGAATTTATTTTTATATCTGACTCTCATAGAGGGCGCTAATTACACGGTTCGTACCAAGTAGTTTTAAACATAACTTTTTGACGCTAGATTTTCTAATTCAAATTCTAAGTGAAATTAAACATCATTCAATTTTGTACGAAAAAGGTACTTCCGGTAAAACTCGATATTGTGTACCGTTTTCGGAATATTTTGATTTGAAAATGATGAAGTAATAACTGATGCTGGTGAAAAACAATTACCAATTTATTAAAAACCAAAAACAATAACATTATTCTTATGCTGAAGTTATGAATTAAACCGAGAATTACAAGAAGAAAATTAAAACAAATTTGAATATAAACATGGAATATTTAATCAGTTAGAGTAAGTGTTCAAAATGTCCTCAGTTTTCACGAATACACAATTCACAATCTTTATTTCTAAAGAATGCAATAGTTTTGTAAACGGTTGATGATCAACTATGAGGTCATTAAAGCGACGTTTAATTCTGTCTTGCAACTCTTGACGTGAATTTACCTCTGTAGAATAGACTTTTCATCAACATACGACCAAATTGTGTAGTCCAAAAGTTTTAATTCAAATTTATTATAATTTTCTTCTTGTGATTCTTTGTTTGATTGATAACTTCAGCATAAGATAGTGTTATTGTTTTCTGTTTTGTTTCCTAGAAGGGTACTGCTGGTTGAAAGGTTACCTCAAGATGCTCGAATTAGAAGAGGAAGAAGATTGTATAGGTTCTGCGAAGAGGAGAAAGAAACTTCTATACACATCGGCGCTGAATGTACTATCTTGCTCAAGGGCACGACACCCAAGAGCATACTAAATAGAAGAGGAACTGCTGTAGCCATTGAGATATCCTGAATGGCCCAGCAGCAGAAGGGTACGCAATAACCAGAACAAAATATTATGTTGAAGCCAGAAATATGGGCAATTAAACAACAATAAACGCTTCTAAAAAGGCATGTAGTAGCAAAATAAGTTTAAAGCTTATCGAAAGCCCGAATGGCTCCCATTCGCCAAGGTAATATGTCGAAATTTCACTTTCAGTTCATTCCCTCCCACTGTCATTCACACAATAAGAAAAAGCCAACTGTTTTGCTGGAATGTTTGCAGCTGATTCCACTTTGGATCCACAAGGGAAGGATCCTCCTGATATTTCTGCCATCGATAGCAATATGTCCGAAATTATCGTTCGTCAGCGCCCAATTGGGTGCAATCTGCTTGATCTCAATACCAAAAAGTCTAGGGAGATCTGGCGATAATTTTGGAATGGAGATTTGATAATCGAGTAGAGTTTAATGCAACCAAAACAAGCTTGCATCTTCTTCAGGGAGGTGGATCCCACTATCCCTTATATAATGATGTCAGGTACAACTATTCCTATGAAGTCTTCCATATTCATGCTCGGCATGACCACCAACAACACTCTCTCATGGGACGAATATGTGAGGTCTATTGCAAAAACTGCTTCACAAAATCTTGGTTTTCTATTCCGTGCCAAAAGCTACTTCACATCCAGCAGCTCCTCATAATTTACGAAGCACATATTCGACCTGTTCTTGAGTACATACTTCCAAACATACGCTGAAGCTCCTGTATTCTGTGCGGAAGGGATCTCTCCCTTTTCTATAGATATTTGCATTGTCTGTATTCATCGGAAAACTCGTCTGTTGTTCTACCACGAGAGATTCCAGATATTCGGACAAAAAGATCTCAAACTATTCACCACTCCATTGTCAAGTTCGAGACCTGCTGATTTCTTCCCACCAGACTTTATTTGTCTATCGAATAGCGAAGTTGTGGAGCTCTTTACCTAGTGAGGTCTTCCCCTATGCCTATAATCTCCAAGCCCTCAGGAAAAATGCGAATATCTATCTCCTCTCCCAAGATCCCAGCGCTGTCTTTGTCCCATTCACTTTTACGACTTAGCTTCGAGTTAAATTCTTTCACGAAGCGAGATGGTTTTGTTATGATGTCTCAGCGTATGTCCCAGGCTTGTTGATTTACAGGGAGGAGTTGATATTTACGTTCGGTGATTCCTTACTCAGTCGTTCTATATATTCCATACTCTCCATTACGATGTGAAGGGGAGTGAGGTTAAGGATTACTCAAATAGCAGCAGTTAGGCACGTTCTGATTGTACCTGTTACGCATTATAAGTTTCCCTCTCGTGTAGTCAAGGTATAAAAAAAGTGCAAATGTCCCTAACATGATACAATGTAATTAGTCTAGGAGCTAGAGCGATATTGTGAGCCTGAATTAATACACCTTGGCACTACTGCATATTGGTGGAGAAAGGTTCAATGTACAATACCTCTCACAGGCCGAATCGTACATTGTCAAGCGTTTCCAAGCTATAACCAACTCAAATTTTAGACTTTTTTACTTGAACGAATCCTTTTTCGGAGTGCCAAGGTTTTTTATCGATGCAATTTCTTGGAGCTGGCCAGTTAATTTAGTAGGCTAAATGGAATGCAAGTGTCAAATATGTTAATTTGGTGTCAAAGAATGAGTGCCAAAGGTTAATAACAAACATTTTCCACCAGGTTAGAAACTGTGTTCGTACATTCCATTTAGCCTTCTAAATTAATTGGTCAGCTCCAAGAAAATGACTCTATTAAAAATATTAGCACCAGGCGCAAATGTATAAGAAATGCTTCTCAATATACAACAACTCTGAGAAAGGGTTCGTGCGATGAGAAAGTCCAAAATTTGAGGTGGCTGTAGCTATTGTACATTTAAACTTTCTCCACCAATATCAGGACCACCATATCGCTCTAGCTCCTAGACTAAATAGTGAGGAAAATAAAAATATAGAGTTCGATGCTCGTCAAAATCATAGTCAACATTTGCGTTACAACCATTATAGAGTGCACGACCGACGACACATCGTATACTTTCATATCACGATACGGATCTTGTTCGATTACCCCTAGCGAAGGCCTACGGAATTATCACAATCCCGTACCATAACAAGTAATGAAAATATAATAAGCATATTCGGAACAAATACGGTAAAGCTAACTTCAATTATAATTAAAGTGTCATTACATAATTGTACAATATATCCGTCAAATAGGTACGTTTAATTCTTATTTTCCTCAAATATAATTCACGTCTTACGCGATGGCAATGGCGACGAATTTAAAAGCGCGTTTCTTACAATAATAATAATCGGCCTACAACGGAAGTGTATAATTCTTTCAACTAGCATCGTAATGTGCCATATGCATTCACATCGCAAAACTAGGCAATAAATACTTAATGATACTTACATGAGTCACACCTAATAACCTATTTTATAAAGTGGTATAGTTTAAATTAAATGTTAACACATCCATATCACTTTCTACATGATTACTATCCTGAATCACGAAAAGTAGACAACCATACACATATAATTAAATTCAATAACTTATTCTATATAGATACTTAGTTAGAATTTAAATACATTTACGATGTACCTGCTTATTTTTCTCAATTAGCTAGCTTTGCTAAGGCAATTGGTTTTAACCAACCACCAAGTGAAAGATTTCTCTTCATCAATATCTTTCTTAATTAATGGAAACATAATTTCCAACAGAAAAGTTTCTGTAAACCATAAACAACAAATTCGATGCATGAAATCAAAGATTTTGTAGAACTCGAGCAAATGAACTATCGAGGACGAAAAAATTATCAGAAATAAGAAGAAAATAAGCACGCCGAAAATTTCGGAAATAAAGGAGACCGAGACTTCAATAAAGAAGAGAGGAAAGAGATGTCAGAGAAAAAAAAAAAATCTTAGCAATTTGAAATGAGGGATTTGAACTGAACACTGAACCCTGTTCATTTCATATACTTTCATAGTTTTATCTGATGTTTTGTCCATTAAAGTCAATAAAAAAATTCAAAATATTATGTTGTTCCAAATCCTCAATTCTTGTTCTATATCCCACCAATTTCCAGGAAAGGCAGCAAATTGGTTAGCTTGTTCTATATCCAAAAAGATTTCTTAATATAATTCGAATTATACGTCTGATTGAGAAAAGGTGAGTTCTGAAACAGGATCTAATAATTTTTGTCAATAATCACCTCCAATAAGAATTCAATCGATATCATGATTTTGAAGATACGCAGTTTCTAACTTCTTTTGCCTTTTTCTCAGTTCGTGTTTGACGGACATAGAACACATTAATACTACGGTGACGCAGTGTCACTTCTGGAACCACCAAATTTGAACATTTTATTTTTCTTCACAATTTGGTAAGCACTACAGTTTTTGAATCTGAAATCACAAATGCATTGTTTGATATAATGAGTAAAGAAGTCCTAAAGTTGTTCCTTACATAGTTTATTGTACCAAATGGCTAGTTTTATTAAGAAATCATGAAAATCTGCTCAACTTGACAACAATGGCTGACCTAGATCCATGACGTCATATCATTGTTCCAGTGAACAAGTCATAGTTACAGTTTAGAAAAATTATTTTTCGGCCGAATTGTTGATAATTGAGTACCTAATATTTTATCTAAGTGTAATGAGCCGACAAACTTTAATGATATGTAGTTCTTCTGCCACATCTGGATGATTCGTACGAAAGGTTAGCAGGAATGCGTTGATGTTTTTCTATCTCGGAAAACGGCTTTAGTTTGTTGGCGAGCAATATTTTTATCGGAATAACGATCCATCGCACTTAAATTCATCCATACCCAATGTTCATATTAAGCGAGAGACAACACAAACATTGAGACATTCGGTAAAGTCATTTTTGTAGTTGATAAAATCTGTGTTATTCAGCAGAAGGTCTCTGTCCGCTAAACTAATTTAGTCTGAAACCAAAATTGCCGTTTTATAATGCAAGATATTTCAGATCGGATGACCGACCGTGATTCTATAATAGAAGCGCATCTCCTAGTCTTCCCAAAGCACATCTGCCGCATTCCGTATGTAATGGAAACATTCTTACTTACTTTACTGCTACCCTTTCCACATAATATCTCCTCGTGCAACATCTATGGTCACTGATGTACGTTATTTACCAAAAATTATATGCATACCCGATACAATTCAATTTCGCCATCATACACTACCCGACATAAATTAAGTACTCTCATGAATGGTAAAATTTTAATTTTCGGCAGTTGGAAAATTAAACTCAAATTTAACCAAAATACGTTAGAATTAATGTTGACAAATTGTTTCCCCACACTGTGGCAATCTCAAAGCAGTGGCGGCTCCTCGAAGGAGGCTAAGGAGGCTCAGCCTCCTCACCAATTTATCTTAATGATCATTCTCCATTTTATTTTCTGTTTCTCTGATATACTTTGAATTTCACAATTAATTTCCCGTTCTCAGTAGTTATTTTCAATCTGGCAACAGTGCCCAGAGGCCAGATTCTCTATATATCTCAAACGCCAAACACGGGTGCTCAACACAGTTGCGTAAATTAAGTAAAACACTAGAATTGCAACGTTCGCTGTAGGCTAGTCTCTCGTTCGACGTCGGTCAGTCGTATGAAATACGACACTTGCTGGGACACGTGCTGCGTCAGTACTTGTTATTGAGTCATGTCACGCGACGCGAAGTAAGGTTAGATTAAAATTTTTCTGTTCGGTAAATTATTAAACGTTAAAATGAGTGGTAATCGTAGTAGTGATTTAGTTGCTGGCTTTTTAAAAATGTTTTTTAAAAATAAACGGCCTTTACCGGATTTGAAAGGATTAGTGATGACAGGTAAGTTTCAAAATTTTCTTAGCAAATCCACCAAACGAACTTTAATTTTAAATATCATAGTAGGAAACAGAATTCCCTGTAATGCTCCAACTCGATGGAATTTTACATCACGTGCATTGTTTACCATCCATAAAAATAAAGACAAATTAATTGAAACATTTGATTTTATATTAAACAGTGATGACTTTTCAACAGATCAGGTTTCATTAAATGCTGCTGTTGGTTTAAAATCTTATTTAGAAAATGAAGAATTTTTGTATTTTCTTGATACTTTTAAATTAATATTTGAACAAACTGATCTTATTTTTCAACTTTTACAACATAAGTTCACTGATGTAATTTATTCAAGAGATCGTTTGAAACATCTCATTGATAAAATTCAAGTTTCCGTTATACAGAATTTCATTTTAATATTTTTTTCAACTGATGAGGCTCCTCCCGCAAAAAGGAGGAAAACATATAATTTGGTAGACAAGAAACTACATTATAAACAACTTTTTTATGAAATTTTAGAAGATTTTTCGAATCTTTTCCAAAAGAGTTTCCCAATACACTATTAGATAACTTATAGTTCTAAAATATAATTTTTTTGATAAAATAACACTGCACAATGAATTATACGTTATATACTCGGATAAAGATATTTTAGGCCAGTACGACAGTCACGCCGGTATGATAAAATATATGATAGACAATGATTTGCAACAAGTTTTACCTCAGTTTTATAAACTACTTTGTTTGACAGTCACCATTCCTGTCACGTCGGCATCGGTGGAGAGATCATTTTCTACTCTCAAACGAATTAAAACTTACATGCGAAATACAATGGGCCAAAATCGTTTATACAATGATAGTTTGATATCTATTGAAAAAGATTTAGTAAAACACTTAAAACAAAATGATACATTTTATGATAATATTATTGATCATTTTCGCAAACTAAAGACCGTAGAATTCCGTTAATATATAAAAAAGTTAATAAAATTAATTAAAAAAAACAAATTATGAAAAATTCCTTAAGAAAGAAAAAATATCAAAAATCCCAAAAAAAATAAAAAACAAAAAGGAACAAAAAAATTTCTGGAAAGAGAAACTCCACGTTGGTTCTTGCTGGGCAACAATTAACTTTGTCACTGAAGTAGCTGGTACGGTCGCTGTGCAAAGGTTAAATTAATTGGCTGAGTAGAGTATATTTTTGCAAAAACGTTTTATGTCGAGCCTCCTCTCTTGAAAAGTTCACGAGCCGCCACTGTACTCAAAGCTAGGAGTTATCAACAAATGCTGAGTCTAAAATTATGCCCTGAATGTGGACTGGAAGTTTCTTTACAAACTTGTTGACAAGTGGTGAATTATAGATATCGATTTGGTCATTTAATATTACGTTACGATTGTTTTTTGAATGTTTTAAAATTTTTATGAACTCTAGAATATTGAATTTATGTCCTTTTTCTTGAATATGTGAAATATCGGGATCAAGGTTGAAATTATGATCATATTCTAATAGGTGATTTGCGTATTTAGAGTCCTTTGTTTTTAGCCTGTAACTTCTCAAATGTTCGTGGTCGTTACACTGAAACTACTTCCAGTTTATCCTATGTATAAGACATTACCTACAGTCATTACATGTTAGCCTGTGAACTCTGAATTTCTTTAAATTATCTTTTCTAGATGTTTAATAGTTTACTTTAACAACAAATCCGCTAAAAATACTCTTAAAGTACAGAGGACCTTCCCTGGTGATTATGGACAAAGAGGATTGTCACAATTCAGTAAATACCTTGTTAAATGATGGTCCCTATGAACCATCACCACCAGAAATCCTTTGTCAAAATGAGTTGAACTATAGTCAATAATTCATTAAAATCGTGTACATCTGTAATCTCCGATAATTTTAAATACAAACTTAGATTTTTGAATCTTAATCTTCCGAAACATTGCTTACCTAATATTTATAAACCGGGTAATTCCACGAGACCAATCATTTCAATCATTGATTGTCCTACTTATAACTTATTTTGCTATGTTATACGTTAGTTTTCGAATTTAGAAACTTTCAAGCCTTACCAAGTTTGTCTGTGAAAAATTCTTTGTAACTTATTGCAAAATTGAAAGATTTCAAACTTGAATCTGGTGATACTCTCGTTTCATTTGATGTTGTTTCACTATTTACAAATACCACAATCCCCTGAGTCGATAAACATTCTGAAGAAATGGCTTCCAAATATTAATATCCCCGATAGAATCTGTTATGAAAACGTGTTCCTTACATCTTTATGTATGGAGTGGAATTATTTCACTTTTAACAAAAATTACTATAAACAAACAAGCGGATGTGCAATGGTCAATCCAGTCTCTCCTTTTTTGGCCAATATTTTTCAAAGCGAACTTGAAACCTCCTTAAAATCAAAATTTAATCAGTTTCCAAAAGTTTGGTATAAATATGTTGACGACATTTTTGTGATTACAAGTGAAAATTTTGATTTACATGGCTTTTTGAACACGCTTAATGGCCAATTTGATTCACTGAAATTCACTGCGAAATAGATAGATAGATCTTTATTTAATTAGGTATCCTAATATACATATGAATATACTCATAATAATAATAGCATAATACTGCATAACTATAAATAAGTAAATAAGTATGAACACGTACAGTACAGGGTGTCCCATTTTGGGTACTTTTGCGGGGTATCTCCTTTATTTTTAAAGATAGAGAGTTGCGGTTTTCGCGACACTGTGCTACTTTTTCGTATAACTCGAGATGCCGTCAACAGAATTTTCATAGCCCTTTTAGTTTTTAAGATACAGGGCATTTCTGAAAATGTTGCATTTTGTGACCCCCCTCGTATCTCCGTTATCCTTCAACTTATCGAAAAGGTAAAATAACATTCTAATAGTTTTTTTTCCATAGAATGCAGTGGTGTAGATAACTTTTGTTACATATTTACTGTTTTTGAGTTATAAAGTAAACATATGTTTTTTTAAATCGAACACCCTGTATATTTATAGACTATAAAATTTGTCTTTTTTTTACCTTTTCAAAAATATATGATAGTATAAACTTTTTTTCAGAAACACGCAAATAATTGACAATTTTCAGAAAATTAAATACATATTTTAATAGTAGGCTATGGATAACAATAATAAACAAGTGCAACTTACATATTACTAACAAATAATTGGATACCTTGTATATAGGTATCTATTAAAAAAATTTCCATAGATCTTTTTCTAACAGTAAGTTTGTAACAACAGTTTTGTGGCGTAAAGTGACAATATAACAAAAACACAAAAAAATAACATTATTAAAAAAAATTAAATGTGATGTTCAAATTGACCACCATTTTCTCTAATGCAAAATTGGCACATCTTCGAGATTC
Source organism: Endomychus coccineus (assembly GCA_958510875.1). Classification (NCBI taxonomy): domain Eukaryota; kingdom Metazoa; phylum Arthropoda; class Insecta; order Coleoptera; family Endomychidae; genus Endomychus; species Endomychus coccineus. The sequence continues at coordinate 13,833,606 of OY294070.1, forward strand.
TTTGAATAGCGTTCAAAAGAACCATTGTTCTCATTCGCAGATTTCGAAAAGCTAAATGAATTGCCTCTCGAAGTTCTGCAATGCCGTCATATCGAGTTTTATATACTTCATTTTGTATATAGCCTCATGACAAAAAATCTAAAATTGAGAGATCTGGTGATCGTGGAGGCCATCTAATAGGTCCGTTGGTACCTATCCATCTTTGAGGGAAGTTATTATTTAGAAAGGCCCTTAAGAGCCTAGAGTTATGACTTGGGGCACCATCTTGCTGTAGGTAAACATCATTATACTGGGTGGGCTAATGGAATGTTTTCGAGCAGTTCTGGAATAACTTCCTCAAGAATTTCTAGGTATTTACGTGCTGTAAGACCTCCTTCAAAAATCCTATAAACTATATGTCTACCCAAAATAAAACATGAAACCCCGACTCCAAAGCGTCCTTGTTGTGCCCTTTCAAACATTAAATGCAGATTTTCACTACGCCAGTTCCTGGTATTGTGACGATTGAAAATGCCAGCACTTGAAATAAAGCATTCGTCTGACCAGATAACAAGTCTGCCAAATGAATCGTTAGCATCGATTTGTTGCAAATACCACTGGCAAAACAGTGCCCGGCGCTCGGCATCGCCAGGATGCAAATGTTGTAGTATATTAAATTTGTATGGATGATACTTATATTTCTTCAAGATCCTCTGAGCGTTAGTTTTTGGCACACCGATTTCCTTCTCAATTTTTCTACATGAGGACGAAGGTGTTGCTTCTATATATCCTAAAGTATCTATCTCTTTTCTTTCCCTGTTCTCTTTGTTGTATGTTTTAGGGCGCGGGTGAACAAATGATCCGTGCTCAACTAAATTTGCTTTTAAACGGGCAAATATCCCAAAAAACGGTTGCCTTCTTTCTGGATATCTAACAAGCAAACATTTAAATGATAATAGAGATTTTCATAGCCATAATAGCTTACTCACCTTTGGAAGTATAATTCCGAAGCTTCTTCAGAATTTTCATTACTCTGTATAAAACATACCATCATATCATATTTCTCATAATTTTCGTAAACTGCCATTATTCGGAAAAATTGATAAATATCTATTGAATAATGATACCAAAAGAACGAAAATAAACAGCTTAAATGCGATAGAGATTTGACGTTTATTTCTGTTTCTTGTCATAAACAATATCAATGGCCTACAATTGAAATATGTATTTAATTTCTAAAAATTGTCAATTATTTGCGTGTTTCTGAAAAAAAGTTTATACTATCATATATTTTTGAAAAGGTAAAAAAAAAACAAATTTAATAGTCTATAAATATAGACATTTAAAAAAACATAAGTTTGCTATATAACTCAAAAACAGTAAATATGTAACAAAAATTATCTACACCACTGCATTCTACGGAAAAAAAACTATTAGAATGTTATTTTACCTTTTCGATAAGTTGAAGGATAACGGAGATACGAGGGGGGTCACAAAATGCAACATTTTCAGAAATGCCCTGTATCTTAAAAACTAAAAGGGCTATGAAAATTCTGTTGACGGCATCTTGAGTTTTACGAAAAAGTAGCACAGTGTCGCGAAAACCGCAACTCTCTATCTTTAAAAATAAAGGAGATACCCCGCAAAAGTACCCAAAATGGGACACCCTGTACACCGTTATTTCAGTTTCCATTGATAGCGTTTGTGAAATTCTAGAAAAGAAGAATAATTTCTTCCGTATTTTTTTGAAAATATACTCAAAATGATTGTCAAACGACAGAACGTTATCTAAGTGGAAACCTAAATATTTGAATGTTGACACTATTTCAATTCTTTCATTATTTATGATCAAATTTATATTATTGATATTTAGAGCTTTATATTTGTGTTTAAATGTTAAAATCATTCCTTTAGTTTTCGGAACATTATAAGTTTGACTTTATTTAACGATAAATAATAATCTTGAACTTCTTCCAATATTTCATTTGTTTAATTGCTTCATATAAATTTTTATCACTACATGCTAATAACGTGTCATCAACAAAAAGATTGATAAATTCACAGTCAATGAATAGGTCGATATCATTTAAATATAAAATGAAAAGTAAGGGGCCTATGAAACTTCCTTGAGGAACTTCCACATTAATAGACACTTCTGGTGATAAAAATAGAAAAAAAATAGAAACAGATAGTCGTCTTCCTTTCCTTGATATTAACATTAGTAATGTAGTAGTAGTGGTAATCACTTGAATTTCGACATATACAGAAGACCCATTCAAACAATTAAGTATACCCCGGCAGATTTAGCTACACCATTTAGCTTCATTGAATAGTCTTGTTCATAGATTATTGAACGTCCTTTTGAAAATTATATTAACGAAGTTGAAAAACTTCAGCAAATAGCGTTGTACAATGGCTATGACAAATCTTTGATCAATAATTTAATTTGTAAGCAAAAAAGTATACTAGAACGTAGCCAACCAACCAAATTTGGGCCATTAGCTTCAAATACGTCAATAAAATTCAAAAGTTGGACTTATCATCCTTCAGTAATTAATAAATTCCATAATTTCTTTTCTAAATTTGCACTACAACTAGTTTATAAATGTAAGAAGAAATTAAAAAACAGCTTAGGCAACACCTTTGATAACATTTCCAACTTCGATAAATCCGGAATTTACAAAATCGATTGTGAGTCGTATTCAAAATGCTATGTGGGTCTTACTAGAAGTAATATGTTGACTCGGTAGAAGGAACATTTTGCCCATATAAAGAAAAATAATGGTGAAAAATCAGCGTCAGCCAAACATATTTTAAATACAGGTCACACCATTCCTCAATAAAGTTTATCACTTTTAAAACACAGTACAGATACAAATGTAAGTAATTCACAAGGAATGGAAATGTATAAACAATAAAACAATTTATTAAATTCAGAGTTACATTATTATCTCCGAATAGCATTTAAACAAGCACATTTTGATTTATAATTTAGTTTATTGTGATGATGGCTGTTTAGTAGTTACTCAGTACTTCAAGAGTATTTTTAGTGGATAAGGGTGATTATTTTTTATTCATAACAATAGTTTAACAATAATTATCTTCAGCTAAATAGAATAGAATAGAATAAAATTTGTTCGTTCCAAGGGTACATAAAGCTTGTCATTAATATACACTCTGTAAGTGTAAATTTCTCTAATCGTACTTCATTTAATACATATAGTATAGAAATAGTTGAAATAATATAGAAATGATTGAAACATCAAAATTTAAAAAATATGAACAAACTCAAAGTTATGTTTAACAGAAATAAGAATGATAAGTTGTAATTTAAATAATATGGTAATATGATGATATGATAATTATAATAACTAGAATATGACATGATAGGTCGCATTAGTAACTATGGAATAGTAGCTACAATTAATCTAATTATTTGTTTCCATTACTTTTGAATAATTTGTTTTAATGTAATGTTGAATTATTAATATATGAGATTAGATTATTCCTTATTTCAAAGGCTACGTTTTCATTTTTGTTTTCAAAATATTGAGATATATTTTGGTAGTGTTCACCTAAATATATTAGATATGCGGAAATAGATTTGGTATTATTATTAATCATCAAAAAAAAGGATGCAAAAATAGTCTAGATCGGTACAAAAATGCTCGAAACAGGATATGTACGTAACATCGGTATAAACAGAAACACCATAGGAAGTTATCCACAGAGATGAATCACTTAGACTAAAAAATACCGTAAAATTGGGCATCGACCATATCACTGTATAAACGTAAGTAATCACGAGACAGAAAGATAGGCAAAGAGCCCTATATAGACAAATGAAATCGGAAACAACCATTCGTTAACATCAACGGAAACACGAACTTGAACAACTACGTAAAATCAACGTGTAACACCTGGTTAAACATAAAGTGATATAACATCAAGGAACACAAAAAGACGCAGTCCATACCCTGAAGTTATGCGAAAAGCGGTCCCAGGGTATAGATGAAGATCGGAGAGGTTTTAGCAGGTATGCTGTAACTTAGAGTGAGTCCTGCACTACTAGTAGTGATAGATTAAAGCTGCTGGTGTGCATGAAGCATTTCCTTTCCCCAGAAAGAAAAAAAAGTTAGGTTAGTTTAAAAACAAAGGGGGTACAATAAGGATTGCAATATTTGCATTCTATATCAACAAAATTAGGTTAGTATGTTATGTTAGGTTAGGTAAGTTTAGGTCCCTGGAAAGCAGGAGCCTTCTTTTCTTGTACGGAGCCTGAAACCGCATCCAGGAACCTCATCAGGCACCCACACACGCTGGATAGATTATGGTCTCCAAATCATATGTTCCTGAGAAGGAGGTGATGAATAGAATGTGATTGATATGGGTGATCCATATGTTCCGGTTATATGTAGTAAGTTATCCAATCACAGATAGTTTACTAAGACACAGAGTCCATAAATATTGCCCTCAATCATATTATGGTACACTACACCGAAATTCGGTTCGCTGAAAGAAACAATTTGCGATAAACCGACAAAATTGACAATAGAGTCTTTGAAGGATAGACTGCTCTTTAGATCTGAAGTAATGCTCACGCAGTTCCGGACCAAAGGCTGAAGATAGGAGAAGTTTTAGCAAGTAACCCGTTTTAAAGTGAGTCCTGCACTACCAGGATAGATAGATCCAAAGCTTCTTTTGTGCATAAAGAATGTTCTCTCCACGGAGAAAAAAGGTTAGTTTAGGTTAGGTTAGGTAAGAAACAAAGAGGATACAATAAACAATCAATATTGGTTATTATGAGAGTGTTAAGATATGGATTCTATATCAACAAAGTTAGGTTAGTCTAGATACAAAGGGGGTACAATAAACAATCATTATTGGTTATTGTGCAAATACTTGGGTACAGAAGGGTGGTTGGCATAGGCAGCAGGTACCACATGCTGATTATCTGACCTGACAATCAGGTACATACCTGGGATTCAGTTTACGTAGACCTTAGAAACACCCGGGACTGTATTTACCTACATAGAAAGGCAATTTATAGATGCTGGACTCAATTTACGTCGACCCATTTCCAACAGGTTGGATAATGTCAATTTTGAATGCACCAGTACATCCTCATAGTTCTATGCCGCATGTCTGAATGGGTTTAACTTTTGGCTTTACATATTAAAATTTGAATTGCGTTTTTCTCAAAATTCCTTTTCATGTTTTTCCTATGTTATAATACAGAAAATTTCTAGTAGCAGCACATATTTGGTATGGTTTTTGAAAGCCATAAGCATGAGGGCTAATTCGATTTTATGTTGAATCTGTTGATTCAGGAAGTAGTTCTCAAACGCATAGAACAATGTTTGTTCAGTTTGCAAAGACACAAAGGCCGTACCAGTGTCAGTGTCAACATCTGCGCTAGTTCTCCAAATCTTTGAATACATGCATCGAATTTGATGTTTATAGTATTCAAAAACTCTTCTGTAGATTCCCTTTTTAGAAGAAAATTCAAACTTGTGTCAGGGTACTTTCCTTGTTGACTGAATAGATCACGAAACAAGCAGCAACCTGTTCAGCCTGATTCGTTCGGATACAGATTATGTTTCAAGATTCGCATCCCATAGTAAATGTTTGTTAGGATCCAAACAGAGTCTATTACTCCTTTGTAGTTATAATTGCTCCTAATTTGGTAGCTTTCGAACTTGTGGTTCTCATCAGTTAAGCCAAGAAGCCTAAGAGAGCTAATTGGATTTCATATTTGGTATATACCTATAAAATTTCCTGTCATCTGTATGAAAGAGTAAATCAGTCGTTAAAATGTTGGAAATGTATTCAACGTGTCTTCTACCGATCCAATCAATTAAAAATTCAATGCAACGCAGGGAACATCGAGTTCCGAATATCTACCAGACAGTTTGTCGAGGTTCCGGCATACAAGAAAACAGTGGAAACAAGAGACAAGAAACAGTAGCATTCGATCTAAGAACATCTTAGTAGCGTAGGCAATAACTTAGTAGTAACATACAAACCACTATATATGTTTCGGTTACGGCGAGAGCGTCTTGAAAAAACTCAAGATATATCGTTCGAGTTGGATCCTACGCTTCCTTTCCGAACTCGCGCGAAGCGCATAAGTGCGTCTCTCTCTTACGATCCAAGTAGTCAATGATTTACAACTACCTCCTTGCGATACCCTTAGTGTCGTGAGCCTTAAGGCCCGATTTCCAGCGCCCGCTATCGGATGAATGCTGTGTGGTCTTAACTAGAAAAAGACTGGCGGATACATCGCTCATCCTTATTCGACTCGCTGAACGGGCGCTGTAGGTTTCTTGGGACGTAGGTTCTCGATTTGGTTTGGGTGGAAGGTGTAAGCATGAATTACGTTTTTGTTTGTTATTTAAGGTCTTGGCTCCTGCAACGGATTAAGAAATAAACGAGCCGTTCGTGGATTAGTTTATGATTGTTTCGCAATTCGTACGATACTTCAGTTGCAGGATCCGTAGAATATTAACTATACATCATGTTTATTTCCTTGCAATATCTGAATGTTTTCACAGGGATATTTTACTTATACAAACACATATTAGTAAAACTAGAATTGATTTGTCCTTACTTCATTATATTCCTTATAAAAACAATTGAAATATCCACAGGATTATTATTTTATAATGATAAAACCTTATTTAATTTATTTATTCAATTTCCCTAGAGTTCTTAGGAAAAAAAGTTACAGAGAATTCACTAAACCTACAGCAATAGTATCAGCAAACATGTCAAAATTGATGCTACGATTGTAACATGGAATACACACTTTCATTGCTGGCGAGTTAGTTAGTCCTACTATTTGGAATATGAAATAAAAAGAGACCGGAATGTCTTGTATGTATATCAGGTATTCTAAATTTAATTTGAACTATTAATGCCATATCATCAATTTTGTCATTTGATAAGTTATAAAGAAATCTTATTTGAAAATTGTTTCGACGCTTTTCTAATGTAGTCCCTGAAGAATAAAACAGATGGCACCACAAGAATCCCATGTGACATTTGTGATGTACCATATTTAACTTGAACGCATTAAAATTTCCAGACTGATATGTCATTCAGTTCTGTTTGGGTGATACCCATCGAAAGCAAGTAGCCATGAAGATTTTTGTAAGCTTGGAAAAAAGTGAATTTCGCGTCTTGATTAAACATTGTTTCTTGCGTGGAAAAAACATTACGCAAGCTAAAGCATCGCTTGTTAAACATTATGGGGACTCTTTACCATCGATTGAAACGAATCACTAGTTGCTTACTGATTTTCGTTGTGGTAGAATGACCACAAAGACTGCCGAACGTTCTGGTTATCCAATTGATGTTACAACGCAAGAAATCGTCGATAAAATCCATGCTATGATATTGGATGATCGGCGAGTTGAAGTGCACAAGATTGCTGAGGCTATGGGCATATCTGATAGAAGCGGAATCCTTCTGCAGAACTCACAAAGTACTGGCATTCTCTTTTGGCACACAATCCAAAACCCTCCGAAATAAATTTAGGAAAAAGGACGTTCTGGTATATAAGGCTAGATAGGAATAAGCCTGAAAATCATAACAGGATTCATGACAAGATACTGCAAACTCAACGGCCATATGAAAAAAATGGCCTAGTGAACGATGGAATGTGTAGAATCTGCGAAGCTACCCTGATCCGCAGGAACAGACTTTCCGGAATATACACAACCATCGAGGAAATTTTGATGTTGTTTGATGAATAGATAGAGAAAAACGACAACGTAAGATGCCATATTGGTGGGACGCCAAAATAGAGGAAGATATGAGAGAAGAATATGAAAGATACTTGGCCTCTAAATCGAACGAGCATAAAATGTTATTCAAGCAAGCACAAGCTAGAGTTCGGAAGAAAAACGAAGCTTATGAAAGAAAATGCGACAAAATGAACACGTATATAGGAGGACAAAAAAGTAGTGAAAGCTGGAAAGCGTTAAAATATTTGAGACAAGAGAAGACAAAAGACCAGCAAACTTCCAAGAAAACCAAGAGGAAGAAGAAAACATACGTAGAATGGCTTCCCCCATCAAAATATCTATAGCAGACGTAATAAAAGCATCAAACAATAGAAAGGCACCTGGATCTGGAAATATCCCAGCAGCAATTATCAAATGTGGAACCACAAAACTATACTAAGAACTCATGGTACTATTCCAGAAATGCTTGGATGGAGAGCCAACCCCAGAAGAATGGAACACCGCCCTTACATCCCTCATACACAAGAAGGGAGGCAAAACGGAACTGTGATAATTACAGGGGGATAGCAGTGACGAGTACACTATACAAAGTATATGGCAAGATCCTGGCAAATAAAATCGAATCAGAACAAGCAGGATTCCGTGCAGGAAGATCCACAGAAGAAAACAGCTTACAACCAAGAAACCCATCTGGTGTTTGTGGACTTGAAAAAAGCATACGATAGTATTCCACAAAATTGACTGTGGGATGCATCAGAAAGAACGGATATCAGCGTAACCATAATAAAAACTATAAGAAGCTAATACCAACAAGCAACAGCAAAAATCAAGATAGAACAACGAGTGTCAACGGGCTTCACAGTCAATAAGGGATTTGAACAAGGCTGCTGCCTATCTACGACTTTGTTCAAAACATATCTAGAACAAGCACTAAAAAAGTGAAAAAGAAAATGCAAAAATATGGGAATATCCATAAATGATAACATCATATACATACTATGCTTCGCAGACGATCAAATAGTAATGGCACAAGATAAGCACGATATTGAATACATGACCAGAAAGCTCATAGAAGAATACAGCAAATGGGGCCTGGAAGTCAATATACAGAAAACGGTGTACATGTATGTGGAAGGACAACAAGAGAACATCGTGCTAGAAGATGGAAAATGCATAAATAGTATAAATACCTATGAGTATAAATAACCAACGACGGAACACTAGATGATCACATAAAGGACAGAAATATCCAAGGCAGAGAAGAAATAGCCATGATGAATGGAATACTATGGGATGAATTCATATTGAACAAAAACAAACAACGAATATATAATACCAGAGTAAAAAGCATGAAGTATGGGCCCTTAAAGAGAGAATTGAAAAAAAACTTAAAAGTTACAGAAATGTATGGCGAAGAGCTGCCAGGAAATCGAGAATGGAGAGGACCACAAATGAAAGAATCCGTGAAGTCATGGGAGTAACACACACTATAGTCGAGGACATTAAAGTAAACCAACTGACATGGTATGGTCATGTTCAAAGAATGCCGGATGGAAGACTCCCAAAACAAGTGTAGCAATGGATACCACAAGGAAGAAGGAAGAAAGGCAGACCAAGGAAAAGTTGAAGCAAGGGAATCGACGAGGAAATCCGAGAAAGAAACTTGGAAGAAGGTCTATGGATGGACAGAGGAAAATGGAGACTGGAAATCGGAAGACGTCGGGAAGACGTTTTAAACCGACTTATAGATAGATATACTGGGTGTCCCAGGTCTTAGTAGCAAAACTTCAACAGTCGATAGAAAATTTGATTTTGAGAAAAAAATTCTCAATAACGTTTATGCACAGACGCTTAGTTTTTGAGATACAGAGTGTTGGAATTGAAAAAAAAATTTAGTTTTTTGCGAATATCTCCGGAACCGTTCATCGTACAGAGAACAGATTTTGCAAGCATCTTCTACTCATAGTAAGCTATGTTCTGTGTGATGGAATTTTTTTTTAGTCAAAATTGGTGAAGATCAAAAAGGGGTAGTTGGTGTTTTTTTCTCCAACTTCTACGCCACTGGAAAAAGTATGGTTTTGAGACAACCATTTGAACCGCCAATGTTTTCTACACTAAAAAGGTACTTCTGGTCATAAGCTCTAAGGTTGACCGTTTCCGAGAAAAATCTACTTTTATGTTGAAAAACATGATCAATTTTTTGGATTTGTTACTTGCTCTAACGTTTGCATAAATTTTGTTTAATTAGTAAGAATTGACCATGTTTTTCAACATAAAAGTAGATTCGGAAACGGTCAACTTTAGAGCTTATGATCGAAGGTACTTTTTTTGTGTAGAAGACATTGGTGGTTCAAATGATTGTCTCAAAACCGTACTTTTTTCAGTGGCGTAGAAGTTGGGGAGAAAAACACCAACTACCCCTTCAAAATCTTCACCAATTATGAGAAAAAAAATTTTTATTAAAAACTAAACGTCTGTGCATATATGTTATTAGGAATTTTTTCCTCAAAATCAAATGTTCTATCGACTGTTGAAGTTCTCCGACGAAAACCTGGGACATCCTGTATAATAATTGTAATCTCGTTTTCGATTTCCTTAAAAACCTTTCCTAACTAGGTTACAATTGTCGTCCTTAAAAAGTTGCGAAATAAACGGTGTAACAAATGGAACAAAAGCTTGTGAAAACTTAGCTCCTGACTGAGTCTCAAGTATGTGGGAAATGATTCACTTGTTTTCGATATCATTGTTTCACATGAAACGTCATAATCAAAGCCTAACTACCTGATATTTAAATCATTAAATATTCCATGAGAAAAAATCGTTTCTACCGAACGATCGGAAGTTGCGGTCAGTTTTGCACTTCTTTTTCCTCTCGTAACCTCTTATAATTGATCAAGATGAATGGATTATTTACATCACAATACAATCATGAAGGACTGTATTGTACAATCGTTTGACCAGGTTCCCACATTTTTATGTTTCGTAAGTTCCCATTAGATAAGTCGATGAGGAGGTTCCGAGGCGGGCATAAATGAATCATATCGCCTCTGGACGCGTTATTGTATCATTAACGTGGTTTTTTGTCGCGTGTTATGAGTTAATTCGATTTCCGCTGAGATAATTTAAAGGAAGTCCTATCTAAGCATTGTGAGAACGTATTTTAATTATATAGACTGAAAGATGAGAGTGAATGATGATTTGAATGTAAAATGAAAATTATCGACAGTGGAGAGTAGCTCCAAGAGGAGAAAAAAAAGTTTTTATTTAATTTTTTGATTATATTTTCGTCCAATTGGACGAAATTCGGGATCCTGGGAGTATTAATGATGAGGAATTCAAATATTCACTTAGTTTTTTGTTTAATGTTAGAGGGCGCCACATACAGTGTTGTACCTCAATTGAAATAACCATAATTTTTTTGTGTCACAATGTATGTCATTTTCGACTAAACAGACTTATTCTCCATTCAATTTTACATACAAAAGGTACTCCTAGTATTGGTCACTGTAAGCAGTCGTTTTGGAAAAAAACGGGTTCAAAGTTAAGCCTGCGTTGGAATTTTGTAAATTGAATTATGAAAAATAAGTGATACAATGTATCTTTCATTGATTGTATTGTGATGTGACTAACTCAGATCATACAAAAGACTAAGACTAAGCTACTTCTACAAATAAGTTAATAATATTTACAATAATTGCTGAAAATGACCAAACCAAAATACCACCGTACCTTTATGATAAAATGAAATATCGAACTGTTATTCATAACGTGTATATCAAAAAAAATCTGTACATCTCACTAAGCATAGACAACGATTCAACATATAATTCAGACATCTTGAATAGTAGACTTCCGCCGATAGCTGATATTGAACAATTTGGCTTTTGAATGAATTCCGCGTCACAATACATTACATTCCAATATCCTTTTCAGTTTTCACCATGGAAGTTGAAAGATTCACCACCGTTCCTAGATGTATTAGTTAGTCGACAGTCTGACGGTAGTTTAGGACATTCTGTGTATCGAAAACCCACTCACAGCAATAGATACCTCAATGGCCTTCCTCACCAGCACCCTGCCCAAAAGCAATCTGTCATAAGCTCCTTGGTCCACAGAACTGTTAAGTTATCTCAACCCCAATCCTTAAAATCAGAATTAAAACATCTATCAGCTGTCTTCTCATCAAATAATTTTCCACATTATAACATTCAAAAAGCCATAAAGAAATACACTTCGGCTAAAACTTCAAATCATAATCAACCTGAGCCACAAGCTCCACTGCTTATCTTTCATATATTGAAAATATAACACATCGAATTTCCAAAATCTTCAAAAAACATAATACTTCTACTCGGTTTTCCACACTTCCAAAATTATCTTACAAACCTATCAAAGATCCTTTCCCTCTTTTTCACTTAGAAGATGCTTATAGCATTCCCTGATCTTGCGGTAAAGTCTACATTGGTGAAATAGGTCGTATAGTAGCTACTCGTGTGAAAGAACATGAGTGCTGTAGAAGGCTTCGTGACACCAGTAATCTGCATTTGCGGAACACAAGTTTGGCATTAATCACCAAATCCTTTTTGAAAATACTAAAATCCTAGCCCGAACCTCAAACTTCTATCATCGAAAAATTCTTGAAGCGATAGGAATCCTAAAACATCCAAATAATCTAAGCCGTGATTTAGGATATTACCTTCTCAACATTTGCAAACCCATCCTGGAAAATTCCACTTCGCACTTGATCACACAACGGCAGGGTCAGGTGCCAGAACGGAATAAAGCAGTGAACTGTGTAGCGTTAAGAAATCTGATTGTACCAGTAGAATCAGATTCAGTTCAAGCCTAAAGCCTGCCCTGAAGATGCCACCTGTAATGGTTGGCGAAACGTCAGCATCAAGTCGTGCTATTGTGATGCGAAATCTATCCGAAAGACAAGATTGTCCAATATAATTTAGAGAATGATATTTTATTCAAAACAACTTCAAAGACTCAAGCATTGTATCTTTCAAGTTCAAAAAGAAACAATGGGTACTTTCTTATCAAAAATAGATATTGTATCTACTTGATTTCATTTGTTTGTTTATAAGCTTATGAATATATAAAAATGTAGTATTTCTTAAAATTAAATTAGTAACAGGTACAAGAGGAAGAATGGTTGGTAAATTCAATCTCGTTAACTTTTGGCAGATAGTGATTCTTTTTTTTCGCCATTTCTCGAAACTTTTTCTCAATTGTATGTTATTCAATAATTGTCAACTCTGTCAATCAATTAATTTATTATTTTAAATTTTTCAAAATATGTAACCAAGACAATTTGTTAATTTGTAATTGCAACCAATACAAGATCTTCACCTTTGATCATCTCTTGTCTTGATATTTTTATTTCTATGCTCTTGGCCAAATAAAATGTCAGGTTCGATCTTCAGTGAATAGATATCAGATTGAGATCGGTAACAACTTTTTTCGAAGTTGAACTTGGGTTACATAATTTATGCACAGTATTTTATCAAGTTTATCATCAGTTAATCCGAGTTGTTCAAACGCAAATCCATCCGTTTCACTATGCGCGTAATATAATAATAATATTCTGAAAATGGCGCGTAGATATTCGTGAAATGCGTTTTGAAAATCTGTGACGATATTAAAATCGATAATGGCATAAAACGCATTACTATTATTTTATCCTTCTGGTAAATTACTCGTGCGCTATGGGAATATGGTTATTTCTCACGAGGACGCTATTTATAAAATATATTGTTGTTCATTTCATACCGGTGACCTTTACACCGTCCACATATAGGTTCTTTACCTTAAAAATCCGTCCGTCAACGGCTTTGTTAAGATGCTTATAAAATTAAATTAGAGAGACAAAACCATGCTCGGAACGGGCAATAAGTTTCCAAGGATCGTTTGAAACATCTGGTTTTTAATATTAATCAGAAACTTGTAATATTCCAATTCTTCGAATTTGAGCACGATTTAGAGATTTTTACATTCGATAATGGCAGTCACATATCCAAGACAGGATCATATCTCGTCAGCCAACCTCTTGGTATTTCTAATGAATATCGATCTTTGGTTATTTATTCCTTTACGATCGTTAGCTGGTAAATTTTTTGTCTCAAGTTACCGACGACGAACTTGATGGGCTACAAAATTTCATAGGTGAACAAAACTCTGAACTGAACAGAATAAGTTATCGACTGATTACAACTTATTTTAACCCAATATGTTAGAATCTAAACAATCAGCTACAAAAAACCTTGAAATTTTGAATGCTCATACAGTATAACAATCAATCAGACAATATCACAATCCATACCAATGGAAAATGAACAACTAAATATTTATAGAGATAATATAAAAACAATTATTAGAAATGAAAAAATTTAAATTAGCTCTTATGATTACAAATTAGGCTAATTTAATAAAGGAATTATAAAAAAAAATTAACAAGAAAATTGAAGATAACAAATTAACTATAACCAAATCAGATAAAGGTAACTCAACAATCATTCTCAACACAATAGATTATCATTTAAAAATAAATACATTCATACAAGAAAATAACATTTTACAATCAACTTCAAATATTAATACTTTCATTACAAAACTAAAAAATGTGATGAAAAATTGTCCTAATACCCAAATCAAAGTATAAATTCAGGACTATATTGTTTTTTGAAAATTCATAAATCTAAAAACTTTAATGATATCCCAATAAGACCATCGCTAGTATCTTTCACAGTCCCTCCAACCTTTGAACTTGCCAAATGGTTGAACCAAAAGTAAAAAATTGTTTACTATAATAAATTCACAAATACCATTAAAAATAATCTCGAATTGATAGAAAAAGTTAGCCAAATAAACATTGTTGATAATGATATTCTCATTTCTCTAGATGTCTGAAACCTATTCACTAATGTTCCAATAATATAAGTATTGAATCTTAAAAAAGGAAGACTTTTCTAACAGTGATTTCTCAACAATTGAATTTTTAGAATTAATCAGTTTATTGACGTATGACGTGTCCCTTGTGACTTTTCGGTAAACTGCTTACTGCGGTAAACTTCAAATCCTCGGGCGCCAGATTTTCCTAAAGGTTTACTCCTTTTTGAGGACTTCTGCTAGGGTCCTCACCACAAGGCTTGTCACTATGCTATCTATAGATAGCCTTGTCTCTAGGGTAGCTACAGTGATGTAAAACCAGGGCCCATTGGGCAGAAAAAAGGTATCAAAATTGTAGGATTTAATTACAATTGATACTTGGTTGAAATAACATGATAAAACGGGGAATTCCAAATATTAAAATACATAATAATAATAATAAGTACACTTTCAGAATAATTAATAAATGCAATTGAACGGTATATTACACAAAAATCCACCCAGGTGGAAAATGTAAAGAAGCTCAAGCGGTAAAAGAAAACTGTTACAACATATCTATTTTTATGATATGTTCGGTATTTAATTTCAATTCAACGTTACGGAATCGGTTGATGAATGATTTACATTTATCAATTTGCGGAAAACACAAATCAAGCAGTTCCTAGAGTAATAAGCGGTGTTCGGTAATTATTTAGATAGCAGTATCACTTGAAATGCTCATAAAACGCACTACGATATATCAAACAGTTAAAATCCGGTCGGATCGGAAAATATATCGTAATGCCCGAAAATAAAATATTAAGCTATCATTTACCTTATGTAAAATTCACTAACACAAACACGGAACACTGTATACAATTAAAATTTTAAATCTGACTTGAACTCGGATAATAATTAATTAATTTTGATTCTAATATGATAATCACACTTTAACGGTACTGATTGATAATCAAAATCACAAAATAGAGCGATCTTTTGTCTGTCACTGCTTTTATATGTTTTCGTTCTGGTCAAGTACACACACCACCAATTCCTTATTTTGTGCCGAAGGAATTTTATTTATGTCCCGAACAATGCTTGAAAGTGACGCTACTTTTTAGATCCAAAATTCGCGCTCATTTTATCACAGTAGTTCCTTTCGGCGCACTAAACAAATGTTATCGGAGTTTTTTGGTTGTTCGCCCTTTTTATACATAAGGCTGTTCAAAACTTTGATGCGTTAACTTCAAAATTGCGAAAACATAGAAAAGTGACAATCACGGAATACACATTCGGAGTACACGTATATCTGTTGAAATAATGAACTGTTCAACCGGAATTTACGTGTAATATTCGTATTTACTGCCTGATCAAAAATAAATGATATTTCAAAATTTAAGCTTCGTTACAGACGACTTGTTTAGAACAAAATTTTTTCACTTTCAACAATACGTTATACCACCAAAAAGATGGTCTAACAATGGGTTCTCCATTATCTCCACTATTAGCTGACATTCTCATGAATTATATTGAAGATAACAATATTATTAATAACAATGAATTTAGTCAACATATTAAATTCTATTGTAGATATGTACATGATATCCTTAGTATCTGGAATGGTAACTTAGATCAGCTCAACAATTTCTTAAATCATACAAACAATATCCATAGTTCAATAAAATTTACCCAGGAAAGTCAAAATGATCAAAAAAGAATAAACTTTTTTGACTCAACTTTGGCAATAGAGAATAACAAAAGATTTCAATATTTATAGAAAACCCACACATACTGGTAAAACAATAAACAATGATTCACACCATCCAATACAACATAAAATAGCTAGTTTTCATACTTAAATCAACAAATTGTTGAAAACTCTTATGACAGCAAAAAATTTTGAATAGTATTTAAAAGTAAATTGTTCGCTGAAATAAATGCCCGTTTTCAATCTTGCCGAAATCTTATTATTTGGAAGAGATCGAAAAATTATTTAAACGTTGAACGAAGTGTATCGGCCTACAAGGAGATTATGTTGAAAAATAAAATAAGTTTTGACCAAATAAATCATTTCTTAATTTTTGAGTGACTTTTCACCTTGCCCTTGTAGAATTAAGGAATCGCCTAATAACAGTTTTGTTGTGTTTCAGAGTATGTCTAGTATGTCTATGCTGAATTTTTAGGTTTCCCGAATGATTTTTGAAATAGACTCGATATATGTTTTCTAAATTTTAATTCGTCACGATAATCACCCCCAAATTTTTTGTGTTGCTTATAATAAACATTTCCATCCATATTTATAGCTCACACTTTGGATTTTGTATTCGACCTTCAGAACATCAACTTAGAACGTTTTTTGATATTATTTTCAGATTCGACTATTTTTGACAAGTCAACTAGATGGTTATTCATCTTCTTGTTTATTGTACCGATGCTAGGAATCAAGTTATTAAGTTCAAAAAAATACAGCTGCGCACCATGAGCATACTTATGTGATTCAAATGAGATGTCAACTGAGCAGTGTACACAATATAGTAAGTAAGTAGTGGGGCAAGTATATAACCTTGGAGATCACCCGGAATTATTCGACGAGGGAGAGATCTAGTTTTGTCAAGATATACTGAGTTCTATTTGATAATTTATTTTGGAAAAATATTACAGATTCATTCCCCAATTCAACAAAATGTAGTGCAAATCTGTTATTGCTCATCAATGTTGAAATACAGGAAGACGCCTAGATCTGACACTACTTGCATCAGCAATTGGACGAGGCCCGACATTATACGAGGAAGTACCAAGAATATGAAGTACCTACCAAATAATGTTAAGACTGAAGCAACTGTGAAAATATAAGTTTATCCACACAGGATAGGTTCATAAGTTCATTAATAGAGGATGGGCACAATGATAGGTACTCTTTTGAGTTCCAATTTTTCATGACTAAAAATTTCAGTAATTCAGCAGACAAAAAAACCACGTCACGTTTCTTACAAACTCACGGTGTGTGAAGAATATGTGGCAGGTCCATTTTTATCAATTCGCTACCCTTATGAATACATTCATCTGCACGTAACGGTCAATAAAATTGGTGTAAAATATTAAATATTCATTAAAAGCATTTAACAAAGTATAGTTAGTTTCTAGTGAAATAAGTTGTAATTAAGCGAGAAGATGCGGGCAGAAATCGTTCAGTTCTAATTGTACTAACTTGCATCTCTTTCGCGTCCAGCTTCATAATCATGCGATAAACGAAGACGACCATGTTCGAACGCACGTTAAAATCAACGCGACAGACATTCTAATTAACAGTTTTAATAATGATATCCTAATAAAGTTCAAGTTTGTTCACACGAACAAAATGACTCAGATATTTTGAATTATCATCGAACGAAGTACATGAAATTCAGGGCCGCATTCGAAGGTATAAATTAATAGTATTAAAATAGAAATTAATTATTGACAAATGAAAACATGAATAATTGAGAAAAAAATAATTTATTTATTATTTATATAATTTTAGTAATCAAATTAATCTATATAAAGTTTTATAACATCAATCTTTATATATTTTTTGATTATAATTAAAGTTTTGTTGCAGTAAAAAATTGATATCTTTAGCGTCTTTCTAGATGAAATTGTGGACGTGCATTTTTCATGAAAATTTCTAATTTTAAAATTCTATCTATAGATTATTTTTATTTCATTCATTTGATTTTTATGAATAACGGAAAACAGGTAGTTTTAGTAACTTAAATTAGCTGTGATTGAACCTTTACACAAAAAAAGAAATTTCATAGACTTTGGAAACTTCAGACCCATAAGCCTATCAACATGCTTCTCAAAAATATTTGAAATTGCAATGGCTCGAAGGATAGTATCCTTCTCCGAAAACTTCAACATGTTTTCCGCTTACCAACATGGATATATGAAAAAAAGATCAGTTGAAACAGCTCTGGTTCACTTCAGCAGCTTAGTTCTAGAAGCTTTGGAGACTGGAGACTTGTCATGTGGAGTCTTTCTGGACCTATTCAAGGAATTTGACTGCATTGACCATGATTTGCTATTACATAAACTCTATAAATATGGAGTACGAGGAAAGGGATATGACTGGTTAGAGTCATACTTGAAAAAAGACAACAACTCGTGGAACTCAAGCATGAACATGGTACAGTGAGGTCAGAGGTTTTGGAGACTTCTGTGGGGGTACCACAGGGAATATTCTTGGCCCCACACTCTTCATTATATTTGTGAATGATTTACAGAGCACAATAACTGATAAATCTACCCCTCACTTGATAAATTATGCGGATGATTCAAATTTTTCAATATCAGGCCCAGATTTTAAAGATATTATGGAATTAGGCAGTCAAATGCTACAAAGAACACACAAATATTTTGAGGAAACTAGGCTTGTTCTGAACAACGACAAAACAAATTGTATACTTTTCAAGGTAAATAACAGCATTGAAACCCCCAACAACATTCATTTCGGTAACAGCAAAATAGCCTGCGAATCCACAGTTGAATTTTTAGGAGTACACGTAAACGAAACTATGAACTGGGCAGGACACATAGACAATTTGTGTAAGAGATTGTCATCAATAATATATGCACTGAGAGTTCTGAAAAAACATATTGATCATGATGCACTTATGATGGTTTATTATGGAAGCTTTTACTCTGCCGTCAAGTTTGGAATATCCATTTGGGGTTCCAGCTCGGACTTAAAGAGAGTTTTTTTATGTCAAAAAAAATCTATTAAACTCATTCTCAACATGAAAATGACAGACACATGCAGAGGGGTCTTTAAAGCGAATAAATTAAGTACTGACAGTATCTGGAATTTATATTTATGAATGTATATAATTTTTAACTAAACAACCTAAGATTTTCGAAGCTTTTAAAAAAAATCACACATACGAAACCAGACATAAAGACGATTTTGATTATCCACTGCACAAAAAAAGCACTCTATGAAAAGAACACACAGTATAAAACAATGAAATTCTATAATAAACTTCCATATGAAGTGAAGAGCATTGAAGCTGCAGGTGCCTTCCTGAAATCTTGTAGAACCTTTTTATGCAACTCAGAGCATTATACCCTGAAAGAATTTCTGCAGGAGTAATACTTGACTTTGGATCCATTGTTCCCATTGATGTATTTTATATTCATATTGATTTTATATTTTCATTGATCTTTTCAAAATGTTTTTACTTGACGTATTTCTTAGACTATGTATAATAGAATGTGCTTTGTGTAGGTTGTATGTAGACTACTCTACTGAAATAAAAATATCTCTCTCTCTCTCTCTCTCTTAGTAGATATACTGATTTTTAGGAATATTTTCGATTTAAATAGTTTTGATTTTTATATTACATTTATTATAATAATGATTCTTGACCTAGGTATAAATCATTTGTAAATTTTTGGGTAATACGTAATATTAGCTTAGCATGATTGAAGCATTGAATAAAATGAATAATCACTTCATTATCATGTAGTCACTCCATTAATTCCATTAAAGCTTAAAGACGCCTTGTGAAAAGCAACAGCAATTCAATTTTTTTAACTGAAGTAAGTGAAGGTGAAATATTAAACATTACCCAAAACCTTAATAATTCGAAGACTGATGCTGTATCAATAAAATTTCGAAAACTCGTTTAAAACTTCATTGTAAAAATCTAACTTTCACTAGCGGTGCCAAGTTATACAGGATGGGGTTGAGGGAACATTTATCTCAATGACGTTCCATCTCAGTCAACGATTTGTACTTCCTTAGAAAATAAACGAGAAACATTCAAATTTGCAACAAATAATGCGAGGTGCCCCACAAGATACTCTTCTGGGGTCTCTACTATTTACTTACCTGTGATAATAAATCATGAACTTACTTCATTGGCTGATGACTATGCTGCAGCTATATTTTCATGCAATGAGTTCAGAGAAAATGCACTTACCTTAAATATAAACAAAATAGAGGTTGTTCAATCCCGCTCTCCTTATCAAAAGGCAGACATTGGACCTATATGGGTGAATAACTTACCCTAATAAAAATTGTGTACAGTTTCTACAACTCACGTTGAACTACAGACTGTCTTGGAAATGGCATATACATACTCTAGCTCATAAACTAGGAATTTTAAGTTACCAATTCAAAACCTTGAGGAATAATACACCTATCAAAACCAGTTAGAATATGCTATAATTTTTTGGGGTAACTCAATATATATCAATAGAATACAAGTTTTATAGAAAAGATGTATATTTAAGCTAACGCTAAGAGACGCTAAAGAACGTACAATTTTAAACAAATTTGTTTAAAATTTATGATCACGATAAGAAAGGTCTGTACCATACCAATATTACTGCTTGGTATCACCTTGCCTATATATTCACAATTTCAAACATTATAAAGAAGTACGTAGACATTTGAAAGTGTTTAATTGATGAAATTTGATTCAATGATTGTACATCGGTTCTACTATCAACCGTGTTAGTATCACGTTTTATGTGAATTATCTTCAGGATAGATCTTTCATAATATGCTTCGACTAAAATATTAACATCTTTGTAATCGAACTGATGGTCTGATGGTTATAATCAAAGCAATGATAAGTTTTTTTTTGTAAATATTGCTTAGAGATTCCTGTATGAGTCCTCTCGCAATGTAAACGATTCAATTTATATACCGTCTGAGTTTGTTTATCGTTTTGTATTAACGCTTCCAGATTTGAAAAATATTTACCAACACAGTTAGTAGGTTTATGCACAACATTTATATTATACTTTTTCAGACATTTCTTAATTTTCTCTGAGGTTTCCGGAATGTATGTTATAAAATTATCTTTATTAAATTTATATTCTTTATATACTATTATAGATTTTGTTTATTCTTTCTTTGATGGTTAAACATTATTTTTGGGTGATCATTCATATTACCACCTTTTTTCCTATTTCTGAATGTTGTTGCGACGTAGACATTTTTAAGTGCCAGAGCAATTAGCTTGAGAAATCCCGTGCTTTAATTGATCTGAATTAAATTTCAAACGTCTTCTGATGATGGTCGTGAAACCGAAACGTACGTAAAGACGAAAAAATAGAGGACATAAGAGCTGGTGTGACCTATTTCTAAAGAATGTACATACAATTAAATCTATTTATATGTTTATGTTCATTAGAGCCACCACAAACTTCCGCATTGGTTCGAAACATATTGTTGTAAAAATTCATGTACTTATGAAAAAAATATTCGGATTTTTTGCGTTAATATTCATATACACCGAGTGTATGAACACATAGTTAATAATCATTCCGTAAAATTTTCTCAATATCAATTTTCTGCAAATACATAAAAATTGTTTAATCCAGTCCTGTGTTCATTGTGTCTATGTTGGCACATTTTAACGAGCAATACTTGATTGTTAATTTCTAAATATCTGGTGGTGGTTTGATGGATTTATAGTGTTCTTTCGACGTTACATGTGGGAAAATTGAATCATGTAACGGATTTTTACGATTTTGGATGTAATTAATACGAAATAAAGAGAATAAAGATAGTGGTTATTACACTATTATGGGTTAATTGCCTCGGAAAGTTATTTAAACTAACTCGAGGTTTTACCTGTTGACCCGTGAAAATTTCATATTCTTAACTCGTACTAGAAAATTTCTATAGATAATCATAATAGTATTTTTGTCGTAACATTTTGTACATACGATAAATAATAACAATTATTATATGAATCAGTGAAGTCGTTTCTTTGTCATCAGGATTTGAAATCTCCGAAACATTTGGTCATTTGTGGAAGAATTTGTCTAAAAAGCACACTGGTGCTAGATTAATCTTTGCAGTTTGTTTGTCATACGCATACATTAAGCCCGCCTAAGTGATCGAAAAGTCTTTTTTTACTTACGTCAACTTGATATAGCTATATTAGATTGCTCACTCTGTAATATCATAGATGTACCCATGACTTTACAAGAAGAATTACGTACTTTGTGATCTAGACAGTTCACCTCAGCAAAATTAGAATAATATAGATATGAAATGTATTATTCATGATAGTAATAATAACTTTGAGGTCAGTCAATACGTTGCGCATACTCGAAGGGTTAAGACGGAGTGAATCAATGGGCCGAAAGGATCGGCTTTCGCATAAGCCGACAAAGAGCACGCGCCGCAGTCCGTCTAATTGCGTTGTTTAGTCATATTCGTAGGGTTTATCGGTTTATTGGAATGATACTTAGGCCTGTAACAACGGTTCCTAACATAAAACTAATTCAGAACTGCCTAATCTTGAGTTCTCTAATCATTAATTATGATTATAAAATTCTGCCTAGCTTAACTCTATCCTAAACTATAAATACTTATCCTTCCTTCCTTATCCTAATAGATTGATGTTGATACGTCATCTTATAGCATTCATTCAAATCGATGTTGCCATGGATGATGTATCAACAATAAGCTAACCTTGCTCACGGTGCATTCTTACACATATGGTCCACTTTGTATGTTATATCAACCTCATTATATAACTTGTTGATATAACATGTAAACAATTGAGCAAATAGAGTAATGTTCGGAATTTATCTAATTTAGAACTTATTGAAGATATAAGCTTATTACCTTTCCATTACATCCTGATCGACAAAAGAACATGTTTATTTAAATATTCCATGGAAACTACTGACTGTTCAACGATCCTAATTCTATTGGGTACATGATAATTAAAAAAATCTGAAGTATATGACCCTAAACCAATTTAAATGTAAAATATAAGAATCATTAATAAGTAAAATAACTCCTCTACTAAAATAATTTAGTGTATGAAGCATCGTACAACAATTCTAGCTCTACATAGAAAAGTCATTTAACACTTAAAATTCACTAAGAATGTTCTATCCATTACAGTAGAAATTTCACGTGGAAACATTTTTTTACTGTGTATTTGTTTTGTTTCGCCCACTGTTTGGTTTGCCAACTATCTGGCCTATTGTAGAGGGACATAGACTAGAGAATATGTGCCGTGAAAGAAGTATACTGTACCCTAGCTAGTCGAACCGAAAAAGTGACGTCTATATTTCTTTTCTGCAACACAAGTGACAAGTTAGGCGACTTTCTGCGCTCTTGATCGGCTTATGTGGAAGACGGAGTGAACCTCATTGTTGGTTTCTACATAATGGCGGTCGAACGGTAGCTTCGATTTACTGTGACGTAAGCCTTTTTCGAGTTACACATTTTGAACGCCAATCCATGGAACAATGGCCGGGCGCCAAAGCACTGCATAATTTGGTGGTATATGGATGGGTCTAGAACAAGCTCAAGAGTCGAAGAAGGTTTATGCGGGCCTAGATATACTGATGGGTATTCCATGCGAATGAGGTATCTCAACACATACTTCCAAACCGAGATGCTTGCCATTTACAGATAAGCGGAGAAGCTACGTAAGCTATGGTAAGATAAATGAGACCATATGGATCTGTTCAGACAGTTAAGCGACACTCAACCTCACCTTGATTTCGGGTCACTGAAGTTGCAAAGGGAATGTGGGAGCGGACAAACTGGCCAGAGAAGAGGCTAGAATCGACGATCCTCAAAACCCCTTGCTGGTATCCTCTACAACGGGAGTATACAGATCTTACGGAACCATCTGGGAGATCAACATGCCTCAGCATTGTGGGCTGCCCAACAGCCAAATCTCTGCTTAGTAATAGGGCATGAGGGCAAAGCGAGATACTCTCGATGAGTAGGCAAAGCATCAGGATAATCTCCAAGATCTTTACAGGTCACGAACATCTGATGAAGTTCAAACATATAGTAGAGGGAAGTGATACTCCCTTCTGTATCAGATGCGAGGGAAATGAACTGGAGTCGTCAAACCTCTTTCTTTGTGAATGCCAGGTTTACCTGGCTGGGTCCTGAGATCATCACGGCCGATGACATAATGCATCTAAGCGGAAAAAAGATCTTAGGATTCTGTCGAGCAGAGGGGTATCCAAAGACCTCTAGAAAAACATAGCATAATGTACAAGGGTCTTTGGCTAAGTGCGTTTTCTATTCAGCCCGCTTCCATCCCAACCGATACCAATATCAATCCATACCTTTGGCAGTATTGATGAATCAAGACACGAGCTATCGATCGTCTTACATGTTTCTCCTTTTGGCTCACCCACTCATTCCGTCTTAACCCTTCGGGCATATGCTTAGCGAAAACAGACCGACCTCCTAGTTTGAAAAAAAATCAAAAATCGAAGTTAGAAATAGCGCTACATTCGGCTCCAAATCACTATCAACTTTAGATTTGATTAGAGATAGAATGAAACACAATCATTTATGTTTCGAAATGTCTTACTCCATGACTTAAAAAAAAATGTAATCAAAGTTCATAACCTCACCTCGTGAATAGTCTGTAATGTAGTATAATTTGAGTTTTTCCTCAACTTTATCTGTGTCAAAACGTTCGCAATTTATTTTCACCTGTTACAAGTGAGGGAAGTTAGTGGTCCAGGATCACAGTTAGTTTGATTTAAATTGTTATCGATATAGATATGAGCTTCCAATAACAAATTTTGAATCTATGATTTTATCAAACAATAGCAGTGCGTCCTCATTTATCGAAAAGTCGACAGCAAAAAGAAATTTATTTCCTCAGAAATGTAGAAAACAAGATAAAAATACGAATATTTCGCTAAAGCACGAGTAACTGCGTTATCTGAATAAATTGCTTCATTTATTAGATAAACTCCGGGCTTATATATTTTTTTAAAACTAATTACATCTGATAATTTCGTCTTTGAATTCGAGGCCTGGTTCTCATCGTTAATACTTTCAAATCCGTTCAAGCGTTGCTAAAAATAATTTGCTACCCTTTGTGGCAGGGGATTTTTGATTTTATCTTCTTTTGTGTGTGACTTTGTAGTATTTTAATTTTATTAGCCATATTGTTCATATATTTAATGAAGTTTGAATGTGAATAGATTTTTTAACCTTTCATGTTGCAGTCGCATGTACCGATTGTTTTATACAGTTCAGTTGTGAATATGAAATTCAATAATCTATTTTGAATGCCTCGGTCGAATCTATTTGTATTATTTTCATATTTAACAAAACTTCAACAAATTTCAGATTTATAGTAGATGAAGTTCTAAAATATACCTATGTCTATTTCCATTAAGTAGTGCATATAGTTCCCGCTAGGAGTTCTCGGAATCATCAGAGTAAACTCTGATGATGGGTACTTCCTAGCTGAACCCCCAGTACTTAACCAATATTTTCAGAGGATAGAAGTAATTATTCCTTATTTATAGTGCATGATGTGAACTGTCTATTTCATGATGAGAGGAATGGTTATTATCCGCAAATGTTGAAATTATTTTTGAAACAGTAAAGCATTTCTATGTTCATTGAACCATTAGGTTCAGAGTATGAGAACTTTAAATTGGGAAATCATGTCGTAAGGAAAGAAACAGTAAGGAAGCCTTGAAAATACTGCCATACTCACATTGCTTCTAATAAGATCCTCGTAAGTCCACGTTAATACTTAATCCTAAATTTTGTTCCGAAAAACTGTTTCAACCGCTTATGGTGTTTCATAATTGTCTTAGTAATAATTACTCTGAGAAAACAATCTTCTGAACATCAATGTTTACTGAGAACAATGTTCATACAATGATATGGTTACATTTCAAAAACTTTTTTGAATTGTACAACCTTGCTCTATCAAGAAAGTAAAAGAAACATTTGCTTGTAATTTTCATGTTGTAAGAAATAATAGCAAGTAAAATAGATAAGATCCACAGAATAATTCACTATAAGAAATGATTTTAAAATGAATATATGGAAAAAACATTACGCAAACCAAAGTATCGCTTGATAAACATTATGGGGACTTCTCATCATCGATTGGAACGATTCACAAGAGGCTTACTAATTTTCGTTGTGCCAGAAATCGTCGATAAAATCCACGGTATGATATTGGACGATCGTCGAGTCAAAGTGTACGAGATTGCTGAGGCTATGGATATCTCAACCGAACAGGTACGGAACATTTTGGATACATTGTTGAATATGAGAAAGCTACCTGCCAGTTGGGAGTCGTGGCTGCACTCTGTTGACAACAAGCGCGACTATGTGCTAACTTCATAGGAGTGTTTGGCGATCTTCAAGCGCAATAAGATGGACTTTTTGCGCCGGTTCGTAATCGTGTACCAAAGAACAGTCGAAACAGTGAATTTGTCCTGGCGAATCGAAGCCGAAAAAGGCCAAAGTGGGCTTATCGGCCAACAAAGTCATGGCTACAGTTTTTTGGGATGAACATGGTATCGTCCATATCGATTATCTTGAAAAAGGGAAAACGATTACCGGCGTATATTATGCAGAGCTATTGCATCGATTCGATGACGATTTGAAGCGAAAGCGGCTGCATGTGGCAAAGAAAATGGTGCTATTCCACCAGAAAAACACACCGTTGCAAGGAGATTATGTAGAGAAATAAAATAAGTTTTGAGTAAATAAATCATTTCTTGTTTCATTTTTCAGGGACCTTTCATCTGCCCTCGTATTTATCTATTTTCCAAGTGGCAACACTAGTTGAATGATGGCTTTGGTTATTGGAATATAAATTTGTATTTTAACCAAATTTTATTTTATTACATCTGAGAAATAATATGTGTATAAAAAAATTTCTACCATTAAAAATCTAGTAGTTCTACACAAATTAAAACTCAATCGTCCAATTTTTATTTCATAGATATTTCTACAAAAACGTTTGGGGAAAAAGGAGATAACGAGTCCTCAAGATCCAACTACTAGTTTGTTCCTTCATTGATACTGGAACAAACCCGTAAGCGCATGAATCCTTCTCAAATTGATAACGTTTCAGGTAACGCAATAACGTGTGAAGAATTCACTGCTCATACACTGACAATTAATAAATTTCGACAGCAATAAGTACTCGAATTAATATTTCAAATTTTTAATTAATTGAAGTCTACATACTCATTTATATCATGTAATTAGTAAGTTGTCAAAATAATGAACTTTCCAAGTGTAATGTGCTATAAAATTTGTACGTCAGTTCGAGTTCAACAAACAGTGATAGCTGAACTCGTTTAAACAGATATTAACAAAGCAGGTTCTTAGAAACTGAAGAATTATTAAGTTATAAAAATGTGTTATTAGCATGTTACTAACTGCTGAATAGCCATGGGAAAATTGTTTTCATTAAACTAAAACGGAATTCACGTAAGCAATTAAAGCTTATTCAGGCAACAAAACTAATTCACTTATGATGAATATCTTCAGAATTTAATTATCGAGGAAGTATTTTCACTCTAATGGATGCCTTTTGAACATATCTGTACTAAATATTAATGTATTGTTATGATTTCATTTCATAGACAATAAAAATTTAAAAATAATAACTTACCGAACTATGAAAATCAGAAAAGATCAAATAAAAAATATTTTATGGAATTAAAAACAATAATAAAAGCTAAATAATAGTTAGGATATTAATATTAACAATGTAAAACATAATAAACAACGATGTAATAGAATAAGAAGTGATAAACAAGAACTTCAGTGAAAGTGAAGAAACGTTCAGTGTAACGAAATCATAAATCATAAGTAAAGTGATTACAAAACTATCATGAGATAGTACAAAACATTGAATAATGTTATAGATGTAAGTTAGGATTAGTAAATTTGAGTTATGTAATGTTAAAAGAATGTTATTGATATAATATGATATGTATTAGATTTAAGAATAAGTAACTGTCAAGAAAACCATAAATATGGGAATAATCACATTAATAATAACCCAATCATAGGTTATATTATACCAAAGTGTGGGGAAAAATGTAGGCAATATTAATTTAAAAAGAAGGAATCACTAACAATTAAAATAAGTTGAAAATCTCAAATAATTCAAAAAGTAAAGAATACTAAATTCTGATTGGTCAATAGGAATTTCTAATGTCAATCTGGTAACAATGAAGACTTGTGTCAGTTTCACAACAATTAACTTGGCATCCTTGATTTGAAAAGAAAGCATCTCATAGGTTGTTTATGACATAAAGTTGCGTCGGTTTTGGAGGCCTATAAAAACGAATCTGGAAGTAAATAAGTTGAGTTTTGCCATTACATCTGTAGACTGAAAGTACTCCTGCAACTCACCAAAATTTCATAACCTATAAAAAACCAGTGAACGAAAGTGTTCCAAACTTTGATAGGTTCAAAGAAACCAAAGTTAATAAGTTTTATATAAAGTCAACGATTATCCAAGTATCTGAATCCAGTAAAAAGGCTGTAATAACCTCCAATTAAGAAGAAGTTTCCAACGATTGCCATTCATCAATAATTTCAATAAAGCATCGAAAAGTTTCATGTTTTATCTAAAAGGATAAAACAAAGTATTATCAACAGTTCCTGAGTCTCAAGAAGAAGTAATCCAAATTAGTTACCTGTGATTATTGTGAAAAAGCATAGTATTGTGTAAAAGTGAATCATCAACGAAATTATAAAAGAATTAAATTGAAAATTGCCAACATAGTTAAACACACTTTTGGATATAAACTAAAAGTAAGTTTGTTTATTATATTTCCATTGTAGTATTATTTGTAAATCTGAAAGAAAGATTGTCGTTTGTAATTTTGTAAACAACTATTAATATTGAATAGTTTTGAGGTTAAAGCTAGTTCTATGCTTAGAACATAAAATAAAATTGTAAATTAGAAACCCGAGATAAATAGAGTCATAGAGATTTAAATATAGAAACTTTTCAACATTCAAAGAATATTGTGTTTAATTCCATAAAATAATAATAATAAAAAAGAGAAAGTTCATTATTATTCATAATCAATAAATTAAAAGCTAGCCGGAAGCATTAATAATAATCAATAAATAAAAATAAACTCAGTAAGAGTTTAGTTAATAATTGTCGCTCAAACGTGAGGCCATTTGAAAAAAGGAATAGAACCGCGTATCAAAATAATTTAAAGAACTAGATTAATTAATAAGAAAGTAAAAATGGAAGGAGATAGACAAAGTACTCCAGAATTAATAGGATTTGATCAAGAGGGTGAAATGATTAGTGCAGAAAGACCACCAATAATAGATAGTCAATCACAAATAATGAGATTGCTTGAAAGTTTAAATTTAAAAGCTAATGAAACGAATGAAACGAATGCTAAAATTGAACAACGTATGAGTGAAACTAATGCTAAATTTGAACAAGGTATGAGTGAAATAAGAGATGAACTTAAGAGAGTGAATGATAAATTTGATAAAAGAACTGAGGAAATAATGAGAATAGTTGAAACTGAAAAAAAGGAAATAAGACAACATGTTGAAGAAAGTATAGATAATAAATTAGAAGAATATAATAGCTTTGTAAATAGAAAGTTTAATAATGTAGAGAAAGAAATAGATATTATGGAAAATAGAATGAATGATATGGGGAGGAATATTGAAGAGAATGTGAATGTGAATGTACAAAGTATGAAAGAAAATCAGAAAAAAATGATAAATGAACAAGATGAAAGAATAAAAAGAATTGAGAATAGATCCGAAGAGAGAATGAATATAGAATACAGAAATGTAGGTCATGAGAATACAATAAAATTTAATGGAAACATAAAATTATTACATCCATGCATTTTTGTTAAAGATTTGAAAAATGAAATACAGTATGAAAGGAATATAGAGAGAATGAAAAAATTAATAAGAGAACGATTGGTTGATGAACCTTTGTTGTGGTTCAATTGCAAAGAAAGGGAATTAAATAGTTTAGATGAGTTTATAGATGAGTTTTTAAATAATTTTTGGGGTGAAAATGAACAATCGAAATGTCGAGAAAGATTATATTTTAGGAAGTATATAGAAGGGACTAGAAAAAGCATGAGTGCTTATGCACTTAGCCTATATAATGAAGCGCAATATTTATAACCTAAAATGAGAGAGGAAGAGATAGTTTTATACATTTCAAGACAGTATCGAAGTCAAATATCTGAGGCAATAGCCATTGCAAATATTAAAAACATGAATCAACTATTATCATACTTAAATAGAATTGATAATAAGAATAACATAGGAACTAGGCAACAAAATGGATATAATGATAACAGGAACAATTACAGGGGAAATCAAAATTATAATAATAGATTCCAAAATAATAATTATCAAAACAATTTTAGAAATAGAGATAATAGAAACCAAAATTATTATAATAGGGAAAATAGATATAATGGAAATAATGCTAATCAAAATAGAAATAGATATAGGGATTATAGAAGTCAAAATAATAATAATAATAGAAATAATAGTAGAAATGAAAATAATCAAAGGGAAGTAAACTGTAGTAGGATAGAAAGTAATATGGAAAGGGAAGACTCTTCAAGTCAAAATAATCAACAAAATCAGGATTTTTAAGAAAGCACGAATACCACGTTAATGTATTATATGAACATCAGAGGGAATACATTGACTACGAACAGCAAAGGGAAGAAAATGAAAGTATAGGTTTAATTAAATTAAAAGGTTTTTTAAAAGGGAAAGAAGTAGAAATTATGTGTGATACAGGATCAGAACTATCATTAATAAGGGAAGAACTATTGTCTGAAATAAAAATAACAAATCAATTGAAAATACCAAAAGTAGAATTAGTAAATATTAGTGGAAAGAAAATTACTGAAGTATCAAAAATGATTACTGAGCATATTATAATAGGGAAGTCAAGTCTAGAGATGCAATTATTTGTAGTGCCGAATATGAAATTGGATATTGTTATGGGAACTGATGAATTAGAAAAGCATGGAATTATTATAGATTACGAGGAAAAGGAAATAAAGTTGTTAGATGAAATTATAAAGATAGGGAAAGGGGAAAATGAAAATATTGACAGACCAAATGAAGGTTGCAATATAATAAATGCGGTCGAAAGAAAAGACTCAAGCAGAAATTTAAATGAAATAATCTCGCAGATGAAAATATCCGAGAAATATAGGGGAATAATATCAGAAATAATTTCACAACATAAAGGTTTAATAATTGATGAAACTCGTATAGCTAGTAATTATATTCATAAATTCCAAGTCAAAGAAATTGAAAATTTTAAATCCAAGAACTATCCAATCCCATACAAGTACATAGAAGATGTTAGGAAAAAAATCGGTGAAATGCTAGAACAAGACATAATAGAAAGAAGTAAAACAAAATATATAAACCCTATTGTTATAGCAAAAAAGTCAAATGGTGATATTAGGTTATGTTTAGATGCTCGAACATTGAATAGATTGTCAGTACCACAATATGAAGCTCCTAAAAATATAGAGTCAATTTTTGGTAGAATAATAAAGGCACAAATTTTTAGTAAAGTTGATTTAAGACATAGTTTCTGGTTGATTCCTTTACATGAAAGTTGTAGAGATTACACTGGTTTTATGATAGATGGAGAAGTGTATCGTTTTAAAGTTACGCCTTTTGGTATTCAAAGTGCATGCAGTGCGTTAGTTAGAAGTATGAATCAAATATTAAATAAATTTGAAATTTTTGTAGTTCATTATATCGATGACATATTAATATTTTCTAGAACAGTAGAAGAACATAAAGATCACATAAAATTAGTTTTGAACGAATTAGATATAGCAGGTTTAAAAATAAATATTGAGAAATGTGAATTCTATAAAACAGAAATTAAATTTTTGGGTTATAAATTAACGAGGGAAGGTTTAGAAATGGATGAAGATAGATTAGATGTAATAAAAAATTTAAAAAGACACACCAATCTTAAAACTTTGAGGGGATTCTTAGGTCTAATAAATTATTTCAAAAGGCTCATTCCTGATTTAAGTCAGAAGGAGATTCCATTAGTAGAATTACTTAAGAAAGGGGTAAAATGGAAAGGGGATAATGAAAGACACGAAGCTTTCCAAAATTTAAAAGATATTTTCATTAAAAAAAATTAAAAGTCTATCATGCACAATATGATAAACCTTTCATATTAAGAACAGATGCTTCTAAACAAAGATTCAGTGGTGTTTTATTACAAAAACAAAATAATGAAGAAGTGCCTATAAGTTTTGTGTCAAGAATGACAAAAGTTCATGAAAAAAATTACAGCGTTACTGAATTAGAATTAGCAAGTATAGTTTTTTGTGTAAAGAAATTAAGATTTTATTTGTTAGGGAATAAAGTAAGGGTAGAAACTGATCATAGTGCATTAACAAGTATATTTAAAAACAAGTTTGTAAACAGTAGGATTCAAAGATGGATTTTGTTATTGCAGGAATATGATTTTGAAATAAAACATATTCCAGGAAAATTAAATATAATAGCTGATACTTTAACAAGAGAAGAGGGGAATTTAAAAATTGATAAAAGGAAATACAAAGTAGGAGTAAATATTGTATTAGAAGTAAGGGGTTTATTTTCATTAGAGAGCATTAAAAACAATCAAAGTACTTTATCAGAGAAGGATAAAAAGAAATGTAAAATCAAAGAGGGAGTTTATTTACAAGATATAGGTAGGAAAGAATTATACAGAATAAATCAAGACCTAACTTTAAAAATTTTAAATCATTTACATAGTGAATTCAATCACATAGGAGCAAGGAAAATGTGGCTCATATTCAGAGAAAATTATATAGGTAAAGGAGATTACCAAATTGCAAAAGAAATCACAAAGAAATGTGACATATGTCAAAGAGCAAAGCCTAAAAATATAATTAACCACAATTTAGCAAAGAGTATTATAGTAAAGGAATGTTTAGAAATAGTAGCAATAGATTTTTTAAGTGAGTTAATAGTAACAGAAAAAGGAAATAGACATATTTTGGTTGTAGTAGATTTATTTTCTAAATATATAAAATTATATGCTTGCAAAACGACAAAAAGTAGAGAAGTAATGCATAAGTTAGAAAACTATTTTGAAGAAATTGGTAGGCCAAGAAAGTTAATTACAGATAACGCAACATATTTCAAAAACATACGTTTCAAGTATTTTTGCAAAAGGAATTTAATTTTTCATCAATTAACAAGCATCAGACATCCTCAATCCAATCCATCAGAACGTTATATACAGGAAGTAATAAAATATCTGAGAATATCTTGTGAGGGTAAACATCGTCAATGGGATGAATCAATATCCAGAGTAGAAAAATGTTTAAATCATTGTCCAAATACTACAACAGAGAAAACACCTGTATTAATAATGAAAGGCGAAGAACCAGATAGAAAATGGTTAGATGAAAATTCAGTAGAGCGAAATGAAATTTTGAAAGATATCAGTAATAGGTTAGAAAGAAATGCAAGAAAGTATATGAATAGGGAAATGAGAAAAAGAGGAAGGTTAATTAAATTTGAAATAGATGAATTAGTAATAGTGAGAGCAATGAGAGTAACTAATAATAAAAAGAATATATGTGGAAAATTATGTTTTGCTTTTGAAGGTCCATATGTAGTTATGAATGAAAATGCTGAAAATAGTTATGAATTAATGAATCCTGAAAACGGAAAGATAAGGGGAATATTTAATATTGATCAAATATACAAGTATAATTATTAATAAATTTAGTTCATGAAAATAAAATCAAAAGATAAATAAATTTTAAATATTAATGTGATTAATATGTTAAAATTGATTTAGGGGAATTTGTTATGATTTCATTTCATAGACAATAAAAATTTAAAAATAATAACTTACCGAACTATGAAAATCAGAAAAGATCAAATAAAAAATATTTTATGGAATTAAAAACAATAATAAAAGCTAAATAATAGTTAGGATATTAATATTAACAATGTAAAACATAATAAACAACGATGTAATAGAATAAGAAGTGATAAACAAGAACTTCAGTGAAAGTGAAGAAACGTTCAGTGTAACGAAATCATAAATCATAAGTAAAGTGATTACAAAACTATCATGAGATAGTACAAAACATTGAATAATGTTATAGATGTAAGTTAGGATTAGTAAATTTGAGTTATGTAATGTTAAAAGAATGTTATTGATATAATATGATATGTATTAGATTTAAGAATAAGTAACTGTCAAGAAAACCATAAATATGGGAATAATCACATTAATAATAACCCAATCATAGGTTATATTATACCAAAGTGTGGGGAAAAATGTAGGCAATATTAATTTAAAAAGAAGGAATCACTAACAATTAAAATAAGTTGAAAATCTCAAATAATTCAAAAAGTAAAGAATACTAAATTCTGATTGGTCAATAGGAATTTCTAATGTCAATCTGGTAACAATGAAGACTTGTGTCAGTTTCACAACAATTAACTTGGCATCCTTGATTTGAAAAGAAAGCATCTCATAGGTTGTTTATGACATAAAGTTGCGTCGGTTTTGGAGGCCTATAAAAACGAATCTGGAAGTAAATAAGTTGAGTTTTGCCATTACATCTGTAGACTGAAAGTACTCCTGCAACTCACCAAAATTTCATAACCTATAAAAAACCAGTGAACGAAAGTGTTCCAAACTTTGATAGGTTCAAAGAAACCAAAGTTAATAAGTTTTATATAAAGTCAACGATTATCCAAGTATCTGAATCCAGTAAAAAGGCTGTAATAACCTCCAATTAAGAAGAAGTTTCCAACGATTGCCAT
Organism: Endomychus coccineus; assembly: GCA_958510875.1. Classification (NCBI taxonomy): domain Eukaryota; kingdom Metazoa; phylum Arthropoda; class Insecta; order Coleoptera; family Endomychidae; genus Endomychus; species Endomychus coccineus. Next base: position 13,868,829 of record OY294070.1, read on the forward strand.
TCATCAATAATTTCAATAAAGCATCGAAAAGTTTCATGTTTTATCTAAAAGGATAAAACAAAGTATTATCAACAGTTCCTGAGTCTCAAGAAGAAGTAATCCAAATTAGTTACCTGTGATTATTGTGAAAAAGCATAGTATTGTGTAAAAGTGAATCATCAACGAAATTATAAAAGAATTAAATTGAAAATTGCCAACATAGTTAAACACACTTTTGGATATAAACTAAAAGTAAGTTTGTTTATTATATTTCCATTGTAGTATTATTTGTAAATCTGAAAGAAAGATTGTCGTTTGTAATTTTGTAAACAACTATTAATATTGAATAGTTTTGAGGTTAAAGCTAGTTCTATGCTTAGAACATAAAATAAAATTGTAAATTAGAAACCCGAGATAAATAGAGTCATAGAGATTTAAATATAGAAACTTTTCAACATTCAAAGAATATTGTGTTTAATTCCATAAAATAATAATAATAAAAAAGAGAAAGTTCATTATTATTCATAATCAATAAATTAAAAGCTAGCCGGAAGCATTAATAATAATCAATAAATAAAAATAAACTCAGTAAGAGTTTAGTTAATAGTATGTACGGATGCAAGATATGATAACACAGGAACAGTGGGAAGTTTACGTGAATTCAAAGCAGTAGGCCATCGATGTATCATTAATTCTGAAGCTATAGGGATTTGATGAAAGGAAATATTCAACCTGTAGCGTCATTAAACATCTAAATATCTTAATAAGCTATGAATGATACATAACTGAGTATTTTTTCTTCCCTTACTATATTTAGTATATAGTGTATGGTCGTTCACTTTTTCTCTTTTGGTGAAGCGACTTTCTTGGTTTTCGTAGAAGTTGTGACAGCTTGGACAGTCTTCGGTTTGGGTGCTTTGGGCTTCTCCGTCGGCGACTTGTTCGCGTTCTTAACTTACGAATGAGTCTTCGATTTAGCAGTCTAATTTTCCGTAGCCGACTTTTTGGCCTTCACTGGGGTTCACGCTTTCCTTTCGGCCTTAGTCTTGGCAGTTTTCGAAATTGATTTGGCCGAGGCTGTCGTCTTTTCAAAGGCACTTTGAAAGAACCGGAAGCCCCTATACCTTTCGTTATTACGAGAGATTCAGAACGACCGTAGATTTCATATATTTTTTGATGAAAGGGGCCACTTTTTCAGCGTTTACTTTGTAGTTAGCGGTGTAATAAGAGTTATGTATAGGTTATTTCCAATATTTAAAAACAAAATTATCCTTAGAAAATTGAAATTTCATAAAATTAAAATATCTAAAAGTTAAGAACATCTATGGGTTGTCAGATGTTTTCAATAACGAATGTAGCTTGAGAAAAGTAAAGGGACATCTAGAATAAATATAAGACAATTCACACTCGCTTCAAACAGGGTGATATGATACCATAGCTGATATAGTCAAGAGGGTTGCAATAAATTCACAAAAGTTTGGTTGTAACGGAAATCAGAAACCTGTCAAGATGAATAACCAATATAGGACGAGAAACTAATGGGTAGCCTTATGTAAAATCTTAATGTTAACCATCTGGAGATGTTTTAGGTACATTCAAATCATTCAGTAAAATTTAGGAAAGGACAGATAGATTTAGAAATCCCCACCGAAAACATTCTGGACTAAAGATCTCAAGAGAGGAATCTTATGGCTTATTGGTCAAACGATTCAGGGATCCTTTTCCGAATTGTGGATTGGTTCTTGTGAGAAAGGACGCATCACAAATACTGGGGATAATGCCTAAAACCTTCAGTTATATTTCCTAATCACAGGCTTTGCGATGTCCACCGCTCCCATATACCTATACCACAGTAATTAAGGAATTACGGGGTTTGTTTTCACATAAATTTGGTTCAACGGTTTGAATTGAATAATCCCCATGAGCAAGAAACATAAGGTATTCCAGTAAATAAATGTTAGCTACGGATAAACACATAAATAATGAACGGTTGATATTCGGAAAAGTTTTATTTCGACTTCAATTTCCTTTTTCCTGTTAACATTGCAGCATCTTACTTCCCGTAGCAATTAGAAAATACCCTGCCGAGTAAAATATTGCCATTTGAACATTTTACATTAACGACCTTTTCCCAATGGCTTAACGACGACAATATATCTTCCGAAGGTAACATATTGCTCTCTTTATGCTCTATTTTCTTATCAACAAAACACAGAAAATCATTATTCCAGTTAAGCTATACGTGTTTCCTTTTATTCGCACCGAAACGAATCAATTCAAATGTAATGTAAGGCGATTCGAAAATCTGGAAGTTCCCACGTGACATTCCGAGACAATGGAATATCTAAAACCGAAAACATTGAAAGGGTTATTTGTTTTCTAAATAAGAAGCATAGTCATAGTTTTTTACTTCCCTCACTATATGTAGGTATCTAATATTTTTTTACGGATTTTCACGGAAATGGAGCCTATAGTATTTTATTGAATCATCATGACAACAGTGTCTTGCTGCTTATAAATATATATGACAATCACATATTAAACCTGCAGAAGTGTCCGAAAGTGATATCATAGATGAACACAACGCTGAAGACTCTTCAAGAAGAAGTACATACTATGTGGGTTGTCAATCGGTGTTTGTCAATGATTTTGGCAGTTCACCTGACCGAAATATAATACAATTGATTTTCATGGCAATAAGGAATAAGATTTACGAATTACGACATACAGGCTGTTCCAGAAATAGTTGTGAACAATGAAATTGGGGACTGTAGATCCTCTTTTGGAGAATTTTTTGAACAGATCGTCCCCTGACAAGTTACCTTGAACAATAAAACTTCAAATACGTTTTCTACTTTCCCCCAAATTTGTTCAAATTAAGAAAACCCTTTTTTTGGTATTAATTGAAAAACGCTACTATTTTGACCTATACGACTTGTACTTCTTTTTGAAAAAACATCCCTTGTACATTTATTATCAAAAATTTTTCCTGCTAGCCCAATCAATATCAAACCTTTTTTATCTCTACACAAATTTCCATATCTTGTTTTGTTCCCTTGCAACAAATAATCACTGTATCTCTGCATCATAACTCCTTCTTAGGGCCGCATAATTTTTTCCATTATTATCGCAGTAAAGAAATGAGAAATAGCCTTGTCAAGACGATTTAATTGTCTTATAATTGATCTGGTGAAAAATTTTCACTAATTATGGCAAGACAAACATTTTGAAACCAAAAATATGCCGAAATGCAAGTTTCCAAGACTCTGAATCCAGAATACGCCCTAGGAGGAAGACTGCTTCAGCTCCAATAGTAGGGTCGGTTCATGTCACAAACTTTTTGGTCTTTTCGGCATTCATTATCATTTTGTTGGCTATTAACCAATTTGGTATGTCCTCAAGGGTACAGGTCAATTGCGCCCCTCAAAGGTAACTGATAGTTTTATGGTAGCAATGTGCCCGATTAAGCAATAGGTCGATTGGGCCCCGAATTCAGTTTAGGTACCTGCTTAGGAATTCCCAACACCCACCCCGGTTTTGCCACCCTTTCATGATATTCAATAATTATTCATTTGTCGACTGTTAGTGCTTACGAACGTTTTAAATTTATAGTTTTACTTACATTAAAATGAAGTCAATGATCAGTGAACGTGGAAAAGAATTTCTCATCGTTGATAAGTATACTTTTCGAAAAAATAAGGAAACGGCATTAGGAGTTAACTATAGGTGTACGAAAAACGGCTGTCCGTCTTCGATTTCTGTCGATAAGACAGAAGAAGTGCTTTTAAAGAGAAACGGGGAACATAATCATCCCATCAATGAAAAATTAGAAGTAAAGGTGAGTCAAGTTTTTTAATACATCTAGCTCTCTGGAAAACATCGATATCGATTCGTGGGCTCGCGCTGATAGAGATTTCTTTTAGGTTTGCATAAGCTTCGAAACTTACTTAAAAGAAAGGCAGTCGAAGATATTCCTCAACGCCCCTCAAAAATTATCAATAGTGGTATAACCACTAACTGTAAAACCAACAAAGGCGAGAACTGCTTACTGGTAAATTCTCTTAGTCAAAATATTATTATATTTTCTTGTGTATCAAACTTAAGTTACTTATTCACGAGGCCGAAATTCTTTGTAGATGGGACGTTCGAGTATTGTCCAAAGTTTTTTAAGCAATTGTTCACCATTCATACCATAGAAAATGGGCACTACATACCACTAGTATTTATTTTACTTCTTAATAAACATACGGAAACTTATAATAAAGCTTTTCAGTTATTAATTAATTATTCAAAATCTGTAAATTTAGAGTTGAATCCCAAAGAAATAGTGTGCGATTTTGAAAAAGCGATACACAGTAGTATCAGGTAAAATTGGCCTAATGTTACCATCATAGGCTGTATAGGTTCCACTTAACCCAATCCTGGTTTAGGAAGATACAAAATCTAGGACTAGTTTCTGAATATCGGAGTTCAGAATCGCCAATAGGTAAATGGTTACGATGGACATTTGGGCTATTGTTTTTGGACCCCGCCGATGTAGGGAACGTGTTTGCCGAAGATTTGTATTTTATTATCACTGAAAATGCCCGAGTTATCGAATATGCCGATTATCTTGTTGATAACTATATATCCGATGATTGTTCTTTTCAACCAGATATATGGGCATCTTGTGATAACTCCACTGAACGAACCACTAACGCTTGTGAGTCTTTTCATAGTCACTTAAATTCGAGCTTTTATTTTTCACATCCCGACATATTTAAGTTCATAGCTGTTTCATCCGATATTCAGTTAAACTCCTATATCAATAGCGTACATTTACCAGAGCCTTCTGGAAACAGTAAATATAAGAAGCGACAAGAATATGTTACTAATTTAATTAGTTTATATAAAAATAATGAGCTAACTCCATTTGAGTTTGTAAAAAGTATTTCATACAAATTTGTAAAATAGTAGTTAGGTACCTATAAGTAAAAAGAACATATTTTAGCTCAAGTTCGTTTTAGTAATTTGATAAATATTTTGTTAAACACGGTTTTAAATTTTTAAGCTATTGCATATAGCTTTGAGCGCGGCGACCGAATCAAGAAATTCCGTAACGAGAAATAATGTAAGACTTAAACACCTAACATGTGTCAAATTAATTAATTAATTTGAAGTTTCTAAAAGTGAGAAATTTCGCTATTTTATACGAATGTTATAACACTCTAGCGCTTTAGACTCCGGGATTTTCACGTGGCCTATCGAAATTAGAAGGTTCGAATTATCTAAAAACATAATTGCATGAACTCCAGACGTCCTATGTAATTAGCTACGAACGAAATCATTTTGACATATGCCTCTAGGAGCTCGCTACGCGTCAGTTAGAGTTTATACGTTAGACGCGCGTAGCAGAGACCTGATAGTACCTGTTTCTATCAAGCTATTGCATATATTGCATATAGCTTTTATCGCTGGCTTTGAGGGCGGCGACCGAAACAAGAAATTCCGTAACCAAAAATAACAGGAACTCGTTTATGTTGCGCTCTCTCGGGTGACTAATATTGAAAAATTGTATATCACGACAAAAAACGATAATTCTACATTCAAGTTTTATAATAATCGAAGGCAAGCTGCATCGACTGCATCTTTGTTGCAAAAATTCAAAAGTCTGCCTTTAAATAGTGTTCAGACGACAGCTCAAAGTGTCTTAGATTTCCTTAGTAATAGAAATGGCATTTCAATAATGACTTTCAATTGCCAAAGTCTAAATAGTCACAAATACGATTTACAAGATTCAGTTACGAGACAAACAAATGTGTTACTTCTCACAGAAACTTGCATGGCGCATGATAATCCGATTGAAATACCTAATTTCAATCGTATTGTTCAATTCAAACGAGATACTGTTCCAAAATGTGGGTAGCTATTTACCAAAATAATAATAATGTTACTAATATTATGACTCCGAATATTGAAATACATATTGCACACGTTAGCGATGTCAATGTTAGGCGCTCATTTGTTGGAGATATTTGTGCGTGCTTATGCAAACTTAGAAATGGCCAACACATAGTCATGGTAGCAATTTACATTTCTCCGAATCCAAAATTGGACGAGATAGAGCATTTTATTCATCGCACTTTACTGGAGTACACTGAAGAAGGGTCGAAAATACTTGGTACAAATGGTAATAAATTTCCACTTATCTTGGCTGGCAATTTCAACATCAACTTCGCTGATAAAAAATCAGAGCGGTTGACAACTTTTCTTTCGGAAAAATTGAATTTGAAGATGAATAATGATCCACAAGAATCCACAACAAAATATGGGACCACCATTGACGCGGTATTTTCCAAATATTTAGAGGATATCAAGTCTCAAACTTATGTCTCTTATTTCAGTTATTCAGTTACCATAAACCTATAGTTTCAATAATAACAAATTCCTGAATAACCTACATGTATTGTAAGATAATAAAAATATTTTAAACGATATTAACTTCTCATTTATTCAATAAAAGAAAAAAATTTGTTTTCTTATCGGTCACCACACTCAAAAGTAACTTGAATTAATATGAAAGAAAAAACTTGAGTTAAAATATCAAAGAAAAAAAAAATACTGCATAAATGAAAAAAAAAAAATTATTATAATTGCATAAGTTGAGAAAAAATGCCATGCAATAGCTTTACCGCGGCAGTCCACGAGTGCCACACGTATCTTTTTTTACTAATTTAATAAATATATGTATATCATTTATCATTATGTTTCATTCTCAATTTTAAGCAAGATTTTTAAGTTATACTATTTTAATGAAGTGCCGTAAAACAGGTGGTTGTGGCTCAATCGTCCTTTATTGTAGGAAGGACCTGGGGCGCAATTGTCCCATATTACTGTATTACATGCACAATTTTTCCTGACCGCGGGGCTTAATCGTCCATTGCCTGTCCTCAATGACCTCCGGTATCAGCTCATCTAATTCTAATTCTGATATGCTGATGGGGACTTTAGGCTTCTCAAACTTGTTTAAAAGTTAAGTAAGATAAAAGACTTACTGCTGATCCATACAGTGACAGTGATTGTTTAAATATGTGATAAACATAAAAACAATGTCATTTGATTTATAAAGGCTTAAGTGACGTAATTTAATTTGAAAAAATTTCGTTTTGAAATAAAGAACTTCTCTATTCTATTTTATTCCATTCTCGAACTTCGGAAAGTCAAAAATTTGCATCAACTCCTGTGGCTTAATGCTGAAGTCGCTACTCAAACTGATTTGAAAGAAAGAACAGAAATGTTGTGTGATCAATGAATATTTTCCCAATAGGGATGACTAAAACATTCGAACAAATGGAAATTTAGAGCTTGCAAAGCTTGATGAACTCTTGTATCGTTCCGTCTAACCGGACTTCGTTCCCCTTTAAAAACTGTACATCGCGAACAACACATATTTCGCTGTTTACGTTATATTAACCAAGAAGACGTCTATTATGAGACCTGTAATAGCGATTATAATATACCTATAGTCATTAAGAAATCATCTTGCGTACCATAAAGTGCAGTAAAAAGTTGAGTATTCTTTAATCGGTGATAGCACGGTCGGTAACAATGGTTTACGACCTCATTGCGTGAAGTTATACACGGATTGACATTTCCGTATGTCACGGCTTTCTGACTTGGACTGGCAACGACACGTTGACGTTAACAGCTATTCTTTTTCGACTTAAGTGTGTTCTATGATGACGATTTTAATTAATAAATAACAACTTAAACTTTATATATAACTGTCTTGGATACTCATTTACCTCGATCTCTTAATCGCTATTATATTATGGTAACTATAGTCAATGGTGATGATGTATCGAATACCTCATACCTATAAGGAGAAACGTCTTCCCAGGGCAAACCTAAGTCATTTCAAACATTAGGGTAATTCCGGGAGAGATGACTCACTAGGTGAGATGAATCGGCTCGATCAACACCTCTAGATACAACACCTCAAAGCTTAATACAAACGTTGCCACGTAGCTTCGCCCAATAACCACCAGATGGCGCTGCAAATCCACCTAAAATTTGAAATAAACCCCTAAACTTTGTTTTGAAGTGAAAACTTCTTTAGGCGCGTTGAGCTATTTCAGATGGGGTGTAAAACTATGAGTCCGTCACGTACAGTCACGCTGTAGCTATATATATATAATATTGGGTATTATGTATAGGTACTGCTGCGTGCCCAACTACTCGAGTCAGGCGTCAGGCAGTTTCTCTATAAGCTTACACACGTGTGCATATCTGAGTCGGATACTCGGCGTTATTCATTTATACTCAACCCCAGTTATATTTTTATTGAATTTATTAATTTACATTGTGTACTTAGTATTGTTCTTGTTGTATAATTCTTGTCATAAGAATATAACATTAGTGATGTGTATATTTCAACAATTATATACATTTTAAGCTATTGCATATAGCTTTCATCGCGGCCTTTGAGCGCGGCGACCGAATCAAGAAATTCCGTAACGAAAAATAATGTAAGACCTAAACACCTAACATGTGTCAAATTAATTAATTAATTTGAAGTTTGTAAAAGTGAGAAATTTCGCTATTTTATACGAATGTTATAACACTCTAGCGCTTTAGACTCCGGGATTTTCAGGTGGCCTATCGAAATTAGAAGGTTCGAATTATCTAAAAACATAATTGCATGAGCTCCAGACGTCCTCTGTAATTAGCTACGAACGAAATCATTTTGACATATGCCTCTAGGAGCTCGCTACGCGTCAGTTAGAGTTTATACGTTAGACGCGCGTAGCAGAGACCTGAGAGTACCTGTTTCTATTAAGCTATTGCATATATTGCATATAGCTTTTATCGCGGGCTTTGAGCGCGGCGACCGAATCAAGAAATTCCGTAACGAAAAATAACAGGAACTCGTTTATGTTGCGCTCTCTCGGGTGACTAATATTGAAAAACTGTATATCACGACAAAAAACGATAATTCTACATTCAAGTTTTATAATAATCGGAGGCAAGCTGCAACGACTGCATCTTTGTTGCAAAAATTCAAAAGACTGCCTTTAAATAGTGTTCAGACGACAGCTCAAAGTGTCAATTGCCAAAGTCTAAATAGTCACAAATACGATTTAAAAGATTCAGTTACGAGACAAACAAATGTGTTACTTCTTACCGAAACTTGCATGGCGCATGATAATCCGATTGAAATACCTAATTTCAATTGCATTGTTCAATTCAAACGAGATACTGCTCCAAAAGGTGGGGTAGCTATTTACCAAAATAATAATAATGTTACTAATATTATGACTCCGAATATTGAAATACATATTGCACACGTTAGCTATGTTAATGTTAGGCGCTCATTTGTTGGAGATATTTGTGCGTGCGTACAACAAAATATGGGGCCACCATTGACGCGATATTTTCCAGATATTTATAGGATATCAAGTCTCAAACCTATGTCTCTTATTTCAGTTATTCAGTTACCATAAACCTATAGTTTCAATGAATAACCTACATGTATTGTAAGATAATAAAAATATTTTAAACGATATTAACTTCTCATTTATTCAATAAAAGAAAAAAATTTGTTTTCTTATCGGTCACCACGCTCAAAAGTAACTTGAATTAATATCAAAGAAAAAACTTGAATTAAAATATCAAAGAAAAAAAAAATACTGCATAAATTTAAAAAAATAAATAATTATAATTGCATAAGTTCAGAAAAAATGCTATGCAATAGCTTTACCGCGGCAGTCCCCGAGTGCCACACGTATCTTTTTTTTTGTTCCCAACCGACCATACGCTTTTACCTGTAAAGAAGCGTATATTACAGTGTTATGACTGAATAAAGTGCGTTACAAAATATCTTCCTAAGTGAATTTTTATGTTGATTTTTCCCGCGTTTTGTGTCGCACGTACAGTTTACTGACGGATATATATATTATGCTCTTGGCTATAACGGAAATTGCTACAATTGGTCAAAAGTTAAAAAATGCCTATCGGTTGTTCCTGTGAACGATTTCATGGTAACAACAATAAAAGGAAGAGATTCTCTTAGTGCTACCTCTGTGAGTGAAAATATTATTAACTATTTTAATATTAGAACATATTGAATATAAAATATTTCGTATCATAAGTGACTACAATAATATAATCAATGAACAATTTGTCTGAACATAACAAGTTCAGTTGATAATTAAAGACCATTATTTTATCTATTCGATTCGGTTCACATTATCAAACGTATAAGGAATAGAAAAAAACCTAATCAAATTATGCAGTATCCCAATTTTGACTCGGGAGACGAGGACATTGCCTCATTTTATGCTTCAAGAAAATGCATGAACTAGAAAATAATGAATTGTTAAAATTTTGATTTTCTTTCAATTTGAGAGCACTCTATCCTAGAAATTTGGAAAGCCAAAAAGTTAAAGTAACCCTTAAGGCATTCAATTAATATGTTATGAAGCCTCCACTTCAATTTTTTCCAACAAATAAACAGATGGGGTGCAATTAAGAACTCATTCTACAACTGGCAACTCCATTTAAACAAAAAGTCCAGATATACAGGTATGTCTCAAAAAATAAATGAAACTTTTGTTTTACTGTCGGCTGCAACATAGTCTCTAGCTTGTGACGTCACGATCGGACCCTCAGGCCTTGTGTATCTAGAAGGGTATTGGCTTAGGACTGATCGTTCGCTGTAATATGTTCAACCACCAGACTATGGCACCACACGAACCATGGAATACAGTCAGAGCCCCAATATTTTCCACATATGCGTCTGCATATCCATAGGGATATTCTTGCCTCGATGAACGTATTTTACAAATGTGGTTCCATGTCAACTTTCTATCTAGGGTTACTTTCAGATAGTTAACATTTTCCGTAATTAGTATAGGGTGGAGTTAGATTGTCCAGACTCCTCTTAGTGAAGGACGCTATAAAAGTTGCTCGCTTTCACATCAGCATAGTACGGCGATGTCTAATATTTCTCGCAGCCAGGGGAGGACGTCTTGGAGAGGGGGTAGTTTAAGAGAACATACCTGAAAGTTTCCAGGTTATAGGCAAACAGTTGACCGTTAATAAAAAAAATGTTTGTCTCTTTACCCCTTCGGATTAACTTTCTCTCCGCATGATAGAGATGGAGCAGGGAAATTGTCCTTTGAAACGTCAAATTGATATGGGATACCGTAGAGCGCGCTGGGACCATTCCGTGGCATATCAATTTGGTGTATTCCATGTCTTCGCCGGAACAATAGATAGTCGGATATATTTCACAGATAAATGAAGGAGAACCTCATATGATGTTCTGCCTAGTGCCACAGGATGCTGTTTAAAGAATGCGTAACAAATTAACAATTAGAATAATTGGAAATACATTTGTCAGCTATAATAAAATTTCGTTTGACGATAACCTGATGGTGAAACAAAAGCGATGGAAATTATAATAAATTAGTCATAGAAAATGTTTGTGAGTTTATGATGATAATTGATTTCTAGCAACAGTATTAAAATTTCTGTCGTATATACATAGTAGGAAACGACTAATTAAGAGTTTATTACACGATAAATTTATTAGAATGAATTTAGAGGAGTTAAATAAAGGGTTTTAATTGTTCACAGCAAATAGTGACAATATATCTGTTAATGAGCACACTGGTATAATTGTCGGATCAATTAATAGATGCATATTCAGGGTATAAATGTATATGTGCTAGAGAAGAACCATCTCTGTATATTTAATTGAGTATATCCGGCACTTAATACGGTGTGGGGGTATCGTTATTACATTGTTAATTTATTTAAAATTATATATGTTTCCAGTATAGAACGTTGACACATGATAGAGACAAGCCTCAATGATTCAATTTACTTCAGACAACACGTTCAATTCTGATGATGCTATTGAAATGAATAACTGACGCTAGTTTTTTTCATTGATTAACTGACTCACTGTAGTTTCCGATTTTATGCGTAGGGAGTATTTGTGAATAAGCTATATATTATTATTCTTCCATTTCTATGAGAATCAAATCCTTCTTCTGTTTCCTGTTATACCTATTTATAATTAGGGTATAGTTAGTTATATACAAATTAAATATAAATTCTCGGGAAATAGATACTTTAGTACCGGGATATCAAAAATTATCTTGGTCAAGGGTGGTTGTGGACTCTAAAACGTGTGTCTTACTTTACGTTATCAAAACTTGTGTCAAATTAATTAATTTGAAGTTTCTAAAAGTGAGAGATTTCGTAATTTTATACGAATGTTATAACACGCAGAAGTCTCTAGCACTTTTAGACTCCGGGATTTTCACGTGGCCTATCGAAATTAGAAGGTTCGAATTGTATAAAAACACAATTGCACGAACGCCAGACGTCCTATGTAATTAGCTACGAACGTAATCATTTTGACATATGCCTCGAGGAGCTGGCTACGCGTCAGTTAGAGTTTATACTTTTTACCTCGATCTTGTTAATTCGGGGCCGTTTTATGCCCCGTGCGACCGGCGCCAGTTGTAATAAAGTGTTTTCGGCTTTGAGCCGCTAGCTTTCAACCGCTTTTGGGTATATTTTAGTAGCTAGAAAATTCTCTTTGGTACGTCGAACGTTAGACGCGCGTAGCTGAGACCTGAGAGTACCTGTTTCTATTTTAATTAAATTTTCCTATTTAATCGACATTTTGGGGCCCGACACTATGCTATTTAGTTGGCCCCGTTCTTAAACTAACGACATGGAGCGAAAACCACATGCGAAAAGTCCTCGTAAAGACGTTCTATGTTCCGAAGATTTGCACTTTTCTAACTCTCGAGCTATGCGCTCCTCACGTGAACGTCATTCGATTTATCGAAAATTAACCAATTTAAAACAGTTTTCGACCCCGTTTGTGGCTATTACGACCTTGTAAAAGGTTCAAAGTTAACATTTCGTTTTACATTCCACAACCACCCTTGACCAATATAATTTTTAATTTGTAGTTTATTATTGTTTTACAACTGGAATGAATAGATATGAAATTTGTAGGTTATTGTCGGTGTGACAGTGACATAATTATTTGAAACGTAAAGTAAGACACACGTTTTAGATTCCACAACCACCCTTGACCAAGATAATTTTTGATGTCCCGGTACTTTAACAGTATTTTCAGTGGATAAGGGTGATTATTTCGTATTTATAGAATTAAAAACAAGTAATTACTTTACAATCGACTTATTGATTAATTTGCTCCTGTAAATCAGACGAGACACAACTAACATAAAAAGTATGATACTTTGAATAAAGCTTTCTAACATATATCATATTTCTCCTAATTTCTGTAAGACATCTTCACTTTTACGATTAAATGAGTAACTTGTTATTATGACGGAAACAAAATTGTTAATAAGTAATTTACTGACAAACAGATAAACACTGTCACAGATGACACCCGCCTACTTGAAATAAATATAAGAAACGTAAAAAGTAATACAGTAAAATATTATTTTCGCTATTAAAGACTTACACATAGAAAGCGACTCGACGTATGATACATAGTTTGGAAGAGAAAAAATCCATTCCAACTAAGCCCTAGTCAACTATGATTCTGATTGGAAAAAATACAACTTTAGGCAATATTTCGACAACACTTTATTATACAGAAAAAAGTGCCTCAAGAATGTAGAAGTTATTTTCTTCTCACTACCCCGATATTCATATGTGCCTAAAAGTCGAAAAATCGAACTATTGTTTATGACTTGAAAACAATAGACGATACCAAATTTTTTGTTTCCGCCAGAGAATTTGTCTTAAAGAAAGAAATCGAGAATGTGACTTTCTTTTTTTGTATCTCCTATGATTACCGAGTTACCATACACAAACATCGAAATTTGCCCACCCAGTACCTGCTAAATGACAATTTGGCCTAAACTATCACGATTTTAGTTTATTTAAAGTTTTAAGAAACAAACTTCAAACGGAGTCTCTAGATTTGCATCTACCAAAAAGTTTTTTTTTAACTGCTTTTCCAAAGCACCAAAATATTTCAAAAAATAAAGTAATGGCATGTTTTCGATCGAAAATGGTCCAAGTAATCCAAATATCCTACTTACAATTCTAAATTCTGCAACTTTGAGGTCGAAAAAGGTCAAAAACTGGAAGAAAATTACGTTTACCTGGTGTTTGGCGTAGAATTAATGGTATATTGGAGTTTAAAAACTGTTGGCTGACGTTCGGGAATTGTTTTCTTATCCTAAAATTTCCCGCTGAATCCGATTCTGGGGTCATATGTTCCAAAAAAAGACTTGTCAGCGTCCTGACGACAGATTTTTGTACATATCGGTTTTTTGTCGTTTTGTCATATTTTCGACCTCTAAAATCCATCTAGTCAGAAGAATTCTCATTATATTTCCAATCGGAAATGACTTCTTGGACGTTTATTAATTATAAAATGTCGATTTCTGGGGTCAAAAACAAGTTTTTTGACATTTTTCGTTGAAAAAGAACCCAAAAAATTGAAAAAATCAAAAAGAATTTTTTTAAAGGGTATTTTAATCTCTCTAAAAAACTGCCCCGGCAAGTTCCGCAGACCTCCCCCCCCCCTTGACCGTCTCCTTTAATTTATAATTGCCCATCATCAGATATTAAATTTTTCAAAAAATATGAATTTTACTCAAGAGTAAAGTACCTTTATATTTCACAATATCGGAAATTGGTCACAACTAAAAAGTACGTTCAAATATGCAGTTGCATCCATTTACATTGAAAAATTGGGTTTTGTTATTTTTTACTACTTTCTTTTTCATTTTGAATGAACATTTTTCTCTTGTGATTATGAAACACATGATAAATAATACTAGAAATAAGTAGAAATTAGTTTTTCACTCATTCCACTAATGCCTCGACATATCCACCCTCTCGTTCAATATATAAATCAAAGAGGTAGAGTTGTAAGTGCCAGGGCTTTGCTTGATAGTGGGAGTCAATCATGTTTTATTACAACAAAATTATTCAATTCTTTGCATTTGAAATCAACAAAGACTAAAATTCCAATATCAGGAATTAATGCAGTGAACACGAATATTTATGAATTAACTAAAGCTAAGATCAAGTCTAGAACTTCTAATTTTCAAACGGATTTGAATTTTTTAATCATTGATAAAATCACAGACAAATTACCTCAGTTTCATTTAAACATGTCATCACTCGAAATACCAAGTGATATTACTTTGGCTGATCCTGACTTTCATATACCAGGTGATATTGATCTATTAATAGGTGCCTCAGTATTTTATGAACTTTTATTGTATGGACAAATAAAATTAAATGAAATAGGTCCAATTCTGCAGAATTCTAAGTTTGGTTGGATTATATCAGGTCCTATAACTTATCATCATGAGTCAACAACAAGTATATGTAATTTTACAAAAACAGATTTACAAGGTCAACTCGAGAAATTTTGGTTTATTGAAGAAGTTGATACAAAACAAGTAAAATATAGCAAGGAAGAACTAGAAGTCGAGAATCATTTTATAGAAAATATTAATAAGGATGAGTCAGGCAGATTTATCGTAAGATTGCCAGTAATGGAGAATTACATTTCATTAACAGATAATTTATTCGAAGCAATCAAGAGATTTCATTCTCTTGAACGAAGGTTTTCTAAAGATAGGGAACTTTATATAGATTATTCAAATTTCATGCAGGAATATATTGATATGAATCATATGACTGCAGTCAATCACAAAGAGGTTACTGAAGGTATTATATATTATTTACCTCATCATTGTGTTAAGAAGGAAACTTCGATTACTACTAAATTGCGAGTGGTATTTGATGCTTCTTCCAAGTCTAAATCGAATCTTTCTTTGAATGACGTTCTTAAAAAAGGACCATGTATCCAAGATGACATATTTTCTATATTATTGCGTTTTAGAACTCACAATGTAGTATTTACTTCAGATATAGCTAAAATGTATCGTCAGGTTCTCGTAGACGAGAAAGAGGAATTTACAACGAATTGTATGGCGTTCAGATCCTTCTCAAGAGTTAATCCATTACAAATTAAACACAATAACATACGGCACAACGCCAGCGTCTTTTCTAGCAACACGCTGCCTAAAACAACTTGCATTGGAAAATGAATATTCGAAGCCCAAAGCTAGTTTAGCAATCGAACGCGATTTTTACATGGATGATTGGATTGGTGGAGCTTCAGATAGTGAATCAGCATCGAATCTAATTCAAGAAGTCACGTGTATATTAGCTAATTCAGGTTTTTTACTTAGACAATGGATTTCAAATGATCCGAAAGTACTCGAAAATTTATCATTCAGAGTAAATGATTTACAATATAAGATTAAGGACGAGAATCAATCTGATAAAACATTAGACATACATTGGAATGCTTCACAAGATTTTTTCAAATATAAAACAACTATTAACACGAATGATGTTCCAACTAAACGTTCCATACTTTCTAGTATTGCACAAATTTTCGACCCCTTGGGACTTATAGGTCCAGTGATATTAACTTCAAAATTGATATTACAAAATTTATGGCAGATTAAGTGTGATTGGGACGAGCCAATCACAGAAAATATTCATATAAAATGGTTGAAATTCTTCAATAATCTCAGTTCATTAGAGACACTCCAAGTACAAAGACAAATAATATTAAAGGACAGTTCATACATTGAGTTACATTGTTTTAGTGACGCTTCACAATCAGCCTACGGTTCTTGTATTTATGCAAGGTCAATAAATGATTCCGGAAATATATTAGTAAGGCTAATTTGCTCAAAATCACGCGTAGCGCCTCTAAAAACAATCAGTATCCCAAGGCTAGAGTTGTGTGGAGCTTTATTGTCAGCTAAATTGTCGAAAAGAGTAATTTTATCGTTAAATCTGAATATAGATAAAATAATTTATTGGTGCGATTCTAGCATAACGCTTGCTTGGATATCTTCTGATCCTAGCCGTTTTAAAACATTCATCTCGAACAGAATTGCACAAATTCAAACAATTACTCAAAACAACGAATGGCGTTACATACCCACCTCATATAATCCAGCTGATTATATATCGAGAGGAATTTATCCACATGAAATTGGAAATTTATCGTCATGGTGGCACGGTCCATCCTTTATTACTCAAAAACCAGAATATTGGCCATCTAATCTTAATACTAACAACATAGAACTACCTGAAACAAAACAGATTTCTTTAATTTCGAATAATCCATATTATAAGGATGATATAATAGAACGTTTTTCATCATTTAAAAAATTAACAAAGGTAGTTGCATACTTACTTCGTTTTGGATACAATTCCAGGATTTCATTGATTCATCGAAGGGTGGGTGAAATTACTGATGATGAATTAGAAACTAGTATACAAACAATAATTAAAATCGTCCAAGAACAAGAGTTTCCCTCTGAAATAAAGGCGTTGAAAAATTCACTGAATTTACCTAAGGGTTGCAAATTATACAATCTTAGTCCGTTTTTGGACAAATGCGGAATATTGCGTGTAGGTGGACGTATAGCTAAGTCCTCATTAGAGTTCGATTCTAAGCATCCAATGATTATTCCATCTAAGCATAACTTAACTACCATGATCGTTCGACAAGAACATGCTAGAAATTTACATGCTGGTTGTCAAACTGTGTTGGCAGCTATTCGTTCAAAGTTTTGGCCATTAAATGGTAAACAGGCAGTTAAAAGGGTTTTACGCACATGTGTCATTTGTTTCCGTGTAAAACCACGTCACCTCAATCAAGTAATGGGACAATTACCTTCATCACGAGTTACTCCATCACGACCATTTTCTGTGTGTGGTATAGATTTTGCGGGACCTTATCTTGTAAAGGACAGTAAATTCAGAAACAGAAAGATGATCAAGGCGTATTTATGTGTATTCATATGCTTTTCATCGAAAGCAATTCATTTAGAGCTTGTTAGTGATCTAGCTACTGATGGTTTTCTCAATGCTTTGAAGCGGTTCGTTTCTCGCAGAGGTATTCCTCGTCATATACATTCTGACAATGGAACTAATTTTGTTGGTGCAGACCGATACTTGAAAGAATTTTTAGAACTCACCAAGGATACTAAATTTCAAGGTTATTTATACGATTCTAAGATCAAGTGGCATTTTATTCCGCCGCGTACACCTCATTTCGGGGGGTTATGGGAAAGTGCTGTACGTTCTACGAAATTTCACATAAAACGTGTTATTAATAATGTATCTCTAACGTTTGAAGAGTTTTATACTTTCCTAGCGCAGATAGAATGTATTTTAAATTCCCGTCCCATTTACCCACTCACAGAAGATCCAGAAGACACAGAACCGTTGACACCAGGTCATTTTCTCATCGGCACATCTTTGAATGCTTTACCTGAAGCTGAAGTACAAGATGATAGAAGTACTCATGTCTCCAGATACAAATCCTTATGTTTATTGATACAAAAATTTTGGCAGAAATGGTCAAGAGTCTATCTTCATACACTACAACAACGAACGAAGTGGCAATATACTAACGTACCTGAACAATTAATAGGCTCATTAGTCGTATTGCACGAAGACAATCTACCACCTATATCTTGGACACTAGGTCGTATCATTAATATTCATCCTGGAACCGACGGCGCTGTACGTGTGGTATCAGTCAAAACAAAGAATGGTGTTGTCAAGCGGTCAATAGTTAAAATTAGTGTACTTCCCACTGATGAAGAATGTTGAACTTTAATTACTGCATTCACATACTTTTAAATTGTTATTTCTTTTGTCACATAATTTCTTTTATATGTATTATTTTTTTTATTGAAAGTCAGTACTTTCAAGGTGGGGAGCATGTTGTGGCTTCGATGATTTGGATGGAGTTCTGTGTTACATATTCTATGCTACATAACTATGTAGAGAAAGCGGGTCGGCTCTGGAAGAGTGACGCTTGTCTAATTTTAAAAGTTTGTTAAAAAATATAATTCAACAACGTTTGTTTTTTGTTGCATTGAGCAATATAAACTATTATAATATACTATTAATGTTATATTCAATATAATACAAATCAAATCGAACAAGATTGTGTTTGATTATACTTTAGAAGATACAGTCCACTTAACTAAGCGACACAAGACTTTACATCATTTGTATGTCAGTGAATCCTAGATTAAATGTGACTACAGTTAAATTTGCATTGATATTGTAGACAGAAAAGAAAAAATAATTTTTTCAATGTGAATGGATGTATATTTTTAGTTTTCTTCATAACAATTTTCCGTATTATCAAATATAAAGGTACACTATTTTCGAGTAAAATTTTTGACAAATCGCGTATACGACTGAAAAAATGTAATATCTGATGATTGCATTCTAAATTTTAGAAAATGCAGAACTTCTTATGAAGAATAACTTTTTTCCTAAGATTAATAATAAAAAAGTTTCCCATATGGTTCCAACTTAGTGAGATATATTGTATAAGAAATCAGCTACAGATTCAATCTTTTGCAACCAGTTTACATTGAGCCAGAAAGGGCGTTATTCATCATCCTAACAGCTGCTAAGAATCATGTCAGAAATAAGACATTCATAGAAAATATCGAAATTGCACCTTTTTTAAAATTTTCTCGACGCCACTGGATCATACAGAAAAAAGTGCCTCATTCACATGTATCTAAAACTCAAAAATAAGAGTCGATAGCAAATATTTGTTTACACCAGTGAATCTTAAAAAAAGAGATCGAGAAAGTGACTTTCATTCTTATGTATATCTTATAGTTACAGAGTTACGAACATCGAAATTTGCCCTGCCTGTACATAGAGTAATTAGCTAAATACAATGTAAATTTCGCCTGAAATTCGGCAGCTTATTTGATAATAATTATTGTGCTAAACGGCTGTAAAATAACCAACGGAATCGCATTAGTACTCCATTAAGAACCGAATTCGAAAGTCTTAACATCTAAAGAATATCCTACAGTAGATACTCGTAATTTCAATTGTTTAACCGGTGGAACATCAAAGTAGGTGGCGTAGGGGCCCTCCCCGTCAAATACACCATTTTGAGTGACTTCTAGTTGCCCTAAAGGAATTATACATTGTAGTAGCCAAAGCTGAACCACAATACGGCACTTTGTAAAGCAAAACTTAATTTAACTAACCCCTGTGGTTAACCTGACCCAGTATCGGAAGGAATACGGTAGGATTGTGAGGTGTCGAACGAACTGGTCCGCCCTACGAACAATTAAATTATTTATGCTTTTGGTCAACCGGTACCTATACGGAGCATAATAGAAAACAAACTTAATTACATACGTTTGCCAGTTAAGAACAAGCCTACTGTGCGAATGATGTTGAATTAGCAGTTGTGAAACATTCAATTTATGAATTATTACTTGAGGCCCTTACGGCATTCGGCGGCGGGTGGAGGAGGCGATGCTGCTGGCTGCCTTGCATTTACGTTTCGCGTGCGTTCTGTAAAATTTATATTAGATTTTAGAATTCACTAACCTAACTCGATTTGAACGAATTTGGCTAACCTTTCTCGTTTTGCCAGTCCTTACTTCAATTATTACTGTTATTATGATTTCTACGTCTAATGTTCGTGGAACTTTCGCCTACGTTGAATTCAAGTGTCCATTTCAACCAAACTGTGGTAATTTCACATTTCCTCTCTATTCAGAGCAATGACTGTGGAACCTCGAGTCATCCCATATCAAGCGAAGCATTTTTGCTATCAACTTTTTCCCAGTATATTGATTTTTATCCATCTGAAGGCTGAAGGATAAAAGATCAGAACGTTCCACTAAATCATTTGAAGAGTTGGGTTTAACTGTTCAATTTTATGAAAAAGTTGTCAAATAGGAAAAAAGAATGGTATACATAGGACTTTTGGGTCCTTGATGCAACGTTTTTTTTTCAAGAAAAATTCCACCCTTCCTTAGTTATAATCCTTTTTTTTTGTAAAAGACACTGACCATCCATTTGACTACAACAATACAAAAGTTTAAATATTGAAATGAATAATAATAAACGTTTGATATTAGAAAGTATACAAATTAAAAGAAACAATTGTGGTAATGACAAAATAGATTCCAGTCTTTCAAAACTTCACAATAATCTAATTCAAACTTAGACAAATTCTGTTATTGTGAAGTAACACTTTCTACTGTCATTTGATTCAACCGAAAAGAGATAACGTATTATCTAGAAAAATCTTGGCTTCCGGTTGGATTCCACGTCACAATATCTGGACTTGATGCCGACGTTTCGCCAACCATTCAGGTGGCATCTTTAGGGCAGGCTTAAGGCTTGAACTGAAACTGAAACTGAAGTTTCAGCCTGCTCTAGAGATGCCACCTGTGATGGTTGGCGAAACGTCGGCATCAAGTCGAGATATTGTGACGCGGAATCCATTCGGAAGTCAAGATTTTTCAAGGTTAGCTATCCGCGGAAGTATACTATTCAAGACGTATTATCTAACATTTAGTAGCTACAGTTTTGGGGTTAGATTCCATAGAATTATCTTAAACTTGATTAGTTGTTAATAATAGAAATGAAATGTGTATCATAGAATAACTAATTCATAAAATAATCATAGATATTTCGAAATGTACTGGCTTCCCCATAATAGACTACCCATTTTAATATTTGAATTAAATTTTTTTTAAATAACAAAACAAACTTTTTATTCTACTAAATTACAGCTAACTCTTTGGGATTTATGATAACTTCTAAATATTTGGCTAGTTTAATTCTAACTTTCAAAAATCGCGTCTTCTAAATGACCTCCACCAACTTCAACACATTTTTCAATATTAGATAAAAAGTGGTTCATTACACGGCGTAGCAAACCTTCGTCTATTCCTTCAACTCCTTTACGAATTTTGACTTTCAGTTCCTCGATTGTACCTGGACGACTCGCAAGCACTTTGGCTTTTAAATATCCCCACAGGAAAAAATCGGGTGCCGTTAAGTCGGGGGACCTCGAAGGCCAAGGGAAATCTCCGAATCGAGAAATGAGTCGGCCATTAAACATTTCTCGCAGGACCCTCATTGAGTTTCTGGCGGTATGAGCTGTTGCCCCATCTTGTTGGAATATTAAGGCATTGTAGCGCCTCGGATTTTACTGTTGCAGCGCGGTTATTTTCATCCTCAAAAAATAAGTGCCAATAATACCAAAAGATCCTACTCCAAACCACACAACAACTTTTGGATTATGGAGGTTCTGTGTAAAGATTTCACGAGGATTTTCATTTGACCAGTATCTAAAATTCTGTTTATTGACCATGCCGTTAAAATAAAAATTTGCTTCGCGGTCATTAGGAGACTGTGAATTGCTTCTTGATGTGAATCCAAAAATTCTTGACAAAATGCTAACCTTGCTTCTTTATCTTGATTGCTAAGGTGCTGTGCCATTTGGTATTTATAGGGATGAAATTTTAAATCCCCTTGAAGAATTCGATCTAAGCTTCCCTTCGATATTCCTAGGATAAAGGTTTGTCGATTAGCAGACTTTTTAGGACTTTTCGTAAACACAATTCTAACTCGTTCAATATTTTCTGGTGTACGAACAGTTCTTTGACGTCCAGGCTTCTTCAAATTTTGTACAGAACCATTTTCACGCCAATGACGAACACATAACTAAACAGTTTTACGATTTGGCGCGTGACCCCTATTGTTGTTATTAAACTGACGCCGGAATGCACGCCTAACTTCTTCTATCGAATTGCTCCTTATGCAAGTTTCTACACAAAACACACGTTGTTGGACTGAGTAATCCATGAAAGTTCAAACGGATGTTGAAATAATGTCTCAAAGCAGAAAAAATAAATAATTATTGATGAAAACTAACAAACTTCTCGTAGAAAAATTAAAAATTTACTTAAATCTCAAAGACTACAGAAGATAATCCCACAGAGAACAACCTATTTAGTTATCTCGTAGGGAATTTATTAATAATATAAAATGTGCAGTCTATTATGGGGAACCCAGTATATTGAATACATTTCAAATTGATAATCAGCCATCCATTACTCGTTCACACACAACTGATCAAATATTTTCTGCAGTTTTAATTGGATTTTAAAAACACAAGTCGGCTGCAGATGCATTTCATTAATCGAAATCATATATTCTTTTCTAAATTACATGGAAACACTAATTGACAACACAGTTTTTGATAAAGACGATAAAATATTGTCGAAACGTCAAAAAAGAGAGCTTTATTTCAAGTCATATCTGAGAACCAGCATACCAAGAAAACATAACATACATTCCCAAATGGCTCAAGAAATTTAGAAAAAGTAATCATACTCCGGTTCGAAAATAATGTAACGTGAAAAAAAATAGTGCCATAAATTCATGAAGTAAAAATATGTTGCAAGTAAAATTATTAATACATGCAAGAAGTGCACACTTATATATCTGACTTTTTTAATAGAAATTTAATCGTAATTTAGCAAAATAATAAAATGATCCTTGAAATTTCAAGTTGAAATTAGTTACAACAGTTGAAAAATTTTCAAATGTGCATATACTATTAGTGTTAAATATATCTGGTAAACAATTTTCAATTTGATGATAAATGTGATTTACATTTATGAATTGAAGGTGGTGAGTAAATGAATGTCGTAAAAATCGTATTATAAATATGTAATAGATATATTCATTTTAACATAAAGTATAAATTTATTGCATGATCATATTTACATAAAAACTATTTTTTACATTACATCAACATTAAATTATTTTACTATAATAACAAATTCAATCTTGAACCAGGAGGTATTCAAGTACATTCTCATAATCTAACGTCTCTGATTCTGCCATGTATATTTATTTCATAATCGTGATTGACGACTTCGAAAACCCCCGAGAGCCAGAATTTGTTACATATTATGAAGAAAAATTATCAAATTTCTAGAAGATGACGTAGATATCTCGTCTGCAGATAGCACCAGGTACTGCATGAAAATTTTTGCATGTCGTAATCATCGCGGCCTTCATATCCTCACTCGAACAATTGACAAGCATTAAAAAATAATTTTTGATGAAATTCATCGATATCAGGTCCCCCGGATACTCCGGGGAAGGTCCAAGAGAACCTCAGGGATTTTTTTTGATAGCATATTCGTGTTCAACCACCCCAAAAACCCCCGAGAAACCAAGTCGAGTCAGTTTTTTTATCCACTTCAAGTGCACTAAGAAAAATGCACTGTTTGGCTGTAGAAATGCAATAAGTTTTTTCCGCAAGAAACAAACCAGGCACAAAATGTTTAAATTACTTTCTGAATCAAATGCAGAAGAATGCATCTTAATCCAACCAACTGCGCCAGTTTTGGAAAGTTTGGCCTTTTTTCGGGCTTTATTTCCTCGACTAACAACACTCCATGCAGAATTCCGGATTTCGGCGCTGCCTTAGGCCTGCTGGACCGAGTGTTGCTTCAAGGGACGAATATTGGCCCCAATCAAACGGTCCTTCCCCCGTTTTTATTGATTGATAACTCTCTAGTAGGCCATGCTTCTTATTGAAGTGCTCTACAAGAACTTGAAGGTGGACCCTGTTCAGAATTCGATGGAGAAAATCAAGCCATATTAGTTTGGAGTTTCGAGGGATCATGATGAGTGATTTTAATGAATTGCTGACCAAGTACAATATGTTCCAACACGTTGCCACGAAGACTACAATAAATCAAGAGGCAAATTAGATACAGTTTTGCATCAGATCAGCGAGGCTAGTTTTATTATCCGAGTATGACCCTGCATGAAAATAATAACATCTCCTAGACCTTTGGCATCATCGTTGCGCGCCATTCAAGTTCAACACCATCGTAAATAACAAACGAAATCCGTAAGAATAACATTGAACGAAATCCTTATTGTCGCAAAAATATCAGAAATATTCCTATCTAATGTGAATTAACAAGCACTGGCTGGAACTCTTAGCAGAATACATTTTAAACGTTGGTAGGCAGTCTTTTGTTTTACGGGTGAGCACCTTCAACTGTCATTATAGTCATATATATTATTTCAAGTTCAGCACGACCGTGCAAGCATAAAAATAACGCCGCACAATTATAGACCGTATAACTCTTACACTTACGGCGCACTCTAGATCGAAATTATATCAGCGAAACCATCTAAAAAATCGTTTTATAACGCCAAGATTTTTTTTCCAGATCTTCAGTTGTTCCTTTGATATATGTAGTGACGAGCATTCAATTGGAAATAACGTTCATTTATGTGCAGTTTCATGTAGGTATGCGCTTATTACACAAAGGTCAGTGGCGCCGTTACTGGGAACGTGGAATGATTGAGTTTTTTTATTCTGAGAATACCTGCCTCATGAGTCTGTACAATTGGCTTATTAACTACATTGAATAGGGTAGAATGGACTTCTAGCTGGTCATTGGGTAGGAAAGTTGTTAGGTGATTATTATTATTGAACGAATGACTTAACGAAACATGTGTTAAATACTAGTATAACTTCTTTATTTGCAATATTGAATCGGACATTAACTACAGAGACTGAATATACAATTATGTACATATATCGACTCATAGAACCACTATATCAGTGTTCGTACATTAGTTGAAATATATAGTCGAAGGTTTGTACAGACCTGTACCTCGCTAGTGCCAGTGCACTATCTCGATGGCACTACTAATGAGCTGTACAAAACCTAAAAATGTACTTATGAAGTGACCAATTATGCTTGAGCATTTCCGGAGTGATTCTGATAAATTTAATTTAAAATCTTTCGTACAGGGTGATCCAAAGTTGGCGCCCAAAGCTTATCACGGCAAAAGTGGCAGAGATAAATAAATTCTGAACCTAAGATCTCAAATACGGCTTGAGGTAGAGTTTCAGCTAAAAGAGAAAAAAAATAAGTTCCAAATTGGCCGTAATGACGTCGTCGGAATATTTTTTCTAGGGCAATATACTCATATTTTTTAACAGATGGGAAACCCTTAGAAAATAACTTATATCGAAAAAATTTTTCCCTATTTTTGCTCAAAAGTTGCAAGACTACAAGGTCTAAAAAATGCCTCCTTCAAGAAATCAAGCCAACAGGGATTAGATAAAATTTTTCATGAATGCCAATCAGTAGGACCAAAAGATAAAAGTGGAGTGTAAATTTTAGCTAAAACATTTAATTGCAAAAAAATTAATAAACAAAACCATAATTGAGAACTGAGATTATGAACTATAAAAGAGCTCACACTGTGGAAACAATGTGACAATATAAATAAGAAATAATCACCCTTATCCAATAAAAATAAACCTAAGGTATTGAGGAGTACTGAGTACTATTTCTCATTTTTAGAACTGAGATTATTCTGAAATACAGAACTATAGAAGGTTTTCTATATGACTTTATTCAACTTGCAGACATTTTAGAATCTTGTTCAACTCCCTGCATTGTAGCTTTTTCCAGCAGTTCTCTAGAGACAGCTCTAGAAGATGTTACTTGTCGAGGCATTTCCATGATTTTTATTTTTCAGAGTACCCCGTAAGTAGAAATCTAAGGGTTTTAAGTCTGGAGACTTAGGTGGACATTGTATCGGTCCATTATTTCCGACCCACCTATGTGAAAAATTGAGTGTAAGAGAATAATGGATGTTGTTGATATTTCTGACGATACCATATGCAAAACTATAATCTGCGTTGGAAATCAGTTGGTTGCAGGAGATGTTGTTTCCTTATCGTATAAGGGTTGCATTTGTATATCATCAAAATACCTAAAGCTCGACGTCTTGAAATTCCAAATTCAGTTTCAACCTGACGACTTGTAATTGAAGGAATTGCAATCATCATTTCAATCACACATATCCTAGTTTCTTCAGCATATTCAATGTCGTAATTTTTTGGTGTTGATTTGCTGAAGGATCCACAATTCAAAATAGCTTTATTAGGTTGTCTTGTTTTCGGATATCGAATGGAATATATTTCAGATGCAATATCACAATTATTATCACTTTGAATAAAGCTTTCTAACATTTTATATTTCTCGTAATTTTCGTAAGACATCTTAACTTTCACGATTAAATGAGTTAGATTTTATTATGACGGAAACAAAATAGTTAATATGCAATATCGTATATGACACCCGCCGTCTTGGAATAAATGTAAAAAAAACGTAAAAAATAATATAGTAAAATATTGTTTCCACCATTAAAGACTTACACATCAAATCCGTTTCAACTAAACTCATTCCCATTTGAAAAATACTACTTTGGGCCATGACTAGAAATTGCAATTCACTATTTATGTTACAGAAAAAAACGTTATTTCAAATTAGGGGAGTGCACATACAAGTTGTCTTTGAGCCAATTATAAGTCAGTCTGGGACTACATCCCTTCTTGGGTATGATACTTTAAAATTTTCTAATAGATAGAGAAGGTATATATGTCTATCCTTCTGTAAATGATATAACAGTACTTCTTGATTATCATTACAATTTAGAATGACTATACTTACAATTTTAGAGTATAGCCACAGCGTCTTATCCTTAACTTTTGTATGATTACTCTTTGTGTATTTGATAACAGGAAAGAATAAGAAAATCTATCATATCGAATCATATAGTATCTCTGTTCCAAAATAGAATAAAATAGAAAGAGAACAAAAAATTCGTAGCCAATTATGATTCCGATTTGAAAAAATACAACTTTAGGCGATAACTCGAAGTTGCACCTTTTTTCAAATTTTCTCGACGCCACTGACAGTACGCAAAAAAAGTAGCCCTAAAATGTGAAAGTTATTTTCAAATGTGTATAAAAGTCGTAAAATCGAACTTTTGTTTATAACACGAAAACAAAATACGGTAGCAAACTTTTGTTTCCGCCAATGAATTTGTCTCAAAAAAAGAGATCAAGAATGTGACTCCAATTTTTCTGTATCTCCAATAGTTAACCTATACTACAAACATCGAAATTTGCCCACCCTATACAAAATTAAAAAAAATATATGTTTCACTTGTATATTTCTGGATATATTATAAAATTTTATGATACAAGTGAAACTGATTTTCATTTTAAATTACGTTAAAGAAAAATTTCTTAAAATTTTTGTATTGTACAATTTTCATGTAACACTTTTATATCGTTTATAGTTACATGTCAAAGTTTATTTTGTTTGGCTTTAATTTATTTTTCTCCCTTACTGACACAGTTGAAGCATGCCCAAAAAAGTTTCACTTTTATCGCTGTTAGATGTATACTGAAGAATTTTTATATTCATCCAAGATGATGAAAAGCTTTAAATAAGGACAAGTATCATCAAATATTGATGAAAACCCATTTTTTTTAAATAATATTTATGTTACTTTTGTCTATATGAGTGTTTGTATGTGTTTGCATTCATCCACTTAGAAATCTAATGAATAATTCTCATATGTCTGATGAACAGGGAAACGAAATAATTATCAACTGATAAATTGTCTCTTATGATTTGAATATTCGAGATGCTTTCGCTCTTTTCAACGGAGCTATAAAAAGGATTTTCCATACATTGCTATCCCTTCGATCGAACCCACCTCTAAATCTGAGCTCGACCGCGGACAAATTTGGTGTTTTTTACACCGTTTAACCTTTTATCGGATGATTTTTGTGTCGGGAAAACGAATCGAGGGACCGCCAAGGGCTGTTTTAGTACTCAGGGGTAGTTTCGACAACCGATATAGGGATATTGTAGCTTATCAGGACTCCAGTGTTCAATGACCAATATCAAGGGTTATTTTATTTTCATTTTATACGCCGAACAAGAATATAAAAGATCAATTTAGCGACCCTCAGAAATGCTTAACTGTTTTATTTTCTGACCGGATTGCGTAATTTCTTGTCCACATATGTTGATTTCGTTTGTCGAATATTCATAAGGGGGTTAGAAACGGTCGTGGTTGAATTAAGAGTGAAAATATAATTCTATTACCATTTTACGACTATCATCGAACTTACCTACTGGAAAATACCAGCGATTTTAAAAATATGGAGTGCTCGTCATAATCCCATGAAGTAAAAATTGCAGATGGACAAATTTTTTATGTTATCATGATCTCTGCTCCTGGACTTGAAGGACCTCATCATTGTTATCCGTCAAAAGCCATCATGAGATAACATATTCTGGGGATCTGCATCTAAATCGGACCGAGTCTTCATAATGCAGAAGCCTACAGTAAGATGCATAGTAGGAGAAAATAGAAGAACCTCATGTAGAGACATCTCCCGACAATTGCAGTTACTACCCCTACCATGTACATATATAAAGCAACTTTCGATATATGTCAAAATAAATGTTGGTTCTTTTCACCGCTATGATTTCAATCATACTTATCCTACTAGAGGCTGAG
The DNA here is from genome assembly GCA_958510875.1 of Endomychus coccineus. Classification (NCBI taxonomy): domain Eukaryota; kingdom Metazoa; phylum Arthropoda; class Insecta; order Coleoptera; family Endomychidae; genus Endomychus; species Endomychus coccineus. The sequence goes on from OY294070.1 coordinate 13,898,130, forward strand.
CAGACCTGTTGATACCTCAGCATAAGATGTCTCTGTATGAAGAAAGTCCACGATATATGGCCATGAAGATGTTCAACAAACTTCCGCAGTCGCTCAAAGATAATGCTAACTTAAAACAGTTTAAGAAGGGATGTCATAAACTTCTGCAAGAGCATGTATTTTATAGTGTTTCTGAGTACTTGGCATTTGTAATAACAGATGATCCATAAAGTTTTGCTCATTTGCTTCAATTTCAATCCTAATTTTATATTAATAAATAAGTAGGTATAGTAAATACTGGGCTATAATTACCTTTTGTTACTTTTGGAACAGTAACTTAATGCTTTCCAAAGGAAGTATTATCTCTGTATATCTTTACATCCTTTTTTCTTTTTCATTTTCTTTTTCTATCTTATTTGTTGTACCAAAATATGTGTTTATCTATCTTATCTATCTATTTAATTATTTGTTTATTTACATACCTGTATATTCTTGACTTGTCTTATACCAGGTTGTATCATTGATCTTATGCACAATAAAAATTATTATTATTTTTTTATTATAGTTTAATATTGCTGCTCCACACATGTTGATTTTTTTTATTTACAACCAGTAGAAACGACAAGATCTGATTATAGGAATACTACCTACATGAATTGACGAGAACAAATAAAAATTTACATTATCTAAAAAATACGAACAGAAGAAAACAGGCTCGAAAAGCTCGAAAACAAAGTCAATAAAGACGTTACTTGATCCGCATCCATCTCTATCTATTTATCCTGTCGAATTTTATCACGCGCCGCGACCCGATCTCGGTACGAACAAGGCCGCGGACCGCAGAGGGATTTTCCTGGATTTTTTCGCACCCCAGTTTGTACGTGCAACAGGTAGCTATTGATAACAGTTTATTGGAAAATAGGGTATTTTACAAGAGTTTCCGACTTTTTACGAGCGTTCCATGTCGATTCATCGCATTCGTGGGGTGAATTTATTCAGAGCGATGTTCTCTTGTCACTTGTCATTCATTCATTTATTTCTCTGTATTATCATAGCGCTCTCGACAATTGGCAAACTTGGACAGCACCGGATTTTCGAATCAGTTCGGTTTATTTTCTACCTGAATTTAAATTGATAATACACGTTGCTTTGTTATATTGAATGTGAATATCTACTGCTGGCTTATTCGAATACACATTACATTGATTAACGAAATAAGCAATACGTTTCTAAAATATTCTATCTTTTCAATCTTTACTATGTGATAAAAATTTTATCCATATTGTAAAATTAAAACACTACTTGTTGATAATCAGACGGTTTTCAAATACAGCTAAAATACAAAGCACCCACTATAAATATACTTATCGTTAGGTAGCAAAAGGATTACTGTAGTTAGTCATTCATGAACTTGTAACACGATTCCGATTATTCGTGTTTCTGTTCGTTTCGGCGACGTGGGCGTTTTAATTGAAATTGTACGATAAGGACGCTTTGTCTTAATACAATTAGCTTCAAGTAATCCGGTTTCAGACGTAATAAGTCTTCTGATGATGGTCGTAAGACTGAAACGTACGTAAAGACGAGAAAATATAAAGTGTTAGTGTGATCTATTTCCCGAGAATTTATATATAATTCATACCTGGGTCAAGAATCTTTATTATATTGTTATTAATAGCATCAGGGTATGTTCTGATTAGCTTCCATACTCTGCTGTTATCAACAAAATAATAGAAAAAAATGAAACATGAACTATGAATTGGAACAACATCAAGATAACTTGAATCAGAACCAATTTTAAAGAATAACATATCAAATCAAAGAGAACGAAACGATGTGTCAACATCAATTGAAAGCGAATCAGAATAATTTGAAATAAAACAATTATCAAGTAAAATCAAGAATGTTTGACAGAAGAGATTGAAAATAAATCTTTAATAAAATTCAAAGGATAGAGTATTGCATATCAAAATAGAGGGAACAGATCGATGCAAGTTATTCTGAAATAATAATCAAAAATAAACCCCAAAACCATGAAAGCATAAAACTTAAGAATACCGCAATATCATTGGTCAATCTTCAACAATTAGAAAAAATTGAAGTATGTCAGAATTAGATCAAGGAAAATGCGAAGAATGCTAGAATATAAGAGATTTAATTAATTTGATTGGTTAGGAGTAAAGAAATAAGTCCCACTGCTGAAATCATACTACTTGAATTGAGTCCCGAGTTTCAATATGATTCTCAGAATATTTTTAGAAATGAGTGTTAAGATTAACGCGATTATAATTTTTGCATTTTAGTCAATATAGTTAGGTTAGGTTAGAAACAAAGGGGGTACAATAAACAATCATTATTGGTTATTAAGAGTGTTACGATTAGCACGATTACCTTTCCATTCTATATCAACAAAGTTACAACTGACATACATTATATCGGAGGAGAGCGTCACCAACATCTCATATTGTTTCAGGCCAAGAAGTTTTGAATTCAGGAATCATTTTGAACCAACAGTAAGTAACGTTGAATTATTGATTTCCGAATTACACGTATTCCAGGATGTGATGATTTATGTAATGTATCAAAGATTCCTCTTTCTAAACTGGAAGGGGTATATAGCAGATTATATCATTTTGAAACTTCACACTAACGTTTGATATCAGAATAAAGGGAAGGTAATTGATTCAACTTGAAAGTTAAGACGCATCTAGAAGAATTTTGAATTCAGGATCTGAAATTTGAGCTGTAAGGAGAATGTCTTTGCCTAAACAAAGTTTGTTGTTTGTTTAATTCGATAATTTTCATAGGGGACAAAATCGCCGCCATGACAATCGGCACGTGCTCCTTCATTTCGCCCTCTTCTTCACATGCCCTACACAGGGGTCATCCACTAGAGCTATGATCTGCATATGTTCTCCTAATTGACTGTTTCCCGTAGTTTCCAGCAGATCGCTTATATGGAGCAGAAAAAAGGATCCCTGTGGAACACCAGCATTGATAGTCATTGTATCGGAGGATACTCCGTCAACCATCACATGGAGTGATCTTTCTGAGAGGAACCTTGATAGTAAGCAACAAAGTTGAGGCGGCAAACAATTTGACGGAAGTTTCCTAAGAAGGCTTTAGTGCCAGACTCAGTCAAATGCTTTGGAGGTATCCAATGATACAGCTAGAAATTCCCCATGGTTTCCAATAGATTACTGCTATACATGTGTTACGTGTGCAAGCAGGTCTAGTGTTGACCTCTGCTGACGGAAGCCATATTGTCAGTCATTTTTAATATTGTAGCTCTCTAGGTATTTGATGTTGATTGCTTTCTCCATCACTTTAGAGAACATAGATAATTATGCAATGGGTCTATAATTATTAGGAAGGATCTTGTTTCCTTTTTTTGCAATTGGTTGGATTCTAACTGTCTTGGAAGGGAACACACCAAGTTTGTATAAAAGGGTAAGCAACTTGCAGAAAATAGGTGTTAATTCAGGTGCACATTCCTTGAGAACAGGTGGAATTTAGTCTGACCCCATGGACTTTTTGGTATTGAGATCAAGCAGAATCTGTCTATTTGTGCGCTCACGAAAGACCATTCCAGACATACAGCTATCGATTGCAGCAATAGTAGGAGGGTCCTTCCCTTGTAGATCCAAAGTGGAATTTGCTGCAAGTATTCCAGCACAAAGGTTGGCATTTTCTTTGCTGTATAGTAACTAGTGTGCCATCATCTTCAGTTAGGGGAGAGAATAGTCTAGAAGTGAAATTTCTACCAATTGCTTTGGCGAAAGTCCAGAACGAACGGAAGCCATTCAGGCGTTCGATAAGCTTAGACTTAATCTTGGCATTACATGCCTTTTTCGAAGCGTTTATTTGTTCAATTTCTCCAGAAGGTAACAGTGGCCTATTGAATTCTAAGTGCGACATTCAATGGGAGGCAGAGCATTGCTTCTATCGCTGCTGGGAGCTCCCGTAACGCTGAAGCACGCGGTATAATTCGAGTAGATAAAGGCAAATTCACGAGATACAGTCCTGTACTTGTCATTTATTTGTTCCCGAATTAATCGCGTATTGTTCAGACTATTGAACGTGTACGAAGGCGATTGTTTTTGGTGTTTTGTTAACGTCAATGAGCCGCGGATCTCAATGGAAATGCCGGATTGATGGATAAAACAAATGAATGAAATGTTTGATTTGTTGTTTTATGTGTGCACTGCCTACTACTGTCCGATTGAAATGTTAGTTTTTGTTCAGTGATTGATATATTTTTTAATGGTCTTGTTTTATACCCGCTTCATTTGTTTCGTTGGGCCCGTGTTTGTATTTTAAACTCAGGTAGGCCGTGTATAAGTTTGACTAATATTAGCTATTTGTATCGATGAATTTTCATTTGTTGTGCAATTCAAATTTCAATTCGATTCATTCAGCCTGTTTTTTATCCTTTATACTTCCAAAATAGCAGCAGGAAGATTCAACTTTGATTACACATTCATCTAAGATATGAAATTGAAATTGGAACCGAAACTCAAGCTTGATTTTTTACTCCAGGGAAGCGGAAAAATTAATTTTAAGCAAAGATTATTTTCAGGCAAATCATTAATAAATAAAAAGAATACTAAACGACCAAGGTCATAGTCCTAAGTTACACCTGATTTGGCTATAAATGTATTCGATCTCTGTTCATGATATTGCACAAACTGTGTTCACTTAAAATTTACCTGAGACCTTGACCGGTCCCCGAAATAAAATTGTGACTAATATCATGCCGTCCAAATAGATTAAGTACCACTCCTCTGAAACAGAGAATTTCTAGTTTATTTAATATAATGTTATGTTCAAACCATTGAGTATATTGATGGAAATTAAGAAAAATACCTAAGGGGATCAACGTATCGTTGAAGTAACCGCTACGCCCTACGTTTTGCAACTGCTTTTATCATAATAGCAAGTCAAATGCTTCAGGTCATTCTCTGATTTTCACCATCAATTAAATCAGTTGACCAAACATCGAAATAAGCATTATTAGACGATTAAGATCAATTTATTCTAGGAAATAATTTTTTATAATTATAATTGTGATAGTCTTATATATTCGTGATCAGACTTAACGAGTTCTCTGGTTGAAGAGTTTTTAAATTTGCTCGAATACATCCTTACGAGCTAGAAAGAGAGAGAGAGAAAAGAAAGAGAATACGATTGTATCTGATATTAAATCTAACGACACACACATACACAGGTTGTATTGTTTCCTGTACGTATCTTCGTGGCAGTCATTTGTTTCGGTTGGCCGATGTTTTGCGATTCGTGAAGATACCACGTCTTTTTAATATACGATAATAACGACTGGAGCAATAAACGACCAAAGTGTTGGAACTAACGCAAAACGCATATTGTACAATTGAAAGAAGAATATATCAGAGAGCTCTCACACGATTCTAGACATTGGAATTCTTTTTCTCGTGAAAAATATTGAGCGCGCCCCGTTTTGTTTTTTAAGCGAAAACATTTTTTTGGAGAGAAATCAAAATACACTATTTACATTTCCCGTACAACAATTATCGCATTGCACACATTTTCGAAAAATTGTACCTTTCAACATCGGCGTAGGTAGAGGGGGCAGGGGTGGCCATGCACTACCGCCTCCACCCCTGAAACCTGCGATCTAATGTACCTATCTAATTTGAAAATATCTATTTACAGCGACAACTCCACCTCAAACAATTATCGTTACAGTCGAAACATTAGAAAAATATCTATTCTCGTAAAATGATTGAAAACCAATACAAATGGGTTAATATTCTGTGTTTTCTAGTGCTCGATCACTAATTTAGCCAGTGGTCGCCTTGACATTAATCAGTGAATAGTCACTTTTTCATTTTAAGAAAGTATAAAAAAATTCAATCCCCAGTCGAAAGTTATGCAGATCCAAATTACAAAAATTTCAATTTAAAATCGAAATAAATGCCCACGATTCAAAAGATCGTTTAAAGCTATTCTACGTTCAATAAACCATGGATAAGGAAAATTTTTGTTTTTGCACAAATATCACAACCAATAAATTTATTTACCTTAGAATATCGAGGAAAAATAATTGTCCCTTAGTAATAACACTAGAGGTTAAATAATTTCCGGATTTGAATCTAACGTAGGGTATTTGGTAAAAAAATTTTGCACGTTCTTGCAATTTAATTGATATAAGTATTGAAATATTATCTATAAACGTCACTCAACGCTATAAATAGAGGCGTTGAATGACATTCAATGTGAAATTGGAACAAAAAATTTTTTAGTCGTGGTCAGTCTTGGTTAGATTACAGTTCGGGCAAAACAGAGGGCAAGATGAGTCGCTTTGGTCAAGAAAATATCAAAGTTATTCGGTACGAAACTCAGCACTTAACACCTACAAGTACTAGGAAATCCAAACTAAGTGCTTGGAAGCAGTTGTTTGGAAAAGGCATATGATTTTGATAGGGCAGACATATCCTAAGGAGAACTGGCATTAATTATGGACGATTATGTCTTTAATATGGGTAAGAAAAATTCAGAAAATTACAAGAGTGTTGTCAAAATATTATGGAATTCTGCTGCCAAACAACTTCTACATCATTTTTATGATAAATAGAAACGCAAATTTGACATTTTTTCGGAGGTAGAATTTACAAACGCGAGGTCTGCAAGAAACGCTTAACGTCGACAGTTGCAACGTAACCCATTAGAAAGGAAAGCAAGTGCTTCGGCTTCATCACTTACAGAATTACTGAAAATAATTAAACTTTGGGATCAAGACACCCCCGAAGGTCTTCAGACAATTTTCTTATATTTCTGCTTATGAACTGATCTGTAGAAGTGAAGAAGGGGCTTCAGCCTGTATTTTGAGGTTGAAATAGATCATCGAGGAAATTTGGTTGAATTGAGTACAACACAATTTTTCTACTACTGCTCAAGGGGGATCAAAGAATTGGGCAGATAGTAAGTGATTAAAATAACGAACGCTATCAATCCGGACATGTGTCCAGTTAAGCTACTAAAAAATGAATGAGCAAACCAACCGTTTGTATCAAACCACCAATCTAGATTGGAAACATGAAAACTATCTTCTTTGTCTAATCTAAATTGGCAGCATCATCAATTGGAATTGATATTAAAAAGATAAACATTTAGAATCAAGCCGCAAGAGCCACGACTGTATCAAAATAGGCGTAAACTGGATATGGCTAACAACAATTAATAAAGATCACAGGTCATGGAAATAGCCAATCGATCAAATCATTTTTGCAGTTAGATTCACACCACCATCAGGAAATAGTTGAAGCAATGAGATCTACTAGACTACTAACCTTAGTCAAGAACCTCAAAAGCAAGAATAAAGTCCAGTCAACTTGATACAGTGAACAATAATTGTGTATTTCATATCACCAACAAGTATAATAGATATTATTTCTTAAAAAAATATGGATAATCATAAAAAAAAAGAATTCATTTGTGACAGAATAAAGTTTAGTAATAATTTTAATACTAATTATTATTATATTATATATTGAAGAAATTATATTCATTTGATATTGATATTAATGTTTAATTCTCACAATCCATTTTTTTGTGTAGATTCGTACTACCATGTTTCGAGGTCAATTATTACTCCTCATCCTCAGGTATATATAAAGTATGGATTCAATATACAAAATTATAACCATATGACTTCATTCTTAGATGATTAAGTAAATACGTAAAATTTCATTTTTTGATTTATATGATATATATGTTGAGCAATTGAAATAGCTTACTGAATTTAAAGTAAAAAATACAATATAAATAAGAGCTAGCCGGAAAATGATATTAAAAAAGTAAAAAGAATCATCAATTCATTGAAATCTTAATATAATAAATAATAATAAGAAATTGGCACTCCAACGTGGAGCTAATTGTATCAATTGCTTGTAAAAGTGGGACTGTTTGTAATAATTGGCGCCCAACGTGGGGCGTATTATAATAATCTTTAGGCCGTTATTAATAATATATATGTTTGTTGAACTAATATTCAATATAATTTAGACATCAATTATTATTCTTATTATTTTTTTGTTTCCAACTCCTACTGATCACATGGAAGTTGTTGAGAGCTTGAAAGACGAATCTAAAAGTGTAGAAACGTATATACATATGTAACAATGAGGTAGGAAACAATTATGCAGCAAAGAAATATTGAATACAATGAAGAGTACTTCACCACGTGATAAAGGAGAACCATTCCATCAACCCTTTCAAAATTCGGATGCTATAATAACAATAATTGAACCAAAAAATCACCCCAGCTGCCAAATGTATTAGAATTTACGTTTCTCCGAAGGGCGATTTCACTCTTAATGTGTCTCTTTAAACAGGGCAGTTAAAACAAAAGCAGAAGGGGTAGAGAAAACCCGCATCTTTCCTGGCACGCAGAACCGGACCGTCAAAATGGAATAATGATAGATAGATGTCCACCGTATCGAGGCAAAATTGACCATTTCCAACAAGCTATGTTCTATACTTTATCAGCGCAAATTTATAATACTCGTTTTGAGTTTGAAGAAAAACGCAATTCACACTTTTAAACTGTAATTGTTATTTTTGGCACCATTAGAAACAAGCTATCCACAGTTTTTTCAAATTTCTGACCCAATATTAAATAATTTTTATTATGAACAATAGTTCATATATTATTATCAGAGAACAGTTGAAATGACATTGATGGAAATCAAAAGGCAGGAGTTATTTAGCAAAGTGCCCTTTGTTGACAACTAGACCTAAACAGCTGAATGTTGCACTGACATTTACATAGAATTCCTGAATATCCAAAAAATTTGATTTGATCTATAGATTACTCTTTTAATTCGAAGGAACCGATAATAGATTGCGAATGGTTAAAAGCAGATCTAAAGCAATTAACATTATTATCAATAATAATACAGTTTACATTTATATTATTTATATATTGCTCAGGAGAACTTTCAAAATTATTGAGACAGAATCAACTTTACTGTAATGATACTACAGAGTACGTAATTCTTCTTATAAAGTCTGCAGCACTATGTGTTCGTCTTTGATACCACAGAGTAATCTATTCAATATAACCATGTGATGTAGTGTGGCGTCATTGAAATCTTTCAACAAGAATTTCAGACACTTCCGCAGGTTAAATAATTGCTTATGATACGCTTTCTCATCCAGAGCCCCTAAACCATCTAATGAAGACTTTGAAATGGCGATCTGATAATCTAGTACAGTTTAATGCAACCAATACTCAAGCTTGCGTTTTCTCCAGGGAGGCGGATCCCACAATCCCTAATATGATGATGTCAGTTACAACTATTCCTATGAAGTCTTCAGTATCCATGCTCGGAATCACCACCAACAGCACCCTCTCATGGTATGATCATGTGAAGTCCATTGAGAAAACTGCTTCACAAAAACTTGTGTGCCAAGAGCTAGTGTACATCCCAGCAGCTCCTCATAATCTACAAAGCACAAATTCGACCTGTCATGGAGTACTAACCACATGTTTGGAGTTCGGTTCTCAAACATATGCTTAAGCTCTTGGATTCTATCCAGGAGAGCTATTCGTCTGATTGATGATCACACTTACACTACATTGACCTCTCTAGAAAATTGTAGAAAGGTGAGAGATCTTTCCCTTTTCTATAGATATTTCCACGATCGGTGTTCATCAGCATAAGAGCTTCCAGATAGATGGACTAGTCTTCAAGAAAACTTAACAACATTCCACCAATAGCTCACACGATCTCCTTCGAACATTATAGATGTCCCTCTCGTGTAGTAGGAGTAATAAAAAAAAATTATAACCCGAAAAACTCCTGTCATAATGATTCAATACAATATTAAAGTTCTATTTGATGAACTGAAGATGGCTGTAAAAAGTGCCACTTGCAAAGAAGCCACCGCACATCAAAACAATACAGTTCATATTTTCATCATTTTGGAGCAAAATTTCAAATCCGCTAGACCAATAGGAACGATGCAATGATCTTCACAGTTTCTTGATTTTGTTTGGGTCCGGTTGAAACCCTTTATGAACCTGTAGCATCCCATAAGGTAGTGTGAGAGTCCCTGAGTCTGAATTTAAACACAAAGATATACAGACTAAACACTCCACCTCGGATGATAGGCTTGATTCTGCAACCAGGGCAGTCTCGATGTCACTATTGTATTTTACCACACCACTTTCTCGGACCATCGGAAAAGTTCCGCCGACGCTGAGATTCGAACTCGCGACGGGAAGCCACGGTGATTAGAACATCGATGCTTCTACCACTGAGCTATCTGCCCCCCACAGTGGGTTACATATGCACATATGGTCATGCAGACTCATGTCAAAAATAGTTTATTCCGAAAAGCTCAAAAATGATGTTTCCGCGAAATTCCGGGAAATAAAAATCGTTGCTTAATTTGCAAATGGTTCTATACGTTTTTCTTGATTTCCCAAAATTTACGTCTGACCAATAAAGTTAGCTTCTAATCTGGCCTACTCAATTGATCATAAAATCATAAAATCAAAAGTAAAATATTAATTTTTATCATGTTCCCTAATGTGCATATCATTGATATTAGAGTTTATTGATTTTAGTAGAAAAATAACCAATTGAAAGTACCCTGGGTTTCTACAACCGGTTCGAAACTAGATGTGTAAACCGGTGTCAATTGATTCATCGTGAAAAACTTACGAAATACGTCCCTGCTTGAGCCCCCTGAGAATTAACTTCGTTTTCTCGATCACCAATAGATCCTAAAGGGTTGAAACGAGACGCAGCTAGTCTCGGATAACGGTGTACAAAACGGCGGTCTTGAGTTCTTTAGCAAGAGACACATGTGCTAAAAAAGGGACTTAACGTCAATGATCTCTGGAATTATTTAGGGAAAACAGAAGAGGGTGCCCTAACAGATATCGGTAAAAGCAGATAAAGGGTTGAATTTTAACTGGCTGTACAGTCTTAATTTATTGTCGTACTCCACTTTCTAATTAACAAAGAAATTACTTATTACCTAATTAGGATATTGCGACATAAATTTGGTAGCAGATAACACTCTTTCTTCTCGATATTTGCGGTTGATAACATTGGCTATTGTTGCGACAATATTATGTGGAAGCAGCAATCGAAACGTTCCTGGTTTGTACGAGGTATTTTAAATATGACATCCTATGACACAGGTTTCAATCAACAGATTGGAGAGACATCCGACATATTTACTTCCTTTTTTGAAATATTATCTGAATTATGCAATGATTTACGGTTTCAACATGTAGATATTCCCAGTTTCAAAGGAATTTGGCAGCTGCTAGTACTTGCTCAGCAAAATATGTTTATAGAAAGCAATAAACCTTTAAAATCCGATTTTTTTAAATACTTTGACTACACGAGAGGGAAACCTATAATGTTAAAAGAACATCATGTTGGCCAGCAGTGGAATGTAATGTTTGGTGGTTATAGGCATAGGGAAAAAGCTGACTAGGTTAAGAGTTTTACAACCTCGCTATTTGATGGAAAAATTATGTCTGGTAGGAATAAGTTCGGCAGGTCCCGAGCTTGACAGTGAAGTGGTGACTAATAGTCCAGTCAATAAGCCGGGAAATACTGTGTAATATGGAAAAGTTGGGAAACAGCTCGGATTTGAAAATTTTTTGATGCAATGGGTTCTGTGAACCCTCAAGATCATTCGTTACCACTAAAATCACACCCCGAAGGCAATGGGCAATTTGAGTCAAATTTTGGGGCAACTAAAAAAAATTCTCAAAATGGTCCAGAGTGGAGGAATCGGCTCGAAAATATCTAATAGGAGATTTTTGTGGTCGCTGATCACGAATATGACATCTAAAAAGTCACCATATGCACCTGGGGCACAGAAAACTTGGTCATAGAGGTCATCTCCAGGAATTCAACAAAATTTTCCATCTTAAAGTCTCCAAATGTCTCACTAGGGGGATTTTTGGGTATGCTGAGCACGAATATGAAGTCTAGAAATTCCTCACATGCACCTGGGACACAGGACGACGACGTCGTGAAGGTCATCTCCAGGAATTCGACAAAATTTACATCCTAGAGTCTCCAAATTTGTCATTCGGGGGTTTTCGGGGTCGCTGAGCACGAATATGATGTCTAGAAATTCCTCACATGCACCTGGGGCATGTGAGGAATTTTTAGACATCATATTCTTGGACAACAAAAAGTTTTACTTAAGAATTTTTCAGACGTTACATACGAATTTTATTCTTATTATTAGATTAAAAATTATTTAAATGGAAATGAATACAGAAAATGACATTTATATACAGGGTGAGTCAGTTTTTTAAAGACAAACTTGACAGGAGATAGAACAGATGTTTTTAAAGAGAAAAGTTATCATAAACATATGTCGTAGAAGGCTTCGTTTTCGAGATACGGGGGATTTGAAATTGAAAAAAAAATTTCGTTTTTTGCAAATTTCTCCGGAACTGTTTATCGTACAGAAAACAGCTCTTGTGAGCATTCTTTACTCATAGTAAGCTATGTTCTGTGCGGTGAAAAATTTTTTTTTAGTCATAATTGGTGAAGATTTTGAAGGGGTAGTGGGTGTTTTTCTCCCCAACTTCTACGCCACTGAAAAAAGTACGGTTTTGAGACAACCATTTGAACCGCCAATGTTTTCTACACAAAAAAGGTAGTTGGGCATAAGCTCTAAAGTTGACCCTTTTCGAGACAAATCAATTTTTATGTTGAAAAACATGGTCAATCCTTTGGTTTTGTTACTTGTTCAACTTTTGAATAAATTTTGTTTAATTAGTAGGAATTGAACATGTTTTTCAACATAAGAGTTGATGTTTTCGAGAAAACTTTTGAGCTCATGACCAATTACCTTTTTCGTGTAGAAAACATTGACGGTTCAAATGGTTGTCTCAAAACCGTACTTTTTCCAGTGGCGTAGAAGTTGGGGAGAAAAACACTCACTACCCCTTCAAAATCTTCACCAATTAAGAGTAAAAACTTTCTTTTTATCACACAGAACATAGCTTACTATGAGTAGAAAATGCTCACAAAAGCTGTTTTTTGTACGATAAACGGTTCCGGAGATATTCGCAAAAAACGAATTTTTTTTTTCAATTTCAACACCCTGCACCTCGAAAACGAAGCCTTCTATGACATATGTTTATAGAAACTCTTCTTCTTAAAAACACTTGTTCTATCTCCTGTTGCTGTTTGTATACAAAAAACAGACTCACCCCGTATAAAACTTACCTTTAATAAAAATTGTTTTCAGAACAACCCCAAAAACCCCCGAGTGACAAATTTGAAGTTTGGTGGAGACCTTCACGACGTCGTCGTCCTGCGCCCCAAGTGCATGTGAGGAATTTCTAGACATCATATTCGTGATCAGCGACCCCAAAAACCTCCCAGTAGATTTTTTTGAGCCGATTCCTTCACTCTGAACCATTTTGTGATTTTTTTTTAATTGCCCCAAAATTTTACTCATCTTTGGGGGTATAGGTCGAGGTCGTCTAGTCGTCCGATCTGGAATCACTCGTTTTGGAACAACAGACGAGATTTCTGATGAACACCAACCACAGAAATATCTATAGAAAAGGGAGATATCTCCCACCGTTCTACGATGTTCTAGAGAGGTCAATAAGCTCTCAAGTGTGACACCATCGATAAAACGAATGGATCTCCTCTAGATAGAATCCGAAAGCTTCAGGGTACGTTTGGGAACCGAACTCCAAACATGTGAACACTACTCCAGGACAGCTCGAATCTGTGCTTTGTGAATTATGAGGAGCTGCTAGTAGCTCTTGACACGGAATAGAAAACCTAGTTTTTGTGGAGCAGTTTTCACAATGGACCTCACATGATAGTCCCATGAGAGGGTGCTGTTGGTGGTGATCTCGAGCAATGTTATGGAAGACTTCGTAGGAATAGTTGTACCTGACATCGTCATATTAGGGATTGTGGATTCCGCCCTCCTGGAGAAGACACAAGCCTGAATTCTGGTTGCATTCAATCAATCAATCGAGTTAACCTGTCCCTGTTCCACTCTTCTGGTTTCACCATCATCTGCAAAGCTGGGGACATGACAGGTGGTCATTTCCAGCAGATCGTTGATATGGAGCAGAAACAAAGTTGGTGATAAGACAGATCCTCGTGGAACACCATTGTGTATCGGAGGATACTCCGACAACCACCACAAGTTGAGGCGGAACCATATGACGGAAGTTTCCCAAGAATGCTCTGGTGACAGACAAATGCTGTGGAAATATCCAATCATACGGCTAGAGATTGCATACCATCGATGAATGTTAGTTCGGTTCGGACGTTACTATCAGTTTATCACTATGATCACTGTAAAATAAAGAGCTGTAGCCGACATTCAGAATTTGAAGACGAGCAGTAGAACTAGATGCTGAGAAATCAAATTTCTAAAATGTTCCTCTCTATTACTGGAATTTTCACCATTTGATGAGATATTGAAATTACTGTAAGAACTATTTCATCGATGATCAGCTGTATCTCCGAGATAATTTTGGATGGTGTATAAAAACGACTGTCGGAGGATTTGGGAATTGGATGAAGAAGTTATTGGCACAGTTACGGAATTGATGGCAGATTGACTTTGGGTAGAGTGTCTTATAGTTCCGTTATCGTATCGCCATCGTATGAGACATTCAGATACAGGAGTAGAACTTATAATTTTCTTCTCCATAAGTGAAGCGCATATTTGGATGCAATGAATCCAACTGACTTGAGAGATAAAAAGATTCTCACGACCATATTCCAGTGTTACATATGTGTCGTCAACCTGAACCAATCTTCCTTGAATATGTCGCTAGAGCAAACAAAAATTCGCCCGGAATCTTGATTTTCGGGGACGTGGCTTCCAACCAATGTTAAAGCTTCACTAACCCAGATATGCCTATTGTCCTTTCATAAATACCCTTGCTACAAATGCCTTTAAGACGCTCCAGCAGCTAATTGTAGCTATTGATTTATAGATAGCGCCTCATAATTTCTTAGTTTAAATATCAACAAATTGACATTTGGCGTCAAGTTTAGTTCATAGTTAATATTCAGACAATAACTAGTTGCGAAATTTTGGTCACTAGAAATATTACTTCTTAACGGCTATATTTCAGTGCCAAAAAAAAGAATGTATTGGAAACTACAAGTGACCCCCACAACGAAGTAGTCTCAAGAGTTATGTCAAGAGACAGATTCGAATTCATTATGTAAAATTTTCACTGTTGCGATAACGATAATTCAGATCAAGCTGATAAATTTCCGAAAATTCGACTTCTTTTTGATGCTCGAAATGAAAAATTCTTAGAGTTTCAACTCCAGTCGAGAATCACAGTATTGATGAGTACATAGTCCCGTATTTCGGGAAGCAGGGTTTCAAACAGTGTGTTTTGAATAAGTTTGGATGGGTTGTACAAGTGAAGGTTACGTTAGCTGGATAGAATCCTATCAAGCTTCCAAATCCGATATAAGAAGCACTTATAAAAATTTTTGGATTGGGGCTATCTGTTATATTAGAATATGACGATGTAATTTCTTCATCTGCTAAATATCGCTACCACCTCTTTTTCGCCAACTTTTTCACTACCATTCCACTGTTGGAAGCTTTGTTGCAAAAGCGCCTTCGTGGTACTATTCGAAAAAACAGGAGCGCGAAATGACCAATCAATAATAATAAAAGTGAAATGAAGAAACAAGAAAGAGGTCAGTTTAAATACAGCTTCATCAAAGATAAGAACATTGTTGTGGCTAAATGGCATGATAACAATGTAGTATCCATTGCCTCAAGTGCTGTCACAGTTCACCCCACGCGAAATGTCTCCAGATGTAGTCGAATAGAAAAAAAAAACTTTAAAACAACTATACCGTTGGGACCAGAATATTACTTTATCGATTCAATATACGTGACAAAAATGGTACTTTGCCTTAGTAGCATTTGGTTTGGACCTAATGAAGAAAAAACATTGGCATCTTCTAATACGTGAAGGAGGAAAATTGGACCATTTGACACGTAGGCGAAGAATTTCGAATTCTTCATTAGATAGAGCAGACGGTAGAAAAAAGGGAGACCATCTTCTCTTGAAAATAAAGATTCTCGGTTTGA
This sequence comes from Endomychus coccineus, assembly GCA_958510875.1. NCBI lineage: Eukaryota > Metazoa > Arthropoda > Insecta > Coleoptera > Endomychidae > Endomychus > Endomychus coccineus. Next base: position 13,914,240 of record OY294070.1, read on the forward strand.
CCGTTTGGATCACCTAGTGGGTCAATAGGAAAAGCAAACAAGATGTCGAGTTTGTCATATGAAAGTTGAAACAATATGTACAAAGAAGTATAATTGCTCTACATATTGCTTGCTTCATATTGTACCATTCTAACTAATTGCTAGTCATTAGAATAAATATATTACATTATTAAAATATATTTCCTTTTATTCCTATTGTAGTTTTGAAATAAAGTACTATTAACAAACAAAATCAAGAAAAATCAACAAAAAATAGTTCCGGCATATCTGGGTTAAGTTTGTTTCTCTAAATCCGAATTAAGTTTAACCATATTTTACGAAAAAAAATTGAATGCTCCCAACAAAGCTGTTTATCCTTATGTGGGTTCATAATACCAAGGAGAGCGTGGAGCATCTCCTTAGTCACTAATATTCCATTCAAAAGAGATTAATAGGTCCCGGGAACCATAAAACCATGTGGTTGTGGGAAACGGACACTTTTCGCTGAAAGATTGTGTACGTTATTAATTGAGGTACATTTTGAATAATGAGTTTAGTTCGCAAATCTGTTACTCTAAGTTTATTTTATTGTTGTATAAGACTACAACAGATCGTGTAGAGGCGCTTTAATGTGTCGAATAGACAAACTACTACAAGGAAATTTAATTCCATTCCGTGGATGCAAAACTAACTACATTCTTTATTCGATTCAAAGCCCGACTACCAGTCGGTCACATATGTTTACTGGATACATCCCAGGCGAAAAAAAGATCACGTAACACGCGCTCCTCTTCCTTCCACCGCTTATTTCGTCGGCTGGTGCTTTTATCGAAAAGGTTGGTAACACTGAGTGTGTGTGAACAAAACCGTCTCGTTCTCATGCAGTAAGAGGAATATATGCAAACCCCTTTCTTGTAATTTAGCGAAATAAACATTAACGCTACTAAAAGCAATAAAATAAATCAAGCAGGCCGAACGTCGCGGCACACTGTTAATGGGAAAATCGAGGGAGGCTGGGGAAAACAACAGACGATCGGCGCTCCTAAGAAACGCTTTAGTACGAAGATAGCAGACAAATGTACTATGCAACAACTTTTCACAGCGCTCGTTGCTCGAGATCTTACTATTTCGAATTAGGCACTAGAATTATATCTATTTTAACATTGTTCAATGCTCTCTACACAGTTCCATCTGAATAATGAACGAAACGCTAAATCACTTGTTTCGAATTAATTTTTAGCCGCCGCCAACTCGTATAATTCGAGATTTTCCTCGTAATGAGTATTGATGTATCCACCATGTTGTTTAGTTCTTCGCATTCTAGAATGTAAACATTATCATCTACTTCTCTAGACATTCCTCGAGTCTATAACATTGGAATACAATTTACATGCTATTATATGCGTTATATTGCATTTATTGAGGCTGTTTCTAAAATCGTTCTAGTTCTAGAGCAAAAATTCCTTCACCATAGTATCTTTCATCAAATTTTAAATAACTTTGAAAGAAAAATCCATTTATCTCGTGGACGTCCGTCACGAAACTTGTCTACACGATAACTCAGAAACGAAAGTCCTGTTATATTCAAATTTTGACAAAGAATCGTCTGCTATTCGATGACGAACTCTATTATGTTTCAGGAAAATCGTTCATAACAAACCTTTTCCTGGAGGGTTGAAAATTTTAAGAAATCATAATTCACAAAGTATACAATGAATCGATTCAAAACTTTTACAGTAAATTTAAGTTAATTTAAAACTGCTTTCACCCAAATTTCAACAAAATCGTTCAAACAACAACAAACACAAGTATTGACGTAATCTTAAATTTATACCGTTTTTTAACAGTGTATATATGCTATAAAAGTTTCCAGTAATAGTGAACTTGCGACAGCATTCATTTTTTGTATTATAAATTTGAATGACAGCCGCAGTCCCCAAATCTTCAATGTTATTTATACATAACTGGGTAAGCTCTTGCTTGCAACATGCACCAGATATACCCATAACCAACACAACCTAAAAAAAACCATAATTGAATAAATGTACAGACTTTGTTTAAATACCGATGACTTACCTCGGATGCTTTATTTATAAATTCACATATTTCTTGTTGCGTCAAAATTTTAGCTTTTTTCGGTTTATATCCGTCACTTTTCCTTTTTTAATAATGCCTTAAGTTTACTATATTTGGAGATATCTACATTGTGGTGAATGGATAAAGTGGTACGCAACATAGAATAATTAGTCCATAATTGAGCATTGGATTCTATTGGAAAGTTCACCCATGTATGCAAGCAAAACGTTTTCAGAAAAGGAGCTTCTTATATCCTTATTTCTTCGCCATGAAAGAAATTGATCGTAAGCGTATTCGTATCTTCTTTTGGAATTTTCAGGCAGTAAATTTAGTGACGTTAATTTTGCGGCCTCTTCAATTTCAGGTGAAGTACATTGATCATCACTATTAATCTCTGCATCCATGTTTTATGGAATTTTAGATACTATTGTCACGGTTTTGTATATGATAAGAATGATGCATATGCAAAACTGACACTTCTAAAGTTTATCTGACGTTTTCCCAATATTAATTTCAAAGCACACTTCAATTCCATTGTGCAATACATATAGCTATAGATACACATATCACTCTAGTGTGATATTTAACTTTTCATCTCTAGGGTGATATTTGTCACTTTCGAAGTAACTAAATAGTGTGCTATTTGTCATTATCGCATGTGGTCGTCGGAAAATACATTTTATTACATCTAGGGGGTACGCCCGAAACGAGAAGCCCGAAACACGAATAAATCAATACACTTCACACAATTTTTCAAGCTTCATAAAACTATTGTCGCTTCAAAGATATCGTGCCAAATGAATCTAATATACTGTTTAATAAGCAGACTTTTATACAGGATGTCCTCGAACTGCGTGGCCAAAATAAAACCGAAGATTCTTTGATTCGTTGATGAGCCTTTTTACTTTTGCCTCAAGTGTCTTGTTTACCCGGTGGAGGGCTTCAAAATTGCAAAAATAATTTTGTTTTTTCAGTATAACTTGGAAACGTGATAGAGAACTTTTACAATATTTAGCAGGTGAGTTACTGTCAATAATGGCCATTTTTGAGAGTGGGGCACAGAGCCTTAGAGACCATAGAAACGGCTCAAACTTGATGATGTAACGGGAAAAGTGTCCAGAACTTTTTTGTGGTCAATGTAATTCACTCGATATTTTTTATGTAGATAGCTTATCTAATTTGAAAATTTTTCTTACTCTTAGAAAATTTTGATAAAATCAACGGATTAGCTTGAAAAAATTAATTTTCGAGTCTCTGCAATTTTGGCTTACTAATTTTACTTGATTAAAATACCTTAGTTGCCTTTGCTTTTCTGATGTAATTTTGGCATTTGAAGAATTTATTCTCAAAACTGTCAGTTTTTACTTTGCTTTCCGTAAAAATTTCATAAAATTATGGCTCAAAATTTCACTAACACTGAAATGGTTGATATGTTATTGATTTATGGACTTTGTCGTTGCAATGGCCGAAGAAGGGAAAGATATCCGCATCGCAGAATTCCAAATCGGCAAACCTTCGCGAAACTGGCAAATTTGAAGCAAATCGCAGAGAAACTGGACGCAGACGGACAAGAAGGACGTTAGAGCTCGAAGAAGCGATACTGGAAGCGGTTGAAACTGAACCTGGGATAAGCACACTACGTTTGGGACTTCGTATTGGAGCATCAAAATCATTAGTTCATAATGTACTGAAAGAAGAACTGTTGTATCCCTATCATATTAAAACAGTTCAAGACTTATTGCCCATGGATCCAGGTCATCGGCTAGATTTCTGTCGGCTTATTGTCCAAAGACAAAACGCAAACCCCAATTTTTGTAGAAGAATTCTATTCAAGGACGAAGATACTTTCACGAGATGTGGTCTTTTTAACCTCCATAATGAACATTTCTATGCTGATGAAAATCCTCATGAAACGGAAGTTACATATTTTCAGAGTCAAACTAAAATCAAAGTTTGGGTTGGAATTGTGGATAACTTTATTATTGGCCCTACCGTTATACCCGATCGATTGAACGGGGAGAACTACTTGAACTTTTTGGAACAAAGGCTACTTGAACTGTTGGAAGACTTGCCCTTACACATTCGTCGTGGCCTGGTTTATCCATGATGGTGCACCTCCTCATTTCACATTAGCTGTGAGGCGACATTTGAATGCGGAATATCCAGATCGCTGGATAGGTAGAGGACACGATGCACCAGTGAACTGGCCGGCCCGCTCCCCTGATTTGACGCCCTGCGACTTCTTTCTATGGGGCGCTTCGAAGTCGAAAGTTTATGCAGCTCCAGTAAACACACGAGAGAAATTGTTGCAATGAATTAATCATGAAGCGGATTCATTGAAGAATGATCCTGAAGTACTAGCCAGAGTTCAATCCAATTTCTTGAAACGAATTAATTTGTGTATTCAGGAAAATGGGCAACATTTCGAACAATTGATGCCTTAGCGATTTCCCAAAAAGTTTTGTTGTTTCTTTTAATTTAGCATTTGTTTCTCCTAAATAATCATATCGTTTCCCCATTTCTATTGTTTTTATTATTCGTGTTTTACCGAGATATTAACCATTTCAGTGTTAGTGAAATTTTGAGCCATAATTTTATAAAATTTTTATGGAAAGGAAATTAAAAACTGACAGTTTTGAGAATAAATCCTCCAAATGCCAAAATGACATTAGAAAAGCAAAGGCAACAGGTATTTTAATCAAGTAAAATTAGTAAGCCAAAATTGCAGAGACTCGAAAATTATTTTTTTCAAGCTAATCCGTTGATTTTATCAAAATTTTCTATGAGTAATAAAAGTTTTCAAATTAGATAAGCTATCTACATAAGAAATATAGAGTGAATTACATTGACCACAAAAAAGTTCTGGACCCTTTTCCCGTTACATCCTCAAGTTTGAGCCATTTCTATGGTCTCTAAGGCTCTATGCTCCGCTCTCAAAAGCGGCTATTATTGACAGTAACTCACCTGCCAAATATTGTAAAAGTCCTCTATCACGTTCTGAAGTTATACCGAAAAAACAAAATTATTTTTGCAACTTTGAAGCCCTCTACCGGCTAAACAAGATACTTGAGGCAAAAGTAAAAAGGCTCATCAAATTTTTTTCGAATCAAAGAATCTTCGGTTTTATTTTAGTCACGCAGTTCGAGGACATCCTGTATATCACCATGCCAGTAATATAATGAAATGACACTATACAGTGTCGCTAGCTTTAGCATTGTTCCGGGCTTGTATAGAGTCGGCTGTGATCCTCATTTCATGAATCTCCTTAGATCTGCATTTGTCGTTTTGGTCAATCTCAGTCTTGAATCTCTGGCTTCGTGAAATCATATAGGGTCTCTATAGGAGGAAGTGGTATGATGGGTATGATCATTCGCAAAGGTATGGACGGTGCAGGAGGTCGCTTCCGAAAGATCCTTGATATGAAGCACGAACAAAGTTGGTGCCAAAACAGGTACGAAATATTTAATGTTCATACTTTTGTATCTGTTTGATTACGGCACTTTGGTATTACTATAGTAACGTTTTCAAGTTATTATTGAAAGTAATTGTTCTTCCATTTAATGATAAGTAAAAGTGTTTCATTCTATCTTACGTTTTATTCAAATTCGTGCTTCGAGCATATTCTGAATGGACTTCCATTATGTTATGCATTACTAATAGAAAAGATCTTCATTCATTTTCACACGATCCGAAAGTAAGATCGAATTAAACTTTATTATTCAATCATTTCCGCATTAATAAAGTTATTCTAAGTTATACGTATTTTACGAGTCAACCCTTTCCTTGGAATTTAACGACTCTTGAACATCTCTCTCACCCCGCATTTGAATAAATCAATAGGAAAAGTAATAAATCTGACATTCGATAAGTGGAGTTAAATGCCGTAATGGTTTTTGCCGATGTCGGAGTCGGCAGGAAAGGGGTACCGAAGTTATATTTCTTGCGAGGCGAAATTAACAGGGCTATAGATCTTAAGAGACAAAAACATTTGAACAGTGAATCAAGACTTATAGACTCGGATACAGTGCGAAACGCCCCATTTACTTACTTCTAAAAATGCTAAATATCCACGCCATTTCTCTTTCCCAGTTTTAATTGATTCAATTTCACTTTTCATTCCGTTCTATATTCCATAAGCTCTCTGTACAACATGAAGGGAAATTAGAAAATACATTTATTTACATATCACAAATGTGCAAATGGACAAATTTTTGTTGCAGAAATTTTTCAAATCTGATAATGATTGTTCCGAATGGAGAGTATCTTCGTTCTATTCTTAACAAATCTATGTTCATTGTTGTAGATGGAATTTTGGTAAAATATCTATTTATCCAACAAAAATGAACAAATCAATTGACTTATACAACTTGTTCTGTTTAAAACGCACATTAGTATTTTGCGCTCTAAGGATGATACCAATCTGAAAATTTGTACACGGCAATAGTCAATAATTTTATTGTTGTTAAGTATGAGTTTGTTCGATTAATATTAGCGTTTCCACTTCTGCTAACCTTCTAGTGAGTTAAATCTATAAGTGACTTGTGAAATAAAAGGGAAGTGTCAATGATATTTTTCACGTTTGTTCTGGCTAATCAATGATTGGATCAAACTCCAACGTAAATGGCGACACTGTTAATAAATAAATAGATTGAGGAATGAAGCATTCCATATGAAATCAGCACTCGTTCACAGGTCACCCTCGGGGATCGCCCTGAAAGTTTTTCCTACCTTTTCCACATTGAAGAATATGACGATTCCCGGAATTTCAAGTCTTAAGTGTCGATATTGCGCCGAGGAGAACGTAATGGAGTTTGTTTTGGCCTTTTTTAAGTAAAAAAATAAAATTCGTCTTATTATCGTTAAATATTCGAAAATTCGGCTGAAACATTTTTGAAAGCACATAATCGATCGGGAATTTTCCGTAAAATACGATGTTGCAGTCAGATTACAGATATCTTGCAAGGAAATTCCGGAAAAAGGGAAAAACATTTTTTTTTAATTCATTTCCCAAAATACCTATATCTTAATTTTTTCTAACCTGCCTAAAACTCTCACAAAATGTGTCTACTTTGAGGCGAAAATGGCCCGGTAGTGACTTTAGCCCAATTTCACCAAAATTTGCACTGTTTTCCAGAGATTTTCCGATTTTTTGACAATTTTTCTTTAGAAAAAAAACTGTTCTGTTCCCTACAATGTAACCAAACGACCCCAGTAAGAAATTCTAAGCAGTTTTCCTCAATTCTCAGACAATTTTATGTAAAAAACCGTCAAACTCGCAATTGGTTGTAGGTCTGATCTCGGAATGTGTCCAAGTTTCTTAAGGAAACGAAATTTTTTTTCCTTCCTCTGGGTCATCCTGTATCTGTCACCTAAGATCGGCTCCAGGCTATATCCTCGACCTATTTTTTTTGGGCTATGGCCAAGCTAGCCACGGCAACCAAAAGACTGAAATTGGTTTCAATAATATTGATCACTTAAAAAGGTTTAACTTTTAGAGCCAGAGTCATTTTTTCGAACTAACTGTCTCGTGGAAAGATAGAAATATGGATTGTTGATCTATGCAAACATGAGAATGTCCGATACGGTTCAAACCGACATTGTCTCTATTTTCACGAAAACTTCGATAAGGGTAAGCGAATATGGCGATCGCGTATTGTTTCGAAATCCGCTGTCATCCGTCCATAGGCACAACTTGATCGTGCGGTAAACTAACGTCTTGCTCGTGAAAGACTGTTCCAGAGAGGATGATTAGTCAAACCCTTATTGTAAATACACAGCTTGTCACAGAGTCCGGTGATATATGAATCGAACCATATATCAAGTAATATTCCACTAATTCGTTTGGCAGGAATGCGAACGCGTCTCTGTTTGTTTCGTACGACTGTCGTTTGTTTCGTACGAGTGTCGTTTGTTTCTGCAATGACGTATAAAGAGACGAGCGACCGCCGTCGCGCGTATTGCATAAAGGATTTGATGTGTTTTGCTGTTTGAATGGACGCGGAGGGGGTGGAGGGTGACGGTGTGGGGGTGGACGGTTTCTACAATACATTCGACCCGTGATGGATTTTCGGTTTTTGTCTTATACATGCATGAGCCCAAGGATAATTTATTAAATTAGTCCTTTTATTGTGTCCGAATGATGGCTGTACTTTGGGGTATTTCTCATTAGCCTTTAAAGAGAAGGATGAGGATATTATTTCAACAGAAATATGTGCCTGCAGACCTTTACATAACCGTAGACACAGGGTAGTGAGGAGCTTTTTGATCATTAACACGACGATCAGAAGTAACCATTTCCAACATTTCTAATATATTTACACACTAGTAGCGGTTTCTCCTAGAAGATGAGGGTGACTTAGCGATCTAATAAATTTCCAATTGAAATATATTTGACCGGTGAATCCATCAAAGGAATCACTAATAATTCTAACCAATTGCCCTTCTGAAATGTTGACTGAAACATTTTCATAATTTCTTCCGGCGCTGGAGTTTTCAGTCTGTGCAGGTCAAACTGATTATGAGCCTAGCGTTCCGACTCACAATTCAGGGAGTAACACTTCCTGAACATAGTTGTAGGTGGTGATAAGTTTTGAAAAAATTCTCTTTTGCAGAGAGTGAAACGTCGTTAGGTTTGATATTTGCTGCGGATTTGATGAACGACTGGCAAACATTGAAGAATCTCTTCTTTGCTGGGGCGCGATGCCGTCTCGAGCTTTGTCCAGCTTCCCAAACTTTGGCTTGCTATGAGAAGGGGCTGGTGAATGTCTAGGTATTTTTGGGTAAAATTTGATAAAATTAACTGCTGCAGACATTGTGTCCCAGCTTGTGAAGGCCTGTAGGAACATAGTTTCCTTCAGTCCCAGATGCTGCGTCTGTTGAGAAAAATACCCGTTAGTCCTGGGGTCAGTTTGAATTTACAGCCATTCCCATTTAGGGGAACTAAACACGTCATCGGCTATGACGGTCAATGCGGTTCTTTCTGATTCCTGATTTGACAATCAGTATATCAGCTGATTCTTTTGAAGAATTTGTATCGTAACAATTCATCTTGAAGGAAATTTAATGTATGATGCAAAATTTCTGTTTTCTCATAGCGAATACCTCGAGAGATATCTGGATTGGAAAATAGAATAGCATCTGCACTGGTTTCTAAATACTCCTGCACCCCGCTCAACTCGTTAGTCAAGTATCTGGGAGCTATCTTACAAAGGACACTGACGTTTAACGGCCATATTGATAAAATCACAAACAGAGATATCAGGACCTATTATACACGTATGATTGGCACAAAATTGGGACTGAAGCCGAGGATGATACACTGGTTGTACAACAAGGTTATATGACGGACAATCACTTATGGCGGCATGAGGCATTATTAACTTAACCTGTTATGTTTAGAAAAATTGTTCATGGCTTTGCTGATGATCGCTTTACTGTCACTTTTAATTATGAATATTTTGTGTCCAATTTGTACTGATTTCAATATTTACACTTACTACGGTACCACGTGTTGTTGTTCTGTCATTATTGTTATCATGAAATCTTTCACAAGGATAGCCGATTTCCATTGTTTCTATGGTTTATTATCTTCAGGAAAACTGAACATTTGAACTTTTGGCCCATTGTTGTGATTTCCCTTGCAGTCAAAGAGCACAACATTTATTCGGCATAATTGTATAAAACATTCTCGGGAATTAGGTCACATTAACACTCTGTTATAAATGTTCGTCTTTACGTACGTTTCGGTCTCACGACCATCATCAGAAGACTTATTTTGTTAAAAAGGGGTTAACTAAAACTAATTAGCACAAGCGTCCATATCGCACAATCTTCAATCAAAAAGCTCACGCCGTCGAAACGAACAGAACCACGAATAATCGAAAATTGTATAGTTAATATTAAAGTATAGATTATTTTGTAACAAGAAACCACTGTTAAGTAATATTCTCATAATGTACAAACGCATATTGCTATGGTCTCAAAGCAACTGAAGTTCTAAGCTATTTGTTTGTAATAACACGACCCAGATGTAGATTTATGACGTACTTGAAAAGGTTTTAGACCTGCATTGGAATTTAGTTTACTTTAAGCGTTCTTAGTAAAATATACTTTTAACATTATAAAGACGTATGTAGGAATTTGCAAGAGTTTTAATTAATCAAGTTAGTATAAATCTGACTCAATCCTTGAATATCATTCCTATGATTTACAGAATTTGAATCCCTTTTTATGTGAATCATCTCCAGGATAGATCTTTTATAATAATTGGTTTCTTTAGTTAAAATATTAACATTTTTGTAATCAAATTGATGGTTATAATCAAAACAGTGCTTAGCAAGGGCGGTGGAATTTTCTAAGTTATTATTTCTTGTGCTATACTTATGGCCGTACATTCTTTTTTGTAAATATTGTTTAGAGATTCCAGTATAAGTTCCATCACAATCTAAACAATTCAATTTATATACTGTGTGGGTTTGTTTATCTTTAGGTATTACAGGTTTTAGATTTGAGAAATATTTCCCAACACAGTTAGTAGGTTTATGCGCAACATTTATATCGTACTTTTTCAAACATTTTTTAATTTTTTCTGAGGTCTCCGGAATGTATGGTAAAGTTATATAATTGTCTGTATTACCTGTTATGTTATTTTTATGAGAAGAACCATTATAGATTTTGTTTATTCTCTCTTTAATGATAGGATTGTAGAAAGTTTTAGGGTAGCCATTCATTTCCAATGCATTACGAACAATTTTTAAATTTTTGGGACGGTCCTCTGCGTGGGATAATTTTACCGCGCGGTCTGTGAGGCTGTTTATGACACTTTTTTTATAACAAGCTGGTGCAACGGAATTGAAATGAAGATAACGTTGAGACCAGACTTCTTTAGTAAACCAAGAAGTTTTTATTTTTCCATCTGCATCATGCCTAATGGTCATATCTAGAAAATTAATGTTATTGTTTATTTCTATTTCACAAGTGAATTGAAGTTTACAATGGAAATTGTTAAATTTATTAATCACATATTGAATATTATCGTTGGGAACACACATAAGGCAATCATCTACATACCGTTTAAAGAATACAGGCTGAAAATCTAATGAATTTATAACAGATTCCTCTAGGCATTCCATAACGAGGTTAGCAAAGGTAGCTGAAATAGGAGATCCCATTGCTGTGCCGAAAATTTGTCCAAAATATTGCTCACCGTACTGGAAATAAGTGCATTCTAAACAAAACTTCACCGCATTAATAAAATCCTATTGATCAAGAGGTGTGTGGTTTTTAATCTCTGGCCAACGTTTTTTGATGCAATTTAATGCCAAAACGACAGGTATATTTGTAAATAAAGAAACAACATCCAAGGAAATTAGTTGAAGGTTTACTGGTACGGATTGATTTTTTATAAATTCATTAAGATGCCATGAGTCTTTCACATAAAATTCATTTTTTCTTATTATATTATTGATAGATTTTGATAAAAATTTTGATAAATTGTAAGTAGGCGCTCCAATATTACTTACAATGGGTCTTAGGGGTATATCATTTTTATGTAATTTAGGAAGCCCATAGATATAAGGTGCAAGCCCATTATGGCAAATTAATTTATTTTTTAATTCAATAGGGATTATCTTATTTTTATGCCATTTATTTATCAATTTATTCATGTTATTTTGTACTGATGAAGTAGGGTCAGATTTTAATTTTTTATAAGTTGTTTCATCATTTAAAAGGTTTCCCATTTTGTTTTCATAGTCATTTTTATGCATTATGACGGTTTTATTACATTTATCCGCGTTCAAAACTAAAATTTGAGGGTTAGCATCTAAGAACTCTTTTGTTATTTTTGTATGATAGTTGAAACGATTCTTTGCAATACCAATTTCTGCTTTCTGTTTGTTCTTTTTGTTTGTCAAAATGTTACAAACTTTGTTTCTAATTTCATTTTTTTCTTCTAAATTTTTATTCCTGATTCCGCATTCTAAATTTGCAATAATATTGTCAATAGGCAGTTTTTTATTATTATTAGACAATGCAAACTTCGGACCTGAGCTTAACGTGTGCTGTACCTCATTCGGAATTTTTGTGTCAGTTAGATTTTTCAACCATTGTTCATTGATATTTTGTTTTTCATAAGCTACACCTTTCATAAAATTATTTATCTTTTTAGATTGAATGGCTTTGATTTTGTTGAAATTTTTTTCGAAATTGTTTTGCTGATTTTGAAAAAATTGCGATATAAAGTTGTTATCATAATTTTGGTAACAGGTTTGTTTAACGAGTTTAATTTTGTTTTCAACCTCTGCTAGATTTGCACATGCTTCTTTAATGCACAAGTTCAAACAATTTTTATGCAGAGAATTTAATAATTTTGCGTACGCCTTCTTATTTTGCACCTTGCTAAACATATTCTCCTTTGATTTAGATATAATGAAATTTGGAAAAACTTGCAAGTTCCTACATCTTACCAGATAAATTCTACGATTCTTCTCTCTTGCCAATATCTTCATTAACTTTCCGTATTCCTACAAAACTCTAGGATAGGTGGTTGTTCCTTCCATATTAAGGCTTATATCCCAGCCGAAATAGTAATATAATAAGATTCTTGACCCAGTATGAATTATATAAAAAATTCTCGGGAATTAGGTCACATTAACACTCTGTTATAAATGTTCGTCTTTACGTACGTTTCGGTCTCACGACCATCATCAGAAGACTTATTTTGTTAAAAAGGGGTTAACTGAAACTAATTAGCACAAGCGTCCATATCGCACAATCTTCAATCAAAAAGCTCACGCCGTCGAAACGAACAGAACCACGAATAATCGAAAATTGTATCGTTAATATTAAAGTATAGATTTTTTTGTAACAAGAAACCACTGTTAAGTAATATTCTCATAATGTACAAACGCATATTGCTATGGTCTCAAAGCAACTGAAGTTCTAAGCTATTTGTTTGTAATAACACGACCCAGATGTAGATTTATGACGTACTTGTTTCTTGTTACAAAAAAAATCTATACTTTAATATTAACGATACAATTTTCGATTATTCGTGGTTCTGTTCGTTTCGACGGCGTGAGCTTTTTGATTGAAGATTGTGCGATATGGACGCTTGTGCTAATTAGTTTCAGTTAACCCCTTTTTAACAAAATAAGTCTTCTGATGATGGTCGTGAGACCGAAACGTACGTAAAGACGAACATTTATAACAGAGTGTTAATGTGACCCAATTCCCGAGAATTTTTTATATAATTCATACTGGGTCAAGAATCTTATTATATTACTATTCGGCATAATTATTTACTAACAAACGTGACAAAGCGGTAAGTACGATACAAAACGCGGGAAGAACCAAACTAAACATTCACTAAGGAAGCCATTTTTCAACGCACTTTATTCAGTCATAAAACTCTTATACAAGTTGATTTACAGGTAAAAATAAGTTCCAATCAAACATGGACACCTCAGCAACAGTGGCAACATATGATTTTCTACATGAAAAAGGTAAAATTATCCATAATTCTAATATGTAGCACCTTCACATTCAATACCCGCTACGCGTCATTAAGACTAAGTGCTCTTTTTACCAATGTGCAAGAAAAGGCTAAACCAAACACAGGTCTTAAGTAAGAATTTCGGTTATAGACCATATCCTCTACATCAACTTTTGGGCGTTCGTTGACTGGTTGTGATTTTAAGTCACTGCGACTACTTTCAGATTAATCTTAGCATACGTATTAACAGAAACGTGTCCCAAATGATAATTTCTATAAATACAATGAAATAAATCATGTAAAACTGCTTTTCACGGCTGGTTATGTAAGTGTTAATGTATTAATTCCATTTACAAGTTCAAGAAAGATATTAAACTGATAACACGTTCGTTATCTGTCCTGTAAGATATGAAAATAAATCATTTCTCGTCCAGGTACAACATACGATGTTATTCGTTTTAATGTGAATCCATGAAAATAATAATAACAAACGACATTCACATGTGCGTAACAAACTTGATGAAATAACAATGAAGGAGTCACTTATTGTGGTAGTGGACGCACTCCAACGATGATGGTTCAACAATAATGCGATACTGGTTGAACGACTACAGTACTCACAGTACAGACACGTAGATACGTACCGAGTGTGTGTAGTGATTCTTACAAGCAACCACTTCCGCTCTAATTGTTCGACATGTCACTGCTGCCAACGTTGCTCATTTCACGTATTAATTACGGTTATTACGGGTCGCCAGCTCACCTGTGACCCGCACTCATGGGAATTTCTACAGATTGACTTTCCATTACAATGTCTATGAACGTTTCAATGGCCATCTCTGATTTGTAGCCACATCACGAATTTAACGAGAACAATTTCCGGGCCATGTCAAACTTAAACTTCAACATGCATTGAAATAAGATTTAAACATATATTCAGGTTCTTTGTATATTATATACAGGGTGTCCAAGCTGGAACTGTTCATTCTGGGGATATCGGAAACAGTGGCGGCTCGTGAACTTTTTGTGAGAGGAGGCTGGACATGAAACGTTTTTGTAAAAATATACTTTATTCAGCCAATTAATTCAACCTTCAGTGACAAAATTGATTGTTACCCAGCAAGAACCAACGTGGAGGTATAGAGTTTCTCTTGCCCACAAAATTTTTTTTCGTTCGTTTTTTGTTTTTTATTTTTTTTTGGATTTTTAATTTTTTTTCTTTTTTTTTTGGAATTTTTCATATTTTGTTTTTTGTTATTAATTTTATCAACTTTTCTATATATTAACGAAATTCTACGGTCTTTAATTTACGAAAAATGATCAATAATATTATCATAAAATGTATCATTATGTTTTAAGTGTTTTACTAAATCTTTTTCAATAGATATTAAACTAACATTGTATAAACGATTTTGGCCCATTGTATTTCGCTTGTATGTTTTAATTCGTTTGAGAGTAGAAAATGATCTCTCCACCGATGCCGACGTGACAGGAATGGTGACTGTCAAACAAAGTAGTTTATAAAACTGAGGTAAGACTTGTTGCAAATCATTATCTATCATATATTTTATCATATCGGCGTGACTGTCGTACTGGCCTGAAATATCTTTATCCCAGTATACAACGCATAATTCATTGTGCAGCGCTATTTTATCAAAAAAATTATATTTTAGAACTAAGTTATCTGAAAGTGTATTGAGAAACTCTTTTGAAAAAGATTCGAAAAATCTTCTATTCGTCAAATCGAAAAACTTCAATTCATGTAAATCGGAAAATCGAATCTCAATATTTGACCTTTAATAGTATCTAAAACTTCATAAAAAAGTTGTTTATAATGTAGTTTCTTGTCTACCAAATTATATGTGTTCCTCCTTTTCACGGGAGAAGCCTCATCAGTTGAATAATTTCCAAATAAAATATTAAAATGAAATTCTGTATAACGGAAACTTGAATTTTATCAATGAGATGTGTTAAACGATCTCTTGAATGAATTATATTAGTGAATTTATGTTGTAAAATTCGAAAAATAAGATCAGTTTGTTCAAATATTAATTTAAAAGTATCAAGAAATAACAAAAATTCTTCATTTTCTAAATAAGATTTTAAACCAACAGCAGCCTTCAATGAAACCTGATCTGTTGAAAAGTCATCACTGTTTAATATAAAATCAAATATTTCAATTAATTTGTCTTTATTTTTATGGATGGTAAACTAAACATTGCATGTGATGTAAAATTCCATCGAGTTCGAGCATTACAGGGAATTCTGTTTCCTACTATGTTATTTAAAACTTACGTTTGTTTGAAGACCGTTCAAATGTCCCGCCATTACAGATGCCGTCGTAAGTCTGATTTATTCGCAAAGTCGAATCGTTGAAATGTTTCCATTGAAAAATTGAATAAATTGACCGCTGTTCTTCCCGAACTAACATCGTAGAACCCTAAAAATCTTTCCACTAGTTGTCCATTTTTACAATTAATAATTTACCGAACAGACGAATTCTAATCTAACCTTATTTCGCGTGGTGTCACTCAACCATTATACCCGCATAAAACAAAACAAATGCCTGCAAATACTGACGCGTTAGTCATAAAATCGCGCGCGAAGCTTACTGTCGTATTTACAAAACAATTACCTTTATTAACTGAATTTTCAGTTTCATCATGCCCTCTAAAAGCCAAATCTTGAAATGATAAATACAATAAGAAATCAATGATTTTTTTTAAAACTTCGCGGTTTTCTTTAACTGTATTATTATGATTTTCGATTTCGCGTGTTCGTGTAGAATCAATCGCATTAACAATATTCTGTTTACCGGTTAATTTAAACCTAATACACGATGTAATATGTTCCTGCGATTTTTCATGTCTTTCTAGGCCACCAGCTAAATTTTTCAAATCATTATAACCCAAGTGCACCCAACATGAAGTTGTATCTGATGTGAATAGCAAGCAATACCAGCAATATAATTTATTGTGTACATCAGATCCCGTTAACCATACATATTTTTTATAATTATCAGTATTAAACGATCGATTTTGATACTTCCCTGCCATCACTAATCCTTTCAAATCCGGTAAAGGCCGTTTGTTTTTGAAGAACACTTTTCTATCATATGTTAATCCACTAAATAGATTTTCTAAGAACTTTGCAACTAAGTCACTCATAATTTTAACGTTCACCGATTTCGATTAGATAAATTATAACTTAAAAATTAACTACTTAACCTTACTACGCCTCATGGAATAAAAATAACAACTAACCGCATTCTTCTAGCAGCGGTAGGCGGGAGCGCAAGTAATCGTATTTCATTCGACCGACGAATGGATACGAAAAGCTAGCCTCCCTACCATGTTGCCGTTTTCGCCGTTTCACGCTATTTGGCGATTGACTGGTCGGAAAAACGGCAACTGTGTTGAACAACACAACTCAGCGTTTGAGATATATAGAGAATCTAGCCTCTGACCACTGTTGCCGGATTGAAAATAACTACTGAGAACGGGGAATTAATTGTAAAATTTAAAGAATTATCAGAGAAACAGGAAATAAAATGGAGAATGATCATTAAGATAAATTGGTGAGGAGGCTGAGCCTCCTTAGCCTCCTTCGAGGAGCCGCCACTGATCGGAAACGGTAATAGATACAATTATGGTTAAATGGGCTAAAAGTTGTTCGATTAAAAGGCCATCAAATATCGGATTATGAAAGGTTCACTCCAAGACAAAGGTATATCGAACCATTGCTCCTTTTAAAACTCAACAAATATGCTACCGACTGCGCCAGATTAATACAATTTCAACTCGAGGCTAGGTTAAAACATGATTGAATTAATTCGTATTATTTATTTGGAATTAGTTATTCCTACTATTCTTTGAGAACTCAGTAGCCAATGTGAGCTTTTGCTAGCAGGCCCATAACATACAATGTCAAAAAATATTCAGAATATACAGAGTTCGAAACAAATGAATTAGCTGAATGAATGAGGACTCTCCTAATATTGCTGTCATTGATAGCCATATGCCTGAAATTGTCTTTCGCCAGCGCACAATTAGGAGCATTCTGCTTGATTTCAATACCAACAATTCGGTGGGGCCAAACGGATTTCCACCTGTCGTTCTCTTCTTCCAGCTGGAATACAGCTAGAGTTCAACTAATTCCAAAAGAAGGAAAGAAGACCCTTCCTAATAATTATAGACCCATTGCACTATTATCTATGATCTCTAAAGTGATTGGAAGAGTAATCAATATCGAGCTCATCAAATACCTAGAGAGCTACAAAATTGTGAATGATCTGCTATATGATAGAAATCAACAAGAGACCTGCTTGGCTACGTAACACATGTATGGCAAAAATCTATTGAAAAACATGGGGAATCTCTAGCTGTATCATTGGATATCTCCAAAGCATCAGGAGGTTTATTGCAATTCGATTTAGGAATCTTGGAATGACGAAAAATTTTAGCACTTTCGAAACAAATTTCATCTGCATTGAGATGGAGAACCTTATGTAGAGGTGCTTCTACAGCAGAAATAATGGATATTTTTGGGGAAGAAAACGAAATTGGGACCTTTGGATAGAGCTGATTGTTCTGCTTCAGTAAGGGTACGTGAAGATAAATTAACCAAAAAAACCTTCCAAAGCAGTCCCTCTTTTTTTACATCAAAACCTGGTCGAGGCTGCTGCGAGCTCCGACGACATCGCAGCAGTCTCGCCAGAAAACCTAAAAGTCGGTGAACCAAAGCTACTCCTCCCCCCGGTCGGTAAGTAGCTCAAGGTTCCTGAATCGTGTGCCATAAGTATTCTCATTGAAAACAGAATCACTGCCTTTTGCATCCGGTCTATCAAGATCTGCGCCGAGTTCTTACAGGCCGGAATCATCTTGCAAGTTCGAATGCAGCGAACACCGAATTCCTCCCAAAACACCGATGATGAGAACCTCTAATCCGACCTTGTGGCCTGGGTATAGCGTGCTGAGCTCGAACAGAAGATCTTGATTTTATGTTCATTTTTCCTCCTCTATCAAGACTATGTTCTTCACTACCGGAGCAGATTGTAGGGTAAACGCGTTTTGGAAAGTAAATGGCATTCATAAGGATTCAAGTGTAGTTTCAGTTACCATTGTTCTACACAGTGTGTCCAAGATAAGAATGTCCATCATAGAAATATCGGAAACGATAACGCAAGAATTACCTTCATTAGTTTGAAAGACTGCAACATTAATGTCTTTTGTACAGGAGCAGTGATGATACATTTCAGTTTCAAATTATAATTATTTCGAGTTCCGTCTGATTGTATAAAGAAATATGTTCGTTATTTATTGCTGTTTTATTATTTGTTGATTTTCATGTGACATATAAATATGATAATAATAGACATGTCGCTATGGTTACATTTCCGATTTACTTACCAGCCTACTTTTGTATACAGCGTGTCCCAAATTTGACTCTCACCATTGGGATCTCAGTAACCGATGTTATCTCAGTGGTGATGGTCGAATATGGGACACTGTAAGTGAACAAGGGTTCATCACATCCTCAACTAATTTCTTCTAAAGACGAGTTTCTCCCAATACCTGCTTCAGTCTCATTTTTTACATGACTGAGTATCGTTATATTGATAACAATAATAAAATAATATCAGAAGAGTGCTATGTCAAACAATTGCAAAAAATATGAAGTCATTATGTTCGAATAAAGTTTGTGTTTCTCAATCATCCCTGCCGCATCTTATACAATGCGAAAATAGTTGTGTTTTTACCCCATTTGAAAAAGTGAAACTGGCATTATTAGATATAGACACCAACTGCTGCTATTTGTTGTTGCTATTCCAATTAACTCCACGTGGTGGATTTATTAATTCTTCACCCGATTCCAATAATATTCGACCGATAGAATCTATAGAAAGAAAAGTACCAGCCTTCAAAACTTGATGTATAAGGGTCGAACTCCCGGGGTGATTTATAATATTTATAAATATATTCGAAATTGACTACCAGATAGAAGGTTATCTCTAAACCGTCCTAAAGTCATTGTTCTTTGACATTTTTATGTCACTTCATTGTGATTGAAATGAAACCCTGGAATTAATAATTGGCCCGTAGTTCTTTCACAAGATGACATTAGGCTCAGTTGAATGTAACCTTTGAATGCATTTCGAAAGTTAATTAAATTATTATTTCACATCGGGGAGTATTGAAAATGGCCGGCATAAATTTCGATTTACTGAAGGGATGAACATATCTTGAGATAGCATAATATAAAAACTGTATAATTATTCATTCGTAGTATACATTATTCAGAAAATCTAAATACCTAAATTCAGTATCATTTTGACTTGTCACTCGGATGTTGCTGTTGCTTCTCAAGTTCAACTCCTTTGATGGATCTACGTCCTCCACAGTAACATCTGACAATGGATTTTAAGGTCCGAATTTCGTTTTCTCCCCCAAAAATATCTCTGCGACTTCCATTATTTCTGCAGTAAAGGCATCCCTACATAAAGTTCCCCATACCTCAGTAGATTAAATTCGTTTCGAAACTGCAAAACTTTTCTTCGTTATTCCAACATTCTTAAATCAAATTGCCCAAAACCTTCAATTTAACCTCTTAATTCCCTCAAATCAAATTCTGATTCAGCTATTTTAGAAGCTGATAAAGGAAACTTCACTGTTGTCACGGATAGTTCAGAGTATCAGAACAAAATCCTGCAACATTTCCAAACTATTTCTTGTAAACTCCTACCAAAAGACATCATCCCATCTATAGAACGTTCAGTTTCATTGATCATCCGTCATTCTTTCATTCCTGATCCTGATAAGAAGTTTCTTATGCCTCATTGTTCACGAAGTCCCCGATATATGGTTTGCCTAAAATTCATAAGCCCTCAGTTCCCCTGAGACCAATTATCAGCACTAACGGATCCCCTACTCATAAACTCTCTCGATATCTGTTATCTATTCTCAAGCCTCTTGTAGGTAATTCCTATAGTTTTATCCTAAATTCCTTCCATTTCTTTGGAAAACTCCAAACATTGAAAGGTGACCCAGGCGATTTGGTCGAGCAGTCCTCGAAAGCTGTCACTTTCTCCGATCATAGCTAATATCTTGATGGAAACATTTGAGGAAGATTCTAATGACTCATCTGTTATCAACCCGAAATGTTAGTTTAGATATGTCGACGACACTTTTGTTATTTGGTTACATGGTCGTGAAAATGTTGTTCCCTTCCTCAATCGTTTGAATCTATTACATCCCAACATCCCTTTCACCATGAATGTTGGATCGAAAGGTTCACTCCCGTTCCTAGATGTATAAGTCAGTCGACAGACTGACGCTACTTTGAGACATTCTGTGTATCGAAAACCCACTCACACCAATAAAAACTTCCTTGGTCCACAGAGCTGTTAACTTATTGCAACTCCATCCTTACAATCAGAATCAAAACACCCTTCATCTAGCTTTGATTAATTCACATAATTTCTCCCATTATAACATTCAAAAAGCTATAAAGAAATACACATCGCCTGAGCCCCCAAGTCCTTCATCCACTGCCTAGCTTCCATATAAAGAAAATCTAACAGATCGAATCTCCAAAATCCTTAAGGGGCATAATATTTCTACTCGCTTTTTCACACTTCCAAAACTGTCTACGTTTTACAAACCTATCGGAGATCCCTTCCCTCCTCTTCATTGAAAAGGTGTTTATGGCTTTCCCTGATCTTGCGGTAAGGTCTACATTGGTGAAACAGGTCGTACATTAGCTACATTAGCCTGAGCCCCAAACTTTCATCAGCAAAAAATTCTTGAAGCGTTAGAAATCCTAAAACATCCAAATATCTAAGCCGTGACTCAGGATATTGTCTTGCCAACATTTGGAAACCCAACGATTGATACGTCGTAGAGCAGAAACGTCGTGACCTACAGTAAATCTAAGGCTAGATTCGGTTTTCTTAACCCCGAAAACATATGTTCGTTGATTTTCAAGCCGATCGTAGTTATAATAAATATTTTTTAGTTTACTATCACCGAATACCCGAGAGTTTTGTAAACAACGACTGATACGTCGTAGAGCAGAAATGTCGTGACCTACACTAAATCTAAAGCTAGATTCTGTTTTCTTGACCCCGAAAACGTATGTTCGTTCATTTTCAAGCCGATCGTAGTTATAATTAATACTTTTATGTTTACTTTCACCGAATACCCACGATTTTTATAAACAACGGCAGATACGTCGTAGAGCAGAAACGTCGTGACCTACAGTAAATCTAAGGCCAGATTCGGCCGATCGTAGTTATGATAAATATTTTTATAATAACTTTCACCGAATACCCGCGAGTTTTATAAATCACGACTGATACGTCGTACATTGAAACGTCGTGGCCTACAGTAAATCTAATGCCACATTCGGGGCACTGAATACCCACAAGCAGATGGGAGATTTATAAACCAGCAGTAATATTTGCTGTAAGCTATTGCCTTTTTAACCATGCGTGAAGCAGTAGTAGTTCACTTTCCACTAGACTTTTTAATATGTTTTACATATGCTTTAGTGCTGAAAAATACATCAGTGTCATCTGCATAAGATAATATTTTACCCTATGTGTCGATGTCAAAAATCGAGTTCTTGTATAGTACCAACAAGATCGATCCTAAGATGAATCAATAATTTTTCTCTGATCTTTCGTTCATAAAAAAATGTGGAGAAGATATATATTGAAATTTGGATGATTTTGGTGCTTACTTGTTGGAAATTCATATCTATAGTTTTAATAAATAATACACTTGTCATAAATTCTCACAAACTTCGTTTGTAAAGTGTGAATATTATGATAAATTCTATATAGGCCAGACAAGAAGATCTTTCAAAACTGAAATTGAAAAACATTTTAATTTGAACAAAGGAGATTCAAAAACTGTAAACCATATTAAAGAAGCTGATCATCATTTCAGAGATGATTTTGAGATTCTCCATAAGTCTGTTAAAAGTAAAGTATTAAACAGCTTAGAGAAAACTGAAATTAATAAGTTTAAAAATACCGAAAACCTTTTAAATGATCAGAAAGACTTCACCAATTCACCATTTTTAAATTTAATTGTAAATAACTCTTATCCTACTGTACTTCTTAATCTCAATTTCAATATTTAAGGAATAAACCATACTTTGTAAAACCATTGTTTGATGAAGCCACCGTGTGGTAGAACATGTCGCGTTTTGCTTAATGAAAACGAAGTTTGTGAAAATTTATTAGAAGTGTATTGTTTCTTAAAACTATAGATATATTTCGCTGTAACGGAATTCTCCCCTGATCAACCTGTATAAATATGGAATGCCGGAATTGATGGAGAAAATTATTTAAAATCTAGAATTGCGAGTTTCAAAGCGAAGTTAATCCAAACAAAAAATATGTTTCACTGGAAAGGTTAAATGTAAAACTGAAATATTCATCTTCTTCCGAGTGTACCAACGGAAAAAGCTTAAAGGCATCGAACGAACGGCACGTGGTAACTATTCCCGATACCTGAGGGTGGTTCCTGCATGGCTCCCGAATAACCTAAAGGATCAAAGGCTCAAAGGAGCCACTGCCGTTCAAACTATGCGAAAAATTAATATTTTGCCCGCGATTATTGTTATATTAACTGTCGAAATTACGCTCCGAACACTTCTCGAATATGCTTTGATCCCTTTTTAACGCTGAAATTTATACTTGGCCCTGCCTCGATATTAAATACTTCAACTCAAGTATACAGAGTGATTATTCCTAGCCACATTTAATTTTAAGATTGAACTGTCGGGAATCCATTATATTACAAATGAACACTACACTGAATAAAACACTGTAGAAAACTTCCAAAATAAACATTTAATATAAAAATAGAAGAAAACAGGACGGACATGTTTCGCCACACAGTGGCTTCATCAGGTGAACAATGTTACTTTAACTTACTTAAAGAGAAAATTACCTAGGGGATTGGGAATTCGGATTGATTACACTAATGAATTGAAATATAATAATTAGTTTGCGAAAGGTTTCTTGTGTGGGAAGAGATTTCGAACAGGAGAGTGTCAAAAATCTACGTTCGAGGGCAAAGTGAAAAGTCCCTGAAAAATGAAACAATTTGGTCGAAACTTATTTTATTTTTCAACAGAATCTCCTTATAGCCCGATACCCTTCATCGAACGTTTTTCTAATTTTTCGATTCCTTCCGAATAATACGATTCCGACAATCCTTCAAAATAGGCGTTTGTTTCAGCGCAGGCCTCATGGTTGGAGCCTAATCTCTTTCCGCCGAACCAATTCTTCAAGTTTGGAAGTGGATAAAAATCGCAGGGGTCTGAATCTGGTGAATATGGTGGATGACGAATCAATTCGTAGGGCAATTCATGCAATTTTGCCATTGCGACTGCGAACCTGTGCGCCAGTGCGTTGTCCTGGTAGAAGAGCACTTTTTCTTTGAGAAATGTGACCGCTTTAGCTTCAAATCGCCGTCAAATCGATCCAACAGCTCTGCATAATATATGCCGGTGATCGTTCTGCCCTTTTCAAGGTAATCGATGTGGACGATATCATGTGCATCCCAAAAAACTGTCGCCATGACTTTGTTGGCCGATAAACCCACTTTGGCTTTTTCGGCTTCGATTCGCCAGGACAAGTTCACTGTTTCGACTGTTCTTAGGTCTCTGGTGTGCTGTAATGGAACCATGTTCCGTCCACTGTATCGAAATGGCGCAAAGTCCTTCTTATCGCGTTTGAACATCACCAAACGCTAAGTTATCACACGGTCGCGCTTGTTGTCAACAGGCAAATCCCTCTGGCTGATAGCTTTCGTATATTCAAAAATTCATGCAAAATGTTCCGTTCTTGTTCGGTTGAGACGCTCATAGCCTTAGCAAGATCGTGCACTTCAACCCGCCGTTCGTCCAATATCATACCATGGATTTTATCGACGATTTCTGGCGTTGTAATCTAGTCAAATGATGGTACATCACAAGTGTCACATGAGATTTTCGATTGCGGCACCATCTGTTTTGTTTTTCAGGGACTTTTCACATTGCCCTCGTATATTGTGCTTATATTTATCAATTTCTGATAATTTTAAGTTATCTAAAAGTTTTCCTTTATAACATGTAAGAGTTCAAATTTTTATCAAATTTTTGGCCTGTCTTCAACAGGTAGGAGTCGAGTTTAATAATCCTATGACTCCTAGAATGTTCACCCACTCTGCTAGAGTAAGATCTACCGTTTTGACATAGAAAAGCTCCACAATTCTCAGATTTCACTCCGTTTTCTGACTTATCTTTAATATTTTCCAAGGTAAGTCAAGGTTAGTTAGAAAAAGGAATGAAATCTGGTGTTAATGAGTTAAATTATGGACTTTTCTCAAGATTGCACGTTGACGAAAAACAAAATAACAATCGAGAACTGTCGTGTAAATATTGCAAATTTTAATTTTTTCGTAGTCTCCCAGAAAGCTATAGTTGGTTTTGATTTTATAACCATGAAATAACATTCAGCGACCCCAAAAACCTATAATTTGACACGTTGAACAAGGACCGAGACAGGAATATGAACGAAAACAAAGCAACTATCCACCAATTTTCCAAAATTCATTTTTTTCAGTAAAATTTTTACCAAAAACCATTACGTTACCTTATTATTCCGATAACACTGCCGAACATTTTTCGAAAAACAAAATAATTAAAGTTTGTCGTGTAGAAATGGTAAACTTTGGCTTAAAAGAGCTCGAGATATTCCATATTGTTATGAAAGACATGCCACTTGTTAATTCAAAATGTTTTTTTATTGTTCATTAATAGTAATATTCAAGAGCCCCTTCTTTTCTGACGATGTGTAAGCCATCCTGAATACGATGCAAAAAGAATTTTGCATTTTCGTACGGTATATAAAATTTTAGTAATGATCCCTATTTTTTCATAATTTTGACTGGACTAATAGGTCTTCTAGTGGATCTGCTATTTATATTATGGTGTCACTGATGAGTATAGAGAGACCGATATACTATACTACCTTTGTAAATTAGATTGATTTTTAACAGGTAATTGTTCAAATATTTACTTAAACAATAAAGAATTTATTCCCTTCAATAAGTGGTTATGATCATACTACAATTGCTGCAACAGTTCTTGTTTATTCTACAAATTTTTATACAATAATACTAAATGTTGAATATAGTGCTTACTGATGCAGTATCATTAACTGTGGAAGAAAATACATTAATAGTATTCCATTTTTTTAAATTCCGTCTTGCAAGCCGATAGGAAGACTAGAAAAGTGTCTACCCGATCGGATATTGTACTAATTATAAAAATACCAGGAGATTGCCTCATTAATTACCGCGTTTCAATAGCCAAACAGGTCGGATTCTTGACGAGTATCGAAGACATATGTTCGTGCCAGGGAACTTTGAGCCGACAAAGGCCGTTTTAGCAATCAAACGAATTGAGGCTTTGTCGGATTCAAGAGAGCAATCAATCTATTACCGAATACACTTAACCATACCACATACTTCCCGTTTTCGATCACTAATTCATACAAATTAGTAGTTCAGTAGAAATTAGACGAAATTCGATTTTTACGGAAGGTTACAATTAGTGATGGGAGCAATCGAGATATTTCAACAATCGATTATTAGTAATATACATATTTATTTTCTGTAATCTACTAATTTAGTAGTTATTCATTAGTAGGGCATAGTAATCCTTGCTAATCTTTCTACTCAACTTTGGAATTTGAATAATTACATTGCATATTTATGTTTTAATAGGTACTTAGTAGTTTAGAAGGGGGGGGGGGATAAATACCAAATTATGATTCTTTTTAAATAAATCACATTTATTAAAACTGTTGATGGCCGGTATTACCCCATCAAATGGGGGAATAGCGGCCTCTGCCTTTATGCCTTTTATGTGCAGAAATCACAAACATATGACTTTCTTGTTCCATCTGTGCGCTATGAGTGGTCCCATGGTTTACATATCTCTACCTCAGAAGTAAACTGTATCAAGTCACTAAATCGTAATTGTACAGGAGAGCAAAAAAAAATCCAAATCACTTAAATTAAAATTTCACCTATGGGATTATGAGTAAGTGAGGTAATAGGAATAATTATTTTATTTATAAGAAATACAGGTAATAATTAGTCTTAGGTACATACCTTAAGTTCCTCCCTATGCAACTTGCACTAATAGCGTTTTTGCATGTAAATCTTCAACTGTATTCATAAGTTTTGTTATTGCTTTTGCATAAAATTGTAGAATGAGCACAAAGTACGTTAATCAAGTCATATGAATATGAACCATGTATCAAATGTTCTATAAGTCAAAACCAGTAAGAAATAAGAATGTACTCTTCGTATCGATACTTCCAGTTTTTTTATATACCACAGTATTGACAATATCGATGCTAAAAGTAATCGCATCGGAACAACAGTGTCGATATGTTATCGTCCCTGCTCTATCTGGAATCAACCATTTCCATCAAATATACAGTTTCAGGCACCTCGCAATGTATGTTTTTTTACCCACCTGTTTTCCTGGTGATATTAATTGCCCATCAAATTGCAGCTAACACTTTCTTTTCATAATTTCTTTTATCTTGCAATTCATTATTCTTTTGGAACTAACGATGTTACAGAACCTCCTTTCCTCTTGTTTTATTGTTTTTTAGATGAAATTTTAAAAGTACATTTTTATAATTTCTTATTTCAATTTTTTATAAGTAATTTTATTATTAATTTTATGAAATTTGTATGGTTTTACAATATAACAAATCTATTTATATTGATAATTCATAATTAAAGTTTAAAATAGTTTGTAGGGAATCATTATTGATTTTTATTTTATCAATTAAATAAATAAAAAGTATAAATTATTTATATATTATTAAAATATTTAGTTAAGTTCATTAGTTTATATTGAATTAGTTTTATTTAATCATTCTTCAAATATTTATAGGGAATATTCAGATATTTAAATTTCATAATACATAATTTTTTGTCAAAAATAATGTGGAATAAAAAGAACGTTGAAATGTTTTATTTACTTATTGATTATATTTAAGTTGTATACTTTATAATTAAATATAAACTATTTATTAATATTATGCAATTAGTTTATCAATTTTACTAATTTTATTTCTTATCCAATTAAAATAAAAAAATAATAAAATTTGTTAAGGTAAGACATTATCTTTTCAGCATTTTATTTTTTGAAAAAAAATTTTAAAATTTTAATTATGAATAATTTCTCTGAAAATTATGAGTTGTTTCAAATTTATGAATTTTTTAATAAAAAAGACATGTGACATATTTTGGTAATTCAACATATTAAAGTAAGATACTTTGAATGCTGCATATGTGTCTTAAAAAACATTCAAATGTCAAATTTTATCCACAATGATTAATTAACATTTTTTTTTATTATTTGGAACAAAAAACAGGATTTAAAGATCATTCATACGATTTACGATTATGAAATAGAAAAGGGAATTATCACAAAATCTTTATGAAGAAAATAAATAAGCTAGAAGGCGAATTTAATTCACCTCATGCTGGAAGCTTATTTACCTCTGATATCTTGATTGTCTAGATCCGTATAATATGCATGAAAAACACGTGGTACCCGTTGCAGTAACTTCTGCACATGTTGAAATTTCTTTGTACTTATTGGTTTCATTGTGTTCCGAACTAGAGGAACATCTTCAGGAAATACTGCTCTGCTTGAAATTCGATTACCAAATTCAGCAGAAGGAAAATTAGTTTTAAAATACAATACACCAAGATCATCTGCGCTCTGATTTGCATGTGTACTACTTCTGATATTTTAAAATCTTCTATTATTATTATTCCTTGGATTTTTTCTTTGAACAAAGGATCCTTATTGCTTTCGATCAAAGTTTCAAAATTTTGAAGTCTTCCATGTCCATGTTTATTACTGTGAATGGTTTGGGGAGGCTTGCTGCTACTAATGCTGTCATAACATCTGAATACGATTATTCTCGAAGAATACTTCAAATTTACATTTTGTGTGGAAAAAGATTGCCCATTGTATGTTTTCGCAATTTTTTTCCGCACCAAAACTATTATCAATTAGTCAGAATTTTAAAATTTATATGGCAATTGACTTTTCACAATGGGAGGAATTCAATAAGAGAATGAACAATTTGGGTAACTTCCTCGTTGGGAAAATACGATTTTCGGTTTTCATTCAAATAATAATCATTGTTGATATCGTGTTGAAATTTTGAAATTGTTGAGTGAAATGATTTTCCAGAAGATCTCAAAGTGAATTACTGTAACAGTGTAACGCCACTGACATATTCGGTACATAGTTATTCTATTAATTAAAATCAATAAGAGATGTTCGTACCGGACTGATGTTCAATAAAGAATTTGGAACAGATTTCAAGGGTGGGAAACGCAAGCTGGCTATGCTACTCGACCGCATATTTCTGGAAGTATCTCCAAGTCGGCAGACATGAAAGTGTTTTTATAGAAATATTTGGCGAATTTCTGTGATTGGCATTATTGACGTTTAGCGTAACAACATCACTGATTTATTTTTTAAATTGCCAACATTAAATTAGGAATAATTAGCTCCAATCAAGAAATGTCTACTCATACAAACTGGTTCAGAATAATTATGTCTATTAATTTTATGAAATTTTTAATTCGTTTGCAAGGTCTTATCGACACCAAGCTATAAATCACATTCAAACAACATAAGATGCATTTTCGATCATCTGTGAATTTTTTGAAGTCAAATACTTCTTAATTGCATCAAAATAACGCCAAATTTGATACTTCAGTGCAACCAATAATACAATGAAGCCGGACAATATAAGAAAGTATCAATTTTTTCCAATGAATGGATTTTTATGAAATTCGGTGTACGGGTTTCTGAAGGGTCCAGAATAGCAGGTGTTTCGAAAATTCGAGAAGTTTTTGAGTGAAATGTTCAAACCTATGAAATAGTTGTCGAATGAATTTTTTAGTCCATTATGCACCTCTTTCGAGTTATAATTCTTTGAGATCGGAAAGATTGGGGATTGAAAAACTATATGCAAAAATGATATTTTAAATTAAATTTGTTATCGAAAAATGCACACCTTTTGTTCCTATAACTTTTTTCCAAAACATGTAGCGGGAACAGGACAGCAAAAAAAGACGTTGTTATCTGTTCAGCGATGTTTCGATTATATATTTTTTGGTCTTCTTCAGGCTTCCAAATACAACATCATGGCTAAAATGTTGAAATTACATATAGAGACATAAAAACGTAAAGCTGAAGAGTTTGATGCTGCAATTCCTAATTCATTTCATCAAGTATCTTCTAACTTTATGTTTTTATGTTTTTTTCGCCATATATGTAATTTCAACGTTTCAGCAATGATGTTATATTGGGAAGCCTGAAGAAGACCAAAAATATATGGTCGAAACGTCGCTGAACAGATAACAAATTCTTTTTTGCAGTACTCCAGGGAGTCCTAACCTCCACATGTAGATAATTTTTAAACGTCATATTCGTGATCAGCTACCCTCGGAGTAACCATTTTAGATGCATTTTACATTGAATTAGAATAAATGTCCCTGGGATGATGCAGTACTTAGGAAATCCTGACCTCCAGGTACATGAAGATGATTTTCAAATATCATATTCGTGATGGCTACCTCGAGAACCCCCGAGTAATAATTTTCGATGCATTTCACATGTAATTGAACCGTTGTTCCTGAGTTGTAGTGCCCCAGGGTGTCCTGTGTACCAGGTACATTCAAGACTTTTTTTAACATCATATTCATATTCAGCGACCCCAAAAACCCCTGGGTAACAATATTGGACTAATATTTTGAAGTACATTTATGGATTAATAAAACTTAGGCTCAAAAATGCTTCAACAAAATGCATTTTTTTGATGCACAAATTCAATTTCTAATGAGTGCCAAGAACAGAATCTTGTCCTCTAGAATTGAATACCGAAAACCGCATCTCAATCCATCTTGCCTGAAAAAAGTTCGAGAGTTTGACAAATTTTGGTCTATATTGCTTCAATTAACATGTTAACTATGAAACAAGCTGTAAACTTTTTAAGCTTTCAAAACTATCAACCTCTACGAACGTGGTTTTTCTATATTTTATGTCATGCATGCTGTGTATAATGAATCAAGAAAAATTCGTTTATAATGACATGGTATAGGTTGTAGCTTCCGCCGGAAACTGATTATTGTTTGATATACATTTCATATTCTTATTACAGACAGATAGAGCCGATGCAACTGCATGTGAACAGATTCTACAATTTGAATATTGTTCACAATGACAAAGGGTTATAATTTCATAAGAGTATCGTTATATTAATTATAAGCATACAAAATCGGATCCGATGGAAGACTGGTTTTATAACGTATTACATAATTTCAATTGTAGTGATTTCGAACAATAGAGGGATGATAGCAAGATCTCGATGAACAATATAATACGTAACGTCTACTTTGCAATTGCTTACCTACTTATTCACTTTTTTTACACTTCAATTGAACGTACCAAGCTTATAATCATTTATCATCATTTTCACCTTACTACCAATAAATACTTTTAGTTGCGACTGCTTTTAGTACAGTCATTTTAGACGAGAAAACAGGAGCTATTGGAATATCTTTGTACAGTTGATCTTTGTCTGAAACTTGCTGCAAAATATTTTTGATGTCCTAAAAATCATTGATCATCCAGTCTCACCATGGGAAATTGGCACAACAATTGTTTTTTCAACAAATTGCCCGTTTATAAGCAATTTAAATTAACACATTTTCCAGACCTCAAAGAAATTGTTATTTTGAGACAATAATACCCACTCGGGGGGTTTTGGGGTCTCTTATTACGATTACGAAGTCAAAAATGACAGAATTATTCATCATCATTTTAAAATTGGCCAATTGCCAAGTTGATGATATTTAACATAATTTATAACTTTTTATTGCAAAAAATTAACTCAGTTGGTTTGTTTGAGCTACCAATCACTATACCGAATTCAAAGATGACAAGCTCGCTCATAATTGACCGGAAGTTGGCCAACTGGAACTGAAAATTGATGGAATTTACCAAAATGTAGACCTTTTTGTTGCAAAAAATGGACTCAACTGGTTTTCTGAGCTAGAAATCAGTATACCAAATTCAAAGATAAAATATCAATCAATAACAGTTCGAAAATTGACAAATTGGAACCGGAAGTAGATGGAATAAGATATTTTTCAGACTGGTTCCCTTGTGTCTTTATTCATTATAGATTTTTCGGACGACAAACGTCTATAAGCAGATTCAAAGTTTTGAATCCTTAAAATTTTATGATATTTTATGGTTGAATCCAGTAGACTGGGGTTGGGAAAACAAAGGATCCGAATTATCACCTATTCTCATGAACTAAGCTCCAGCTTCGCATGTAGTTTTACAGATGATCTTCTGTTCATGTACGACTGGCTGTGGCAAATTGTGTGGATGCAGAAAGAGTGGTCTGCAGTGTATATCAGTTTGTACAAACTGTCATGGTACCAGCTGTCTAAATAGTTCTACACCAGTGAATGATGTCTGGTTAGATAACGATCAGGAAGATGATCGCAGCGTGGAGGCGATAGGTGAAAATAAAATTTTACTGCAAGACCATAAAGATGTAGAATTTCTTCTAAATGATTATGAATGTAATGACGAACTGTTAATGTGAAAATAATAATAATAAGTAACTAAAACTTTTTATTTATTTATTGCCCTCAAATGGTGTATGTTATCATTATAATATGATTATTACTGATTTTTTAAATATGTCCTAGGAATATGAAACCGCATCTAATCTTATGCACTTCAGCAACTTCCGGTTCCAATTTGTTAATTTTCGGACTGTTATAGATTAATATTTCATGTTTGAATTTGGTATACTGATTTTTAGCTCATCAAGTCCAATTGAATCAATTTTTTGCAAGAAAAAGGTTCAAATATTGGTAAATTCCACCAATTTCTGGTTCTAATTTTTTGTTCCTAAAAAGTAGCCTTTACAGGGTGATAACACTTTTCCACTGGGCGTCATACCGTTCTGAACTAATGTGCAAATGACATAAATTGCATTCATGTTACCAAATTTTATTGAGACATCTTAATTATCTTCGGAGGTATACAAGCAAAATTAAGCGTCTGTGAATATATGTTAATAGGAACTTTTTTTCTCAAAATCAAATTTTCTTCGGACTGCTAAAGTTCTACTACTAAAACCTGGGACATTCTGTATAATAAAAAAAATATTAGAATACTATTTTGTTTCGATAATGAAACTAATTGAAGTGAATTAGTACCCTTGAGACAAAATGCTGCAACTCAAGTTTTGTAGGGTGTAGAATTTTATCAATAATTAGCATGAATCTGAGAAATTTATTGTAAAAAAGTTTCGTATTGAATGCAAAGAGTTGGAAAAACTAACAGTTTCAGGTAATATTATGTAATAATACGTATAATTCTGAACTAGTCAACGATATTAGTATTCACCGAAGGAATAATTCATCAATTTTATAGCATTCAATTAATTTTATTGAGGAGAGTTCTATACATGGTTTTATTACCATCAAAGGTGCATTTACATATAGAACGGTTTAAATGGTAAAATCGTATAAGATATTGAAATGTTGAGCGTATGAGTAGGTATCGGAATTCAGCCATAGTTGTAAATAGTAATAAACGTCAGGCCTTCCTTTAGTAATAATCTCCCTCCCCCCGCAACCCCTCCTCACGAAGTTACACTAACAATAACATATTCTGGAACCGAACGATCGCACATATTATATATTTATGATTTTTTGAAATTTACTATTTACCTCATCTACCTGTTTATAGTTGGGTCTTTTGTTTATGTCATATTGCATTTCTTACACTGTTCTGTCGGGATTGGTATAGGTTGATGTTCTTGATTAAAACAGGTGGTTACGTTGAAGGTTTAAACCGTTGCCAATGCTGTCATTTGAAACCTACGTGCTGTACCTGGGAAGGTTGACAACAAAAGTAGCACTCGAACAGTTTTACATAATATTGACAATTGTATCAACAATTATAGCATCTTCAGAATGAGTTATACACTGAATACTACAAAGAAGTAATTTCCCGAATATGTGTGGGTATTTAATTAGGAGCATGTGCAAGCCTGTCAATAGGAAATATGTTTGACAAATCAATTGATCAATGGTAAATTATGAATATAATAAACTATAAAAGAGCCATCTGGACCCTGCAGAGGCTTGCATGCGTAAGTATATTGAGCGGTATGAGGTTGACTCCAATAAGAGCCGTTGAAGCTCTCCCTGGATTACCACTTCTACACTTATGTAAAAGCTGGAGCCATGAGAACGGCGTATAGGTTAAAGCGCCTAGGTCACTGGACCAAAATGCTCTACTCTTGTGGGCAATCTCTAAATACCCCATACTAGAAATGAAGGAAAATAGCATGATTCTAGCTATACTATAGAGGAGATTGAAGTATCGCAACTCTCACTCTACTGCCACCAGGTGGGCTCGTTTGGTTCACAGATGGGTCCAAGGTAGGTTAGGCTTCTGGGGCGGGAATGCACCTGAAAAAAAAGAGATCACTACCTCAGTGACTGTGGGCGCTTACTGCACGGTTTTTCAGGTAGATGTCTACGCAATATTGACTTGTGCCATGGAAAACCTGCGAAGAAACTAAGTAAACAGACGCATATATATTTCATAGAGAGTCGCTTGGCTCTGGGAGCTCTAACATCACCCAGAGTACCATCAAGGCTTGTCAAAGTATGCAAAGATACACTGGACAGGAGAAATAAAGTTCAACTTTCTGAGTCCCTGGAGTTGAAGGAAATGAAATGACTGATTCCCTGACTAAGTGTGGTTCTTCTGGCGCCCCTGTCGGGCCGGAACCAATGGTCGCTCTATCAAATTGCATAGGGGGTCTTGCCTTTTTGGACCAACTGAACAGAGAGTGGCCTGAACACGAAAATGACGCAGAGGCAAACCAAGCTCTTCATCAACGAGTCTGTGTCTAGGCTCTCAAAGAAACTTCTTTCTCTGAATAGAGGGAACATCAGAGAGATGACTGGAATCCTGACCGGTTATTGTCGTATTAACAAACACCTTCATACTATGGGCATCGCAGATAATCCTATATAAAAGAAATGTAGAGGGGCGGGAAAAACTGCCTCTCACACTGTTGGAACGCCCTACATTGGCATCCCTCAGACATCGTCACTTATGGAAGCCAGCGTTGGCAATATTCTGTGTTTTCGGCAGGCCACAGACCTGCTAGAATAGAACAGGCTTCTGACCACGGGGCCAATATGGGCCCAACTAAATGGCCTAAGTGCATTTGGGGGATATGTCTTCTCCCTGCTAATGATGATCAAGTCACAATTATAGCATCTTCAGAATACGTTATACATTGAATACTACAAAGAAGTAATTCCCTAAATCTGTGTGAGTATTTCATTAGGAGCATGTGCAAGCCTGTCAATGGAAATATTATGTTTGACAAATCAATTGATCAATCGTGAATCATGAATATAATAAACTATAAAAGAGTTCATACTGTGGACACTATAATACTATAGATAATATATAGATAAGAAATAATCACCCTTATTTACTGACAATACTATCATCAGATTAAATCGGATGATTATTTCTTATTCATGGAATTATGAATATGACACCTACGATGCAGCGACAAAAATCCCCGGCCTAACATAGAACTGTGGGATACCACAACTCTATTTCTTTTATTCTATCTTTTCCTATTCAATAGAATAACCATGAAATAATAAAACTTAGGGTCACCAAAATCCGGAATTCAGTCCCACTGATATAATCATACTATGGGTTGCAATATAAGTTCATTGCGTTTAAGGTCAAATGTTTAGACGATATTCTTTGGGCAACACTACTATTAGTCCAGGCAATAAGTGCGGAAAAAGACCATAATAAAAAAAAAAAATTTAGTAAGCTAGAATTTCAAAATTTTTTTTGCATTTTGTTTCTAATACCCCATAGATCATTCACGACTATCAAGACCGCGGGGGTCGACCTTCCTACCCCCTCAAAACGGGGTTTCAACCCCCCAGAGGAGCATTCTCATAAAAACAGTCCAAAATTAATGAATTAGGAGCCGAAAATGACCCCTAATATGTTTTTTGGGTCGCTGATCATGATTCCGCAGTAAGTTTTCTCGGGAAACTCCCTCTAGATGGGAAATTTAGAAAATAATATATAATTTATAATTTTGTTGCAAAAATTACCTCTAGTAGGTTTTTTGGGTCGCTGATCACGATTACGCTGTTATTTTTCCCAAAAAACTCTTTCCAGATGGGAAATTCGGGAAATTTGAGATTTTCCTGAGACGGTTATGAATAATAAAGTATAATTTTGTTGCAAAAATGACATCTAGTTGGTATTTTGGGTAGCTGATCACGATTCCGCTGTTATTTTTCCCAAAAAACTCTCTCCAGATGGAAAATCCCAAATTTCCCATCTGGAGGGAGTTTTCCGAGAAAACTAACAGCGGAATCGTGATGAGCTACCCAAAAACATACTAGGGGTCATTTTTATAATAAAATTATACTTTATTATTCATAACCGTCTCAGGAAAATCTCAAATTTCCCGAATTTTCCATCTGGAGAGTTTTTCGGGAAAAATAACAGCGGAATCGTGATCAACGACCCAAAAAACCTACTAAAGGTTATTTTTGCAACAAAATTATACTTTATTATTCATATCCGTCTCAGGAAAACCTCAAATTTCCCGAATTTTCCATCTGGAAAGAGTTTTTTGGGAAAAATAACAGCGGAATCTTGATCAGCGAACCAAAAAATCTACTAGAGGTAATTTTTGCAACAAAATTATAAATTACATATTATTTTCCAAATTTTCCATCTGGAGAGAGTTTCCCGAGAAAACAAACTGCGGAATCGTGATCAGCGACCCAAAAAACATACCAGGGGTCATTTTCGGCTCCTAATTCATTAATTTTGGACTGTTTTTATAAGTATGCTCCTATGGGGGGTTGAAACCCAGTTTTGAGGGGGTAGGAAGGTCGACCCCCGCGGTCTCGATAGTCGTGAATGATCTATGGGGTATTAGGAACAAAATTAAAAAAAAATTGAAATTCTAGCTTACTACATATTTTTTTTTCTGCTTCGTTGCCTGGACTATATGTATTTAATAAAATATACCTGAATGTTGGAAATTATAATAAGAATATAATACAAGAAAAATTGAAAAGAAATACTTAATAGATTTTAATTATTTTCCATGATATTGACGGAAGGCCAATGAGCTTCAGAAGTATATTTTCCGTTATTTTCCCAATCGATGGGTAAAAGAAAATTTCGTGCACACAATCAATTTCCTGAGTAATACAAGAAAAACTGGAAAAACTAATGGATTTATTTTATTTTTGATCATATTGACGAAGCGTTATGAATTCTCACTTTACAGCTATATTCTACGTTATTCTTCCGATAGAATGGTGGGAGAAAATTTTGTGCACACATTTCCTGTCCTGAGTAATACAAGAAAAACTGAAATTAGTTATGAATTTTATTTATTTTTCAATATATTGACGGATGGCTAAAGAATTTTGTATTCAGAAACATATTCTCCGTTAATTTTTCAATCCATGTGTGGCGGAAAATTTTGTACACACAATCATTCTCTTGAGTAGTTTGTAAAACCATTTAAACTGAGTGCTGGCGCTCCTTGGATTATTTTACTTCTATGGATGCGCTTTTAATTCGGGCATCTTCGTCTTTACCGGCTGCCAACTTTAGCTGCTGTTTTCACACAAGTATAAAATAATAACTAAACAGGTAAGCTAATGAAAGTACAATTTTATTGTAATAGTAGGTACGTACTGTAAATGTATGAATTCGCTATTGATTAGAATTTATATATCCCCACTCACTGTTTCGTTTCCAAAGCCTACTAAATATAAATGGGTTTTAACAGTGTAGCTGATAATGATATGATAATGAAGAATCCGATGGATATTATTTCAAGAATGATAGTATTTTATGGACATAATGTCTGTTTTTATGATTGTTTATGCGATACAGATGATTGGTTAGTATAGCATTGCTGGTTTTTCGAATATAATCCGTATAATCACTCGGGTAAAGAACGACCTACCGAATGCTCAGGTAATTAAATACAATATTTGTGTTCCTCCGATTTGCATTTCTGATAATGCAAACGGAATAATATGTCTCGATGACAATTCAATATTTACGGACTATCCCGTTTATGCTATAGCCGATTTGTCGCTCTAATAAATATTAGATTTAATTGTAATCGACTGATCGATCTAAATGTAGAATAAAACTATAAGCATTGCATTTATGTATACAGGTTGCTTCTATTAAATTGATTTCATATCACTATTGGGAATAAAATATTGTAATCAGTTACTTCTAGATGCTCGAATCAATTAGATTAACATCCCTACTGCGTTCTTAAATGACTAATGTATCCCTTTTTATAGAACGCTAGTGAGCTTTAGATCCTTTATAAGCCTCAAAACATTTTTCTAGGCTCCAATGTTAAAAGTTTATCCGCAGCTTATTTTTTAACAAATCAAATTACTCGATGTGAATTTTCTATATTCTTTGTGCCTACCAAGTAAAAAATTGTCCTCTTAGAAACGTACAGGGTGTCCAATTATTTTGCAGTTAGAGATAATTGTTTTTTTTTGCTTATATTTGTTTTGTAAAAATAATGTGTAGTTTTCCGTTCCCATTATACATCCACGTCGAGAAAAATAAAAAAACGTGTGGCACTCAGGGACTGCTACGGTGAAGCTATTGCATAGCATTTTTTCTCAACTTATGCAATTGTAATTATTTATTTATTTTTAATTTATGCAGTATTTTTTTTTCTTTGATATTAATTCAAGATTTTTCTTTGATATTAATTCAAGTTACACTTTTTGAGCGTGGTGACCGATAAGAAAACAATTTTTTTTCTTTTATTGAATAAATGAGAAGTTAATATCGTTTAAAATATTTTTATTATCTTACAATACATGTAGGTTATTCAGGAATTTGTTATCATTGAAACTATAGATTTATGGTAACTGAATAACTGAAATAAGAGACATAAGTTTGAGAGTTGATATCCTCTAAATATCTGGAAAATACCGCGTGAATGGTGGTTCCATATTTTGTTGTGGATTCTTGTGGATCATTATTCATTTTCAAATTCAATTTTTCCGAAAGAAAAGTTGTCAACCGCGCTGATTTTTTATCAGCGAAGTTGATGTTGAAATCGCCAGCCAAGATAAGTGGAAATTTATTACCATTTGTACCAAGTATTTTCGACCCTTCTTCAGTGTACTCCAGTAAAGTGCGATGAATAAAATGCTCTACCTCGTCCAATTTTGGATTCGGAGAAATGTAAATTGCTACCATGACTATGTGTAGGCCATTTCTAAGTTTGCATAAGCACGCACAAATATCTCCAAAAAAATGAGCGCCTAACATTAACATCGCTAACGTGTGCAATATTTATTTCAATATTCGGAGTCATAATATCAGTTACATTATTATTATTTTGGTAAATAGCTACCCCACCTTTTGGAACAGTATGTCGTTTGAATTGAACAATACAATTGAAATTAGGTATTTCAATCGGATTATCATGCGCCATGCAAGATTCGGTAAGAAGTAACACATATGTTTGTCTCGTAACTGAATCTTGTAAATCGTATTTGTGACTATTTAGACTTTGGCAATTGAAAGTCATTATTGAAATGCCATTTCTATTACTAAGGAAATCTAAGATACTTTGAGCGTCGTCTGAACACTATTTAAAGGCAGTCTTCTGAATTCTTGCAACAAAGATGCAGTCGATGCAGCTTGCCTTCGATTATTATAAAACTTGAATGTAGAATTATCGTTTTTTGTCGTGATAACAATTTTTCAATATTAGTCACCCGAGAGAGCGCAACATAAACGAGTTCCTGTTATTTTTCGTTACGGAATTTCTTGATTCGGTCGCCGCGCTCAAAGCCCGCGATGAAAGCTATATGCAATATATGCAATAGCTTAATAGAAACAGGTACTCTCAGGTCTCTGCTACGCGCGTCTAACGTGTAAACTCTAACTGACGCGTAGCGAGCTGCTAGAGGCATATGTCAAAATGATTTCGTTCGTAGCTAATTACAGAGGACGTTTGGAGTTCATGCAATTATGTTTTTAGATAATTCGAACCTTCTAATTTCGATGGGGCACGTGAAAATCCCGGAGTCTAAAGCGCTAGAGTGTTATAACATCCGTATAAAATAGCGAAATTTCTCACTTTTAGAAACTTCAAATTAATTAATTAATTTGACACATGTTAGGTGTTTAGGTCTTACATTATTTTTCGTTACGGAATTTCTTGATTCGGTCGCCGCGCTTAAAGCCCGCGATAAAAGCTATATGCAATAGCTTAAAAATTCATTGTGGATCAACACATCAAATCTGCAAAGCATATTTCCAATATGCAGAAATTATCATCGCAACAAACCTTAAGAGGTTGCCTTCAACAACAGAAGCCAAAAAAAGACGACCAAAAAGAGTTCAATGATGATTTGTGCAAGGCAATGATTGCCAGTAACATTCCGTTGAGCAAGTTAAATAATCCCAACCTGAAGGAATTTTTAAGAAAATATTGTAAACTAAATATTCCTGACGAGTCGACCTTACGTAAAGCAAGTGTCGACTCAATTTATAAACAAACATTAACTTGTATCAAAAACGAAGTCATTCCAAACTATTTTTAAATTGTAGTAGACGAAACCATCGATTTGTGCGGTAGACTTACCGCGGGAAACGAATTCCAGCAGATCCTATCTTTTTGCTTCAAAAAAACTTGAAAAAGCTAATAATTTAACAATTACACTATTTGTCCAAGATTCATTGAACAATTTTTTCTTGCCCCAAATTGATCCGACAGAAAAATTTATTTTATTTTTATCTGATGCAGCACCTTATATGACTAAAGCTGGACAAAATTCAAAAATATTTTATTCTAATCTGCAACATGTAACCTGTCTAGAGAGTGGAAGAATGTATAAGAGAGCAATTTCCTTTGGTCAATCACCTAATTAACAATGTAAAAAACGTATTTTTAAAAGCTCCGACACGCGTTCAATTTTACAAAGAAAACTTGCTTTACCTCCACAACCTGTAATAACTCGTTGGGGTACCTGGTTGGATGCAGCTATATTTTATGCTGACAATTACGACGGCATTAAACATGTGATTGACGATCTTAGTGACTCTTCATCTACATTTCTCTTAAACTCAAAAAATCTTTTTAAAAATTCATTAATAAAGAATTGTTTAATATTTATAAAAACCAATTATATGTTTGTATCTACAACTATTAAAAGTTAACGGAATCAGTAGCTCTAATTAGCTAATTTGAGTCAAATTGTAAGAAAGTCGCTGGACAAATTGGGACCGTCGTTCTACATAAATTCAATTCTGTTGCTCAAAATAATACAGGCTTTCAAATTTTGAAAAATAGTTCGAAAGTTTTTGTGCGCGAAAACGATGTAAATATACCTAGCTTAGAATCAAACATCATTTGTAAATATAAATATGCTCCCATTACATCAGTTGATGTTGAACGAAGTTTATCAATTTTTAAACACATGTTTTCTGACAAGAGACAAAGCTTCCTCCTAGAAAACTTTGAAAAACACTTAATTATTAATAGTATTTATAATAATTGTAAAACATGACTTATGTCTGTTTAAATACCTATATTGTTATTTTGTTTTATTGTTATCTCAAGTATATTAATAATTTTAATAGTATGTATTATTAATAATAAAATCTGATACTTAATATAAATTTTCGTTGTATAATTATTAAATCCCGCCCCCACTCCCTACCATAATAAAATAATGAAATAATAGTATCATTCAACAATATAATATACATCATTTCTTGAATTTTTTTCTAAATTCCTTGCATTTTCTCTAAAATTGTTGCATTTTTTTCTAAAACCTTTGTCAATTTTTGATGCATTCAAATACGCATATTTTTGGCTTTTTCGGTTGCATTTTTTCCGAGCTTTAGTCATCAATTATCACCCATAATATCCAGGAAGAAGTTTCGGCAGTCATTACAAATGCTCATGTGATATGGAAATATATACAATAGTTAGATCCTCCCTGAAATATCGTTCTCATTAATTTTTTAATTCTAACAATTTTTCCAGTATTTAAGAGATGAACAAAAAGGAACTTTCATAGTTTTCTTACAAAATGTAAACGCTGATTAACGACCGGTTCGTATAAGTCACCCTTCCTATAAGATTTTTCCACGTGTAGGTTATGTAAAATAAACGAGACGGCTTTGAAATTCAGCCATGTGTTACGTTGATCACTAAAGTAATAAATATATCTAGACATGGATATAAGTGACATAAAGGATGGTCAGGACATCGTGCAGAATATCGATATGGCAGAGCAAGATAGACAGAGATAGAGCGTAGGAGACTAAGCAAGGGTAAGAAGAATACGTTTCTAAAGGGTTAGCAGTGATTGATAACTTCAAATGAAAGCAAGTGTCTTTCCTGATGAAACGGGGAATTGCCAATATCCACCACGTTTACATGACCTTCTACGGTAATGCAGCTAGAAAATTGACATTATGTGAGAAGGCTTCTAAAACTGATAAATGAACCAGAACCAGAAACGTGGATGCCTAATAGTGCGAGGAAATATCAATACTCCATCATTATTCCTATACTGGTAACGAGAAAGTGGCGCAACTTAGACATGGTTATACCGTGTGATCTTACGACATGACATATATTCACTAATTGCAGCAGAAACATGTGTATTATGGAAGAATACATTCGCATTTTCCCAAATTTCAAAAGTACAGAAAAATAGTGAATTTGGTGGATCTTATCGATTCCGATATAATGGTGTCATAATACACTTTCATGAACGACAAATTCGATTCTGCCATTGGTTTTTACCTCAGACGATAATGCAACATGTCACAACGTTTCGATATCCTGAATTTCGGCCATCCCTTATAGTCTAGGAGCCAGAACGATATTGATGGTCTGAACATTAACCCGATGGCACTATGGTTTATCGTTAGAGGACGGTTCAATGACCAATTCATCTCACAAACCGAATTTTCCCCGGCTGCTAGATCTCGGCATACAGCATCCGCATTTTTTTTTGACTGGAGGTTAACCCTTTCCAAGTTGCGGTTACTTGAAAAGCATACCATTTTTATACACTTCCACCATGTGCCATCATTTTTTATCGTGTCCGTTTATAAGGCTGACCAGTTAAAATTGGACGGAAAAAGGACTGTAAGTTAACCCTCCCAAACCTGGTGGAAAACGTTAATTGGCCATTATTTAGACCAAAAATATTTCTTTTTTCATTTTGTGGATAAAACTTACAAGGTGACATGATGGCACCATGTTAAATAACTTCATTGGAGGTCAAATTAAGATTTAAAATTATTGCCCTCACTCCTTTTCCTATTTCAACCCCCCAAAATCACCCTCCAAAACAAAACAAAAACAAAAAAACTGCCGTTTCGATTTTGAACCCAGCCAGAATCTCAAAAATCGACTAATTTATCATAAAATTGGTCATATTATCCATATTATTCAAATTTTTTTAGGATTGGTTTTAGAGGATTTTGGGGGGTTGAAATAGGCAAGGAGTGATGACAATAATTTTATCTTTATTCGACCTCCAATAAAGTTATTTAACATGGTGCCATCATGTTCCCTTGTAACCCGCAAGTTTTATTCACAAAATTAAAAAAAGAAACGTTATTGGTCCAAATAATGGTCAATTACTCGGAAATGGACCG
The DNA here is from genome assembly GCA_958510875.1 of Endomychus coccineus. Classification (NCBI taxonomy): domain Eukaryota; kingdom Metazoa; phylum Arthropoda; class Insecta; order Coleoptera; family Endomychidae; genus Endomychus; species Endomychus coccineus. The sequence goes on from OY294070.1 coordinate 13,957,696, forward strand.
ATAACTTTTGATGGCATAGGGTATCTTAACAATTGCCAACACCAATGAGCATTTCTCAACTCGATTCTACCATTAGTTTTCACCTCAGACCATAATGCAACATATCACAGCATGCCGAAACCGTGAATTAGCTAAATACACCATCTTATCACTTTTGAAAATGATTAATGTACAATAAATTGATATCCATAACCTTCTGAGATCCCATAGAACAAGTTCCATCAGTTACATTAACCTTTAGAGAATTTCACATTTTCCCAAATTTCATAAGGGGTAGTAGGTATGTAAAAATAGTGAATTTGGTGGATCTCATCGATTCCTATATAATGGTGTCATAATACACTTTCATGAATGAGAAATTCAATTCTACCATTAGTTTTAACCCCAGACGATAAAGCAAAATGTCAAAGCGTTTCGAAACCCTGAATTTCGACTATCCCTTAGATAAATCCACTATAAAATCGCTATTAAATATGGGTGAGAAATTAGATTCTACCATTAGTTTTTACCTCAGACTCTGATGTAACATGTCAATGCGTGCCGAAACCCAGAATTCTAGATTAGTTAGGTTATTGTAAGTATATTTGTAAATGTAATAACAATAACATAACACAAATAATACATAAGATGACGTATATCTTCCCCTAGCGGCCATTCTAGGTTAGTTAGTTATTGGTAAGTTTATTTTTCGATGCAATAACATTAACTGAACCCATAAGAAAATGTAATTGTATTATCCCCAAGCGGAAGTTCTAGGTTAGTAGGTTATTTGTGAGTTTATTTTTGGATGCAATGACAAAGGATGCTTGGGAATAGCTATATCCCAATAACGATTTTCCAATATCACAAACACATTACTAAGTAATATCCGTTTGAAGCTTCTACGGTATTGGCGAAACTAGTTTTATTTACTTATTAAATTAGTGAAAATCAAACGATTTTATTTCTCTTGACTTCATAACGGATTTTCATCAGGTATGGCATTCTATCGAATCTTTAGAAGTCTTGAGTTTCATTTGACAACTTGAAACAATTTTGCTAACATTTTTAAAAGTTATCTACATATGAAGTTATTTGGTTCGCATTAACTACCTTGCGTATGATATGTTTAACATGCTTGAGGGGAACTCATTATAATAGTTTCTTCGATATAAGACCCGGAGCAACCATGAATGACACCTTCTTTCTATTTTCAATATCAGTTTTCACAAGGAATGTGTATGTGTATATGAGGTATAGTCACTGGATATAAACGGGGTAATGTCTGAATTTGTGATCCGGATACGGTCAAGTTAAGACAGCAGCAGTCAGTGACAAATCTATCCCTTTCAACCCTTCCGGTGCCACTGAAGAACCTTTCCCCGTCCCCACAGTATAGGCTTCGAGTCGGCGGCTACTACTGGACCGATGTTGTTACTGAATGTCACAAAATGACAGGCTTCGCATACGGAATACAAATATACATACATTAAAGAACATTCCACAACCCAAATAATTTATAGATGAAAATCTACACCATCATATAAATTGAGAAGGACAAAGTTGAAGAGATAATACTTTTCAAGATTTGTTCATCCTTGTCCACACCAGTGCTGGATTCAGGTATGAGGGAGTTTCTTGGCGAAAAATTTGAGGTGTCGCAATGCTTCCATAATTAACTGTGATCCATGGATCACTAGCTTCCCTCACTGGTAGCAACCGAAAATATATTGCAACATTCAGAGACAGATATGTCATTACATAGAATTGACAACATATGTGTCCCACCAGGACCACTATCGTACTGAGTGTTCCAGAAATAGTTGCGGAGAATGAAGTTGAGGATTGTAGAGTCCATTTTAGGCAAGTTGAAATGCTTTTTTCACTCTTCTCCAGAAATGATCAAACTAAAAAAATTTTTTTTGGTAATGCGGTTTTTACTCCTTTGTAGGAAAGGGGTGGAATAAGACACCTACATCTATCACCATAAATTTTCCGTTATTAATTTTTTTTTCCTATCAGCACAATTAATATCAGAACTTTTTCATCTCTACACAAATTTTGATTTATTGTTCCTGTTCATTGCAAAAAAATAATAATTGTATCTCTACATCACAACTCCTTCGTAGGGGCAACCATTTATTTCTGTTATTATCGCAGGAGCGACTTGTCAAGCACTAATTAATTTCGATAATACACTAACACAGTCCTTTACTAATTATTCGTTTCAAATTCAATCACAACAAAACCAAACCGAAGAACAAAACAAAGATATCTAATAACTGAACAAACAGATTACAAAAAATATTCACATTGGTGTCGATCATGTACAATGTAGGCTCGAATTGGTATTGTTACATTAAAATTTACTAACATTTCTGGAGAATTGTTAATTTCAAGAAAGCAGTTGAATATTCTTTGTTATAGCTCTTGATCTTCGTACCAAGTTGATATGATTCAGGTCGGGGATCTAGGGGGCCATTGACACGTGAAGATGTTATTTAATAAATTTAAACTGAAAGAGCAAAATGAGGAGAAGCGCTATCGAGCTACTTTTTATGGCGTAAATTTAGCGGAACTTACCTCTGGTAATAGAGTTTCTGAAACCTGAGGAGAAGGTAAGAAAAAAACAGGTGTGATTAAATATTGGTCGATGAGTCCCACCCACACGAAATTATGTTGATAATGAGCACTTCTTGTGAATAAGGCCTCTGTTTACAAAACTTTTTACAGAAAACCGTTCTAATCTTGTCATTAGCCTGCAGAAAATTATCTTGGGGTTGGATGGATGGATTTTGATGTGAAGGGTGTATAATTATACTGGCACTTAGGCCTCTGAACTGGGCCCATTGTGCCACCTCTTCAAGGCGAAGGCCCCTGTCCCTCCTCAGCCATCGAGCCAACCAATCGCGTTGATCAGCCCGAGGACTGCACCGGGTGGAGCGTCGCCAATGTTGGCCAGATTTGGCCAGGGGTCCCCCAAAATGGCGTCTCTTATCGATGAGAGCGCCAGGCAGTGACAAATCACATGTTCCGGTGTCTCATCCTCTTCGTAGCATCCTCGACATATGGGGTCGACAACGACTCCCATCGTGTGAAGATGTTTATTTAGTCGGCAGTGTCCTGTCCATATCCCTACGAGTCTTCTAAGATTGTATCTTGTCAGTCGTAGGCAGAACTTTGCAATTTTTGGGCACGGTGCTTTTATAGCAGTATGTGCCTGTCTACAGCTCATTCGATATCCATCGTTCGGCATGCCGTTTTAGGGTATCTTGCTTGAGGTTAGCGGCAAGAAGGGCTCCGGTCCGAATAGTGTTTGTCCGGAGCCTTTTCGCGCCAGCCTGTCCGCCTCTTCATTTCCTTGATTTCTATTATGTCCTTTCACCCAGGTGAGTTGAACATCATTATACTGTGACAGATTTTCGAGGGTTCTGTGGCACTCCCAAACTAAATCTGAGTTAACCTTTTGGCTACTAAGGGCTTGTAGTGCTGCTCTGATGTCTGTAATGATCCGTATTTGTTTGCCGGCGGTATTTTTGTCCGCCGCTATTCTAGCTCCTTGGGTCACTGCAACTATCTCCGTTTGGAACACTGTGGCATGAGATCCTAGAGGTATGTATTCGCGTAGGTCAAGTTCTTCGGAGAATATTCCAGAACCTGATCCCCGGCTATTTTTGGAGCCGTCCGTAAACATGTTTATGTCAGGCTTTGTTTCGTCGTTTTTGTCTAAATCGATGTTATAGTGTTTGGTGAAGGTAAACTTCGCCGGTATGCGGTCCGCTTGCGCTTCAAGTAAAGGTATCCTCACGGACGCCTTCTCGAGAATGAAAGCATGACCACCTCCTCTTTTCACATTCCACAAATTTCCATTCCGCAGTCTTAAAGCCGCTCCCAGCGCCATCTCCTGTACAAACAGGTCCAGGGGAGGTAAATTGAGAATGGTCTCCATGGCTGCAGTTGGTGTAGTTCTCATAGCCCCAGTCACTGCCAAGCACACAAGTCTTTGCACCCGACTGATGTGAGCTATTTCATTTACTTGTCGGATTCTGGGTCTAATGACAGCCTTATATAGCCACAGGGTAATCTTAGGGGACAAGCCCCATGAGCGCCCCATCGCCCTACGACATTGCCAAAAAGCCGCACATGCTTTGCTGACTTTTACCTCGAGGTGTCGATGCCAGTTAAGCTTGCTGTCAAGCACGATACCTAGGTACTTGACCTCATTTGCCAACCTGAGCTGGGTACCTTTAAGCTTTGGTGGGACCATCTGGTCCAGCTTTCGTTTCTTTGTGAACAGAACTAGCTCTGTCTTTGTGGAGTTCACTCACAGAGAGCATTCTTTGCACCAGTCTTCAATTATCTTGAGAACGCTCTGCATTAGTTCACAGAGTACTCCAAGATAAAGTCCTGTAAGCAGGATCGTAAGATCATCTGCGTATCCAATGGTATAGTAGCCCAACTCATTGAGTCGCCGAAGTAGGTTGTCAACTAATATGATCCATATTAGCGGCGATAGTACTCCGCCCTGCGGACAGCCCCTACCTGCGATACCCCTTACGGTGCAGGCTCCTACAGTTACTTGAATTGCTCTCCATTCGAGGATATGGCCGGGTCAAACCATCTTGGGGAGATAATCTTGCGGTAATAACTCATGTACCTTTTGGAAATGGTAGAGATGAAGCGATTGTGTTTGCAATAGCCATAGACGTCGTTGGGGCATGAAAATTCCTTGAGGCTTCCCTAACACACTTTCGTGGGTTGGCCTCAAAATATTCCAAAATTCTCTTTCCTTTACTACTCGTCTTCCACCCCTTCCGGCATCTTGCCTTCTAGTTTGAAAATTTCCACTTCCTACTATCCTTCTTTGTAGGTTTACTAAAGTGTGCAAGTTTGGAATTGGCCGATCATGGTATCTTTTCCATATCCATTCTTCAGGCACTATCTGAATTGATCTTGCCTCACCACAAATCAAATGCATTTCGGCATATTTTTGGTTTGAGAACGTTTGTTTTGCCATAATTAGTGGACATATTTTCCCCAGATCAATTATGAAACAATTTAATCGTCTTGACAATGATATTTCTTATTTCTTAGCAGCAGCTTGTCTAGTCTACCTATCTGGAATCTTTCGTGGTAGAACAACAGACGAGATTTCTGATAAATACCTACCATGGAAATATCTATAGGAAAGATAGAATATGAAAAGTCATGTCATATGACACTAAGCACTAAAATTCCGCCTTTCCCAAAAAATGGTGTGAGGTATGTTATGGATGATCCCTAATTTGGAATTTATTTATTAAGATATGTTATTGCCACAATAGTTTGTATAGCTACTCACAACAAAAGACATAATCCCGAGAAATAATAGGTTTAATTAAAATAAATAATAAAGAATTCAATTCAGTGAAAGCTTCTTAACAAGAAAATTGTAACTTAACGTGAATCATCGCCTTTTGATACTTGGAGGTGTATGAAAACTTTTCCAAAGGAAACTTTATCCGCTCTATCAAATATATTAAACGTTTAAATAGAATACGAAATTTATTATCGGTTACCCCTTTTTAATTTAGATCCCCTGTTCAGTAAGAATCACCCCTTATCTACCTAAAAAAACCACTTTATTTGTGATTTATACATTTTTTCTGGTAATTTTTCTTGCTATCAAAGAGTTGAACCCTTTGTTTAACTTTTAAATTACTGCTATAACTCAATTTGTATTCGATCTTATATTTTTAATTACTCCAGTTCAACACTTTTGGACTTCTTTAAAAGGGTTGAATTTTGATAATTTGATTTGAAACTGTAAGGGTAGATATCCAAAGAGCCGTGCCTAATTGAGAGGAATGTATCTTGAATTTTTATCAAGTTGAAATGTATTTCCTGCCTTTGAGATGCACACGAAAGAATACCGCAGTGCTAAAATATTCTTACATCCAACTATAGGAAACTTCGGATAAAATGTAATTCTTCCTGATCTTAAGAATTATAATTCCTGGCTACCCATCCCTCAATTTGTATCACATAGCGTTTTGAATAATCGTGGATTTTTACACGTAGTTAGCCTCAGTTGATAACTAAGCTTTGATAATGCCGCAATGTAGTGAAATATTTGGAAAATTTTGGAAAAAATTACAGAAGCTTTTTTCATAAATCGTTAGCGAGGCATGTGACCAGCTTGAAATAATAACTCACACCCAATTTTTGGGAATATCAATCAAAATGGTTTGGATTTGATTTTCCGCGAGAACGGTAGGTCGTAGAGAAAAATTGTGTAATCAAAAATTGTAGAGAACAATATTCTCTAATGTCGCTGCGCTACAACCAAAAGTTCCAATATCAGAGGAAGCCAAAATGACCAAAAATGACCTTTTTCTCTTTTTAGATGCAAAAAAAATTTTTTGCGATACAATAGGAATACAAAAGTAATAATGATGCTTTGTTGACAGATGACGCTTCTTGAAAATGTCTGCAGTATTTCGCAAAATCTCCTCCTTTGCGAGTTGGGCAACGAGTTTTGGTCTACCTTGCTAATAAGGAGTCGACGTATTGTCGCATTCGCGAAAAACTGCAACTCTGCATTCGGTGGATATTTCTAAAATAGTAGTATTTTCGCAATTCCAAAACCAATTGAATTTTCAGTAGAATATGTCTTGTAATTTTCTCTTTGAAAACTTGCCACATCAAGGAAGAAGATTTCTCACCCAGTATTTTAGAAATACCAAAATCTATTGGATTTTACTATTCTTGCAATTTCCTCTTCAAGGAAGGATATTCCTTGCACAGTATTTTAGCCAGTCCCCAATATACTGAATTTTCAGTGGAAAGTCGAAAGTCTTGAGGGTGAAATATCATGCTAATGAATTTCAAAGAAGTCGTCTTTAGGGAAATTTGTGTCTTTACCATTTAGTCGAGGAAATAAAGCATAAAAATGACCTCCAGCTAGAAAATGTTTGCTCCAAGATGGATCGAGTTGCGATTTTTTGCATTATATTCTGGAAGATATCTGAAAACTTAATCCGCTTCTTGTTTTCAGTAGAAATGTTGAGTTGCATTTTTAAGTGCAAAAATGCATTTTTCTTCAAGGCACTTTCTAGATATATTTAATAAATATTCACTAAAATTAGTCCAAATCGGTTACTCGGGGAATTTTTTGGGTCGCTGATCATGATTCTGAGGGCTGAATAGTGCTACATCTGGGGACCTGTGCAACCAGGGTGTCAGGTCATCCCCAGAGAATGCTCGTCAATTCTTTCTAAAATGAAATGAAACTTGTTATCCGGGGTTTTTTCGTATCTCTGATACATACGTTTCATTGAAATTATACATGGAGTTCAGGATATCTTAGTTGCCTAGAACATCTTCAGGACACTTCCTTAACATGCTTTAAACATGCAATTTCACTTGTTATCTGGGGGTTTTTGGGATTGCTGATCACGATTCTGATGTCTAAATAATGCTCATAGTTCACCTGGGGAACAGCATAACCTGCTTGTTACCTCATCTCTGAAGAATTTACGGTATAATTCGCTCTAAAATTAAATTAAATTTTAAAACCAATTGTAACAGACCCCAATAAAAACATACCGGAAACCTTGTTTACCCGATAAACATAAGCCTTCTACTATTCAATTGGCTGAAACATTCAGATACAGTTGATACTTACACGCAGCACTTGAAAGGAGTATATCTGCAAGTGCAAAATTGGTTGCTGGGGGGAAAGAATAATTCCATGGATCCAACCGAGTGGGGTTGGGAAGTTATACGAGATTCCTTAAGTCCAATAAAGATTTCACAAGAACCTGCTCCACCAGAAATTATGAAATTGATATTTTATATTTCCTTTACTACTTCCACATAATATAGAGAAAAGTGCCTGTACATTTTATAGGATTTTTCAGCTCTACAACTGCCATATTTCTATAGTAGCGAAAAAAAAATTCTTTTGCATCGGAAAAGACGAAAAGTGATTTTGGCCAACTTGGAGGCCCTCTCCTCTTTGTACTTTTGGTGGTAGCGCAGGGATTGCATGGGATAAATTGTACATAATATTGTTCTCTACAATTTTTGTTTGTCGTTTTGCTTACTCAAAGTTCCACCACATCCCTACTTTTTTGATGATGAAACAGACAGCTTAGTTTCTGAATCGTGTACAATCAATAAGTTACTGTCACGTTATTCCGATGAAAGTTTCGTGTCTGAATGGTAAAACTTAAATTTAGCGAAAGCATTAATGAGTCGTTGTAGAATCTGAAATCACATAAATAATTTATGCGATCGGCCCGTGAGTTGTGAGATTGCGTTCCTAGTTTTAATTCCATAATTTCGTATCGGTTAAAGTCTGGTACAGGTATAAATTAAAAGGGGATAATTATTTAGCAAGCCAATATTTTAAAATATACCTTACACATAGAAGATTGTCTCAACATGCTGTTCATTTTGAAGAGCATCGTTCTAAGTGTTTTCAATTTTAGGAATATTCTAGTTTCTTCGAATGATAGATGTTTTGATTGAGACTGGCCCAACAAATTAATTTTTCGAAATTCATGGAAAATGAATCAGAACAACAGTGGTCATAAATAGTATACGATTTTTATACGTATCAGTTATTTAGATCACATGAATTTTCAACATTTAAATTAATGGATTCATTCACAAGATCTAATTGGAGAGTATAATTAACGTATTTCTACGATGCTTGAGAATGACCTACATACTTTGTTTCCTTGATGAAGAGCTTTAGTTGAATTGTATGACTGCCCCTTGTGGCGAGTAAAAAGGTTTTCAAAGGTTATATTGTACTACTGTAGTCTTCAGAGAGGTCACATTGCAAAAAACTTCTGTGCCATAAGTCCGCCGGAAATTTTGTGTTCGTCGTAGCAAGTTTTGTCCGCCAGGGCGTGGTGTCATGGAAAATCCTACTTTTTATTTAGTACGCCAGGGCAGACACCGATGTCCGCGGAGCCGCGCTTATAGGTGGCGTAGTGGGTAGGCTATAAGAAGATATACGTGGCAGTAAATCTGATGACGAATGAGGGAAATCACTCGATCAACTGATCCCAACTTATTTTATGGAGAAAATATAGTCACCATACTTATACTTCGTACAGTGAGGGTACTAAGAATGAAAACTCCATACAGTGCCCCTCATGCAAATCCAAGTTCAATTTGTGAATCATCCTTCAGTATCGAGGATATCGTTGTGATTTTGGGAGCGAAGCTGCCCTCAAAGATTCAGTTGTATTTTGATATTCTTCAATAGAGCTTATTTTCCGAAGTCAGTTCATCCCCATTCTTTTCATTTATTGCGAGACGGACGTTAGGACAATCTAATTGTTTAAATTGTTATAACAAATCGATGGCGTAATGCTCACATGGAATTATAGCTGGAATGCGACATAAGGTGTAGAGAATTGTATTAAATACATAAACGAAGTAATATTACAGTCGAGGAATGGACCAGTCAGAATATGATATATCAAAGTAATTTTCACTGACAGAATTAACAATTTGTTAGGTCAAATCTAGCATGTTTCTGTCTTTACACCGTCCTGTCACAAGGCAAGTTCAGATACACGGAAATGTATGTAATCTAATTTACTTGACAGCGGCATTTTCTATGCATTCATAGGACATGACTCGTGAACATTATTTACACACCCTCGAATCCTTCACCCCCTCTCCGTCATCTATTACAGTTGACGGTGCATCGACATCGTGGATCATGGATCTTAATGGCGGATTTTGGTTTGAATATGATTCAGTCCAGTAAGTCAGAAAATTATCTTACGTGGCATCACGAAAAATTTCCAACCTGACTGTTGAGGAAACGGCGTAGCACAATCAAATTTCGTTTTCCAATATTATCTCTCTGACATCAATGCACTCATCGTGCATCGAGCAGAAGGTTTCGATCAGAAAGAGATGCTCCTTCTCAAAACAGACTTTCCAGGCTATAACTATGCCGAAGCAATGGAAATTGACGAGATATTTATGTAGGATTAAAGTAAAGCGACGAAGATTTGCACAGAGAAGACACTAATCTGTCCAATCAAGTTCTTCAACAAGTCTCCTGGAGTTGAAGGTGTTTTCCCTGACCTTCAATAGAAGGGAAGAGGGGCGATTACCTCAACACGCATGAAGATTTATAGAAGCAGTCTAGATTTGAGGCACATCCACCTTATTTAGAGTAGGGCGGATGTGGTAGGTATTTATACCAAAAGTAGGTAAAAGAGATCCAACCATTTCCAAGTCCTATACAGACTTAGCAGACCAGCATAAATCATAATAAAGACCCAGTAGACAATTTTATCACAAACACAGTACTGAAAGAGAATCCTTTCTAGCACTGTTGGTATGTATGTACGTAGGCGGATAGATCAACCGGATCTCACTGTATCAAGTGACAGGTGAAATAGGAAAGGCGCTAAAATAGAAAGGAATAGCTCTTTGTATCTTCCTCGACATCGGGGGAGCCTCTGACAACGCATCACACGCCACCATTAGGGCCTGCCATAAGAAAAGGAACGACTAGAAATCAGCCCTAGTAAAACTAAGATGGTGGCGTTCACCATGAAAAGGTATATTGATCACATGAAGCAAATGGAGCTGAATGGAACCACCATCCTGACAAAATTTCTAGGCATTACACCAGAAAAGTCTCTCACCTTTAGCCAGTACCTAAAGAATGTGAATAAGAAAGCGACACGTGCCTTAGTTTGACCTCCAATAAAGTTAATTAATATGGTGCCATCATGTTACATTGTAATCCACAAGGTTTAGCCACAAAATGAGAAAAAACACATTTTTGGTCCAAATAATGACCAATTACTCGGAAATGGACAGATAACTTTTGATGGCATAGGGTATCTTAACAATTGCCAACACCAATGAACATTTTCTCCAGGTTTGGGAGGGTTAACTTGCAGTCCATTTTCGGTCCAATTTTAACTGGTCGGCCTGATAAACGGACACGTTAAAAATGGTGGAAGTGTATAAGAATGGCATGCTTTTCAAGTCACCGCAACTTGAAAAGGGACAACCTCCAGTCAAAAAATAAACAATTTGCGGAGGCTGTATATCGAGATCTAGCAGGCGGCGAAAATTCGGTTGGTGAGATGAATTGGGTTAATGTTCAGACCATCAATATCGCTCTGGCTCCTAGACTAAGAGTTTCATCTTCATATTTTGTATTTTAAATGTAGATACGCAATCGTGAATAGTGTGTTGTGAACAAACTATAAATTGGACAATGAATAGTGTTGTGCGCATGAAAACATTCAACAACAATTCTGCCGTCCTAAGGATGAACGCCGTATGTTCCAAAATTTCGTAATTTGAGTTATTGGTGCCGGAGACTTTTTTTTACTCAGACTTAGATATCTGCCAAACATGAAAGCCGTATCTGTTCAGGAACTATATGAAGCCATTGACAAAAAACCTGCCGTATGTCTCAATTAGCAATTCGTGCCAAATAAGAACGCGGTATCTGAGCTCTACCAACAAAGAACGCGGTAAAAATAGGGTCTGTATGCGAACTTACCGCGTTCATCCTAAGAACGTGGATTATACCGCGTTTTTTCCTGGGATCGGCGCGGTGCAACAGCGTTGTTTTTGCAGGTTCAAACGCGCTTTGATTTCTCCCACAAATTAGATGCAACTAAGACGTAATAATAATAATTTCAGTTCCTTTTGCTGTGTGTTAGTTGTTATTGTGAAAGAAATATATACGTTTTATGGTAAGTACTTTTCAATATCATGTAGTTTATAGTAAGTATAATCTGATAAAAACAAAGTGGTTATATCCGAAATGACCGAAATGTATTCAAATAATAATTTATTGTGATCAACTAACTTACAGGCATACAAAATATAAAGGCATTCATATCGTGGGCCTGGGGCGTGATTTGCATCGTGTAAAATAAGTCTGGAAATTGGTAAATTATAATTTTTGGTAAAATTATTATTTTATACCTGGTGTCCGATATAGAGTGGAGAAATATAAATTTGGTAAAATGACAAAAATGCCGCCAATCGAATACGAATATTGTAGACCTTCTAGATTGTAGCAAAGGGAATTAGCGGCAGTTCAAAAATGTAAAAACCCAATGTGGCGGCAGTAAGAAATAACAAAGTTGATACTGAATATTAAATAGGATGATCAGGCACACTTTTCATGTGTATCCGGTTTACGAAAAAATGCACTAAACTTTCATACTTTATAATCATAAATTGCGAAGCGGTTAAATGAAGACAATTAAAATACTTCATTTTATTTCAGAAAATGAGTCACAGAACTAGGACCAGTTTGATACTTGCATTGGCAACTAAAAAGCCTTTAGAGCCACCGCCTGAGGATTACGAAACAGTTTTGACACCTTTATTACCAGTGCCCATGACAGGTGTTAGTTGTTGCTGGGATATACAACCAAAAGAGTCATCATGCACACTTTCAGATAACATATTTCCAAGCAGCCTAATCCCAAATAATACCTTGATGGAATTAAATCCCATGAGTACATATCAGCCAAATTTTCCTTCCCTTAATTTACAAAATTGTCCCGGAAATACTTCAGATTCACCAGAACTACCTGTGCAACCGGCAGCTCCAACAGACCTATTTATACCTTTTGAATCATCCTGTACAATTTCTGCAGGTGGCAACGTTTCCTACGCTACAGTTCGAACCCAAACTGATCAAAATGTGTCTATGGAAATAGAGAATTATTTTGAAGTGAGAGATGATATTTCCCCGAATACCGATAGTGATAATAATGATTTTAATCAAACATGAAATTGTGCCGAGCGACAAACATTTGAATTTAACGAAATAAATAATATTACTAATGTTCAAGAAAGGGATGAAAGCAGTGATTATGAGGATAACATACCACTTTCCAATTTGATTGCAGCAGAAAAAGTAAAAGGTAGTGGCGAAAAAAGCTATACAAAAAAGGGTACTATTAGAAAAAGGAAAAGAGCAAGAAATACCGAACAATTAAATGAAGAGAAAGAACAGCGACAAAAGTCCTTAAAAGAAAAGCATCAGGTGTTGGCAGGATGTGATATAAATAAATGTAGGAAAAAGTTTTCCTCAACTTTTTCAGACGCTCAACGAATTCATATAAATAGGAACTTTTGGCAACTTACGAGTCAAGAAAGAAAGAGTTTTATACTAAGTTCTTGTGACCGCTTGACAGTAAAAAAACGTCGTCATTGTGAAGACGATCCTAGAAAACAAAATACTTTTAGATATTACTTAAAAACAGAAAATGATGAGCGAAGAGAGACATGTAAAGTATTTTTTCTAACAACGCTAGGATATCACAAAAATAATGACAGGATTGTTCATGACACACTTTCCAAAACTCCTAAAGGTCAACTTCAACCACTTCCAAATATGCGCAGAAAGGCTAAGAATAAATACAAAATAGATGATACGGTCATCAATGACCATATAGAATCATTCAACCCATGTATTTCGCATTATAGGCGTGAACATGCTCCCAATCGCAGGTACCTTCCGAGTGACATATCGATTTCTAGTATGCATGAAGATTTTGTATCCAAACATCCAGATCTAAAAGTGTCATATGAAGCTTATAGAGTAAAAGTAAAAGCAAAAAATATTTCATTTGCAAAATTAGGCAACGAGGAATGTGAAATATGCGAGGAAGCTAAACTGCATGAACACAAACAAGATAATTTGCAGGAAGATTGTGAAATATGTGTCAAATGGAAAAGACATATCGAACATGCGGATAAATCAAGAAAACTGTATCAAGAACAAGCACGATCCAGTTTTAGTGCAGGTACTATCTGTGTTTCGGTAGATCTTCAGAAAATAATAATGCTTCCTAGAATCGACACTTTCAAGAAAATTATATTCGTACAAAGATTAACCACATATCACGAGAGCTTCGTTCCACTAGGAAAAAACTCGAATTTACCACCGTTTGCAGTTGTTTGGAACGAATCTATAAGCGGGCGTAACAAGGAAGACATAATAAGCACATTTTATGCCTTCTTATTAAGTCAAAGAGATGCAAATCGTATTATCTTTTGGCTGGATAATTGTTCCAGCCAAAATAAAAACTGGTGCTTTCTAACATTTTTAGTAAGGATTGTCAATTCAAATGAAATTGCAGCTCAGGAACTCATAGTATATTATTTCGAACCTGGCCATACGTTTATGTCGGCTGACAGTTTTCACCACCAGGTCGAGCTGTCATTGAAGAGGCAGGGCAAAACCTACGATTTTGATGACTTTGTTCAAGCTGTTGGCACATCTAGAAAATCAAAAATCGACGTAAAGTCCATGACTCATAAGGACTTCTACTTATGGAAAGATTTTAAATCTCAAACCAAACTCAACAAAGATTTAAATCACCCGCGCCTGTCAAATATTGTGCAAATAAAAGCCAGTCGGGGAAATTATATTGTTCAGTACAAAACCTCGTTGAATGAGGATGAAGATTTCAAAAACTTAGAGTTTCTATGCAAAAAGGCCATGAAAAAATCCGGACCTCTGTTAGCACCGGTTACTTCTTGTGCCAAACCTTGTGGTTTCTCACAGTCCAAGAAAACAAAGTTGCTCAAAGCGCTCGATGGTATCATTCCAGAGAACCGGAAAAAATTTTGGGTTAATCTTCCAGAGTGTGATGATTGAACTTAAGTTTGATTTACTTTTATATTAATAAATAACGTCTACTTATTTCTGTGTAAATTTATATCTTAATAACACGTTTTGTTCTAAATGCTAGTCATTTTTTTTTCTAGAAATATTTTATACAAATATTAAATTTTGCTTTGGAATGAAGAAATTCATTATTATTTTTATCATTAAATAAGGTTTTAGCACATACCGCATTCATTTTTAGTATCACCTCTGAAAAACTCTAAAGAAAAAAGCGGTGTATTGAATTCACTAGAAGTACCGCTTTCATCCTTGGTAAACTGATGATAATTTTCAAGAATAAATGCGGTATGTCGATTTTTGGAAAAAGTATTGAAATTTATGGAACTAAAAACTTGCTGTAAAATGCAAGGGATATATACTACAAGAATCCACAAAAATATTATTTATATGTCATAATATGTGTAAGAGCCAAACCAAAAACTTTAAAAGTGAATATCTCAGTTTGCTGCCTCATGAACATACCGCGTTTATCCTTATGAGGGCAGAATTGTAGTTAGCTGTACAGCTTGTGAATGTTCAAAGTTTCAAAGACAAGTAAGAATAAAGACCTAAATATTACATTTCAAAGGTAAGTACCTCATCATGATGATTTCACTTATATTCAAGAGTATTTGGGAATTCACATTCCGAACATGACATAATGTCATGTCACGTAATGATTACCGGGATCATATGCGTAACAAGCATTAGGTTTGAAATATTTAATAGTAACAAATTTATGCATTGGATGAATTACAAACACATCCTCGTGCTAGCAGTCAATAGGCAATAGGCTCTCGGTCGGACAGTTACAATACATCCATCAGTTCCAAACAGCTGTTTCACTTTTCTCTTGAGCTCATGGGACGATGAAGTCACTATTCGATCATTTCTGCCAGAGGTGTAGAACAATTTATTTGGAAATCCTGAAGCACCAAGAGATCCAAGAGATGTAACAGAAGATGTCCCACTGAAAGAATCATTCACAAAGCAATGCATTGATTCAAAGTTCTCAAGAAACGACGGAGGTAGTGTTGGGAAAACAGACATTACATTGGATGAATAACAAACACATTTTCTTGTTGGGAGTCAATAGACAGAGTTAAGGTTGCTCTAAGTGGAACAAAGCCACCATCAGAGTAAACTCTGATGATAGTTACTTGGTAGCTGAAAGGTTCTCAAAGCTTCAACAGAATTTTTTTGAATAAAGGTGATTGTTTCTTATTTATAGCTTCCTAAGAACTTATTTATAGCTTCCTAAGAATGTGCAACATAATTACGGTTTGCTAACTTTGTGAACGTTACGCCACTGATTACTTACAGCCAATGCTCCATTCTGAGGTTTCATATTCAAAGAGTTATGCACATCCCAAGATTTTAAATAAAAAAATTAATATCGATGGGTCAAATAATTTTTTTTTGTACAATCCCCATTTCTCAAGTTACTCATCAATTTTCTTATTATTTTTGAGAAAAATCTTGAAAACTCACAGTTGGTTGGTGGAAAGTTTATACGGAAAATATATTCTAATAAGCCTCTATTCGAATTAACATGTTCAAAAATCGATCGATCCATTCAATCCTAATTATTAATTAATCTCGTGCCCCTTATAATAAGCCCCTAAAGTGATGTAAGAAAACATATTCGCCATAATCGCAAATTTGTTATTCTCTGCATGACTAAATTTAACAAGTTATAGGGCACAACAAAACTTAGCATCCAAATTGCGTTCTCGAAAAGTTTACTTTAAACATGCCGTAGTCGCCATCTCCTTTCCAACAAAGATCACATACAGGAAAAGAGAGAAACAAGAACAACGCAAGGGATTATACACTCTACGTGATTATTACAAAACATGTAGATTTCAGAGAGACGTGAATCTGAAGGAAACTTTCTATAACTAATTACAATCAATCAAAATACTTAATCTTATATTTATAGGGCGCTGCAAGAGGTTTCATTAATTTACGAGAAACCTTATGCAAGAATGGATCGAAATCTATTCACGTCTCATTCTCAAACTTATCGCTTCACACACTGTTGCAATTTTAGACGATCAACGAGAATTCCATATTGGCGATGCAGTTTAAAATACTAGGAAGTAGAAGAGTTTAGCCGGTTGCAACCACGTCGGAATTGTTTTCCAAATATCGGAATATGGCTTCGCCCTACCCAGGTTACGCAATTGAAACTGAACCAAAATCGAAATTATACTCTGTGATTCAACTTCCATGGTGGAAAAATGATTAGTTTTTCTTCTTTGTAGGTATTCTTACTTCATTATATTAATTATAATGTAACAGATTTTATAAGAATTTTAAAATGTTGGAGTAAAATTTTGGATGCTGGCTCTTTGCGCCAGCCTCCCTTTAGCCACTGGGACTCTTTTTGTATTTCCTGTCCCGTCCACAGCTTTGAAGATGATGATACACCCCATAACGTTATCTCATTCACAGCCCCTATAACATCCAATGAAGCCAAAGGAGCGAGACAGGGACAGGTTGATGCAATTGATGCAGATCTGGCAGATATTTTGAAATGGTGATCTGATAATCTAGTAGAGTTTCTTGCAATCAAAACTCAAGCTTGCGTCTTCTCCAGGGAGGCGGATCCCACAATCCCTAATATGATGATGTCAGGTACAACTAGTCCTATAAAGTCTTCTTTAACGATACTCGGAATCACCATCAACAGCACCCCCTCATGAGACGATCATGTGAGGTCCATTGCGAAGAGGGAAATATCACAACATTTTTATGAAGAAGATAAATAATCTCAAAGGCCAATTTAATTCGCTTGATGCTAGAAATTCATTCATCTTTCAATCTTTGTGTGAAAGTTTGGTATTATCATTATTTAATTTCTCAGATTCTTTATACGGCCCATGTCTAGACTCAACTTACAAATTTAAGATTTGAAAGGTTCAAAATGCATGTCTTCGTAGGTTATTTCATGCTTGTTGTTTATTTCACAAAGTAATTGTAGATAAAATTCCGATTTACCTCTACGATAAAATTCAATTCAGGACAGATGTGCATAATTTAAATGTTCGATCAAAAGGCTTACTTACTCCTCCTCGCCATCGCACAGAAATGTTTAAACGATCCTTTACTTATCAAATCAGATAACATAGACAAAACTTACAAGCATCTTTCTATTAGCCAGTTCAAGACCAAAATGAAATAGTTCATCTTTGAATGTCAATTTTCTAACTCTAACAATATTTGATTTTTAGTTTTTTTTTCTCATTTTAGTAAAATGTATAATAAAAATTCTCAATACTTGTTTTCTCTTCTTTTCTTTTCTTGATATCTGTATTTATATACATTCCTTTTTTTTGCAATATCTAATGAGCTTAACTCACTATGTACTATACTGTAATAGTCAACAAGGTAAAGTGTAAGAGCAGTACGTTGCGTATCAATTTGATATGCAATACGCTGAACTTCGCTTTGTGTTTGTTCTTTACTGTAATACCTAGATATAAACTGTAATAATAAAGATTCTTGATCCAGGTATGAATTATTTATAAATTCTCGGGAAATA
The DNA here is from genome assembly GCA_958510875.1 of Endomychus coccineus. Lineage (NCBI taxonomy): Eukaryota > Metazoa > Arthropoda > Insecta > Coleoptera > Endomychidae > Endomychus > Endomychus coccineus. The sequence continues at coordinate 13,975,899 of OY294070.1, forward strand.
GGTTGGGAACAATAAAGACATTTATTATTATTATTATTATTATTATTATATCTTGGTGGTCTAGATTCGTATAAAATGCATGAAAAACACGTGGTACCCATTTCAGTAAATTCTGCAGATGTTGGAGTTTCTTGGTACTTATTGGCTTCAATGTGTTCCGAACTAGAGGAACATCATCTGGAAATTTCGCCCTGGGTGAAATCCAATTGAAATCTAGTCTGCTAAATTCAGCAGACGCAAAATTAATTTTAAATACAATACACCAAGATCATCTGCTTTGACTTGCATGTGTGCTACTTCTGATAATTCAAAATCTTGAGTATTACTTGACTTTTTTAATGGAACAAAGGAGACTCATAGCTTTAGATCAATGCTTTACAATTTTTGATTTCTTCCACTTCCATATTTATTACTGTGAACGGTTTTGAGCGGCTTGCGATTCTGATAAGCTGCTGCCAATCCCACAGTGTCATAATATCTGGATACTATTTTGGAATAAGGATCTGATAATCTAGTAGTGTTCAATGCAGCAACCGAAACTCGCATGCGTCCTCTTCAGCAAGGCGGATCGCACAATCCCTAATATGAAGATGTCAGGTACAACTATTCCTATGAAGTCTTCTGTAACAATGCTCGGGATCACCACCAATAGCACTCTCTCATTGGACGATCATGTGAGGTCCATGGCGAAAACCGCTCCACAAGAAGTTGGTTTTCTATTCCGTGCCAAGAGCTACTATCCCAGCAGCTCCTCATAATCTACTAAGCACAGATTCGACCTGTCCTGGAGTTCTGTTCGCATGTTTGGAGTTCGACTCCCAAACATACGCTGAAGCTCTTGGATTTATCGTAGAAAGGTGAGAGATCTCTCCCTTTTCTCTAGATATTTCCATGGTCGATGTTCATCAGAAATCTCGTCTGTTGCTCCACCACGAGAGGTTCCAGATAGGCAGACTAGACGAGCTCAAACTAGTCCCCTCTTCACTTTCCAGCACGAGCTAGCAAGTTGTGGAACTCTTTACCTAGTGAGGTCTTTCCTCATACTTATAATTTTCAAAAAAAATACGAATGCTTATTTCCTCTCCCTACAATCTTCTGCTGGCTCACACGATGTTCTTCGAACATTGTAGGTTTATGAATAAAAAAATAAAAATAAATACCCTCTAGATAGAGTACAAACGTAAATGTGACGCCCTCAACAAAAGGCCTGGAGTAGAGAGGATGGGCAGTATTGAGTGTGACAGGTGATAAATATTAAAATTTAACATAGTTTTACTTGTTTCTTGTAGAAAAGTATGTGTGGCACCTATTCCCTTGTGTGATTGAAACGTTTTTGTACCTGTAAATGAGCGTGTGTAAATGTGTTATGAAGCATCGAAGATGTAGTTGATTTCAGAGTTTGATTGAAGTCTATGGTACAATTATTCACGATGTGAAGATCATATAGCTACTTCAAATTGAGCGTAAGTTAAATCATTTAAGAGTTCGTAAACGTATTCAACTTATTCGAAGACTTGAACAACAAAAGAACCGAATCAGAACAGGTTAAAATTAATAATTAATGTCCTATAAAACGGCAATTCATAATAAAATGACATGGAGCATATATTATGACCCCGGTTCCTCTGAACTACAAGATTATGTACAAGGAACAACCAATATATCTTCGTCGTTATGGAACTATATTAGCTCGTATTTCGTAATAGTATTTTCTGAAATCCTTTCAGACTGATTGTTTTTATGAAATTATTTACATCCAGTAAACCTACGAAAAATCTAATGGATCACAGCTTTCCTCATCCAAGCACTTGAAAATAGACTCTTCGTCACAGATTGAGTGAATTATTGGAAACTGAGTTGTGGCAGCGTATCTGCAAGTGGCACCATCGTACACTGCCACAAAGAAGACTTGTCCTGCAGCTTTGACGCTTTGTAGATGGTTGCAAGATTTTACGATAATTTCTGCAGTATTTCCCAGAATCTCATCCTTGGGAATAACCTCCAAGGCTTTAAGAAAAATACGAATGCCTATCTCCTCTCCCAATATTCCACCACTTACTCATACGATGTTCTCCCAACATTATAGATTTCTCTATCACTATCTCAGCAACTCTAGGCGCTTACTGCACGGTTTCGCAGGCGGAGGCCTTACAATATTGACTTGTCCCATGAAAAACCTACGTCTTAGGAAACATCTCCACACTATGGGCATCACAGATGACCCAATATGTAGGAGATGCAGAGAGGAGGAAGAAACTGCCAATCACATCCTGTTGGAATTCCCAGCATTAGCATCCCTCGGGCACCGCCACTTCGGACAATCGAAACTGCTCCCAGAAGAACTTATGGAAGTCAGCATTGGTAATATTCTGAGTTTCTGGGGGGGCACAAGCCTGCTAGAACAATGGGCCCAACTAAACGGCCTAAGTGCATTTGGTGGCTATGCCCCCTCCTCTTAAGTGATGATAATGAGGACCATTCCCTCTAGTGTGGTCTATGAATGAAAAAAATAAGGGGAAGAGGTGATATCGCATCCGCTAAAAGCTACGATGCTGCCTTCGCTGGGTATTTCAAAATAGTACTTATATTAGAAAATGAAAGCACTATACCTCCGTAAAAGTGCATCGTGGACAAAAAGTGTATATATATTTTGTGGGCTTTACCGGCCCTGCAATTCTCATATTTAGTGTAAACAATTTTTTTCGCGTCGAAAAAGATGCAAGTTTGTCGCCCTTTGTACTTTTGGATGTAGCGCAGGGACTGCATGAGATAAATGTTCTTCTACGTCCTACAGTTCTTGTGGAAAATCAAATCCAAATAACATTTTGATATTCCCAAAAATGCCCAAGAGTGGGGGCTACGGCTCTTTGGTTTCATGTTCGTCAAATGTACCGCTAATGATGTATAAATGAAAATGTTTTCCCACAAAATCAATATTTTCCTCACATTTACTTCACTATTGTGAAAATCTTTGCCTAGTTCCGGAAACCTACAACCTCTACAAAGTTTTAGCAGAAATTTCAGTGCCTCCTCTCTCAAAATTCAATCGCTGTCTCACCTACAGATTTTCCTATCATGTAGAAAAAAACGAACTGTAATATGCTCAAGATCCAACTAGTGCTATCAAAAAAGACGACGAAGACTATATTGACCAAACCCCGTATATCTCAGCAATACATTATCCAAAGGACATAAAACATATTTCATTAGTTGTTGAATATACCGGTGGAAGAGAACCCACAGAGAAGATTTGTAGACGTTTAATACATTGTATTTTATTTTTGACGGTTTTATTCTTGTCTTCATGTTCGATCACAAGTAATAAAATTTAATGTTAACCTGTAGATTTTTATGTTTTTCTTTATTTAAAATGAAGAATTGTCTCTGAAAATCTGGTAAAGGCCACTATACTGTCAAAATAAATCAATTGAAGGGTAGGTATAGTACTCATATTACTGTGATATTACTCATTTGAATTGAAAGCGAGCCCATGATCGAAACCTCCCAAATTATGAGAAAGAGGCGGTAGCAGTACCCTCACTATAACCAGAATGATTCATATGGAATTTTTACTGTACTATGAATGGAATCACAACACCCTTTCCAATTACAGATTTTCCAAATGTTATGAACATTTCGCTAGCTACGCTGGCCTCATCAATAAATTAAATTTAAATTATCAATTATTAGTCACAGAAAATACAGGAGAAAGGAAACACTCCTTTTTTTTATTTGTTTATTAGTTTTATCAACCTTAAAGGTTATTAAGGACGGAAATAAAAATAACAATGAAGTAAAATCAACAGAGTTCACAAATAAATAGAACTAAATGTCATTCATGATTTTGATGTCTGTGAGGAATGCTGTAAATTTTCCCATGTCACATTCTGCGTTCAGCATTATTTTGATTCATTGTGGGATCTGGTGTTTGCGTCACTCGGTGCTATATTTCGGACATTCTTGAAAGATATGTATGACGGATAATTGGGCGTGGCATACTTCGCATATTGGTGGCTCGCTCATGGTTATGAGATATCCATGGGTGATTCGGGTATGACCAATTCTCAATCTGGTGAGGACGAGCTGATCCTTTCTTTTATTGGGACATGATTGCCATGGTGTGACATGTTCCTTTACTCTGAGGAGTTTGGAGTTGGTGTCATCCCACTGGGATTGCCATTTATTCAGTATGGATTTTTTTGATAGTCCGTTTGAAGTCTGTATGTACAATTTGCTCAATCATAGGAAGCGATTCGTCGCGGATTGCACAGTTAGCTAATTTGTCTAAAGCTTCATTACATTCAATGCCAATATGGGATGAAACCCATATGAATTTGATGTTTTTTACATAAGTTGTAAATTATGTAATTCGTTCTTAATCGAGATTAAAATTGGGTTTTTCGGAAATAGCTGGCAGGTACTATCAACTGCACTGTGAGAGTCCGATATAATCGTGATTTTTCGTTGGTCAGTGTTCTTTGAGTACTCTATTGCCTTGAGAATAGCAAGAAGTTCGCCGTTGTATGCACTGCAGGTATTATTGAGCTTGAAAGTCATTTTATCATCTGGCGTTACGAAAGCTGATGCTGTGCCGTCTTCAGTTTTGGACGCGTCTGTGTATATCTGATAATAATCTTCATATTTTTCAATTATTTCGTGGAATTTTTGAGTAATTATAAGGGGGTTGGTTTCATGCTTGCATTATTGAGTTAGGGTATGGTCGATATCAGGAAGTTTGACAGTTCAAGGAGAAGGAGTGGGGATGCTGTTTGGGAATAGTTAGTTGGTATTCAGAGAGGTACTGGTTGATTCTTTTATAAAAAGGAGGGTCTGTTCTTGGTTTTGAAGCATATATCGTTTGGAAACGACCAGAAAATTTGTTGTGTCTAGTGGGGTTGAGAGGATTAGACGGATTTGCAGGATTTTACTCAATTCAGAAGTATTATTTTGAATACAAAATTTTTAAAACGTATCGAAGAATCAGAATATTGGCTTCATATTTACCTTGATTACAAATAAATTGAAATTGTCTTGGTTTCGCATTTTAATTCTTGTCTTGGTCTTGATCATGTACAAACATATAAACCTTTTTTCCGCGGAAGTCCGAAAACAGATTTGACCGATATCAATTTGAAGAAAAAATTCAACGAATAAAGTAGCAGGAAAAATCAAAATAAGTTTAGAAATACCAAAAGCATATTTTTTTAGAATCCTTCATTTTCATTGGCATATACTCAACAATGGGAATTTTTATTGTAACAATGAAAAAGAAATCCAATTTTAAAATTTTTCAATATTTTATTACGATTTACGATTTTCATACAAATATTAGATTCATTTACAACTATTTTACATAATATAAGCCCCAAGTAAGGAGTGTATAATAAGTGGATTCACACCAAGGAGCTATACCTTTTCAAAATATCTTATTGTAATAATATATTGAGTTATCAGCTAGAAAAACATGTGTTTAATTACAGCTTCCAGTATTTAAATTAGGATCTCTTGGTACAATTTTGGTGGATGGAGGATTACTTTGAATACTTCCAGCTTCGGGCAAATGCAAAATAGAAAAAAATTCTAAAATATTCAAACAAGCTAGTTCAATTATTACTAGTTCATTTTCATTTTAAATTCTATATCCGATCGGAACGCACCCACTTTATATGCATTCCGTAATAATTGTAAATATCTAATTCGTTATACACCGACGTTTGACTGGTTAGTATTGGTATAGTTCCGCTATAAATAAAAGTTATCGAACGAACCGCATTCCATAGCCCACTCTGATCAATAGCCAGGTATATTTGATTTAATGCGCGTTTACAACATTAAAATATTCCCAAGAATAAGATTTATTGGTTGCATTCGATGGCATACACAGAAACTTGAGATACCTCTAAAGTAGATATTGTTTAATGTCCTTTGAATGTCGCACCATTCTATCATCTATCTCTTTCAGATATTGGTATCTACCATAGATGTTATAAGTAATAGAATGAAATGAACCATGGATATGAACATCAATTATTATTCCATCTATCGCATTTGAGGATCATTCATATTATAGTGTAATCTATTGAACAAATACCTTGTTGAATATCATTACGTTGATTAAAATGAGGATTTCGACCTTTAACAATTAATTTTCAAAAAGATACGATGCGAGGCATTGAAATGTTATATCTATCCATAGGGAAATTATTGGGAAAGCTAATTAAAAAAAGTAAAAGTGAAGAAAACCAGACAGAAGACCTCAATAAAATAATCAAAGAAATTATGAAAAACTGCGTGCTTTAGCATTACAGGACCCATGCGAAAGACACCCACCACAGCCAGTGGCGGATGTAGGATTCATTGTTGGTGGGCTGAGGTTTTCTTAAATATTTCGACAAGAGGGATGTCTATAATATTTGAAGTATATCGTCCATACTAACATTTGGTGGCTCCCTCTCCAGTCATTCTATATGTGATCCTTATCGTCATACTCTCCAGTACGATATGGAGGGAAGTGAGGCTTAGGATTATTTCTACAGCAGCCGTTGGGCTTGTAGTTCAGTAACCCTGCAATTTTTTGGGTCAAATATATGAACCAAATTTTATGGTTCACATTTCATGTTTTTGAGTGTGCTGAACACGAATATGGTGTCAGAATTCACCTAGGAGTGCCGTGCTTCTAGTTATTGGGCAATTTTAGATGTCCAAAATCATCAGAATTAACGTTTTTCCGATATTCGAGGGAAAAAGTCAATGGGCAACTATGAAGCGGAGAAAGTTGTGGGGTATTATTTAAAGCAAAGTGCCCCGCACACAAGTTTTCCAAGGCTATTGTCTATTACTTCATGAAAATCAAATGTTTGGTTAATTGTAATTAAATTGACGAATTTACGCTCTATTATGTTATTTTCTAAATGAATCGGTAGTATTTTTTATGCAATTTAATACGCATTTTAAATTTTTTTCGATTTTTGCGAAGAGGGCGCTGCAATCGGCCATTTTGTAAAAATTATAATTTCGCTATTGCGGGGCGAATAATGGTTCTTTTGACTCAAACCAGAATGCAAATTGGGGCTCTTGATGCAATCCATCCATTTCAGGAAAAGACAAACATTATGGTTTACATGGGGCCAGTCAGGCCTCGATTGAAAAGAAACGACTCCGAAAAAATGAGAAAATTTTGAGGTTAAAACCTTAGGATCTGAAAATAAGTATAGGGAATGAATAACTCAATTGCTTTTGGTCATTTTGAGCTGGAGTACGTCTCATTTGGTTGAGTTGAACATGAGAAAACTATTTTGAACCTTTTGGGTCTTACAGGACCCAATTTTAAGTATTTTCAAAAAAAACCTGAACCATAATATTCTTAACCCTCCTGGCTATCTGGCTAAGTTTGTATTTTCAATACTCTGTGGTCCAAAAAAATAAAATAAAACCAAAAATTGACTTACTTACTGATTTTCATGAAAAAATTAACAAAATGGGGCCAGTAACTCAAGAAAACCTCTTACCGGCGTCATGACACAACTTTTCTCGCTTCATAGTTGTCCATTGAGCATATTTTTTTCTTTAAATATCGGAAAAACGTCAATTCGGGTGATTTTGGACCTCTAAAATTGACCAACAACTACAAGTTCGACAGTTCTATTTGAATTCTGACACCATATTCGTGTTCAGCACACTCGAAAACATAAATATAAGCCACACAATTTTGGTTCATATATTTGACCCAAAAAGGGATTAAAAAGTACTGAACTATTATTTTCATTGCACCTGTTATGCATACATAGGCTAGTCTTTGAAGTTTCAATAGATTTATCCTTGAAGTAGCCCGACTAGTTCTGATACCCCAGTTCACTACCCCATGTGTGACAATCGGTGTCTCTTTTGCAGTGTACATCCACCGCAGGACACTTGGGTTTTTTCTCACAAACTTTCTGCAGCCCATTAGGTCTTCGGTTACTTACTCAAATAATTGCATTCTTAGAGGAATTGCCAATAAATTATTTTCAAATTTTTTAGTTTCATTTGAAAACGAGAGTCGTCCCTATTTGCAATTTTTCATCCATTCAGGTTTTTGATTTGATTACCTGACAATCTGAAAAAGTTAATAAGCTGAGAAATTCAAAAGTAGTTAAATATTTTAGTAAGAAATGCCGTTATATCCTAATTATCGATATCACTTGAACAAATAGAGTAAATTCTATATTGTTGTGACCTCAATGGTCTTCAATCGCTGTAAATTATTTTAGCAAATGCAAATGTAGATTTTTTTATTCAGTCGCGTTAATTTACGATCTACGTTGCGACGTGAATCAATACTTGTTTCCTTTTGGTACATTATAAATAAGATAAAGATACATTTTACTGTAGGAGGTGACACTTACTATTGTATTCGTAAGTTATAGAGGCTAAAATGCATTTATGTGTCCCTATTTGTTATGGTTAATATTTCCTTTCATGGTTTTTGAGTTATGGAGAGAACAGTTGTTTTAACAAACTTCTTTAGTATGTCTGTTTCTCTGTGTTGAGTAGATAAGTTTCACAAATCATAACTATGTGCTGTCTTGCTCTCAACCTTACACACTTCTATCTACAATTATTATATTTCTCTCGGTGTTTCATCGTTTCAAATAGGACTACATGAACGAATCATACATACTACCGGGTTACCCCTCGAAATCTACATATCTTTATTTTCCTAAACCTCTTACAATACAAGAAAAGTTATTCCTGAATACAAAATAAGATTGTCATTTCTTCTCTTATTTCTTCTAACTTTTGGCAGCGGCTGTTCAATTGGTTCAGAATTTTGCCAACAGAAGTCTGACGACTTTTATAGCAATGTGAATGTTTGGAAAACAACAGTTGTCCGGACGCAAGACTTCACAAAAGCTGCCAACCGGGTAACATTATGGGGTAAGTGGCATAGTCTTAAAATGGCTAAATGAGTCACCAAAATAGATAATACTTTTTCATCCGCTAAAAACGTAATACATGGAGTTCCCCAAGGAAGTGTACTAGGGCCTTTATTATTTATTCTATATCTCAATGATATTATTCAGTTTTTAGGTGATGATTGTGACTTCATAAAATTATTTGCTGATGACAGTCTGATTGTTATTGTTTCCAAGAATCTTCAAAATGCTGTTACAAAAATGAATGATGTACTTGTTAAACTTGAATATTTTTTAAATATTAATAAATTGAAATTAAATATCTCAAAAACAAAAGCTATGGTAATTAGCACAAAACATAATTTACGCAATGTAAATTTTGAAAATATTGATTTAAAAATATACGAGAGTATTGAAGTAGTTTTACAAATAAAATATTTGGGTGTCATTATTGATAATGAACTTTCTTTTAAAAACCACTTTGTCTACATCAAAAATAAAATATCCAAAAAAATATTTTTCTCTTCTAGAATTTCAAATTCTCTTTCTTTAATGAGTAACATTACTGTATATAAAACAATAATACAACCACGCTTTGATTACTGTGCTACACTTCTTCATTTACTGGAAAAGAATTCACTTGCGGCATTACAAAAACTCCAAAATAAAGGAATGAGGATAATCCTTAAAGCCAATCGATATACACCGATTTCTATAATGTTATATATTCTTGAATGGTTATCTGTTGAAAATAGAATCAAATATTCAACTATGTTATTTATATTTAAAATGTTAAACAATTTACTACCAGATTATTTCAATCAATTTATTATTTACAATAGGGATATTCACAATTATGAAACAAGAAATCGAAATAACTTATACGTTAACAGGACTCACTTTAAATCCACTATGAAAAATTTCTTTTATGAAGGATTTACTGAATATAATCTTTTGCCACCAGAAATAAAAAGTAATAGAAATATAAGAGTTTTTAAAATTGAATTAATAGAATATCTAAAGTCAAATCAAACTCAACACATCTGATTTATTCAATAATATTCATAGTCTGTTACTAGCATAAAGGTAACAGTTTATTTATTTATTATTAGTATCATTGTTGTAATTTTTGTTAATAGATAGTCATATTATTATAGTTCTTATTATTATAGGCAGTAGTTGTAAATTATTTTGAGTTTATTACTTATTAATTTAAGATAATTACATGTTATTTTGTATATTAGGTTTTCCTATTTAAGTATATATTATTATTATTATTATAACAGCAATCAATAGGCGCTAACTGAGAGCACTCTATGCAATATCATCCAGGAATCTCTTAAGGTCAGAGAGAAATAGTATAAAAGTTACGAAGGTATCAATTCTGTAGACCGTTCTTTAGAAGTGGGTGTTCCACAATAGCTTGTTTAGGGCCCTATTGCATTTCTATTGTGTACAATTGAGCTTGACAAAAGTATTGCAGTTCGTTTCGACAGTTTTGCTGAAAGAAATTCAAAGTTGAGCAAGATATTTAGAAACTCACATGTCGTATGTTATTAGTCACCTTCATAGCAAAATTATTGAACAACTTACAGATTGGATCAATCTTTATCGTGGAAATTGCAAGTAGACTTTGTTTGTTGTAAGGAATGTATGAGCTTGGATAGTTTTACTATTCGAATTTTGAGTTTTCAATGAGCTATGGTTCAATTTATTGGAGCAACTCAAGTGGATCTTGACTTTATTTTGCAAAAAAGAGCAATTCGATAGATGTATGGAACAAACAAACTTTCGAGAATCCCAAATATTTCTACAAATAATCGTCTTTGTTCACAATGTGAATAGTGAGAAATGAGCGCGTTAGCCGAACATATTTTTTAAATACAGGTCACACCATCTGTCAAGAAAAATTATAGCTCTTGAAGAGAGCAATGACAAATATCTAAGTAATTTAGAAGGGATGAATATCTATAAATGGAAAAGCAATTCATTAAATTCAGATTTATCCCCGGTTGAGGGTAACCCCTTGTATGTATTTTAACCCCAAACAGTATTAAAACAAGCACATTTTGTTTTCTAATTTAGTTTACTCTGATGATGGCTACTTGGTGGCCGAAATGTCCTTCAACAGTATTGTGAGTAGACAAGGGTATATTGTTTCTGACGTATCCCACATCATGTTGTGGGAGCAACATTGGTTGCAAAAAAGGGAAATTTTGAATCAGCATATTGATGTTCCACCAACACCTTTCCCGTTCACAGCTTTGCAGATGATGGTACACCTCATACCCCTTTCTCATCTAGAATCCCTATACCATCCAATAAAGCCAAAGAAGCGAGTCAGAGACAGGTTGACGCAATTAATGGATATCTGGCTAAGATTTTGGAATGGGGATCTGCTAATCTAGAGTTCAATGTAAACCAAACTCAAGCTTGCGTCTTCTCCAGGAAGGCGGATCTCTAATAAGATGTAATGTTGGGTACCACTATTCCTATGGAGTCTCCCATATCTAAGCTCAGAATCACCACCAACAGCACCCTCTCATGGGATCATCATGTGAGGTCCATAGACCTTTCTAGAGCATCGTAGAATGGTGGGGGATATCTCCCTTTGTCTTGATTTGAGGCCAGGACACCTTCATGAAACTATCAATTGAAACACCATCATAATAGGGATTTGATAGACAAACTTTTTCTTATTCCCATCTTGAAGTAACAAACACTCCCACAAAACTAGTGCAATCTCAATCGATTCACCTTTGTCAGCCGACATCTTTTTGAATAATACTGACAAAATAATCAAGTTTTTAGATGAACTGAAACAGCCTTACTCTTTCTGTGTACCGACAGGCAATAAAATGTTTCTCGTAGAAACAAAAACGTTTTCGTTTAAGCAAAAATCTTTTTGACTAAAACCGTTTTGATCTTCCTATGTGCGGCCGCCCTAGAAAATCATTACTAATTCATGTGAGATGCATTTCGAAAACCGCTTCACAAATACTTGGTCCTCTATTCCGTGCCAAGAGCTACATTACATCCCAGCAGCTCCCGATGATCTACAAAGCACAGATATCTTCCTTTTTGTAGATATTTCCATGGTCATTAATCTCGTCTGTTGTTCCACCACGAAATATTCCAGATAGGAGGACTAGACGAGCTCAAGCTGGTCACCTCTTCATTTTCAAGCTCGAGGCCAACCGAACTTCTGCGTACCAGACTTCGTTTTTCTACCGAACATCGAAGTTGTTGAGAAAAATGCGAATGCCTACCTCCTCTGCCAATTTCCGCTGACTATTATTATTATATATTTCCCTCTCGTGTAGTCAAAGTATAAAAAAAAGAAGATAGAAATAACCATACACTTTTTTACTAATAATTTATCAATAACCTCGAATTGAGATCGTGAATCTGATGTTGTAACGTGTAATTAAATCAAATCCGCATGTACTAATTTTTGTGTATGACCTAAGTAATTTGACAAACGTTGGATATTCACTTTTCCTAACCACACGTTTCGGAACAGGTATTTAATTACTATTTCCATTTGTACTTCATGAACTTTAGCAAATAGCACGTACGCATATTTCTGTATTCCCCATTGAATTCGAGCTTATTATTTTGTCCATCTAGATGATTCCAATTAACAATATTAATTGAAATTTCTCCAACCTAGATAAACATAGACATGTTATTTCTCGAATATAACTTATGCTTCGGTCGCGACAATCTATTTTCGTTTCATAATAAATTATTGAATAAATATTTGTGCTTTCGACGGCTACAAGCGAATTTTCATATAAACTATTTGCAACGAACGGAGATCTAGCTAGCGATGCGATTTTTATTTGTTATTTTCTGTTGCTTTTGTTTACTATTCTTGTTCTCCACAGATATTATCATCTTGTAATGCAGATATCAGAGTTAATTATCTAATGCCTGTCGTTTCCACTCGTATTTGGACCATTGAGTTCGAATCAATTCATTACATATACGCAATGGCGTAGAGTTGATGGGGCCAAGGTGCAACGTGCATAAATGCCCTATTTAAGTGGAATATTTCCCTAAATCTTGAGCTTTAGGTAGTTGATGATGAGAATGTACGAAAAAAACTATAACTTTAAACACAAAATAGTACGGGATACCATTATATCTACAGATGGAGGAAAAAATATGTATTTTAAAAACACAGATATATTATAACACAAAAATTGTTTGGCCCCAAGTATAGTACAAGAAATAAAAACTTCCAAATTCCACCGCCTTCGCTACACATTATTTTGATTATAACCATCAATTTAATTACAAAAAAACTATAAAATATCTATACTGGAGATTATTCACATAAAACGGTATGCCAAGTCGGTGAATAGTAGGACCGATGTACAATCATCGAGTCAAATTTGTATAATTAAACACTTGCAAATTTCTATGTACTTCTTTATGAAGTTTAAAGTTTTATATATGAAAAAAAACTGATAAAAATTTATAATATTGGTACAGGACTGACCTTTCCTATGGTGGTCATAAATTTTGAACAAATCTGCTTAAGATGCAAGACTATCTATTTTCATTGCTGAAATATGATTTCTTCTTTAACTATAGAAAAATTAGTGTGTAGTAATTTTTTAATACGTATTCATATATTTCCGACTTAGTATTTTTTAGACGTACTATTTTTCAATTAGAAAAGAATTTCGTAGAATTCACCGGACACCGTTAATTCTATATTTAATTAATCATTGAGAAAAGGTATAGTGTAGTCAAATAGGTATTAAAACAGGCCGACTTACGAAAATCGAACAATATGGACCGATTTTGATGAAACAAAGTCCATTCGATTCGGGATGACGTCTAGCTTACCGGTTAGTTTTTGTGCAAATTTGTTATTATGTTTTTAACCGAAAAACATAATTTATTAATTTGCAGCGTGAATGCTTTATTAAAGTAATGTTTTATTTATTGAACAATATGTATTTGAATTATTAAAAAAATATTTCTGATAATATTCACTGAACCACAGAACAAAATAATTTTCACATAAGACGAATGAGAAATTCTACTAATCTGAACAACAGCAGCATCCAACAGTGAGTGACATGTGGTGATTATTTATTATGTATCTACATTACAATAGCAGCGTGGTCCACGTATACGTTGCCGCGTCTTTATTTTGGGAAGAGGGGGGGGGAGGACCGGTTTAGATGAACAGCTGCTCTATGAAGCGGTGGATGCCATAGAGATCTTATTATATGATAGATGCTGTGTTATAGTAGTGTAGACTCCATAGTTTAAGAAAAATACCTACCTGCTACTCCTGCCCGGTTTTTATTACGTATATGTCCATAGTATATGTAAAAGATGCTGTGTAGAATATAAAAAGACTGAGTAGAGAAGAAAATTTTAGATGAGCGGGAATTTATTTCAAATTAAAAAATTTAAAAAATTGAATTCGATTTTGTTTTTGATTTAAATTAGTAACGACCCCCTTTTAACAAATTTTTAAACATTCAACATAAAAAAACAACCTCCACAACCCCTAACTGATGATTTCTGGTTAGTTTTGATGAAATTTTGGAAATTGGTCAATTTTTCGGTTGAAAAAATAATAACAAATTTGCACAAAAAACTAACCGGTAAGCTTTTTTCTAGACGTCATCCCGAATCGAATGCACTTTGTTTCATCAAAATCGGTTCATATCGTTCGATTCTTGTAATGAAATACCTATTTGACTCGACTAGTAGATCATTGTTCAATACCTTAATTCATAACTTGTTCTACACGAAATTTTAACGAATAAATACTTACTTATTTTATCCAATAAGTATAATGCCTTATCAAAGTTTTTTTATGAAGAAGATGAACAATATGTCGTATTTTATTGTGAAGTATTCATTCAGACAGAGATACACTTATTATAAGTCAATTCTAGACAGAATTCGTGAGCTCAATAATTTGCTTCAATTTGCATGATGGTTTTCGTTTGAAACAACCTCATACAATACGAAATCTCCATTAATTAATGTATGAAATTTCAGAACTTCTTGATTGCAGATTGTTTTAGTGATCGTTCCATTGTTTTTGCGGATCAGCGGACCCCGATATAAAACATCCGCAGTTCTAATATGAATTTCATGCTAAAATATTTCCAATTTAAATGAAAATTTACCGAGATAGGATATGATTTTATTAAAAGCTCTCCGAAATAAGGCATCTTTTCTGCTATCACTGCGCCAGATCTACCCCTTTTGCCTTTCGAAATACGATATTTCAGTTCCAATAATTAAATATCTTGATTAATGGTAGCGAGCTTCTCTCTCGCATTCTAGCCTTCTTGGATCGCGCCCCTACTCTCTTTCCTCGTATATTTTTCCATTCAAATCAAAGTATTTTTTCCACTTCCTCCGAAATATTAATTAAACCTCATATCGAGGTTTGTTTTATAATTTGTTCGGAAGGAATATGGCGCGATGATGTGATTCAATGAATTTGATTAAAATTTTAATATCGTTCATTTGTTTCTTTTATAGCTTCCGCATTCTTTTCATATATTAATGAATTTTTTTGAAGGGATTTTATTGAAATTCTTTCAGGGTCTTACGCCCTATGGGCAATTTTATGCAGTAGGAAATAATATATTCATTCGAATGGTCTTCGAGGAAATGCCTCCTTCAGTAAGTACTGGAATTCATTTTCGAACTGTTACAACAGTTGCAAATCCATAATCATGAGAAATTGATAAGCTATAAAAGAGTTTCTTGGATAGTAGACTTCCAATGTTCCCATTCCAGACATCCTTTCCATAATTTCTCAATTGTTACCTGTCAAAAACATTTCAACGGACTTGCTACCGTTAATTGATTTTTGTCTATCCTCCACATATTTTCTGTACGATGGCAAGTTTTACGAGCAGTCCTCGGGAGCTGCCATGGGTTCCCCACTTTCTTCAATCATAGCTAATATCTGCATGGAAGCTTTTGAACAAGATGCCATTGACTCATCTGTTCTGAAGCCGAAATGTTGGTTTAGATATGTCAATGATAATTTTGTTATTTGGCAACATGGTCGCGAGAAGCTTGTTCCTTTCCTCAATCATTTGAATTCATTACATCCCAATATTCTTTTCACCATGGAAGTCGAATCGCAAGGTTAATTTCCGTTCCTAGATGTATTGGTTAGTCGACAGACTGACGGTACTTCGGGACATTCTGTGTATCGAAAACCCACTCATACCGATAGATACCTCAATGGTCTTTCCGACCACCACCCTGCCCAAAAGCAATCTGTCATAAACTCCCTGGTCCGCAGAGCTGTCAACTTATCTCAACCTCAATCCTTAAAATCAGAATTAAAACATCTTTCATCTGCCTTATTATCAAACAATTTCTCCCATTACAACATTCAAAAAGCCATAAAGAAATACACTTCACCCAAAATTTCAAATCGACCTGAGCTAGAAACCCTCTCGCCTGCTTTATCCACGGCCTATCTTCCATATATTGAAAACATAACAGATCGAATTTCCAAAAACCTCAAAAAACATAATATTTCTACCCGTTCTTCCACACTTCCAAAATTATCTCAGTTTTACAAACCTATCAAAGATCCCCTTCCTCCTATACACTTAGAAGGTGTTTATAGCATTCCCTGTTCTTGCGATAAAGTCTACATAGGTGAAACAGGTCGTACAGTAGCTACTCGTGTGAAAGAACATGAGCGCTGTACAAGGCTCCGTGACACCAGAAGATCTGCACTTGCGGAACACAAGTTTGACACTAATCATCAAATCCTTTTTGAAGATACTAAAATCCTAGCCCGAGCCCCAAACTTCTATCAGCGAAAAATCCTTGAAGCTATAGAAATTCTAAAACATCCGAATAATCTGAACCGTGACTCAGGATATTACCTTCCCAACGTTTGGAAACCTATCTTCGAAAATTCCACTTCGCACATGATCACACAACGGCAGGGTCAGGTGCCGAAACGGAGTTAACCACCGGAATAAAGGCAGTGTAGCGTGAAGGATTTTTCCTACAATAAATACAGCTACAGAAACCAGTGGAACCAGTTTCAGTTCAAGCCTCAAGCCTGCCCTGAAGATGCCACCTGTAACGGTTGGCGAAACGTCGACATCAAGTCGAGCTATTGTGACGCGGAATCCATCCGGAAGCCAAGAATTTTCTATAAAAGAGTCCTTACTGTGGATACACTATGACACAATAAATTTATAAGAAACGTTCACCGTTATCCACTGAAAATACTGTTAAAATACTGAGGACCTTTTAGTTACCATGTAGCCATCATCAGAATAAACTAAATTAGAAAACAAAATGTGCCTGTTTGAATACCATTTGAAATTAGTAGAGTATATAAGGGAATACCCACAGCTGGGGATAAATCCGAATTCATTGAATCTTCGCTTGTACATTACCAAGAATAATAAACTTTTTTGGGAAATGGTGTGATCTGTATTTAAAATATACTCGGCTAACGCTGATTTTTCTTTAAATGAGCAGAAAGTCCTCCATACCGACTTAGAATATTCCTTCTAGAATGTTCCACATGACATTTTTGAACATGACTCACAATAGATTTTGAAAATCCCGGATTTGTCGAAGGAGGAAACTTCATCGAAGTTGTCGCCTAAACGGTTTTTTAGCTTATTCTTACATCTATAAGCGGGTTGTTTTGCGAATTAATTGGTTGCTTTCGAATTCCATTTTTTCTTTAGAAATTTTGTTATTGATCATAGATTCGTCGTAGCCAATGTCAACGCTATTTGCTGTATTTTGTTGAATTATGTATTTTGTTGAATTCCAATTGATTATCACCTTTTATAATGTTAACGTCAATGCTAAAAGAGATTCACATGGGTTTTGGAATACGCTCAATGGCCAGTTTGATTCACTCAAATTCACTGTAGAAATAGAGACAGATATACAGCTTCATTTCCTTGATCTATAATTCTTTAATTTTATTGTGACAAATGAGGAAAAAAGGTTTAAGATAATCATTTGAAAATGAAAAATCGATACTCAAGACGACGTCTCGACATATATTGCCTCATCTGGACAGATTTTGTCACGTCTCGTTATTCGATTCGAAATAAAATATAAGCGGCATGACTAGTTTTGTTCCAAGAGGCGCTCAGTGAACCTGATCGAGCGTTCTTAGTGCCCTGGACCGACCTGTCAACCACGTTTCGATTAATTGTGGCAATATGGTATATATATATATATATATATATATATATATATATATATATATATATATATATATATATATATAAGTTTAAAGTTTCTTTGCCTAATTGGCCACTATCGTGTATGTAACTTAAGAGATATAGTATTAAATTTTCTGAATTATGAAGATAACTTAGATAATTTAACATAGGATTATAAAGATGAATAAACGTAAAAGATTGAACCATAGGCGGGATTCGAACCCACATTTCTGGATTTCTAGTCCAGGGTGTTTACCAATTACACCACTTCGGTCCTATCAGATTTTTATATTTTTGTAAATATAAACCTCTGAAAGGATAGTAGATCATTGATGAACACAATGCGATTCGATGCCCTACCATAGATCAACTATTCACGCACATTCATCTGAAGTTCAGTCGTTTTTTGAAGTAAGGATTGTAGGTTAGTACTGCTATGGTTGGCAGTTACTTGACAGTTCTTATTCAAATGACAGCATCCCGGTTCTTATATATTTCAATAGAACTGACTGAGAATTGTTCTGGTTAATTATAAACAAGTTTAAAGTTTCTTTGCCTAATTGGCCACTATCGTGTATGTAACTTAAGAGATATAGTATTAAATTTTCTGAATTATGAAGATAACTTAGATAATTTAACATAGGATTATAAAGATGAATAAACGTAAAAGATTGAACCATAGGCGGGATTCGAACCCACATTTCTGGATTTCTAGTCCAGGGTGTTTACCAATTACACCACTTCGGTCCTATCAGATTTTTATATTTTTGTAAATATAAACCTCTGAAAGGATAGTAGATCATTGATGAACACAATGCGATTCGATGCCCTACCATAGATCAACTATTCACGCACATTCATCTGAAGTTCAGTCGTTTTTTGAAGTAAGGATTGTAGGTTAGTACTGCTATGGTTGGCAGTTACTTGACAGTTCTTATTCAAATGACAGCATCCCGGTTCTTATATATTTCAATAGAACTGACTGAGAATTGTTCTGGTTAATTATAAACAAGTTTAAAGTTTCTTTGCCTAATTGGCCACTATCGTGTATGTAACTTAAGAGATATAGTATTAAATTTTCTGAATTATGAAGATAACTTAGATAATTTAACATAGGATTATAAAGATGAATAAACGTAAAAGATTGAACCATAGGCGGGATTCGAACCCACATTTCTGGATTTCTAGTCCAGGGTGTTTACCAATTACACCACTTCGGTCCTATCAGATTTTTATATTTTTGTAAATATAAACCTCTGAAAGGATAGTAGATCATTGATGAACACAATGCGATTCGATGCCCTACCATAGATCAACTATTCACGCACATTCATCTGAAGTTCAGTCGTTTTTTGAAGTAAGGATTGTAGGTTAGTACTGCTATGGTTGGCAGTTACTTGACAGTTCTTATTCAAATGACAGCATCCCGGTTCTTATATATTTCAATAGAACTGACTGAGAATTGTTCTGGTTAATTATAAACAAGTTTAAAGTTTCTTTGCCTAATTGGCCACTATCGTGTATGTAACTTAAGAGATATAGTATTAAATTTTCTGAATTATGAAGATAACTTAGATAATTTAACATAGGATTATAAAGATGAATAAACGCCTATGGTTCAATCTTTTACGTTTATTCATCTTTATAATCCTATGTTAAATTATCTAAGTTATCTTCATAATTCAGAAAATTTAATACTATATCTCTTAAGTTACATACACGATAGTGGCCAATTAGGCAAAGAAACTTTAAACTTGTTTATAATTAACCAGAACAATTCTCAGTCAGTTCTATTGAAATATATAAGAACCGGGATGCTGTCATTTGAATAAGAACTGTCAAGTAACTGCCAACCATAGCAGTACTAACCTACAATCCTTACTTCAAAAAACGACTGAACTTCAGATTAATGTGCGTGAATAGTTGATCTATGGTAGGGCATCGAATCGCATTGTGTTCATCAATGATCTACTATCCTTTCAGAGGTTTATATTTACAAAAATATAAAAATCTGATAGGACCGAAGTGGTGTAATTGGTAAACACCCTGGACTAGAAATCCAGAAATGTGGGTTCGAATCCCGCCTATGGTTCAATCTTTTACGTTTATTCATCTTTATAATCCTATGTTAAATTATCTAAGTTATCTTCATAATTCAGAAAATTTAATACTATATCTCTTAAGTTACATACACGATAGTGGCCAATTAGGCAAAGAAACTTTAAACTTGTTTATAATTAACCAGAACAATTCTCAGTCAGTTCTATTAAAATATATAAGAACCGGGATGCTGTCATTTGAATAAGAACTGTCAAGTAACTGCCAACCATAGCAGTACTAACCTACAATCCTTACTTCAAAAAACGACTGAACTTCAGATGAATGTGCGTGAATAGTTGATCTATGGTAGGGCATCGAATCGCATTGTGTTCATCAATGATCTACTATCCTTTCAGAGGTTTATATTTACAAAAATATAAAAATCTGATAGGACCGAAGTGGTGTAATTGGTAAACACCCTGGACTAGAAATCCAGAAATGTGAGTTCGAATCCCGCCTATGGTTCAATCTTTTACGTTTATTCATCTTTATAATCCTATGTTAAATTATCTAAGTTATCTTCATAATTCAGAAAATTTAATACTATATCTCTTAAGTTACATACACGATAGTGGCCAATTAGGCAAAGAAACTTTAAACTTGTTTATAATTAACCAGAACAATTCTCAGTCAGTTCTATTGAAATATATAAGAACCGGGATGCTGTCATTTGAATAAGAACTGTCAAGTAACTGCCAACCATAGCAGTACTAACCTACAATCCTTACTTCAAAAAACGACTGAACTTCAGATGAATGTGCGTGAATAGTTGATCTATGGTAGGGCATCGAATCGCATTGTGTTCATCAATGATCTACTATCCTTTCAGAGGTTTATATTTACAAAAATATAAAAATCTGATAGGACCGAAGTGGTGTAATTGGTAAACACCCTGGACTAGAAATCCAGAAATGTGGGTTCGAATCCCGCCTATGATTCAATCTTTTACGTTTATTCATCTTTATAATCCTATGTTAAATTATCTAAGTTATCTTCATAATTCAGAAAATTTAATACTATATCTCTTAAGTTATATATATATATATATATATATATATATATATATATATATATATTCGATATATATATCGAATTATGGACTCGTGCTAGTAAGAGCAATACAGCCATCATACAAAGAATACAATCCAAAATCGTAGGTATCATTGTATCTAGATGTCCTCTGTAGTTCAGCAGGCAGTAAATTTTTTTGGTACTAATTTTCCCAGTCAGTAAACATTGAAAAACATGTTCAGTTTGTAATTCTCAGCAATATTTTCCATATGGATAGCAGGGTAGGGGGGTTTCCGATTGGTTGAGGAGGAAAATGCGTCAGAAGATACAAATGCGTTGCACTTTTTTTTCCACTGATAGAAATGGTTTTAGTACTAAGAGGTATACTAAAGTTGAGTAAAAAAACAGCAGTCTGTCTGATCTGTAAGCATGGCAAATGCGTCTGGCAGGGGAAAAACTGAAAAAAAATAAGTACTCTTATATTGGCAGTTCTAAAAATTTGCCATATGATGTTTTGCATAACTGTTATGGACTCGTCTAATGCTCGTCAGGAGCGCTCAATTCAGAGCGTATGATTATGCAGACGATTGATGTCGGTATTTGAAAATGCTGCCAGACTTATTTGCCAATTTCCCAACTCAGCCAGACTTATTTTTCAAGCATGTGAAAATATAGGTATGGATCCGAAAAATTGGTCAAATTTTCCGATCCGCAAATTTTCAACCAGACTTACCTACTTTCCACAGTTTGAGACAGGTCAGATTGTTTTTTCGTATTCTACTTTAGTAAATGTGATTTATTAGAACGAGGAAAATAAGTAGACCCATTTGCTTTTTTTATCTTTTGAACCCATTGGAAAAATTTGGCCAACTCAAAAAATTCTAGTGTCACCTAAATAACAAATTAAAGATATACACTGACCGGGAAAATGAGTACCAAAAAAAGTTCACTGCCTCCTGAACTATTGGTGCGTGACAATCAAACACTACATCCAGAACTTAACATCCACTACGTCAGGACAGTGACATAATTACAGAATTACCATAGAAAACTAGAAGTTCATCTCAAGCAACAATTCTAGTTACTTGTTGAGCCAATATTACAATCAATTACTAATAGAATATTGACTCAGGCCAATGGACCTTCGCTCAAATTGAGGGCATATCGATGAATGATGTACCTCGTCACGTTATTTTATTGTAATGTTCTACCAGCTCTTTTGTCACGGCATTAGAAACGGTCAACATTAGAAATCCATTATAAATGTCGCTTGCTAACTGGCTATGGGTGCATTTATACATTAACAACGATAATTATTATTATATCAGTGTTTCCACTAAGTTTACAAACAAACTTTTAGTAATAACACTGTTGTAAGAATAAGTTTCGTATTTCAATCGCAAGCGACGAGTTAGTATCTGCTTCCCTATCTGGAATCGCCTTCACACCATCATATCGGAAATACTAATGTCAGTTTCCTGTTTTCCTCGGAACACCACTCAAACACTAAAAGCAATAGTTTTTATATACTATTTGAATCCCATCCCACTCCGCGTTGACATCACTTCTCCAAGAGAAGTCCCATTAAAATCAAGAGAGAGACAAAGTGAAAGAAGAATAGCGACTATACATGTACAGAAGAAGGCACCATTTTCGTGTAGATTGTCTAATTTATCATCAATAACAGATTGAAAGGCGTTCTAGCGAGCTGATGATGTCTACGATAGTTAATAGTGACATGTTTCCGAGAGAAAGAATAACAATTATCTTACGGAGACTGACTTTGGGATTATTTCTTATTTTATTCCGGTTTGTTGCTACTGATTAATATATTTGATGAAGTTGAATATTGATATAATCAATTAAGGGGGGCATTGCGGACCCTCAATGCCTAGGCCGAAGCCTCTTGCACCCCGTGTCACGTTTCACCTAGTGGAGCGGTTCCCACCGACGACTGTTCACCTATCAACCAGAGAGGCGGTTCCAACTCGAGAGTGTTCAAAATATCCCCCAGGTGAACAATTCCTAAAGAGGTTAACACCAACTTCATGATATTATTATTATTTAATCTTAGTCCTAGTGGAGCGGTTCCCACTCGAGAATGTTTCGTCGGGTTTCCAAGATGCCCACTGCTGGTTCGGGGCCTATTAGGGGTTCTATAGCTCAAAGGAGAATCGCTAAGGTTCATCTTGTGGAGGTGGTAGATAGTCGGTTCGTGTCCTGTTAGTACCTGTGTCAGTAGTTTGGCATCGGTTTCAACCATGTTCTTCACTTGCTGAGACCAGTGCTCCCTAATGTGTGGTCCAATCAGTGCTTTCGACTGCCTACAACTGCTCACTAGTTTCGACTCATCCGTATGTTGTGTTCTGACACAGCAGTGGATTGTCTTCTTGATATTACTCATCGAGATGCCCACCGCTGGTTCGGCATCTATTAGGGGTTCTGCAGCTCCCAATTTTGCAAGCTCATCGGCTATTTCGTTTCCTCTTATTCTAGAGGGACCGGGGACCCAGAACAGAGTGAGCTTGCCTTCATCTCCACCAAAAGGTTGCTTAGCGTGTTTATGCACGCCAGTTTCGATGCTATTCTTATGCTACCCAGCGTAGCAAGAACTACCATATACAGTTCAATATACAGAGTGTCCTCGAACTGCGTGGCTAAAATAAAACCGAAGATTCTTTGATTCGAAAAAAATTTGATGAGTCTTTTTACTTTTGCCTCAAGTGTCTTGTTTAGCCGGTAGAGGGCTTCAAAGTTGCAAAAATAATTTTGTTTTTTCGGTATAACTTGAGAACGTGATGGAGGACTTTTACAATATTTGGCAGATGAGTTACTGTCAATAATAGCCGTTCTTGAGAGCCGAGCATAGAGCCTTAGAGATCATAGAAATGGCTCAAACTTGAAAATGTAACGGGAAAAGTGTCCAGAACTTTTTTGTGGTCAATATAATTCACTCTATATTTTTTACGTAGATAGCTTATCTAATTTGAAAACTTTTCTTACTCTTAGAAAATTTTGATAAAATCAACGGATTAGCTTGAAAAAAATAATTTTCGAGTCTCTGTAATTTTGGCTTACTAATTTTACTTGATTAAAATACCTTAGTTGCCTTTGCTTTTCTAATGTCATTTTGGCATTTGGAGAATTTATTCTCAAAACTGTTAGTTTTTACTTTGCTTTCCGTAAAAATTTTATAAAATTATGGCTCAAAATTTCACTAACACTGAAATGGTTAATATCTCGGTAAAACACGAATAATAAAAACAATAGAAATGGGGAAACGATGTGATTATTTAGGAAAAACAAATGCGAAATCAAAAGAAACAACAAAACTTTCTGGGGAATCGCTAAGGCATCAATTGTTCGAAATGTTGCCCATTTTCCTGAATACACAAATTAATTCGTTTCAAGAAATTGGATTGAACTCTGGCTAGTACTTCAGGATCATTCTTCAATAAGTCCGCTTCATGATTAATTCGTTGCAACAATTCCTCTTGTGTGTTTACTGGAGCTGCATAAACTTTCGACTTCAAAGCGCCCCATAGAAAGAAGTCGCAGGGCGTCAAATCAGGGGAGCGGGCCGGCCAGTTCACTGGTGCATCGTGTCCTCTACCTATCCAGCGATCTGGATATTCCGCATTCAAATGTCGCCTCACAGCTAATGTGAAATGAGGAGGTGCACCATCATGGATAAACCAGGCCACGACGAATGTGTAAGGGCAAGTCTTCCAACAGTTCAAGTAGCCTTTGTTCCAAAAAGTTCAAGTAGTTTTACCCGTTCAATCGATCGGATATAACGGTAGGGCCAATAATAAAGTTATCCACAATTCCAACCCAAACATTGATTTTAGTTTGATTCTGAAAATATGTAACTTCCGTTTCATGAGGATTTTCATCAGCATAGAAATGTTCATTATGGAGGTTGAAAAGACCACACATCTCGTGAAAGTATCTTCGTCCGTGAACAGAATTCTTCTACTAAAATTGGGGTTTGCGTTTTGTCTTTGGACAATAAGCCGACAGAAATCTAGCCGATGACCTGGATCCATGGGCAATAAGTCTTCAACTGTTTTATTATGATAGGCATACAACAGTTTTTCTTTCAGTACATTATGAACTAATGATTTTGAGGCTCCAATACGAAGTCCCAAACGTAGGTTATCCCAGATTCAGTTTCAACCGCTTCCAGTATCGCTTCTTCGAGCTCTAACGTCCTTCTTGTCCGTCTGCGTCCAGTTTCTCTGCGATTTGCTTCAAATTTGCCAGTTTCGCGAAGGTTTGCCGATTTGGAATTCTGCGATGCGGATATCTTTCCCTTCTCCGGCCATTGCAACGACAAAGTCCATAAATCAATAACATATCAATCATTTCAGTGTTTTTTACGGAAAGCAAAGTAAAAACTGACAGTTTTGAGAATAAATTCTTCAAATGCCAAAATGACATTAGAAAAGCAAAGGCAACTAAGGTATTTTAATCAAGTAAAATTAGTAAGCCAAAATTGCAGAGACTCGAAAATTAATTTTTTCAAGCTAATCCGTTAATTTTATCAAAATTTTCTAAGAGTAAGAAAGGTTTTCAAATCAGATAAGCTATCTGCATAAAAAATATCGAGTGAATTACATCGACCACAAAAAAGTTCTGGACACTTTTTCCGTTACATCCTCAAGTTTAAGCCATTTTTATGGTCTCTAAGGCTCTATGCTCCGCTCTCAAAAACGGCTATTATTGACAGTAACTCACCTGTTAAATATTGTAAAAGTTCTTCATCACGTTCTCAAGTTATACCGAAAAAACAAAATTATTTTTGCAATTTTGAAGCCCTCTACCGGGTATACAAGACACTTGAGGCAAAAGTAAAATGGCTCATCAACTTTTTTTCGAATCAAAGAGTCTTCGGTTTCATTTTGGCCACGCAGTTCGAGGACACCCTGTATATTTAAAAAAATAAGCTATCACTTTTTTATCATTATAAATTGATAAAAACACTTCAATGCAACCATCATTACATTATTGTAGAACGTTTATAGGGTATAAGAAAAAGACCTCCTGCGATCAAGTAAAGTCCTTCAGGGCTCTGTTATTGGTCCTTTGCTGTTCACCAATTTCTGACTTGCCCCAACAAATCAAATCAAACATTTCCTTTTACGCCAACGACAAAATGTTGTATAAAAATCTCATATCAAAACCAACTTGAGCAGGATCGTGTCCTAACAAACGATCCCTGGATAGAATGCATGTGAAATTAAGTTATCAGTTCTATTAAATTATGAGATTCAATGCTCACTAAGTAGGTATCAGATAATATCTATAGAGTGGCTTTCATAATCAATATAAATGTTGACCCATTTGCACGAGTATAATAGGACGATATAAGATAATATCGCAGAAGCCCGTAAACTATAATATGTTTCCATCTGGTCGATGTGTAGGGGGTTGTAGAGGATGAAAAGCACGGCAATATCTTTGTATTATTTCACATCTTCGATAATCTTGATGATATTTGCTGAAACGATATCAAAAGAAACGGCAAAAGAACCAGCGAGAGCAATATTAATAAATTTATCACAATAATAGACACTTAGGTGGAGAAAACGGCCAAAAATAATGTGAAAAACTGATTGTATCTCACAATACCGATGTTTTCTCGTGATGTTCTCGTAAAACATAATTTCTGCTTTTGCGTTCATCTTGTGTTGCATTAAGAACTATTATTGTGCTTCATAGACACTAACATTATTTAAAATCCTTAGAAATAAGAAGGAGAACATATCTTCTCCAGATTCAGGTCTTTTTAAACGTTATGTACAGGAAACGTTAGCTGTTATGAAGTATTTGTGAAACGTAAATGAATTTAAAAAAAAAATCTTACGGAAGAATTGTTTTCTTTTCTATTCGATATAAATGAATATAAATATTTTATTCTACATTATTCATAAAATCCAACATAAAATTTGATAATCCCTTTTTGAAAAAATAATAACTAAAGTCAATAAGAGAAACTTACTTCAAATATATACTACACTATAGAAAAATACCACATAAACTGTTATTATAATAATGAAAGAAAACTACTTAAGCTTACAAAGGTATTAATATTCAAGAATATATAGGCAGATAATGATCAAGGGGCTGACTTAATAATAAGGAATTCAGATTGATTAAGGAAACTTACAAGAAGATAGACTATTTTCAACTAAACGATTAAAATCTAGTAATCATTTTGTGATAGGTTGTTTGTGTGGGAAGAGATTGAGGAGGGGAGGATATGAAAAATCTACCTAATTATTTAGTACAAATTTACGGTGCTCATACTCATCAATTTGTAAGTTATCTGTAAGACTACCTTACCACATGTAAAATTTCGAAATTTTCATTAAATTGCTGGCCTGTATTGCAAATGTGTGGCATAATAGGAGTCTAGTTTTTTTCTATAACTCTTAAAATGGTCACCCACTCTACCTACATAAAAGTTTGGTCAAGATCCGTTTTCTGAGTAATCGTTGTTATTTTTCAAATATTGACCTTGTGTGTTAGTACTTTTGAAAGAAGTAGTTGAATTCATATTGTTCAATTCACTTTTCATATCAACTGAGATTTTAGCAAAGTATGTAATTCTTCTATGATTTTCCGATACCTAATTTCTTTAATAGAATAGAATAGAATAGAATAATTTATTATGTGAAAATAGAAAATGCATGAATGTGTAAATATTTCTCAATCAATATCACATAATAAGTAATAACCACGAAAGCAATTTGCTAGTATGTGGACATAATCTAAACAACATAGCATAATAGTATAATAATCATAATAATCCCTAACTAGGAACAATAACAATTTATAACAAAATAATAAAATATAATATTGTAAGTTCTTAAAGATTAAGATTTAACACACATACACAACACAAAATCCCAATACCAATCACTTGTGAAGACTGTAGTGGTTAAAAAATTTAGGATATCACTATCTGTAATGATAATATGAATGAACTGTACATGGTTTTCTATTTGGTAATGTCATGAATTTTACTACGTTCACTTTTAATTAAAAATAATTTCAAGTTTTTCTTAAATAACTCAAGTGTGCGACTATTTCGTATATTTAGTGGAATTGTATTGAATACAGTAACTCCTATGTATCGGAAAGATCTTTGTCCTTTATGCGTTTTCATTCGTTCTTGTGAGAATGCTGCTTCCTTGAATCTTGTACAGTAGGAGTGTTGGGGCTTTAACAGTTCTTTTTGTGCTTTAAACATTCTACATGATATGTTAAAATAATAAATTTGTCGGATATCAAGTAAATTAGCCTCCTTATATAGGTCATCTGTATGATATAGTTTGGGCCTACTCATAATTAATTTAACTATTCTATTTTGCAGAACGCTTAGTTCATTCAGGTAATTGTTGGACACTGATCCCCATGTAGTTATAGCGTAGTTGAGTTGGCTCCCAACTAAAGCATTATACACAGTTTTTAATTGATTAATATCTAAGATATCTTTCAGAATCCTAATCCTTGAAAATATGAATCTGATCTTTTTTATGAGACTATGTATATGATTGTTCCATATCAAGTGTTTGTCCAGCACGATTCCTAGGTAGGTAACTGTTTCCGCTATTGATATTGTGTGAGTTGATTTGTTGTTTACTAATACATCTAAGTTATTGAACTTTGGCAATGTGTCAGCATAAATTGTGAAGGGTAAGAATGAAGTTTTTTGAATGTTTATATATAGGAAATTTTTAGTACACCATTCTATTATAGTCTTCAGCTCTTTTTCAGCTCTGTTTTTCAATTCTTCCCACTCTATATCATTTAATAGAACCACCGTGTCATCAGCAAAGGCTATGAGAAGAGCATCGATATCGACACTAAATAGGTAATTGAGAAAAATGTTAAACAATAGAGGTCCTAGTACAGATCCTTGAGGTACTCCACAATTTATAAGTTTATAACTGCTATAAACATCATTCACCTTGACACATTGTTGTCTATTTGTTAGATACGATTTTAATAATTTAAGACATACTCCTCTAAGTCCATAAGATTCAAGCTTATCCAATAGTAGCGAGTGGTTGACTGTGTCAAAGGCCTTTTGCAAATCAATGAACACCGCAAGTGTTTTGCGACCGTTGTCCAAGTTTTGGTAAATATTGTCAACTAAAAGATGAATTGCATCTGTTGTACTTTTCTCTTCTCGGAAACCAAATTGTGCATTAGATAGAAGATTGAAACGTTCCAAGTATCCGGTGATTCTATTTTTTAAGACTTCTCGAAGATTTTACTCAATGTAGGTAGTATTGATATGGGTCTATAATTCCCAATATTACTTTTATCCTCTTTTTTAAAAATAGGCACCACCGTGGATAGTTTAAATTGTTCAGGAAAATCACCTTGTGTGAAGCATTTGTTGACAATAGCTGCTATAGGTTTACTCACGTATTCTTTCAATCTCTTTAGGGTAAGAGCAGTTATGTCAGTTGGTCTTGATGTAGCATTTGTTTTGAGTTGGTCAATAACATTTTGTATTTCTGATTGAGTTGTTGGATTGATAAACATATTATGTGCCGTGTTTTTGAGATATTGTTTTTTGTTAGAAGGAATATGATTTTTTTCAGATAATTTCTTACCGATATTAACGAAATACTTGTTAAATTCTTCTGCAATCTCACTATCATTTTGTAATTCATTTTCATCAACACATATCCTGTTTATTTTGTTTGTATTGTAAGAGCTTCCAATAGCAACATCATATTTTTCTCAACATATCTTTTTAACCTCATCATTAAAGAATGAATAAACAAAATCTATAATGGTACATCATGTATAAATTAGTTAAAACAGTGATATAGATGATTTTATAACATTACCATAAATTCCGGAGACCTCAGAAAATATAAGAAATGTCTATACATGAGATAAATCCGAATAATCCTAACTGACCTACTAACAGTGTTGGTAAATATTTTTCAAATCTAAAACCGTTAATACCTTAGGATAAGCAAATCCACACAGTATACAAATTGAATTGCTTAGATTGCGATGGAACTTATAAAGGAATCTCTGAACAATATTTACAAAAAAGAATGTATGTTCATAGGTGTAGGTAGCACAAACAAAACAAAAAATTCCGTCACCCTTGCTAAACATTGTTCTGATCATAGCCGTTAGTTCTATTATGAAAATGTTGATATTTTAGCTAAAGATACCAATTATTACAAAAGATCTATCCTGGAGATGATTCACATAGAACTCGATGCTAAGTCAGTGAATAGTAAACCGAAGTACAGGGTGTCCCATTTTGGGTACTTTTGCGGGGTATCTCCTTTATTTTTAAAGATAGAGAGTTGCGGTTTTCGCGACACTGTGCTACTTTTTCGTAAAACTCAAGATGCCGTCAACAGAATTTTCATAGCCCTTTTAGTTTTTAAGATACAGGGCATTTCTGAAAATGTTGCATTTTGTGACCCCCCTCGTATCTCCGTTATCCTTCAACTTATCGAAAAGGTAAAATAACATTCTAATAGTTTTTTTTTCGTAGAATGCAGTGGTGTAGATAACTTTTGTTACATATTTACTGTTTTTGAGTTATATAGCAAACTTATGTTTTTTTAAATGGAACACCCTGTATATTTATAGACTATAAAATTTGTTTTTTTTTTACCTTTTCAAAAATATATGACAGTATAAACTTTTTTTCAGAAACACGCAAATAATTGACAATTTTTAGAATTTAAATACATATTTTAATTGTAGGCCATTGATATTGTTTATGACAAGAAACAGAAATAAACATCAAATCTCTATCGCATTTAAGCTGTTTATTTTCGTTCTTTTGGTATCATTATTCAATAGATATTTATCAAGTTTTTCGAATAATGGCAGTTTACGAATATTATGAGAAATATGATATGATGGTATGTTTTATACAGAGTAATGAAAATTCTGAAGAAGCTTCGGAATTATATTTCCAAAGGTGAGTAAGCTATTATGGCTATGAAAATCTCTATTATCATTTTAATTTTTGCTTGTTAGATATCCAGAAAGAAGGCAACCGTTTTTTGGGATACTTGCCCGTTTAAAAGCAAATTTAGTTGAGCACGGATCATTTGTTCACCCGCGCCCTGAAACATACAACAAAGAGAA
The DNA here is from genome assembly GCA_958510875.1 of Endomychus coccineus. Lineage (NCBI taxonomy): Eukaryota > Metazoa > Arthropoda > Insecta > Coleoptera > Endomychidae > Endomychus > Endomychus coccineus. The sequence goes on from OY294070.1 coordinate 14,007,274, forward strand.
CAGGGAAAGGAAAAGAGATAGATACTTTAGGATATATAGAAGCAACATCTTCGTCCTCATGTAGAAAAATTTAGAAGGAAATTGGTGTGCCAAAAACTAACGCTCAGAGGATCTTGAAGAAATATAAGTATCATCCATACAAATTTAATATACTACAACATTTGCATCCTGGCGATGCCGAGCGCCGGGCACTGTTTTGCCAGTGGTATTTGCAACAAATCGATGCTAACGATTTATTTGGCAGACTTGTTTTTTGGTCAGACGAATGCTTTATTTCAAGTGCTGGCATTTTCAATCGTCACAATACCAGGAACTGGCGTAGTGAAAATCTGCATTTAATGTTTGAAAGGGCACAACAAGGACGCTTTGGAGTTGAGGTTTCATGTTTTATTTTGGGTAGACATATAGTTTATAGGATTTTAAAAGGAGGAGGTCTTACAGCACGTAGATACCTAGAAATTCTTGAGGAAGTTATTCCAGAACTGCTCGAAAACATTCCATTAGCCCAGTATAATGCTGTTTACCTACAGCAAGATGGTGCCCTAAGTCATAACTCTAGGCTCTTAAGGGCCTTTCTAAATAATAACTTTCCTCAAAGATAGATAGGTACCAACGGACCTGTTAGATGGCCTCCACGATCACCAGATCTCTCAATTTTAGATTTTTTTTTTATGGGGTTATATACAAAATGAAGTATATAAAACTCGATATGATGGCATTGCAAAACTTCGAGAGGCAATTCATTTAGCTTTTCGAAATCTGCGAATGAGAACAATGGTTCTTTTGAACGCTATTCAAAGAATCTCAAAGATGTGCCAATTTTGCATTAGAGAAAATGGTGGTCAATTTGAACATCACATTTAATTTTTTTTAATAATGTTATTTTTTTGTGTTTTTGTTATATTGTCACTTTACGCCACAAAACTGTTGTTACAAACTTACTGTTAGAAAAAGATCTATGGGAATTTTTTTTAATAGATACCTACATACAAGGTATCCAATTATTTGTTAGTAATATGTAAGTTGCACTTGTTTATTATTGTTATCCATAGCCTACTATTAAAATATGTATTTAATTTTCTGAAAATTGTCAATTATTTGCGTGTTTCTGAAAAAAAGTTTATACTATCATATATTTTTGAAAAGGTAAAAAAAAGAAAAATTTTATAGTCTATAAATATACAGGTTGTTCCATTTAAAAAAACATAAGTTTACTTTATAACTCAAAAACAGTAAATATGTAACAAAAGTTATCTACACCACTGCATTCTACGGAAAAAATCTATTAGAATGTTATTTTACCTTTTCGATAAGTTGAAGGATAACGGTGATACGAGGGGGGTCACAAAATGCAACATTTTCAGAAATGCCCTGTATCTTAAAAACTAAAAGGGCTATGAAAATTCTGTTGGCGGCATCTTGAGTTTTACGAAAAAGTAGCACAGTGTCGCCAAAACCGCAACTCTCTATCTTTAAAAATAAAGGAGATACCCCGCAAAAGTACCCAAAATGGGACACCCTGTACAATCATCGAGTCAAATTTAAGTGACTTAATGTGACCTATTTCCCAAGAATTCACATATAATTTTTCATTGTCAGATTGTGATCGAAATTAATGTCAATTGCTATTTGTTTTATAATATTCAGCTGCATTTGAAAATTTTGTGTTCACATTGTAATTGACAATGGACGTCTATGGGTTGCTGCTAGTTTGTGACGGAAAATGTTATTCGAAATTTTTTTACATTGCATTATTATTCAGTGAAGTAATAATTTTTGATATAATAGACTTGCAACAGGTAAAGACCAGTTCAATCTTAAAAATGAAAACTTATTCTACCCGAGAAATGGAAGGAACAATTGTTGTTTGATTAGACTAGAATAATAACTCGAGACTTTTTTCCCGAACAAAACCTTCTTCTAAAAATGGCCCACGTCACTTATATATGACAGGGATTCATCCAAATATAGTTATTCTGCAGCTGTAGCATTGGCTATTTTCAAAGCATTGGTACCAAGGGCTTCTCACTGTTAATGAATATTCATTCTATACCATTTTCACTGAGCTTCACAGGCATTAGCCTCAACTCTAATCACCAAATAATAACAATAATAATAATTATATGGTATGACGCCTTAACTTTTTCTCAGGAAGGCAATTTTGAATACTACGTTCCATGTTGGCATAGTATGAGAAAAGGAATTGATCAGTATATTGATAGTCGAGGATATAAATCCGAAAAAAGGCCAAAGTAAAAAATAAAAAAGATGCTGAACCGATTTTGACGCATTTTTAAATCGATTCTAAAAGTCATAAAAAAAATTAATAGTTTGTTTTTTGTTCACATGCATTTTAGCATTTCTATAGAGGAAAATCCATATTTGGAATGCACTTTTAGGAGTTGAATTCAATGTGAAAAAAAAGTGGCCAAATATAGCCCGAATAGGCTAGAATGTATTGCATGAGGGGGGGGGGGGGTCGCTGAAGACTGATTGCGGCAACGATGCACATGAGGTTCAGGGAATTCGTGAAAATATCTTCTGCAATGGAGTGAAATTTGTTAGGGAGGCTCTCTTGAGGTTTCCGGTCATGACCATGACCCTCATAGTTACCTGGTGGTTATGATATACCGTGATGACTAGGTCGTCTTCCGGGATTATCTTTAATATGCTCTGAAATGCAACCAAATTCGTCTCTCGGTGTTTTGGGTTAGATGATCACGATTCCTATACCAGATTCAACTACGACGCACCTGGGGCTCAGGGTATCTTGGTACCAACGTCAATCTTGGAAAATTCAATTCAATTTTGTTCGTTTTTTCAAGAATCAATCTACAGCAGATAGGTTTACAAGAATAAACAAATAAAACCCTATCATAAAACACGAATTTTGAATTATTTATTAGTAATATCAAGTAGTTTTTAGTATTATTGGTATTATTATTATTATCATTATTGATTTCGAGTCCAGAATCGTGATCAGCGCCCTAAAAAACCCCGAGAGACGATTGTGGTTGCGTTTCTGAGCATATTAAAGAACAGTCCCTGGAGATGACCTAGGTAATCAGAATATCCTGATCACCAGGTAATTATTGAACGTCATGGTCATGACCGACAACCCCGAAAAAACCTTACTAATATGTTTCACTCTATTGCACAAGATATTTTCACGAATTTCCAGGAGACGACGTTAATACCAGGATGCCCCAAGCCCCAGGTGCGTCTTACTTTTAATCTGGCACCTGGATCCTGATCATAGACACACGAAAAACGACCATTTTGGCTGCGTTTCTGAGCATATTAAGAATCAGTCCCCGGAGATGACCTAGGTAATTAGGGTATCCTGATCCCCAGATGACTGTTGAAGGTTATGTTCATAACCAGCAACCTCAAGAGAACCTCCCTAACAAGTTTCACTCAATTGCAAGAGCTATTTTCACGAATCTTGGAGACCACGTGGGTACCAGAATCCCATGGCGCGTCGTTGCTCCAATCGACTTCAGAATCTTGAACAGCAACCCCAGAAACCCCCGAGTAAGAAATTCTGGCCTATTTCGGCTATATTTGGCCACTTTTCTCAAATTGAATTCTAGCTCCTGAAAGTGCATTCAAAAAGATGCATTTTCCTCAGTAGAAAATGCTAAAATGCTTGTGAACAAAATCAAACTGGTAACATTCCTTTTTAATGACTTCTAGAATCGACTAAAAGAAAAGCGTTGAAATCGGTTCAGGCGATCTTTTATTCGACCTTCTCGACTACATCACATTATCATTGCTCGGCTTAAGGCATATTTGCAAGGTTTCTATGAATTAATAGTTGAGATTGGCTATTTTCTAATTCTCGAACCAAATAAGCACTTACACGTGTCACAATGTTTCTGTGTGAATGAAAACAAATCCTGATACAAGACCAATCCATGATACATTTTTTTTGGTTCGGCTTAAAAGTTAGTTGCAAACTATGTATGTATGTGGGCTTCATATGAGTATAGGAATTGATTAGTATATTAATTCATTATGCCTGGAGTGACGGCGTGTTTATTTTAGCGAGATTTATCCTTTCTTCGTGAAGGTATCGCATCGAAACAGACGAATATATTCATCGTTGCTATCAAGTAATTGCTTTCACCGCCTTCTCCGTATGTCAACAATCGAGAGTATATAACACACGGGAATCCACAATTAATATTGTCTGTGTCTGGAATATGTGCAGAATTATAGACAAGAATCCGCGGCAACGACGACGACGACGTGAGGCAGCGCGAAGCACAACCATCATCACTACCGAATCAAACAATAGTTGTCGATAAATACGCACGAGCTCTATTGGATTTGAGCTTGTTAACCGCACAACGCCGCCGTCTGTTTTCCTTGACGTTGTGTTTGCCTTCAAAACATCGCCACCGTGATTGTCATACTTATTAACCGATCAGGTTGATCTCGAATCTACAAATTCCACCAGAACTGCGGGATAAATAAGCCATGAGCCCAATATGACACAATTTTTCAATTCTCTCACTGTATACGAAGTATAAAATATTGAAAAGAATTCAACCAGTAGAAGTATCCGGAATTCTTATTTTGATATGTGAATGAATGAACTGTCGTTAGCTAGGAGTACAAGATCGGAAGCCTACGTATTTATAATAAGTAACTGCAACTGGCGCCCAACGTGGGGCGTAAGGAAGAAATTACTTGATTGTTGTCGTTACCTAAATGAATGGAAGCAATCTCTTCAAATCAAGTATATCGTTAGTTTGAATTATGATAGTTTCAATTATTTTTCCCTGGAATGCAACTGGAAGAATCATATAAACGTTATTGAATAAATTGCATCGTACGGCGAATTCCTATTCGAGAACACATGCAATAAGTTCGCTTGCATGACGCAATATTGTTGCGGTATAAAAATAAATTAGAGAGAAAACGTTATTTATTTGAACGATATTTGCAGAGTTTCAATTATAAATATGTCCGAATGGACGTTTCAATTAGATATTGCGTGTTCCAGATAGATATACTCGTAATTTCCCAAATCCTACGGATATTATTACTCGGTTATTAGTTTTCTTTCTATGGGACTACGATAGATTAACACAGCGTCAATTAGTTCCACGAACAATTCACTATGATTCTGATCTCTTAAACTAGCGCTACTTGAGCAAACTTTGAACCTATAGAATTCACACGTCTGTAATTTGTGGCAAAGAAAAGTAACCTTATCTCGCCCTGGAAAATTTGTTGAAGTACCGTTTAAGAACCTAGCAATAATCTGCACAGATAATGAAAAAGAATGAAGACTTGTATCAGTTACAGCAACGATTGTCGTACTATTGGTTTATACAGGCTTCGTCAGTGAAGCGGGAAAATTAAAAAAATCTGTTATTCATTTCAGCCAAATCATTAATAAATAACAGGAACAGTAGAGGACCAATATTCCGAGTCATGGGCGGATACCGTCTATTAACGCAATTAATTGCTGGGTACAAAAGTTTGAACAAACTGAATCTACTTTAAATTTGAAACATAAAGGAACCGCAAGAAGTGTTAGAACACCAAAAAACGTTGAAGAGTTGGAACTGCCATAACACGTAGTCCAAAACTTTCTGCGATTAAGCATGCATCAGCATTGAATATCAGTGAACCGCCGAAACGTCGAATCTTACATAAGGACTTAACTTTTCACCCCCATAAAATTAAAATTGTCCAAGAATTAAAAGAAGCTGATTTGATAAATCGCATGAATTTTTGTCAAGAAATGTTGCAGCGCTTAATAGGGAAAAAAACTTATTCTACCATATGTTTATGCCACATGAAGCATCTTACTGCTCGTATGTCTATTTCTGCTTTAAGTAAACTCTTTTCGAACCACATCATATTGAAAAATGGAGACATTGCTTGGCCGGTTTGATCGCCTGATTTGTTCTGATGCGACTTTTTCCTTTGGGGTTGGCTCAAGGAGTACGTTGAGTGAGATGGCAAACATTAGCGAAAGTAAGACGGAAAATTTAAGAAGTATTACACCGGAAATGTTACTACGAGTAATGGAAAATTTTCGAATGAAACTTCAAGAATGCGTAGTGGTGCTCACCTGTCAAGTATTGTTTTTTTCAAATGGCAAGTCTAACTCAACAGCAAACTGTAAAAACATTGATGTTAAAATAAAAGCTTATGAAGATACAGTAGTTTTAAAATTTCCCGGTTCACCGGCGAATCCTATATACAGAAATGTGTGACTACGAAAGATAAAAGAAATGCTCTATTAGCGGAAAACATGTCTGCGGAAGGAACTTCCGTGAAATAATTTCTTCGACGATTCAACTCTACACTAAAACACTTAATGATGTGTACTTCGCTATATGGATCGCTGGATGTGAGTTCCAATCCTCAAGGTTAGGAAAAATCGATGGCCTCTTGAAGTACTTTGGAATTGGTATCTTTGGTATTTTTCGTGAAGTTTTAACGTATGGAATGAAAGAAAATGGAGTATTTTCGTATTGTGTAAATCTGTAAAAATAGATTGAATCATCGCTCGGTCAGAAAAATCCTGAGGATCAGGCCTCCTCTAGCTTGTGACAGCCCTGTCAGAATTATTTCCTGATGGCGACTGCTGCAAACGCATATTTACGTCTATGTCAGCGTGTCAGTGCCGCTATACTCGTATATATAAGTTCAGGCTATGTCAAATGGATGCTGAAAAAGTGTATATTCGTACTACGCTATAATTAGAGTCAAACGACCTTGAATCTGAATCAACATATCACCAAAATAATGAGTATTTCTATATTTATCTATCTTCTAGATAATTTAAAGCAACACTGTTCGGACATTATTAAAGACATACGCAAGCTGAACTCTCCCTTTAGACAATGTCAAATTTTGTGGGCCTTCCCGATGAAGAAGTGCAAACTGTTCAAGAACGTATTCTTTTTGATATAGCATATCAGTTAGTGTGTAAGTCTTAATGACGTATTAGTAATATAGCAGAGGGAAGATGGTTAAGTTTTGATCTTGAATTGAGAAAAATCTACAGATATGCGTGAAAACTATTTTCTGAGTAGCACGAACAGTGGTGTTGAAAATCCGTATGGTATTTAATTGTTGCCTTGGACTTGGTTTTCAGAGGTCAGCTACCAAACCATAGAATGAATTAAACATTATTTGAAGCTTCGGAACTATCCTCAACCCCTCAACGAGAGATGGCACCATAATACATTTGTTTCTACTTAAGGTGTTCTACAAGAGTTGAACCTTGGACCACATAATACCGAGAAATAGTCAAGTATTAATCATTTTCACTTACCTGGTTTCATTCTCAACTTCTCGTTCATGAATAATGTGAAAAATGCTGTTCCCCCATAACACCTGTAACAAAATAAACGAAAGGTATGATAAATCCATATCAAACTGAAATTGTGTCGATATCTTGGTTAATTTCATGGCAGATGTACATATAAGTGCTTGAAAATTTGATTTATTTCAATTCGTCAAAATATTTCATATGGTTAGGCTATGAGTTATCCTGAATTATATAATACAAGATAGTTTTATGTTATGTAATCAAACTGTAGATGAACAGTTTCGAAATACGCTTATGCACATCCGACTCTTATAGTCGGCTGTGGTGGATGACATAGTGTAAGCATTTTTGGTAATTTCAAATCATAGTTGAGAAGCCCTCCAAAGCATTGCACCAAATCTGGTACCAAAGTCTTCTTGGGGAACTTCCGTAATATGGTTTGCCGCCTCAACTTTGTCGCTTACTGTCGAGTTTTGTCTCAGATAGATCACTCCATGTGATGGTTGACGTAGTATCCTCGGATACAATGGCTATCAACGCTGGTGTTCCACAGGAATCTGTCTTGGTTTATTATAGGGTAAATAGGTAGGTTTTGGAACAATTCCCTCTCGCCATTTTTGTTGTACCTTCAATATTTCAACAAATATATTCAACAGCTACCTCATATAATTTTTGAATTGGCTAAATACAAGAAAGCAATAGAAATTCTGAAATATTATGGAAATTACTATTGATACCTCGTTCATAGAGAATTAGAGGGAAATATGAGAGATACAAAGGCTATTGGAAATTACAACTCGCCTTTATATTGTAATTCGTTTATTTTACGGCCACGTTTCTGGAAATACCGAATTTATGTTTTCCGGCAGTGTTAGAGGAAATTAAACACATTCAAAGGTAAAGAAATATCCTTTTATGATAATATATCTATCCCTGTTCTTTCAGATCTCTCGGTTTCAGGGTTTCCCTACAAAGGATGGCTACGTTGATGTTCCAGAAAATGTTCGCAAAAGTGAAATTTCATTTACACTTGTCCAAAACAAAGCGGTACATTTGATGTTACAATAATTTCCTGTCTTCGATAATTAAAAATCTCACCGGGCTGAGATATTGAAGCCCACTATAACAGGATTGAGTATTTTTTGTCACTTGTTTCTGGTAAAATTTGAAATACATATATTATTACATCATATCTGGTACAATTTGGATGATGCGATAACGATGGACCACGACTTCACACGCTGTGTGTGAACGTTGAGACGAATTCTTACAGTTGGTATCTAAACACAAATTCACCATGGTACATCAAACATCATACAAATATATTTTGGAAAGAGGTGATCAATCATGATTAATAGTCCATTAGTTCTGTCTTTTTTTGTGGAACAAAATTGTCGTCGACCGCTGCTCTCCAAGATATGACCATTTTCCATGGACCAAAATGCCATATTCCAAGTTTTTTACATTTTACACAAAAACTATGGCCTACATGAGAAGAATTTCTAGAAGTCTAGAACTTTATCTAGATCAATGCCCAAACGAATTTTTACCTTCTTCTTGCATTAATAAATTTAGAAAACAAATTATGGAATGTATTGATCACTGAAGAACGATAAGTGGATCTGTGGAGTTCAAAACTAAGTTTAATCTATCAAAGTCACCCTGGTGGAACTTGGAGATGGAAGTAACGTTGCTAATTTTCATTATGTCGATGGCGAAACTGGTGAGGATCCACAAAAGGAGGATGATAGGGATCCACTTTACCCAGGAAAATCTCCGATAAGCTAACAGAAACGTCCCTCAGAATATAGTAAACAGGAGAACAAGAAATTCATACTGAAAGTTAGGTGCTTAAGAAGTATAAGAAAGTGAACTGATTGGCAGACATGACCACCACTATGAAGTAATACCGTAAAACGGAGCTACTTGCACACTCTTCAGCACATTTTGCAATGTACCGCCGTACGTTGTAACTTTACAATTTCGAAAAAATTACATTATACCGACCTAACCAAGGGCTATCCATGACTGGTATGAAAATTGGGAAATTCTAGCCATGGACCCAGAAAATATTTTTTTTTTGGTCTGCAAGTTACCCCACATTTGGGGCTACTTGCACACTTATGCTAAGATGGTCAAATTATGCTTACAGAAGCCTATTTTGTGTATGTTACCCAGTAGTCGTGTGAGGAAAGCCCTATTTCATAACCATGGCCTTCGAAACCGATTGAAAATTCATATTTTAAACAAAAAATTGATTTACATAAGCTTTCCCCTTCCAAAACTTTGGTAAAATAACGGAGCAAGTAGCCCCGTTTTAGATAGATAGATAGATAGATAGATATTCATTCCAAATAGGAGAAACCTAATGTACAGTTCACAAATTTAAAAAATAACAATAAAAAACTATATATTACAAATTGCTCACTTATTCTTGAATATATTTATTTGAATAATATCCAAACATTTCTCATGAAATGTTTCAAGCTATTTTTGAATTTTACAAGTAGACTACTATTTCTTAAAGATTCAGGTAATTTGTTCAATTCATGAAAACCTCTAAACAATAATGAATTCATTGTACTCCTGTTTCCTGTTGAAATATAAAAATCGTTCATGGTACCTTTGGATATTTCCATAGCTGAGCGAAAGGTCAACGAGGAGTGGTTTTATTGAGTAGTCCCTATGGGATTTCTCCACTCCCAGACAGACGACAATTATTGCTTGGGGTCTATAAAATAATTCCACTCTTGAAAGAAGTCTTCCTGGGTACAATTAGAATGGTGATTGCAACATTGAGACACTAACCGATTCCTCTCTATTGACGTTTGTTCTGCGCTCGAGGTATTAGAAGTAACAGCAAAATACCCCAATTTCGAAAGTTACCCGGTTGGTTCCTGGTTAAGGGGGTCCAGGATAGTTTCTCATAAATATTGCGAAATTGGCTATAAGCGCTGGTGTGCCACAGATATATGTCTTGGCACCAACTTTGTTTCTGATCCATATAAACGATCTTCTGGAGCATCTGCCTCGTCAACTGCTTTGCAGATGATGGTACACATCATTCCGCTCTCTCATCTAGGGCGTCTATGTCATGCAATGAAACCATAGGAGCGAGATAGAGACAGCTTGATGCGTTTAATGGAGATCTGGCAAAGATTTTCAAATGAGGATCTGATGATCTAGTAGAGTTTATTCCAATCAAAACTCGAGCTTGCATCTTCTTCAGGAAAATGGATCCCACGATCTCTAATATAATGATGTCAGGTATAAATATCAAGTCTTTTATGCTCGGGATGACCACGAACATCACCCTCTTATGGGATGATCATGTGAGGTCCCTTGCGAAGCTCTTAGACTTTATACAGAAGATAGTTAATCGTTTGATTGATGATGTCACACCTACGAGTTCATGGACCTAGAACATCGTAGAAAGGTGGGAGATCTCCTTTTCCTATAGATATTTCCATGGTCGGTGCTGATCAGGAACCTCAGACGAGCTCAAACTAGTCATCCCTTCATTGTCAAGCTCGAGACTTGCCGAATTTGTTCCTACAAGATGTCATTTTCTTATTGAACAGCGAAGTTGTTGAACTCTGTACCTAGTGAGGTTTTTCCCTATGCCTATAACCTACAAACCTTCAAAAAAAATTCGAATACCTATTTCCTCTCTCAGCGTTTTCTATCGTTTACTGACATGATAGGTTTCCCTCTCGTGTGGTCAAAATAGAGAAAAAAATTGCTGATATACATGATTATTCATTGTTGAAGATATAATTCAATAATTTCACCATAATATGAAGTTAAATGAATAGAATGAATAACGGGAAAAAGTGCCTATGTATTATGAGAGAAAAATCATAACACGATCGTAATCTACAAACAGCGAAAATTTATTCAAATAAGACAAAATCATCTCATAAAACCTCCTACATTGTTGAAATATTTCCATTATCAGTATGGAACGATCTAAAATATGACATTATCAATCTCTCGACCGAATCTAAACTGTCAAATCACGATTTTAGTAGAAACAAAAGAACTCGAATATCACTAACCAACAGTGAACAACTGAAGCAGTTAATATTATCCACGAATATGTCATAAATCGTACAATAAAACAAAATATTACACGTCTCTATTTCGAAAGGTAGACAACACTCGCTCTTATTTCATTTGTTTTAATAATCATAATTCCATAGCTCACTACTACCACAGTCATGACCTATGCACTCGCTGCTCGACCATGAGTTCCTTCCCAGAAACGGTTGAATGTCGTCGTCGCCGTCAAGCTTCTTGATCTTCACGTGCGATATTTACACGATTCGACGGGAACGTCGTAAATTTCAACCGGCCTGTGAGTTTGTTAATCATTTTTATGATATAGGGAAAGCAAGAAAAATGTTACCAAATTAAAAATGATTAATCTACCTTCGTAATGCTCGCGCCCGTATTTCGTTTTCAGGCTGAAGGATGGTTCTTTGTTTCGATTCACGTTATAACAGCCTGAGCGGATCATGCGATGATCACTTGACTTCATATTTTTTTCGATCGTTAGTGGTAAATCGAAGAATGGCTCTTAAAATACAAATATGTAATAGTTTTCTCCATTTATGACTATATTATATATAAATTCTCGGGAAATAGGTCACATTAAAACTTATGCTTTGTATTTTCTCGTCTTTACGTACGTTTCGGTCTCACGACCATCAACAGAAGACTCATTATGTCTGAAACGGGATTATTGCTGAACGGGATTATTGCTGAAATCGTTATCGTTATTGGGTTCAGAGTATACACTGGCAAAGAATGTAACAAATGCTCAAAAATTCCTTTGGAATCATTTAATAGTGTTTCATTAGAACGAATAGAACCAGGAATTCTAGTCGTGCCTTTTTATTCATTTATGAAGTCCCAAAAACTTTTTGTATCATGAGTGGTGGAGTTACCGATTTTCTCCAAAGCTTCCTTTATTTGAACTTCGGTTAAAGATCTCAGTTGCTTAATATCCCCAAGATTCTGACGAGACTTATGTTTCAAATACCTAGTTCTAGCATTATATTTATATTTTATTAGATTGGTAGTAGACCTATGATGGATACCCACGTTTTTTTATTTTGAAATAATGGTACATTCACATCAAATACAGAGTATACCATACTCATCAATATTAGAGTAATCATTCAGAATGGACCAGTCAATTTCAAGTAACATATTATATAATTGTAAGAAATTAGCTTTATGTATCTATATCACAATGTTCCCCCACCTACCTGGGAGACGCGTTAGGGGCACTCGATTTCGGATGTCCCATACTACATTTTTGTCTATAAACGTAAAATGTTTCTTCGATTTCTGGGAAAAATCCTAATTTCTGCGGACTATGTTCTAAAAGCCTCCTAATTTGTGGTATTTCTTCCACCTTCAAGAGCGTCGATCGCCTAGTACGAGATCCCCAACAAGAACGATTTTGTCTATCACCACTTCCACCGTTCTTTTTGTCCCATTCGAAAACATTTTGATCAATCTTTCACCGCCAAATAAGATGGTGGAATTTTCAGTAGTAATACCACAAGTGATTGAATTTTCGCGATAAGTCTGTCGATTCATTTCTGAACGAAACTGAATTTTTTGCTTTTTCACATCAAGTCCTATATTCTGAGCTGATGTTTGGGTCCATTTACTGATCGTATTGATCCCTAGAGGCATATTTTTGTACCAAGGAGTGCAATAATCAACAGGCTTCCAATGTCCATTCACAGTAAGAAACAACATATTAGATTTTACATTATTACCTCGTTCTGAAATCATCTTTTTATAAAGTCTCACGGGGCTCATTGTTGCATTTTGCACATTTCCAATCAACCATTTGCTGTTCGCACATCGCTGACCACCTCCTTCGGAAGTTTTTGAAAAAACTGTGTTATATTCGATTCTGTCGGTAGCCCGCCCCTTATTATCTGATTCTTTCTTAAAATAATCTAACAAACAATATGCAGCTTCACCTCCTCTCCAAGCAAGTTCTACCGCTGCGATATGGAAAAGTTCCTTTTGGAGTCCTGTGGGTGTATCTTCATCCCATTGTGTACATATTGCTTGATGTTCTTCATGGGTCAACGGTGCCGAACTGATCTTTCGTTTCTGTACGTTACCTTGAAGCAACTTGCGTTTTGCATCTCGCGCATTTCTGGCCGATTGAAAAATAATGTCTTTGAATGGGTCCATATTCATTATGGAATTTTTCTTGCAATAATCTAGCACTCGTATTCCAGATCGTCTTCACAACACATTCCTTGTAATCAGAACCATCGATTTTTCTCATGTTGAAGCCCCAATCCTTTAAAATAATAGCTAGTCTCTCGACAGGCGTTGGTTCATCTAATAGGTATTTTCGTTCATCGCAAAATCTGGTAAATTGCTTCCAAATGTACTCCTTCGATTTCCTCGTATTTTTCGGTACATTTTCATCGATTTGTTAGTTGATTGATTCGATAGAATTCATCCCAAATCTACTCAATTTTGAATGCGTGCACAGCGTAATCACTTATATTTGACGTTTAACTGTCACATGCACTGTAAACAAATCTGAAAACACCGAACTTGATAGGCCAATCAGAGTCAAGAGTCAAGTTTGGTATTATCGGTAATCCGAACTTGACTAGAGCCCATCAGGTCGATGTTTGATGCTTTGAGGAGAAAGAGCTTCTCGAGAAAGATATTCTGTACTCAATACGAAATTGTCGACTTCTGACAGTTGAAAGGAAACTAATTGACATTCAATCGATTTTTGTTTTTTCCAAGGCTAATCGGACTTCAACTCGCGTTCTCTCAATTTTCGGATCTTCCCTTGTATTTATTTATGTGCGAGAAGTTGTTTGAAACTTCAGCTAGTCTCATAAGCTCACATATTTTCGTAAGATTGATTTATCGTAGCTGAGAATTTTTCATCAAATGCTGGTTAAGAAGGAAACAGAAAAATGCAATGAATGTTCCTGTGGATGGATGAAAAGCAATAAATAAAGCAATATTGGAAATTACATTACTTGTAAAACAATTAATTCTACAATCAACGTTCCATGGTATGTACATTCACCAATACATACGGGCACTTAATAAAATATCAATTAGTGTAACGAGTAATCTGTAATTACGGTAATTGGTATTGATGAGAGTTCAATTAAGCCGGGATTACGTTCGACCTAACGCTAGCCCGCACGTATCTTTTCCACCGAGATGGATGTATCCAGATTTTGGCGGGTTGAACAAGGACGATGTATATACTGTTGCAGGAAGCTTCGTGCTTCTGGCCTCGGGGATTCGATTTTAATCAGTGATAAACAACATCGACCAATATTTAATAAAGGTTTCGAACCACTAATCAGATTGATAAATAAAATAATTAATCCATCGTCACAATATAATCTACAGTTGAAACGTTGTATTGATATTGCATTATTTATATAGATCATGATTTGTTGAAATATTCGAATGCTTCGATTCGTCAAGGCAGTTATTAGTCCAGGAAATAAAGGTTTTGAAAAGGAAAATTTGATGTAAAAGGCCGATTTTGATGTGTGAGGGCTCATTCGATTCGTTTTGACCTCTAGATCAGAATCTGCCACAGCTACATAGGGGGAAATTTGTCCTATTGTTAATAAACAATAAATAATGGCCAATAAATGGCATGTTTTTGACATAATAAAAAAAAATTGAAAACGCTATTTTCCATCGATTTTAAGCGGGTAAGATGAAAATTTTCGATTATTTAATCAATAAAAAGTGTAATTTTGGTGTTTTTAACAATTTGTTAGTTATCTATTTGTTAATAAACAATTTGTTAAAAATATCCAAGATTAGAGTCATTTTCAGCTAATTTGAGGTCGCTGAACACAAATTTGATATTACTTTTTCATTTGACTATCAATTTTATCAGGTAATTAACAAGTTTTTGTTCCAAATATTAACAAGAAAAATGGATAAATTAAAATATTCAAGATTGCTGTCATTTCCGGAGAATCTAAAGTACCTAAAAATGAATTCAAGATAATATTTTCAATAAATTGGTTATAAATCATTGTTTAAAAAAAAATAAGGATTTGGATATGGAAAAATGGACAAGGTTTTTTGAAATAAATATGTAACAAAATTATTTTAAATACAAATTTTTATAACTTTTCATTCTATATTTCTACTTTAAAATTTTTAATTTTTTTGTCAATTTGTCAATTAACAAAGTGTTAATTAACTAATAAAATTGATAGTCAAATGAAAAAGTAATATCAAATTTTTGTTCAGCGACCTCAAATTAGCTGAAAATGACTCTAATTTTGGATATTTTTAACAAATTGTTTATTAACAAATAGATAACAAAATTACACTTTTTATTGATTAAATAATCGAAAATTTTCATCTTACCCGCTTAAAATCGATGGAAAATAGCGTTTTCAATTTTTTTTTATCATGTGTAAAACATGCCATTTATTGGCCTTTATTTATTGTTCATTAACAATAGGACAAATTTCCCCCTATGTAGCTGTGTAATGCGATATTATTCCAACATATTGCAGTTTGGACAACTTACTATTTTTATATTCTATAATTTTAGAATTAACAAAATTATGACGTTTCTTAGTGGCTATATTTTTAAATTTATAAATTTCGTTAAGACTGTTGCATTTAATATAGATAAAGAAGGATGGGTTTGGTACATGGATGCATTAAAATGGGGATGAAACGATTCGCAAGCATTGGTTGTTTTATTTAATGCAGTAGAGGCATCAGCCCATATATGTGGTGGAAATTTCAAATTATCTGTCAAATAATTTTCATCTACTGGCTTAAAATCGTCAACGTCCTTTGATTCCAAAAATGTGCTGGGCTTATTGATTGTACCAAGTTCTACTAGAGTGATTTGAAGAGGTTATCATAATATAGGTATATTATTCCTACTTATCTTTTATTATGGTATATTACATTTCTTGGTGGTGCTTGTTGGCAGGTTATTCAATATCGACAACGATGGTGATGATTTTTCTAAAAGTTGAAATTTAAACCAATTTAGGAAGTTGGTTTGATACATTTCTCCATGATGATCGACATCCTTTGTTTTTGAAGGAAGAATTTGTTCTACACTAGGAATAAAACTTGCTGAACAACCAGCATGAAGTACAATACACATTGCTTCACCAACAACCATTGTTGCCACAGTTTCAGTGCTAGAATCTTATCAGGAATGAGGGACAATACCATCTTCGAAGATCCATGGTCCGCCGAGATAAGCAAATCGACGCATTTACAAATTAATTTTTCAGTTTATTATACTGATGTAAAAAAAATTTAATAAATGCTTTTATCAGATATCTGATTACCTCAAGAAGCGCTCTTGTTGTACTTCTTCCTTCTCGGTATCCATGTTGCCTACCATCAAATAGTTTCATTTTTTCCATACATTTGATCATCCTGATTTATACAGTTATTTCACAAATTCTTGACAGAGATAGGAGAATAGTTATTGTCCTGTAGTTACTACTTGAGTTTTTGTTTACTTTTCCTTTGTATACTCGTATATGTGAACTTCAAGAATGATCATTGCATCTTTTGGAGAGCCAGTTGCCTCAAACTCTTTCATTTACCAATTAACCTCATTATTAGGTCTTGTTTTTTTCCCCTTTATAGGTATGTATTTGTTCAAAAGGTCTCGGAAGAGCTCAAGAATCTCACCTATATTACCTTCTGATATTTTACCTATTTTTCTCTACATATAACTTGTCATATTAAATTTTATATACTATTGTTGTGATTGTTATTTTTCGTGATTTTACTCATCGATCCCTAGACATTACTGTTTATTTATATAATTCTAATTGAAAAAAATCACGGATGTTCCAATTTGAAAGATGATGTCCATTGCGATGTACGATTATCAACTGGAAAAACGATATTTGAGGTAGAACCATATCGGTTCGTTGCGTTATCGATGATATCGGTATTTTCTTAGTATACCACCGATGTGATTTATATACTGTTGGAAACTTCACTATGTCTACACGGGGAGTCTATAACGACATCAATTTATTAGCGACCACACACTTTGTTCATACGCGATCTTACGCGATTTATTACGCCACTTTCAATTTATAGCTCCACATAATTTTATTCACGTACAATCTATAACTACTCCATAAACACGCAGTAGTGTTCAAATTGACGTTCTGTATAGCACTTTGATCGCATTCCGCACCATAATGCGTAACCAGAAACGACCCACAGTAATTAATAGTACGGTACACTATTCGTAGGGTGATATCAGTAAGGTGTATTTCATTATTAAGTTGTTCAACGACTATTTCGTTGGATCGAAATTTTCTTGGATCGAAATTGAACAGTTGACTTTACTCCAGGATCACAGATGTAGGATGTAGTCATAGACTTCAAATTATCGTTGGTCCCTCTTTATCAATCACCGATAAAAAGGTGTCATTATTGTAGAATCAAAATGATCAAAAATTGGTTGTAGGATCAAGCTGAACAGGAAGAATCAAATCAATTGATCCTAGTAGTACTGGGAACAGGTTAATGGTGAATAATCTATCAATATATTCTGAAGAAAATGTAAGATCAGACTTTTCAGGAAAAATATAATAATAAATTCTATAGTGGTTGTGGGATCAGGCCATGTGTTCCAGGGTCAGGATGACCAGGAATAATCTGTCAATATATGAAGATGTTCTAAGATCATCATATTTAGGGAAAATCTATCAATAAATTCTATAGTGGTTGTGAGATCAGGTTGATCTCGGAGCATTCATAAAATCTATAGGGGTCTAGGATCAGGAATAATCTATCAACATATTCTGAAGAAGTTCTAAGATCAGGATATTCAGTCAGGTCTGAGAATCAATGAAATAGGGGTTCTAGGATCAGAATAATCAGAAATAATCTATTAACAAATGGAGTTCCAAGATCTGGCCGCTCAGGTAGTATCTATCAATATACTCTATGGTGGTTGAGAGAGCAGGCTGATCGCAGAGAATCAATAGAATTCATATGAGTTCTAGGATCAGGATGATCAGGAATAATCTATCAATATATTCTGAAGGAGATCTAGGATCAGGATATTCAGAGGGATTCTACTCGTAAATTCTATTAGTGGTCGTGGGATCAGTTTGACCTCATAGAGTCAGTAAAATCTTCTATGATCAGGATGTTTTGATTGAATTCCAAGATAAGGTCGTTCAGAGAAAATCTATCAATCAATTCTATAGTGGTTGTGAGACCAGGCTGATCTCAGAGAATTCATAAAATCTATAGGGGTTCTAGGATCAGGATGATCAGAAACCATCTACTGATATATTTTGATGGAGTGCCAAGAAAAAGCCGTTCGGGGACGATCTATCAATAAGTTCTATGGTGGTTGAGAAATCAGTCTGATCTCAGAGAATCAATTGAATTCATCAGTTTTAGGATCAGAATGACCAGAAATAATCTACCAATATATTCTGAAGATCTGAGATCAAGATATTCAGGGAGATTCTAACGATAAATTTTATACTGGTCGTGGGATCAGGTTGATCACATGGAGTTGATAAAATCTATAGGGGTTCTAGGTAGGATCAGGATGATCAGAAATCATCTTTTGAAATGTTTGGGTAGAGTTTCAAGATCAGGTTTTTCAGGGAGGATCTATCTATAAATTCTATAGTGGTTGTAAGATCAGGTTGATCTATGGAATCAATAGAATCCATATGATTTCTAGTATCAGGATGATCAGGAATAATCTATCAATATATTCTGAATAAGATCTGAGATCAGGATATCCAGGGAGATACTATAGATAAATTCTATAGTGGTCGTGGGATCAGGTTGATCTCAGAGAGTCAATGGAATCTATAGGGGTTCTAGGATCAAAATTATCTACAGATATATTTTGATGGAGTTCCAAGATCAGACCGTACAGGAAGGATCTATCTATATA
This sequence comes from Endomychus coccineus, assembly GCA_958510875.1. Classification (NCBI taxonomy): domain Eukaryota; kingdom Metazoa; phylum Arthropoda; class Insecta; order Coleoptera; family Endomychidae; genus Endomychus; species Endomychus coccineus. The sequence goes on from OY294070.1 coordinate 14,026,548, forward strand.
TTCTATAGTGGTTGTGGGATCAGGCTGATCTCAAAGAACTAATAAGATGAATGATCAGCAATAACCTATCAATTTGTCCTATTGTGGTTCTAGCATTCTAAGATCAGGCTGATCAATGAGAAGCTATGAATTTATTTTATACTGATTATGGAACAAGGCTATCAGGGAAAATGAAACAATATATACTGTCAACAGTAGGATTTTGTTGATCAGGAATAATCTATCAAATTAGTATATCGTGTTTGTAAGATCAGGTTGATCAATGAGAATCAATCGGTTGTTCACGAAGATTCTGAAAATATATTTTGAATTGGAGGATACGGTCTATATTCTTGAATTAATGATCTTGGTACATTGGATACGACCAGCACGACTATATGCCCACGTTTCGTCAATAAAAAAAGGGTTGTCTTCGAAGGCAGCATCACATCTGATACATCACTTATCTGAAGCAGTTGCGATGAAACCTTTATTAAAGACATATTATAAAACTACATGAGCTTGCATCGCAATCACATAGTTTATCGAATGAAAGGTCAGTTGCAATTCTGGTCAATCTGACAACACTGTATCATCTTCAGCTATGACGTCATAACTTTATTTAGGTGAACATCTCCCATCGTATATGTATATGCATCAAATACACACATGTTACGATGACGTTGATTCATTGAAATAGGAACCATCTTATAACAAATTTCAAACATTTCTGGGAGAAATGAATAGTTAGAGAAATGAATAGTTTGTCGCTTTTATTGGAACAACACCTTCCCATCTGAGTAGAATGTCAACTCAATTCCGAAGATCTACTAATTGGGGATGGAAAGAGGGAAATGTTATGTAAATTAAGACTAAATTAATAGAACAAATATGATGTGGCTATTAGCCATAACATGACCCAACACTTAAGGTTTGACTTGCCAATTTGCAGTACAATTTTGATTTCAACAGACATCTGCATTATTCGATGTCAGAAACATTATGTAGCTGAATAGTCTAAAATTAATTAACCTCAACTGCCGGCTAAATATAACGAAATTTGTATTGTTTTTTTTTTAAATTGGCAGAATAAATAATAGCGTAGTAGGCGGGTAATTTGTTTTAGCAAAAATTCAACACAACGACAGTGATTAACACGAATCCTGCCGGTATTTAATCCGATCGAATAATTGATTATTATAATTTCTAAAAATACTTTATTATTGTACTTTGGAATGAGTTAATCATTTTCAATTGATGCTGAAAATGCTTTGTTTGAAATGGTTTTGCAAATAAATCAGATGAGAATTATTCATGTGGGTAATATTATTTCAAGCAAATGAATATTTTCAGTTCGATGATTTCATTTTTGAGAATGTTGAACATTGAAGAAAGACCTAAATCGTTATTAATTCTCGAATGAAAAAAAAGATACGTGTGGCACTCGGGGACTGCAGCGGTAAAGCTATTGCATAGCATTTTTTCTCAAGTTATGCAATTATAATTATTTATTTTTTTTAATTTATGCAGTATTTTTTTTCTTTGATATTTTGATTCAAGTTTTTTCTTTGATATTAATTCAAGTTACTTTTGAGCGTGGTGACCGATAAGAAAACATTTTTTTTCTTTTATTGAATAAATGAGAAGTTAATATCGTTTAAAATATTTTTATCATCTTACAATACATGTAGGTTATTCAGGAATTTATTATCATTGAAACTATAAGTTTATGGTAACTGAATAACTGAAATAAGAGACATAAGTTCGAGACTTGATATCCTCTAAATATCTGGAAAATACCCCGTCAATGGTGGTCCCATATTTTGTTGTGGATTCTTGTGGATCATTATTCATTTTCAAATTTAATTTTTCCGAAAGAAAAGTTGTCAACCGCTCTGATTTTTTATCAGCGAAGTTGATGTTGAAATCACCAGCCAAGATAAGTGGAAATTTATTACCATTTGTACCAAGTATTTTCGACCCTTCTTCAGTGTACTCCAGTAAAGTGCGATGAATAAAATGCTCTACCTCGTCCAATTTTGGATTCGGAGAAATGTAAATTGCTACCATGACTATGTGTAGGCCATTTCTAAGTTTGCATAAGCACGCACAAATATCTACAACAAATGAGCGCCTAACATTAACATCGCTAACGTGTGCAATATGTATTTCAATATTCGCAGTCATAATATTAGTAACATTATTATTATTTTGGTAAATAGCTACTACCCCTCTTTTGGAACAGTATCTCGTTTGAATTGAACAATACAATTGAAATTAGGTATTTCAATCGGATTATCATGCGCCATGCAAGTTTCGGTAAGAAGTAACACATTTGTTTGTCTCGTAACTGAATCTTGTAAATCGTATTTGTGACTATTTAGACTTTGGCAATTGAAAGTCATTATTGAAATGCCATTTCTATTACTAATGAAATCTAAGACACTTTGAGATGTCGTCTGAACACTATTTGAAGGTAGTCTTTTGAATTTTTGCAACAAAGATGCAGTCGATGCAGCTTGCCTTCGATTATTATAAAACTTGAATGTAGAATTATCGTTTTTTGTCGTGATATACAATTTTTCAATATTAGTCACCCGAGAAAGCGCAACATAAACGAGTTCCTGTTATTTTTCGTTACGGAATTTCTTGATTCGGTCGCCGCGCTCAAAGCCCGCGATAAAAGCTATATGCAATATATGCAATAGCTTCATAGAAACAGGTACTCTCAGGTCTCTGCTACGCGCGTCTAACGTATAAACTCTAACTGACGAGTAGCGAGCTCCTAGAGGCATATGTCAAAATGATTTCGTTCGTAGCTAATTACAGAGGACGTCTGGAGGTCATGCAATTATGTTTTTAGATAATTCGAACCTTCTAATTTCGATAGGCCACGTGGAAATCTAAAGCGCTAGAGTGTTATAACATTCGTATAAAATAGCGAAATTTCTCACTTTTAGAAACTTCAAATTAATTAATTAATTTGACACATGTTAGGTGTTTAGGTCTTACATTATTTTCCGTTACGGAATTTCTTGATTCGGTCGCCGCGCTCAAAGCACGCGATAAAAGCTATATGCAATAGCTTAAAATTTGAGGCAACTAGTCTCCTATGATACTTTGTGGAATTGTTAACCTTCAACTAATTATAGTATAAAGAGTACTTGGATGCTAACCCTTGAATATTAGTTTTGCACGCGGATAAATATATTGAAACCGTCAAAATACATAGAAACAAATTACAAAAAATTGAAATATGACCCTACATTATCAGTACAAAGGGACATGATTGAATTAATAAATAAATGGTACAAAAATATGATAATCTCTATCGATTTTAAGAATTAATTTGTGATAATGGGCTTGTGGCTCAGGTCACACAAGACCTGAGCCACAAAGCCCCCCGCCTGTTTTATCCATTGCCTATCTTCCATATATTAAAAATATAACATATGTATCGAATTTCCAAAATCCTCAAAAAATATGATATTTCTACCCGGGTTTCCACACTTCTAAAATTATCTCAGTTTTACAAACCTATCAAAGATCCCCTTTCTTCCTCTCTTCACTTAGGAGGTGCTTATAGTATTCCCAGTTCTTGCGGTAAAGTCTACATTGGTGAAACAGGTCGTACAGTAGCTACTCCTGTGAAAGAACATCAGCGGTGTACAAGACTTCGTGACACCAGTAGATCTTTACTTGCGGAACACAAGTTTGACACTTATCATCAAATCCTTTTCGAAAATACTAGAATCCTAGCCCGAGCCCCAAATTTCAATCAGCGAAAAATCCTTGAAGCTATAGAAATCCTAAAACATCCGAATAATCTGAACCGTGACTCAGGATATTACCTTCCCAACATTTGGAAACCCATCCTCGAAAATTCCACTTCGCAAATAATCACACGGCAGGGTTAGGTGCCGGAACGAAGTTAACCACCGGAATAAAGGCAGTGAAATGTGTAGCGTGAAGGGTTTTTCCTACAGTGAATACGGCTACAGAAACCAGTAGAACCAGTTTCAGTTCAAGCCTCGAGCCTGTCCTAAAGATGTGACCTGTAATGGTTGGCGAAACGTCGGCATCAAGTCAAGCTATTGTGACGCGGAATCCATCCGGAAGCCAAGATTTTTCAAGATTAGCTATCCACGGAAGTCTACTATCCAAAAAATTCCTAGATATTTGTGATTTACTAAAGAAGTTTGGTATCAACATTATCCTCACTTCAATTCAAGTTATAAAAGAAGTGTTATAAACAAATTTACAGATCTCGCTGTTGAATTGTTCCACCCATAGGACCGTTCCAAAAATTTGAAAATTGTTCTTAGTACTCTGGAGATGAATGGCTACCCAAAAACATTTTTCAATCCCATCAATAAAAAAAGATCAAACAAAATCTATAATGGAATGTCAAATAAAAGTAACATAAATGGTAGAACAAATAATTTTATAACATTACCATACATTCCGGAGATCTTAGAGAAAATCTAGAAATGTTTAAAAAAGTGTGATATAAATATTGCACATAAAACTAACAGTGTAGCTATGTTTTTAAAATCTAAAACCTTTATCACCTAAAGATGAACAAACCCACACACTATACAGATTAAATTGTTTAGATTGCGATAGGACTTATACAGAAATCTCTAGACAATATTTACAAAAAAGAATGTATGGCTATAAGTATAGTACAAGCAATAGAAACTTTGAATTCCACAGCCCTTACTAAACATTGTTTTGATTGTAAGCACCAATTCGATTGCAAAAATGTTAATATTTAACTAAGGAAACAAATCATTATAAAAAATCTATCACATGAAACGTGACTCCAAGTCTGTAAATCATAGAACAGACATTCAGTCATTAAGTCACATTTTTTCTAGTTCAATTAATCAAAACCCTTGCAAATTCCTACATGCGTCTTCATAATATCCAAATAAGGATTTGAGTCACATAGCACATTTTACGGCGGAATTTTCGAAACTAATTTTGTTATAGAAACATGTATTGAGTAGGTAAGTTACTTCTCAACATATTTAAATTGAATATTTAATTGCCTTAACCGTACCGGTTGCAGGAATAGTTCATACAGATTTTAATTGAAACAAAGAATGGGAGTTGTTGAAATAGTATGAAATTAACATCTTCATGAACTTACAGTTTCATTAATATCAACGTACACAAAGTCAGGCCGGTATTAAATCTGATTACGAAGTTTCTATAATACAAGGCACGGTGGCGGTTGGTGACTCTTGAATATAGTGGGGCAACTTGTTCAGCCTGATACACCCTGTAGATTAAAGAAAATATTTCACCACAAACCAGTACCATGTGTTATAACTAGAGATTCGATTATATGCACTAAGATGTTTAAAATATGTAAACAGCAAAATTTCTATAGTTTACAACCAGATACAGTGTGCAACATGTATTTAATCTCATCAAAAATGGAATATCATTAAATAAACTTCAAACTTTGAACATTGAACACTTTTTATTATTTAAATTTTTCAAAATTGTTACAGATTTTTTCATTGTAGTAAACAATCATAAGTTTTCCAACATTATCTGGTGTAGTATTATGTCTTCGATACGTTAAAATTAATTGATAATTGAAGAATATTTCATCTCACTTATTATAACAAGAGACTAGATTATATGCAATGAAAATGGTTTTCTTTTTTCGAAATTGTTACAGATTTTTTTATTGGTGCCATCGATAGTCATGCCTGAAATGGTCTTTCGTCAGCTCACAATTAGGCGTATTCTGCTTGATCTCAATATCAAAAAGTCTATGGGACTAGACGGAATTTCACCTGTCGTTCTCAAGGAATGTGCGCCTCAATTAACACAAGTCTTCTGCAGGTTGTTCACCCTTTCATACAAAGCTGATGTGTTTCCTCCCAGCTGGGAGACAGCTAGAGTCCAACCAATTTCAAAAAAAAGGAAGAAACACTTCCTTATAATTATAGACCCATAGCACTTTTATCTGTGATCTCTAGACTGATGAAGGAAGCAATCAGCATCAAGCTCTTCAAATACCAAGAGATATGGCTTTCGTCAGCCGAGATCAACAGGAGACCTGCTTGCCTACGTAACACATGTAAGACAGAAATCTATTGAAAAACATGAGGAATCTCTAGCTGTATCATTGGATATCTCCAAAGCATTTGACCGAGTCACCAAAGCTTCCTTGGGAAACTTCCGTCATATGGTTTTCTGTCTCACTATCAAGTTTTCTCTCAGATGAATCACTCCATGTGGTGGTTGACGGAGTATCCTCCGATAAATGGCGATCAACACTGGTGTTCCACAGGGATCTGTCTTGGCACCGAATTTGATTCTGCTCCAAATCAATTATCTGTTAGGAGTGATCACCAGTTACGTCCACAGCTTTGCAGATGACGGTACACTTTATACAACTTTTTTATCCAGAGTCCCTATACTATCCATTGAAGTCAAGGAGCGAGACGCAATTTATGGAGATCTGGCAGAGATTTTGAAATGGAGATCTGATAATCTAGTAGAGTTTAATGCAACCAAAACTCAAGTTTGCGTCTTCTCCAAGAAGGCGGATCCCAGAATCTCTAATATAATGGTCAGGTACAAGTATTTCTATGAAATCTTCCATAACAATGCTCGGAATCACCACCAACGGCACTCTCTTATGGGATGATCATGTGAGGTCCATTGCGAAAACAGCTTTACAAACATTCCATGCCGAGAGCTACTTCACATACCAGCAGCTCGTCATAATCTAGAAAGCACCGATTCGAGTTGTCTTGGAGTAATGTTCACACGTTCGACTCCCAAAGATACGCTGAAGCTCTTAGATTCTATGCAGAAGAGAGCTTTTCGTTTGAGTGATGATGTCACACTGACGAGTTCATTGACCTCTCTAGAACATCGTAGGAAGGTGGGAGATCTCTCCCTTTTCTACCGATATTTCTATGGTTAATATTCATCAAAAATCTCGTCTGTTGTTCCACCACGAGAGGTTCCGGATAGGCGGACTGGACGAGCTCAAAAACTAGTCACCCCTTCATTGTCAAACTGGAGACCTGCCGAACTTCTCCCTATAAGACTCCATTTTTTTTATCGAACAGCGAAGTTGTGGAACTCTTCACCGAGTGACGTCTTTCCCTATGCCTATAACCTCCAAATACGAGTGCCTATCTAATCTCTCTTCATTCCACTGCTGGCCCACACGATGTTCTTCGAACATCATAGGTTTAATCCATTAAAATTAATTTATGCCAAGAAAATGATCTTTCATCTTCACAAGATATAATAGGTGCATATTCTTTGAGTATTTATTATATGGAGTGCGCTTCCTGTGTATTCAATGCAGGTCGAGCTTCGTCGAGTTATTATTATAACGTCCTGACTTTTTTCTCTTTCTAACTGCTTTTTTTCTCTCTCTGACACATTGTAATATTTCGATTTCTAGCGGCACATTGAGACCTTTGAGTATATAATAAATACTCAAAGAGTGAGGTTTTGTTTTTAATTAATTTATAAAAGTTTTGTGAAATTATTTTAATTATGCCTACCAACAATTCATGCAGTGTAGATGACTGCAAAATATCTAGTGATGATCCTTTTGCAATTAAACAAAAAATTTCTCTTCATTTGTGAGTAAATGAAAGGTTGTCGATTAGAAAGAGAAAGCATTCTCCACAAAAAGTCGTCATGCTTTTCACACTCAAGCGCACTCCATATAATAAATACTCAAAGTGCATATTCGAAGCTAGAAATCAAAACCGGATCACTCGTGACATTTTCATCAAAAATATTATTCACATATGACAAGGGATCTGTAGAAAATACACTTTCATGAAATAATAGTAATAGTAGTGGATGTCACCGAATGGGATAGATATTACTGAAGATATTTTGTTATAGAAAACATCAATGTAAAGAACTGTATATATGGTACATGATGTTGAATATTAAGCTGTTGCATATAGCTTTTATCGCGGGCTTTGAGCGCGGTGACCGAATCAAGAAATTCCGTAATGAAAAATAATGTAAGACCTAAACACCTAACATGTGTCAAATTAATTAATTAATTTGAAGTTTCTAAAAGTGAGAAATTTCGCTATTTTATACGAATGTTATAACACTCTAGCGCTTTAGACTCCGGGATTTTCACGTGGCCTATCGAAATTAGAAGGTTCGAATTATCTAAAAACATAATTGCATGAACTCCAGTCCTATGTGATTAGCTACAAACGAAATCATTTTGACATATGCCTCTAGGAGCTCGCTACGCGTCAGTTAGAGTTTATACGTTAGACGCGCTTAGCAGAGACCTGAGAGTACCTGTTTCTATTAAGTTATTGCATATATTGCATATAGATTTTATCGCGGGCTTTGAGCGAGGCGACCGAATCAAGAAATTCCGTAACGAAAAATAACGAGAACTCGTTTATGTTGAGCTCTCTCGGGTGACTAATGTTGAAAAATTGTATATCACGACAAAAAACTATAATTCTACATTCAAGTTTTATAATAATCGAAGGCAAGCTGCATCGACTGCATCTTTGTTGCAAGAATTCAAAAGACTGCCTTTAAATAGTGTTCAGACGACAGCTCAAAGTGTCTTAGATTTCCTTAGTAATAGAAATAGCATTTCAATAATGACTTTCAATTGCCAAAGTCTAAATAGTCACAAATACGATTTACAAGATTCAGTTACGAGACAAACAAATGTGTTACTTCTTACCGAATCTTGCATGGCGCATGATAATCCGATTGAAATACCTAATTTCAATTGTATTGTTCAATTCAAACGAGATACTGTTCCAAAAGGTGGGGTAGCTATTTACCAAAATAATAATAATGTAACTAATATTGAAATAAATATTGCACACGTTAGCGATGTTAATGTTAGGCGCTCATTTTTTGGAGATATTTGTGCGTGCTTATGCAAACTTAGAAATGGCCTACACATAGTCATGGTAGCAATTTACATTTCTCCGAATCCAAAATTGGACGAGGTAGAGTATTTTATTCATCGCACTTTACTGGAGTACACTGAAGAAGGGTAGAAAATACTTGGTACAAATGGTAATAAATTTCCACTTATCTTGTCTGGCGATTTCAACATCAACTTGGCTGATAAAAAATCAGAGTGGTTGACAACTTTTCTTTCGTAAAAATTGAGTTTGAAAATGAATAATGATCCACAAGAATCCACAACAAAATATGGGGCCACTATTGACGCGGTATTTTCCAGATATTTAGAGGATATCAAGTCTCAAACTTATGTCTTTTATTTCAGTTATTCAGTTACCATAAACCTTTAGTTTCAATGATAACAAATTCCTGAATAACCTACATGTATTGTAAGATAATTAAAATATTTTAAGCGGTATTAACTTCTCATTTATTCAATAAAAGAAAAAATTTGTTTTCTCATCGGTCACCACGCTCAAAAAGTGTAACTTGAATTAATATCAAAGAAAAAAAATACTGCATAAATTAAAAATAAATAAATAATTATAATTGCATAAGTTGAGAAAAAATGCTATGCAATAGCTTCACCGCGACAGTCCCCGAGTGCCACACGTTTTTTTTTGTTTTGAGTTAAAATTACAATTTGATAATTTTTTCTGGCGATTTTGAAAATTATTTTAGTTATTTTATACATAATATCTCAATAGTTCACTCATCCTTTTACCACAAATATGGCAAAACACTTTCATCATCTATAACTTTTAGTTCAGAATTTATTTTACCAATCCAGTTTTTGGCATTTTCTCAATAACTGTACATCACCATTTTTAAATGTTGGCTTGTTTATCGACAACACAATCGCTGATGTTTAAAAACTAAACTGTAAATGGAGATTCGGTTTAAAATAACTGGTACACCCGAAAAGAAAATGTTAGCCAATTTTATCAATATCGTATAATTTATCATACTGGAATTTCCGATTATACAGGCGTTCCTATCTCAACCGGATAATGAAATCCAGAGTTTCATTGTCTGTAACAAGGCTATAATTTTCGTTTTAATTTTCTTCATGTTCAATTAATACGAGAATAGCCAAACATACTGATAATATGCTCTAATAGATGCAAATACACATGCACATATGCAATAAGTCAGTCTCTTGTTATGGATAAAGAGAGAAAGAAAGAAAGAAAGTTCATTGACCACATTGCTGCATTCACATTTGGCATAATAGTCAGTCAATACAATGTAAATATTAGGTAAATATAAATAAAACGTTGTACATAAGTAAAACATAAAAGATTAAATAAACAAGATATATACTAGACTAGCAAATCACTCCACTCCTCAAAATTCAAAAATTCATTGATAGAGTAAAAACAATGAGCAGTGAGAAACATTTTAAGTTTGCTCTTGTATTTTCTGTGCTGCAGGTTTCTAAGACTGAGCGGGATTTTATTAAAAAGTTGGACCTGCCAGGAATTTTTCCGAGAGACCGTCAGGTTAAGTTCAAGGGGTCGCAGATTTTGTCCCAAACGAGTGGGATAATGATGTACGTTATCATTTGAAACGAATAAGTTGATATTCTTATGAATGTACAGAACATGAGAACATGATGTAAAATAAACAGGTTAACAAGTGTCAGTATTTTAAATTTGACAAAAAAAGGTCTACATGAATCCTTACCATTAATGCTAGCTATTATCCTAATTGCTTTTTTTGCAGAATTAGAATTTTGTTTGCATATACAGAGTTTCCCCATAGATCCACCCCATAAGTAATATAGGACTGGAATAATGCGTGATATGCATTTAAAAGGCAGTCATGTGAAAGAATTGTTTCAAGTCGTCGAAGAAGGAATAATTGCGCAGAGAGTTTTCTTGATAAGGTGCTAATGTGGAACTTCCAATTTAACCCAGGATCGAGATGGAATCCTAAAAGTCGTACAGGCTCGTCAGTTTGATGTATTGGATTTGCCGAAAAAATAATATTTTGTGTCTTAGCCAGATTTAATTTTAGTTTATTTCTGGTGAATCAATTTTGTGTCGTATCTTCAATTTCCATCTTACATTTACTCAAGGTCTCCTGATTTGAGTGATATGTAACGGAGCTATCATCTGCAAATAAAGCCGATTTATGAGGTGAGAGAGCCGTAGGGAGATCGTTTATGTGAACTATGAAGAGAAGGGGACCAAGGCTTGCATAGTAGAGTGCTGTGACAGACACAGTCAAAAGCCTTCGATAGGTCACAAAGGTAAGTACTGGCACATTTTCCGGCCTCGAGACCTCGGACTACCTCTGCCACAACCGCTCTTACCGCCATTGCTTTGTTTCTGTTTCGACGGAAACCATATTGGTCCTCAGTGAGTACCAGTGGCGGCTCGTGAATTTTTGAGAGAGAAGGCTGGACATAAAACGTTGTTGTAAAAATATACTCTATTCACAGCCTTTTAACCTTTGCACAGCGACCGTACCAGCTACTTCAGTGACAAAATCAATTGTTACCCAGCAAGAACCAACGTGGAGGTATAGAGTTTCTCTTGCCAAAAAATTATTTGTTCGTGTTTTGTCTTTTATTTTTTTTTGGATTTTTCATATTTTTTCTTTTTTTTTGGAATTTTTCATATTTTGTTTTTTTTTATTAATTTTATAATTTTTTTTATATATTAACGGAATTCTACGGTCTTTAGTTTGCGAAAAATGATCAATAATATTATCAAAAAATGTATCATTTTGTTTTAAGTGTTTTACTAAATCTTTTTCAATAGATATTAAACTAACATTGTATAAACGATTTTGGCCCATTGTATTTGGCATGTAAGTTTTAATTCGTTTGAGAGTAGAAAATGATCTCTCCACCGATGCCGACGTGACAGAAATGGTGACTGTCAAACAAAGTGGTTTATAAAACTGAGGTAAAACTTGTTGCAAATCATTGTCTATCATATATTTTATCATATCGGCGTGAATGTCTTACTGGCCTAAAATATCTTTATCCGAGTGGGTATATAACCCATAATTCATTGTGCAGTGCTATTTTATCAAAAAATTTATATTTTAGAACTAAGTTATCTAAAAGTGTATTGGGAAACTGTTTGAAAAAGATTCGAAAAATCTTCTATTCGTCAAGTCGAAAAACTTCAATTCATGTAAATCGGATAATCGAATCTCAATTTGACCTTTAATAGTATCTAAAATTTCATAAAAAAGTTGTTTATACTTAATGTAGTTTCTTGTCTACCAAATTATATGTTTTCCTCCTTTTCGCGGGAGGAGCCTCATCAGTTGAGAAATTTTCAAATAAAATATTAAAATGAAATTCTGTATTACAGAAATTTGAAATTTTTCCAATGAGATGTTTCAAACGATCTCTTGAATTTATGTTGCAAAATTTGAAAAATAAGATCAGTTTGTTCAAATATTAATTTAAAATTATCAAGAAAAAACATAAATTCTTCATTTTCTAAATAATATTTTAAACCAACAGCAGCATTTAATGAAACCTGATCTGTTGAAAAGTCATCACTGTTTAATACAAAATCAAATGTTTTAATTTGTCTTTATTTTTATGGATGGTAAATACTGCACGTGATGTAAAATTTCATCGAGTTGGAGCATTACAGGGAAATCAATGATTTTTTTAAAACTTCGTCTTGTCAATACTACTATTAGTATTAACAATTATCGATTTTGATAGTTACCTGACATTACTAATCCTTTCAAATCCGGTGAAGGCCGTTTATTCAAAAGAAACACTTTTATCATATATTAATTCACTAAATGGATTTTCTAAAAGGCAGCAACTAACTCACTAACACTCATTTTAAATTCACAACAGAAAACAATCTAACCTTACTTGGCGTGACAACACATAAACAAACAAGCACTGATTGACCTACTCAGCAATCGGCAGAACGCACGTCTCGTACGTCATAGATTGCTAGCGGCTGCCGCAGGCTAGCCTCCAGAGGATGTTGCCGTTTTCGCTGATTTACCCAGTTGGCGTTCGGACTGGTCGGAAAAACGGCAACTGCGTTGAACAACACATGCTCAGCGTTTGAGATATTTAGAGAATCTGGCCTCAGGGCACTGTTTCCAGATTAAAAATAACTACTGAGAACGGGGAATTAATTGTAAAATTTTAAAAATTATCAGAGAAACAGGAAATAAAATGGAGAATGATCATTAAGATAAATTGATGAGGAGGCTGAGCCTCCTTAGCCTTCTTCGAGGAGCCGCCCCTGGTGAGTACCGTATTTTGCTCCAAAAAACCAGCAAGTCTCTTATTCACTAACACCTCAATAACCTTACCAAATAAAGGAACCATTGAAATAGGTCGATAATTGTCAGCCTCATCTTTACTTCCCGCCTTATGAATGGCAACAACACGCGACAATTTGAAAGAGTCCGGAAAATGGCCTAGTTCAAAGCAAGTATTTACAAAGTCCGTAAAAAATAATGTAAAATTGTCACTACATGATTTTAGTATTTTATTGTTTATTGTATATATATCCGCACATTCAGTGTTGTTCATTTTAGCAATAACTTCATAGACTTCACCCGGAGTTACAGGAGTGAGATAAAAGGAGTTCGGAACAACGTTTACCTCACTTAAGAGATTTTTATCATTTTTATTTGAGGTAGGGAGCTGCCTTATAGTTTTGTCAGCGATAGATGAAAAAAAAAATTCAATCTGTTCGGTGAAAGATCAGTTTTTGTAGTTAAAAGGTGTGATGAGTGTAGACAACCAAAACTACGTAATCCTTTTATCTAAGATATGTCTACAAACAGCCGGTACGGTACTGGAATCGGAGGCGCGATTGGTAGCACTGTATGGTCGATTGTTCGGCATTGCTCTGTAATCTTGAGTTCTAATAGCATCATTACTGTTTACCTGACCACGTTGGTGGGCTGCGGAACGTGTACCCCCCAATAAGTCATCATTTCGATCGATGGATGCAGCAAGACAAATGACAATCGGTACGTGTCCGCCAACATACCATATGACTAACGATCTTTTTAATCGTTATTATTTCTCTCTTGTACGAGATAACGTTTCGAGACAGACCAATAAGTTTGGAAAATCATTAGTGACAGTTGAATATAGATTGGAATATTAATAATGGACCACAGTCAGTAAACAAATTGATCGGGGAAGACATATCGGGTTTTTTGTTTATGGAGAAACGTCAACATGAACTTTTCGTTTTGAAGTATTGAAGATGTTAAAATGCGTTATTGATGGTTAGTTAAAGATCATAAGATCTTGAAATAAAAAAGATACGTATGGCACTCGGGGACTGCCGCGGTAAAGCTATTGCATAGCATTTTTTCTCAACTTATGCAATTATAATTATTTATTTTTTTTAATTTATGCAGTATTTTTTTTTCTTTGATATTTTAATTCAAGTTTTTTCTGTGATATTAATTCAAGTTACTTTTGAGCGTGGTGACCGATAAGAAAACAAATTTTTTTCTTCTATTGAATAAATGAGAAGTTAATATCGTTTAAAATATTTTTATTATCTTACAATACATGTAAGTTATTCAGGAATTTGTTATCATTGAAACTATAGGCTTATGGTAACCGAATAACTGAAATAAGAGACATAAGTTTGAGACTTGATATCCTCTAAATATCTGGAAAATACCGCGTCAATGGTGGTCCCATATTTTTTTGTGGATTCTTGTGGATCATTATTCATTTTCAAATTCAATTTTTCCGAAAGAAAAGTTGTCAACCGCTCTGATTTTTTATCAGCGAAGTTAATTTTGAAATCGCCAGACAAGATAAGTGGAAATTTATTACCATTTGTACCAAGTATTTTCGACCCTTCTTCAGTGTACTCCAGTAAAGTGCGATGGATAAAATGCTCTACCTCGTCCAATTTTGGATTCGGAGAAATGTGAATTGCTACCATGACTATGTGTAGGTCATTTCTAAGTACGCATAAGCACACACAAATATCTCCACCAAATGAGCGCCTAACATTAACATCGCTAACGTGTGCAATATTTGTTTCAATATTCGGAGTCATAATATTAGTAACATTATTATTATTTTGGTAAATAGCTACCACACCTTTTGGAACAGTATCTCGTTTGAATTGAACAATACAATTGAAATTAGATATTTCAATCGGATTATCATGCGCCATGCAAGTTTCGGTAAGAAGTAACACATTTGTTTGTCTCGTAACTGAATCTTGTAAATCGTATTTGTGACTATTTAGACTTTGGCAATTGAAAGTCATTATTGAAATCCCATTTCTATTACTAATGAAATCTAAGACACTTTGAGCGGTCGTCTGAACACTATTTAAAGGCAGCCTTTTGAATTTTTGCAACAAAGATGCAGTCGATGCAGCTTGCCTTCGATTATTATAAAACTTGAATGTAGAATTATCGTTTTTTGTCGTGATATACAATTTTTCAATATTAGTCACCCTAGGGAGCGCAACATAAACGAGTTCCTGTTATTTTTCGTTACGGATTTTTTTGATTCGGTCGCCGCGCTCAAAGCCCGCGATGAAAGTTATTTGCAATATATGCAATAGCTCAATAGAAACAGGTACTCTCAGGTCTCTGCTACGCGCGTCTAACGTATAAACTCTAACTGACGCGTAGCGAGCTCCTAGAGGCATATGTCAAAATGATTTCGTTCGTAGCTAATTACATAGGACGTCTGGCGTTCATGCAATTATGTTTTTAGATAATTCGAACCTTCTAATTTCGATAGGCCACGTGAAAATCCCGGAGTCTAAAGCGCTAGAGTGTTATAACATTCGTATAAAATAGCGAAATTTCTCACTTTTAGAAACTTCAAATTAATTAATTAATTTGACACATGTTAGGTGTTTAGGTCTTACATTATTTTTCGTTACGGAATTTCTTGATTCGGTCGCCGCGCTCAATGCCCGCGATAAAAGCTATATGCAATAGCTTAAAACAAATTTGAAATTACACGAACTGTGAAGTTGACTGTTGACAATTGTTTCGTCACACATTGATTTCAACAAAGCGAGTTACCTAAGTTATTAATGTGTAAGTTTACTTGTAGATTTGTCTCAAGTTCCCCAATATAATTTGGTTACTTGCTGTATGCTTTTTTTTTGTGAGGTGGTTAAAACCCTTCATAGGCTTGGGTACCTCATGAGCCTGTAACATCCCACAAGGTAGTGTGGAAGTCCCTGAGTCCGATTCTAGTCACCTCAGATATACTCACTGAACACTCCACCTCGTATGGTAGGCTCGATTCTGCAGCCAGGGCAGTCTCGATGACCATCAGGTCTAACAACCCATTGTATCTTGCCTCACCACTTTGTCTGTCCATCAGAAAAATTTCGCAGTTTCTGAGATTCGAACCCGCGACCAAAAGCCACAGTGATTAGGAGATTGATGCTTCTACCACTGAGCTACCTGCCCCCTGCTGTATGTTTGATCTAATAATGAATAAATAATCAAACAATTGAATACCCAAATAAATGAAAAAATCAATGAATAAATAAATGAATGACTAAATCAATAAATACATTAATAAATAGACAAATGAATAAATGAATACATAAATAAATGAACAATTGAATATATGAATAGATGGATAGGAAAATAAATAAAACAATGAATAAATGAACAAATAAACGAATGAGTGAATAAAATAAATTTAAAAACATGCAACAGTACTAATCTAACGGCATTAAATGTGGAACATTTTTGGGAATGCTTGAAGGGAACTAAAATGAATAAAAGTGAAATCCCTAGTAATCAATAAATACAAGAAGATCGATATCATATTGAACGATCAACAAATAGCAAAATTTCAATAACCATCAATCCTAAGATTTTTATTAAAGTTATATATCAGGTAGCTCATTTGTAGTAAGTCAGTTCTTCGTAATATTTTTCGAAACAGCGAAACTATAGTTACATCTAGTGAAAATGGAACTTTTAATAGTTATTTTATTTGAGTTTAGAATGAATTTTCATCATGTAATGACTGATTCTATTCAATTTTTGAAAGTGTTACAGGAAATAAACTTTGATATGTAACGATAAACGACATAAAACTGTTAGATAAAAATCCAAGGGATGGCCGAAATTCAGGGTTTCGAAACGCTGTGACATGTTGCATTATCGTCTGAGGTAAAAACTAATGGTAGAATCGGATTTGTCATCCTTGAAAGTGCATTACGATACCATTATATCGCAATCGATGAGATTCACCGAATTTACTATTTTTCCATACTTTACCCCTTATGAAATTTGGGAAAATGTGAAATTTTCTAAATGTTAATGTAACTGATGGAACTTGTTCTGTGAAATCTCAGAAGCTTGTGGATACCAATCTTGGGTGCATTAATACTTTTTAAAAGTGTTCTTATAGTGTATTTATCCAAGGGATGTCGAAATTCAGGGTTTCGAAACGCTGTGACATGTTGCATTATCGTGTTAGGTAAAAACTAATGGTAGAATTGGATTTGTCATCCTTGAAAGTGCATTACGACACCATTAATTATATCGCAATCGATGAGATTCACCGAATTTACTATTTTTCCATACTTTACCCCTTATGAAATTTGGGAAAATGTGAAATTTTCTAAATGTTAATTTAACTGATGGAACTTGTTCTGTGAAATCTCAGAAGCTTGTGGATACCAATCTTGGGTGCATTAATACTTTTTAAAAGTGTTCTTATAGTGTATTTATCCAAGGGATGTCGAAATTCAGGGTTTCGAAACGCTGTGACATGTTGCATTATCGTCTGAGGTGAAAATAAGTGCATTCTAAACAAAACATCATCATTTATAGATCCAGATTTATCTAGACGTGTGTGGTTTTAATCTATTCCCAACATTTTTTGATACTACTCAAAGCCAAAACAACTGGTATATTTGTAAATAAAGAAACAACGTCTAACGAAAATAATTGATGATCTATGGGTACGAATTGATTTTCTATGAACCCATCAAAATTCCATGAGTCGTTCACGTAAAATTCATTTTTGCTTATTATATTGTTGATAGATTTTGTTAAATAGTAGGTAATCGCTCCAATATTATTTACAATGGATTTTAAAGGTATTCTGATGATGGTCGTGGGACCGAAACGTACGTAAAGACGAAACTAATGAGCATATGTGTTAGTGTAACCTATTTCCCGAAAATTTATATATAATTCTTACTTGGACAACAATCATTATTGATCATAGGTACAAGTTAATTTTACTAGATTATTTTAATCAGTTCTTCAGTTCATAATGAATGTTATGATGAATTTTGCGCAGTACGTATCTAGCAGTAGGTTTAATACTGGCGAAAGAGTCAATGTTAGTAAACGCTGTTCATTCGCATGCTATAACCAAGACATAGACATACGTCATAGGGGATCAAGATTGTCCTTTTAGAATCCAGGACGTTTATATAATCCATGTCTTATATCTTCAATGTCATTTCTTGATTTACTTGTTATGTGAAATGAGATTAACATAATGTCATGGTACATCAACTATATTCTCTTTGCTATTGACGTTGCAGATTAGATCTACATGCTTATACAGCTGGTGTGTTTCAGTAACGACATAAATCATAAATATGCATTGGTTTTATTGAAAATGTGCAATAGAAGAAAGTGCAGATTCGAGTATGATCATTAAAATAAGGACACTGTCTATATTCATTCAGATCTGTTATTATAAGGGGCGCATGTTTGTCTCAGGTCTCCTCATGTTTTTCTCCAAGTTTCCTAGGAAAAGCATATGTAGTGATTTAGGCTATGAATGAAAACTTGCATACCCCATATCAACAAATCACTATCATCTGATGGTGAACCATAGTTCAATAAAATCTGTTCTAGGGTCGTCGCTTCAAAACAAACAGCATTAAGTCGTTGGTAAAGAAACCCATGTCTGAAGAACAGAACAAAATATGTTGAAGCCAGAAATATGTGGAATTGAACAATAAACGCTTCGAAAGTGTCATATAATGCCAAAAATAAGATAAAAGCTTATTGAATACCCGAATCGGTCCCGTTCGTTTTGGGCTTCCGCCAAAGCAATTTGGTAAAAATTTCACTTCCAGTTCATTTTCTCACTTAACCAAAGATGATGGCACACTGGCTACTACACCATGAAAAGAAGTCAACCTTTTTGCTGAAATTTTCTGCTGAGCTTAGCATCTAGTATAATTCAAAGGCACTGAGCCTTTTAGGCTGCTCAAGCTCCTCCGTAACAGACGAATCTCTAGTAGAGGTCCTAGTTTCTGTTTCATCGCGAAAAGAACCAGTCTTTTCAAGATTCACTCTTGACCATCAACTTGACATCAGCGATCTGCGATGAATGTGCAGTTTTCTGCAGCTAACACAAGGTAAAACTCAGCCTCATTCATCTTGACTATCAAACTGTCCACCACCAGGCACCAAAGAAGATGAGACAGTACTGCTCTATGAGGAAACGCTACCATTACGGTGCGCCGTCTCTGTGAGAGTCTTGGTCCACCTAACCAAGATATGATTTCACGTCTTTCCGCAGCATGACATATGTACTCGAGGAAGGTGTCCAATGTCCAAGAAAACGTCTAGAGTGCACTGTCCGAGACTAAGAGTCCTTTCGATCTGGGCTGTCTCAGTTGATTTGCTCGCCTAGTAGGCGTACTGTCGACGGTGATATGGAAAAATCTGTTAATGCACCGTCTTTGATATACCTATCAATCAGCTACTTCAGAGTCTTCCACGAGAAAGAATGTGAGGCTTATAGTGCGGAAAGATTTGTCTTGCATGAAGTCATTTCTTTCATTCTTAGGAGTGAAAACGATTTTGACCTACCTCCAAAACCTTTGATACAAAGCCAAAGATAGTGAGATGGTGTATAGGGGAAGCATTTTCTGGATTGAGATGATTTAGAAATTGCTTGGATAAATGCAGTATACTCTTCGGACCTTGATGTGAAGAGTATAATCATGATGATATAAGATTTGATTTTATTAGGCTTACAAATGAATAAAATATATTTGTATATAACACTTTTGTTTTCTTAAATTTTTTTTTTCGGCTATTGAAATACTGAATATCCTTGAATATTTGACGTCGGCGGATAGCTAATCTTGGAAATGTTTACCTTAGGGATGAATTCCGCGTCACAATTAATAGTACGACTTGATGCCGACGTTTCGACAACCATTAAAGGTGGCATATTTCATAACGAATATCATTCAAATTAGAATAAATGATAGTAAAATCATGAACACCCTTTTGCAGTATGGTGGAAAAGGGTGTTTGTTATTTGAGTATTAGTAAAAAATTCCACAGATCTGAACTCAGTATATAAATTGAGTGGTTCAAAACTAATTTGATATCACCTAAATAAGCTCTCTGCACCATTTTCACCGACAAGTCGCGTAGTTGCAAAATTTCGTAGGAAATCTTCATAATATTATTTGATACGTTGAATAATAAACAACCAGAAAAGCATCATTAATTCTAAAATAGAAATATTCAAATTTATTTTACGCCAGACGGGTTTTAATAAAACTATCAGAACCAAATAATAACAAAACGGAAGATAATAAACCGAAGAATTATTTTCTCATTTTAAAATGGCCCGGAGCAGCGCAGATCTTCAAAAGCAGATATTCATATTTTGCATATATTAATATTTCTTGTGTTCACAACGAGCTCTAGATACATAGATATATCACGTCTCTGTTCTGTGATATGTTCAGCGATCGGTCTGGAGTGTAAGAGTAGCTCTCAATTCAATTTATACTGTAATGCGTTGAAATTGTTTTGCCTCTATAACATCGTTGCTGGCGAGCGTTATATTATACCGGGGGATCCCAAGAAATGGATGATCTTGCTTTTCTTTAGTCTGAGGTAAAATATGTTGTAAACTAGTCTCTTGAACAATGCATATCAAGTTTGTGTGCACGGGGTGGAGGAATTTATCTCGAAAAATGAGTTATCGACAGGTTAACTTTCAATTATGTTGCTTCAGTTTTCTTTATATTCTATTGGTTGTCATTTTTCCTATAGTTGAGTGGGTGTAGTACTAGCACAAAGTATCTTTGCATTGTGCTCTCTAGAAGACTGTTGTGTCAAACTTGCTAGCGCAGCTCCACAATTTAAAGCCATAAGTCTGGATAAACTTCACAGCTCCGAATGAATGCACCTGAACTATTTTCACGATGGTTCGTAGCCTCCAACAAATGTTCAATTGTACAGATCATCTCGAGCAAAAATAAGAGATTTATCATATTAAATTGTTCTTGACGAGGCAATTGAAAATTCCTTGCCTGAAATGGTCTGGACATATACCAAAAGCATAGGCGAACTACCCACCAAGGGAGATTTTCAAAGCAGGACCAGTGGGGTACATCGAACAGGTAGATGAAAGCTGATATAGAAGGTTGGAGTGATTGAGGATGGCGAGAAGATGGATTTAGTAAATTGTCAGCAAATGCCAATAGATAGAGAAGAATGGTGGCTGTAGAACTAGAGATGATGGTTGCTTCCCGAATCTTCGTATACGTGAGATTTCTCACTTGTGAAATCTCTTAATGTCACCCATTCCTCTTCTAATCACCTGTGGGATATTTGTTGAGTTTCAAGTCGAATACTCCTATTCTGTTGGAAACCTAAGAACTTGAAGTAGATCACGGAGAGCTGTATATCAGGTTCGATGCCGAATGACTTCGGATCAAGCAGGGCTCCCATTCCAGATTTATTTCCTCGAGAACAAATTTCATCTTGCAAGTAATTCTGTATATTAAGCTATAACAGCTTCTGAATATAATAGATAGTGATTCAACGACAGTGTATAGAACCTTGCGGCGAACGAAGGTAGTAGGAGTTGAATTTGTATAAATGAATGGTGAAAAAATGCTAAAAGTATATTCGCTGAAACATATTTATTTTTATGCTCTGTCTTCATAGCAATGTTAGGTCCATTGTTTGTCTCTTACGCCACGCCGAGATTGGCAAATATTCCAAACGACTGCTGATATATGGTGCATTATCCAACTGAAGCGAGGTCAAGCTTAGAAAGAATGGTCTCCAACCACTTTTCGAAGACATTGCCTTACCCTGTCTTCATAATCTCCCGTTTTCGTGACTCCTGTATCACTATCATTATGAGCAATAATTAATGCCTTTGCCAGAAAAAGCTTTCAGCCCTGTAGGAATGCCTTCTGAGAATACTTGAAGTCGGCTTTTGATGTATAAGTCCTTTTTTTACTGGGCGGTCTTCATTTAGCCAAGTTTCATCCGTGAAATAAACTATCTCCTTCGCCAGAACTAATCCTCATCCTGTTCTATAAATTGTGTCCCTTTCTAATGAACCTTTTAGGGTGTCTCAAAAACTTAGAGTGAGTACAAGATATCGGATTTGATATGCTCCCAGGTGTCGTGTCCTAGAGTTTTGCAGGGTTGTTAATTTTGAGAGATCATGAGTAGAGGTTTCGTTCTCAACCTCAACCCGCAGTGAACTGTTAGAGTTCTCGTTAGTATCATCAGTTTATTTTTTCATAAGATCGATGCATTCGTTATATCTTTTTGGTTACAGTTTACCAAGCAGTATCCCTGCCTGCATCAGTTCTATCCATTAATGCGATTTTCTTGTATAACTTCTTCCAGAATTGTTTTGGTGCTCATTCCCAGGACTGATGTGCTCAATGGTAACATGGCAAAAAGATTGCTAGAACCATCTCCTTGTTATTTCTCAGTATAACATTTATTCTCAGAAGGTCAATGAGATACGATGTGAAATGAAATAGAACAATCTGTAAGTATTTATGAACATTTTGAATTTGACTTTTTTCCATGATGTTGAAGCTTATTTGTTGCAGTTTGCTTCATGGATAGATTATCATATTGTATACAAGTTAAATTTTGATAACTCCGCGTATATTCTCAGGAAGTTTTCAGTAGTCATGTAGATAATCATAAGCTATACTTTGGAATAAATTAAGTTAAAGATAATATAAGTTTGATAAACATGTAATGAATATGCAACTAGACTCCAACGCTTCAGGCCAAGTTTCCTCTAATAGCGGATAAAGAAGTATATGTGCAAATGCTTATTAATTATAGCCTAAAAACATCTCCGCCTCCTCATTTCGTTCTTCGATTCTTTGTAGCTTCATTTGTTTTAGATCGTTGGTTATTATTTGATTACGGTCAAATCATTATACAGGAAGGTAAGTGATTTCTCAATGATCAAACATATGGATTCGAAGAGTAGGTATAATGAAACAACCAGATCGGACAATCCAGTTCTGAACGCTATAAATAATTTTTCTATTACATTTTTACAGAAGACAAAGAGTTCCACAAGAGTTTGGAAAGGAGCTTGACAATGACCGACTTGACCTGTCCTGGTGGAATAACAGACGAGACTTTCGATGAGCAACGACCATGGCAATATCTATAGAAAAGGGAGAAATTGTCCACACTTCTACGATGTTCTAGAGAGGATAACGAATACATAAGTGTGACATCACCAATTGGAGAATGCTCTTTTTTGAATAGAATGTAAGAGCTTGAGCATATGTTTTGGATGTGAAATACAAATAAGTGAACAGGTCGATTCAATGCTTTATGAAGCTGTTTTCTCAATTTATACATGAAAGGGTGCTTTTTGTCGTTAACTATTGAGTTTTCTCTCTGAAAGATCACACCATGTGGTGGTTGACAAAGCGTCCTGAGATAAAATGACTATTATCGATGGTGTTCCACAGGGGTCTATCTTGGCCCCAACTTTGTTCCTACTCTACATCAAAGGTGTTACAAAGTGATTACCTGTCCCGTCCACAGCCTTGCAGCTGATGGTACAATCCATACCGCTTTCTAATCCGTAGCCACAATATCATTCAATGAAGCCGGAGATGCGAAACGCAATGAGGTCGACGCGATTAGTGAATAGCTGGCAACGATTTCGGATGTGGGTCTGATAATATAGTACAGTTGAATGCAACCAAAGCACAAACACGTAAGGTTTCAGGTTGAATTATTCCCATGAAGTCCTCCATATCTTGCTCATGATCGACAAAAGACGAAGCTTACTGTTGTCGAGGAAATAAAGCAGAAAAGGTTTTTTAACATGCTCTGAACTGCTACCAAATCCGTACCTCGGGGTTTTTTGGGGCCGCTGAACACGATTCCGGTGCCAGTTTCAAACTATCACGCACCTGGGGCTCAAGGCATCTTGG
This sequence comes from Endomychus coccineus, assembly GCA_958510875.1. NCBI lineage: Eukaryota > Metazoa > Arthropoda > Insecta > Coleoptera > Endomychidae > Endomychus > Endomychus coccineus. The sequence goes on from OY294070.1 coordinate 14,050,682, forward strand.
TACTATCGTCGTCTCCAGAGAGTTCGTGAAACTATCTTCAGGAATGGAATGAAACTTGTGAGGGAGGTTCTTTTGAGGTTGCCGGTTGTGACCATGATCCTCAATAGTCATCTGGTAGTTAGGATGACCTACGTCATCTCCATGGATTTGGATTTGCTCCGGAATGCAACCAAATTCGTCTCTCGGGGTTTGTTCGGGCGCTGATCACGATTCTGGAGTTGGAATCAATCGACGATGCATCTCATAGAATTCAAGAATTCAAAAAATACTTTTTGCATAGTATCAAACTTGATTGAGTTTTTCGAGTGCGAATAAAATATTATTGATTTTAAATGTTGCAAACACAAACAATTAAGTTTGTTCTTATTAAGAATCAATCTACAACAAATAGGCTCACAAGAAATAACAACAAAAACAATATCGTAAAACACGAACTTCAACTTCAACTTTTTGAATTATTTATTGGAGAAATCACTTATTTTTTATTATTATTATTATTTTCAATATTTTTGATTCCAACCCAGAATCGTGATCAGCGTTCAAAAAATCCCCGATAGACGAATTTGGTTGCATTTTAGAGCATATTAAAAAACAACCCATGGAGATGACCTAGGTCATAAGGGTATCTTGAGCACTAGGTAACTATTGAGGGTCATGGTCACAACCGGCAACCTCAAAGGAATCTATCTTACAAGTTTCGTCTCATTCCAAATGATAATTTCACGAATTCCCTAGAGACGACCATAATACCAGAATTCCCTGAGCCCCAATAGCATCGTAGTTCCAATCTGGTACCAGAATCGTGATCAGCAGCCCCAAAAATTTCTCAAGAAAAAATTTTGGCCCATTTTGGCTATATTTGGCCATTTTTCCAACATTTTTAATATTATCTCCTGAAAATGCATTCAAAAAATACATTTTTGCATATCATGGAAAAATAAACTTCAGGAATCGATTAAAAAATCATTAAAATTCGGTTCTGCCGATTTTTGTTCACTTTGGCCTTTTTTTCTACTTAATTTCCTCGACAATGTTAATGAGAAATGGTCAGAATTGAGTGACAGATAAATATTAGAATTTAGTTATAGTTTTACCTGTTTCTTGTGGAAATCATATGTTGAGGCTATTCCTTAATGTCCTTGTGTGATTGGAATGTGTTTTTACATGTAAATAAGCGTGTACAAGATTGAATGAGTTTTTGGTAATCTGATTGGTGTTTAAGGTATATGGCAGTGCAAGATCAATGTCAAAAAGTCCTCGGTGTGCCTTGTAGGAGACAATGGGATTTGCTTGCTGCAATTTTCCAATATTATGTTGAGAACACTGTTCTACTTAAGGAAATCATTTCTCACAGCAACATGTTATATTTAGAATGATTGGATTTTGGATTATTTTTTAACATACATATAGAATATGTTTCATTGTTGTAGAAAAGGATTCTCTTATTATACTACTGGGTCATCATTGCCTTACAATGATCTACGGAAAAATTAAGGGCAGATCGAGGTCAATATACTTCGGGAATAAATTATTAATAATCCGAATAGACATAATTTACAGACACTTTCCTTCAAATACAATCGAAATAATATTTTTGAATTGATCAAATCGTTCAATACTAATGGTGTTAATCATCAATCCCCGATTTAATACGAGTAGCTCATCATCATCAAGCATGCATTGGAATCGACATTCAGATGTCAGATATAGATAATACATCATCTCCGACCGTACGCATCAACGGTAGCTATGAAAGACAGCCACCTTGATGTCCGACTGAGGCGAGATTCATTTGTTATAAGGCCGTACTATGACTGACAAGCTGACGCTACTGCAAACCACGATGAAAAAGTATTGATAAATGAAACAAGGATGCGTTAAGAATTTTTATTACAACCATTAACGGTCGAACGGATTATTTCAGAAATTAATCCAATCATTGTCATCTTTGGGCAATGTCTGAGTAGTTGAATTAAAAATTCTCAGGAAAAAAATCAAGTAGATATCAGCCGACATTAATTTAACGTTGGGTAGTGTCTTGTATTGAAACAAATTGAGAGAAAATTCTTGGCTTCAGTATGTTTTCCTCGTCACGACTTGATGACGACGTTTCGCCAACCATTACAGGTGGCATCTTCTGGTTTCTGTAGTGGTATTTATTGTGAGAAAAAATCTTGTCGCTACACAGTTCACTGCCATTATTCCGGTGGTTAACTTCGTTCTGGCACCTGACTCTGTCGTTGTGTGATCACGTGCGAAGTGGAATTTTCGGGGATGGATTTCCAAATGTTTTGAAGATAATATCCTGAGTCATGATTTAGATATTTGGATGCTTTAGGATTTCTATTGCTTCTAAATTTTTCTCTTCGAATTTGGGGCTCTGGCTAGGATGTTAGTATTTTCGAAAAAAAAAGGCGATTAGTATCAAACTTGTGTTCCGCAAGTGCAGATCTACTGGTGTCACGATGCCTTGTACAGCGCCCATGTTCTTTCGCACGAGTAGCTACTATGAACGACCTGTTTTACCAATGACTTGTTCTCATAGCAAAAAAAAAATACAAATATATATTTGTATAGGTGGAATTCCGTCTGGCTTCTTGTGGTGTAGTAGCCAATGTGTCATCATCTTTGTTTAGGGGAGGCAATGAAATGGAAGTGATATTCCGGTGGAAGCTATGTTCAAAATATAAATAGTGATTGGCAACATTTTAATTTCACTGCCTACTTGTGTTTAATTGAATCAAAATTTTCATTGTATCTAAATTGAAACGATCTACCCGTATGACCAACATATAAGGCATCACATTTATAAGTCATCTGGTCTACTCGATTTTTCAGGTTGTAATGTATTCTTAGAAAACGGATAGTGGTGACATCTGTACATTAACATGACATTAATATAGAAGACATCTCGCGTGTATATCTGACCATAAAGACAAAGACTCATAAAAGGTTGCCTGCATTCTATAATAATCTGATTTTATTGATCAGTAATGGGTTGATAATGATCTTTACGATGCCGTTAACTTTATATAACTACAAATTCAAGCCAATAAAAATTGGCGCCTATTTTTAGATAACTATAACTCCGTCCTGTATTTTACTGCCTTTCGGAATTAATTATAAAAACCATTAGATGGTAATAAATGTACTATTCTCTATTAATTGATAATAATTCGAGGGCAACGGTTTACGACTAAAATTAAGGTACGCTAAAAACTATAGATCTCGGTCATCACTTTCCATTCGTCCTGAATCCCATCAAATTATATAAAACATCAATCAAGCTTTGGATGTCACTTCTATAGATATAGTTGTTAGACCATTGTATGTAATACATGAAATATGAAATTAAATTGATTTTTCGGAAATATTTGACAATATGGCAACGTTGCGTTACAATTAATGTAGGAAAACGTATCCTCACACTTTTTTATCAGGTCGAATATATCGCATAACATAATCTTTTGATATTTTGGTGTGGTGTTGCTCTAGGACTGTGCAACGTTGTCAGCTTTCACTACTTGCCCTTTAATACCAGACACTGTTTTATTCCTGGGCGATTAGTAAGAACAAACAGTGCGTCAATAATTGGTCAGTAGCATTATATTCTCAAGCAAATGCATATGTTTTATACATGGTTTTTCTGAAGGGATTTGATCGTGTCTCAAATCGTACTATCCAAGTTTGAACATTTCGGAATGTGAAGTAACGTCTTATGGAACGACAGCTTCCTGTCGAAATGTAGCTTCTACGTTAGAGATGACGGTGAATATTCCTTATTCATATTACAAGCGGAGTGCCACAAGGAACAGTTCTCGATTTTATGGATCGACAGCTTCCTGTTCAACCGAAGCTTTACAATGCTTGGACTTGCGATCAATATTGATCATCTAGACCTGTTACAAACGGATTGCTGCAAGTAACAGTTCTTGGTCCCTTATTATTTCTTATTTACACATCAGACCACACCCATGTCATACATTCCAAATGTTCTTTGTATGCTGATGCAATTATTCAATCAATCACTATCTAAGTTAATCTAAACAGTATGTCAAGTTGGTTTGCTCCCAATGGCTTTTGCTTTGTGTTACACATGAGCAAAAGTAACCATATATATCAATGTACGATATATAGTAATATTTTGAACGAAGTTGAATGTCAAAACGTCAAGACTTTGAATATCTCAGGTTCCCCACACATTTTGCCTATCTGACCAAAAATTGCGAAAGATCAATGTGTTCAAGAACAACTGCGATCTGTATTTTCATTCTTCTCTTGCGATAATGCGGATAATCCATTTAGGATTATCCTCATTGACTCTAGTAGATCAAGCGATTTAATAATAGGCGGTACAAATCATCCAAGATGATTCAAATATAGGAGGTGGTATTTGGTGTACGAATATATTCATAAAGAAACTTCTGTTTTATCAAATACATTGTCGATATCGGAACGTAGGTAGACAAAAAGAGGTAAGATTCCACAGCTCGGTGGTGGTACACCTTGTGAAATGCAGTCATTGTTGTGGTAATAAATAAATAAATCCGATTCAAGTCACAGAACATAAAGAAGAGTTCGACCCATAATTCACCCAAGTCCATGCTATTTGCTTCGCTTGTGACCACGTTTACACCAACGGTATTGAATCGACCTTTATGTTAATAAGTCAGACAAACTTTCAAAGACATTAGACCACAAGAAAACTGCCATTCGGCTTAGTTTATGATACTGTAAGGGCATTTAAGATAATGGAAATATCCTTTGACAATAACGATGAACATATTTTCCATCGTGACATGAATCATCTTAAGAAATTTGTAGAATCATCAATAAAATCGCATAGTGTCGAATGCAAGGCCCTTGATAATTCTTGAAAACACGATTTATGTAAGTAAGACGCTTTTGAATCTACTATGCTAGACGATTTTGGAATCTAAAATATGTGTTAAATTGCAAAGAGCCACATATTGGAGGAAAATTAACTGACGACTCAAATATCGGATAATAGGTTAACGCTGCAATGTTACTAGAAGAACAAAATTCATGGAAACTTCCAATCAGAGAACGATAAATTATTATGAAATGTGGAAAATCTTCAATCTAGAAATAGCCAGATTATCCCCAATTGGACATCCTGGCTCTGGAGCTTATCAATTGGCCAACGATTCGATTCATAAGGTAAGGGCGAGAAAATTCAGGCTTTGGAAATTCCATAATACTTACAATTCTTAAAGTTAAAAAACTGAGAAACACATGTAATAATTAAATTTCTTCCACAATTAGAAGACGATCGAAAACTTTGAGGTGTAAAGGTGTGTCATCAATGCTCATAAGATCCAACTTGCTGGTTTCGATTATCGCAGAAGGTGATCATACTTGCCAATGTTATTACTGGATCATAACGAATCTTACAAGGTTGGCACCATAGACCTATTATCCCAAGGAGACAGAATTGTTTACATTTAAACACGATCAGACATTGCCAAAATTTTGGGCCACTCAGACCGCTGTATATTACAAGTATGGCCATATGGAATGTGCTGTTGCCGGATTAGTTGTTCTGTGTGGCGGATTGAGATTTGTAACTATTATAAAGACGTCCATAGCATCATTTGTTCGTTATATTAGAAGCAATATTGTTGAAATGTCTCTGAAAAATATTTCATAATTTATGGTAACCTGGAATATACAATTGAATTATAGAATATTCAAATTTTTAAATATAGAACTATTCCATTCCATTGCATCAATTATTCAGAAGGCGACAACGCTGCGCACCGCTTATGAATGGGGACTTGGTTCTGTACTACGCAATTTGACAGCTTCCGTATTTCTCGTAGCTATTTCGAAGCGGTGTTGCCTTTGCCTAACAAGTGGTACCAAGTTTTCAATCATAGTTACAGCGTTGCCAATAAGGAGTAATCATGACTCGACGACAAACTGGTCCGTTGGTTTTCTTTGTCATACTTCTATAATCATTGCGATAAGTCAAATGGAGTTTTATGAATGAGATGTTTCGTCTCCTTAGGATAATTGGTCTATGGTTGGCACATATTGATGTTGATGTCTCTAGTAAATGGATGGATAAGATTAATATTCGCGTAGATTCTAAACGGTGTGGCTTCACGTTGTGCACTAAAATATATGACCAACCGAAGATGCAGGCTTGACAGACTGATTCTGTTTTTAATTATAGCATTGACAATATGCGTAGCTTCATTGATTTTTCTTCATAATAAATGGATTGATGGGCTGAAAATATCTCTTATATTAGAGTAGTAGTGAGCTGCGGCCCCACGTTGGGCGCCAAAAATGTGACCAACCGGAGCAGAAATGTTGACGACTGTGGGTGTGCACTGTGAAATATTCATACATACAAGTATATCATATGTACCATAGTACAAATAATTGTTTATATAAATTGTTGTTAATTCATATAAATATGGATAATACTTTGCAATAATACATGTACATGTACATGTATTATATTCCATATTTGATATGAATACCTACTTTAAAATGATTATGTAGATTTTGCACTAACTGGATTCTCTCCCGGCCAGTCTTTATAAAAAACCATTTCTCCCTCATCTTCTCTTTCTTTGATACATCGAAGATCTGTTGGTCCAGTTATTGTTGCGGACCTGTTATAATATATTCAGACAGTTATCGTTATGTCTTACACGTTTTCGCGTTGCTACTCTGAATCTGAAGACTTCTCGCAAGTTTGACTTACAATAAATTGAACCACTGAATGAAACATAGAATTTTAAAACACATATGTTCTCAATTCGAATGAACTATCAATGATTCACAGTTATAAGTCCATGTTTCATCACATTTTCAACTGTCTGCGGATAACAGCTAGTACATATATACCACAAGCATACATTCAACGGGAGTGAACGGAGATAACGAAGTGTCCGGAATCAAAAAATTGGGCTACCAATGGTAGTAGTTTATATAATAATACGATGAAGGTCCCAATATGGAGCATTTTGAATCAAGTTATGTTGTCAATTCGAATAAACTTTAAATGTGATGACATAGAATACAATTTGATGTCTTTCCACGATGTTTTTGGTTCCTAACAGTGAGGGAAGTTAGTCTATTCTATAGATCAAAATTTTTTACACATCGGTCGGATGAATGCAAATTATCTTTTCGGTCTCCACCGTATATACGTGGTCAATGCACGACGTACCTTTGTCGGAGCGATTTCCTTGTCTTTCTTACTAATTTGTCGACTACCATGCTGGCCTCGACAAAGATAGAGAGGCGTTGATCGATAGTTTTGATACGGATTCATCTGCGATATACTTCCCATCTCTACGACCATATCCGAACCTAACCTCTTCCCAAAATACCACACTATTCATATTATATGGGACGCGAATGACACGACCAGCATAATTTCAGATATTTAAGATGTGTCAAGGTGAATTATTTATTTCAATTTTTTTTTAGTCTCTTTGTTGTGGGAGTTCGAATTTGATAGTTTGTGTGGAGAATTTATCTGTGACATTTATGAAAATTATTACCATTGATTTGGTGACATCGAACCAGCTATAAATTTTAATTTCGTGTTGCAAGGGATGTGTTTTTATTCAATGCATATGTACAGGATGATTTACCGAAGGTAACGTAGCTACGTGTTTAGCTGAGATCTAGTTTCATTCTTATATTAAGGTCGACTTCATATCGGTGGCTTAATTGCAAACGAACCTAAACGCAATTGTCCAAAAAATTGTAGTCAATAAATTGCGGTCCTTTGATGAAAAAGGTTTGATTGAAGCTTTATCAAAACCTTCATAAAATAATAATGTTAAGAGATAATAACTTTTACATTCTCAAGGAACTTTTTTCTGTATATTGTAGTGTCCATAAATCCAAATTGGGCATTTTTAAAATTTTCTCAACGGCACTGGAATACACCGAAAAAAGCACCACGAGAATGTAAAAGTTGTTTCCTCGTGTTTCGCTCTTCTCACAGAGCTCATCAGTGTCACTAGCAAGTTTGCAACGTTACTTAATAGTCAAGGAAATAAAGCATTCCGCATTCCAAAGTTGGCGCAGTTGGTTGGATTGAGATGCGGTTTTCTGCATTCGATTCAAAATTGATCTAGAAACTTTGTCTGGTATTTTTGTTATCCGGAAAAAATTTGTTGCATTTCTACAGCCAAAAGATGCATTCTTCTGAGTGCACTTAGAGGTAAATAAAAATAATTAAGTACTTTGGTGAATAATGCGTGAAACGGACTCGAATTGGTTTCTCGGGGGTTTTCGGGGTCAAGGAACACGAATATGTTATCAAAAAAAATTCCTGAGGTCCCCTTGGACCTCCCCGGGGGTATCCGGGCGTACTGATGCCCTGAATATCGATGAAATTAATTAACAATTATTTTTAATGTTTCTTAACTGTTCAAGAGGTGATATAAAGGTTGCTAGTGATGATTACGGCGTGAAAAACTCTTCCGCAATACCTGGTGTACCCTGAGTTCCGGTAACCATCTCATCTTCTAGGAATTTGTTAATTTTTCATAAAAGGTAACAAATTTTGGCTCTCGGGGGTTTTCAAAGTCGCCGATCACCACTATGACCCGCGCAATGTTCTGCAAATTACCTGGGGATGTTTTCAGGTCTCTGGAGCCCTGTGTATCTACGTCATCTTCTAGGAATTTGTTGATTTTTCTTAATTGAATGTAACAATTTTTGGCTCTTGGGTATTCGAAGTCGCCGATCATGATTATGACACTCACAAAGCTCATGCCTAATTGTGAACCTGTGAACGCAAATTACGGATATTTTTGTTATTGATTTATTATAAATTGCGTAACGTGGAAAACCATTCGCCGATGGTGAAATGATCAAAGGATGCGTAATTGCAGTAGCCGAAGAAATGTGCTCTGTAAAGGTAAATTTACTTAAAACTGTCAGCAAACACCGTGGTTCGGGCGGTGAAAGACATCGCAGAGAATATATCATTTCAACTGCCACACACAACTGACAAAAATGGACATCTTGAGTGTTTTCCTTTGGCCTTGGATGAGTCAACGGATGTGTCAGATACTGCTCAGGTGTTGATTTTAATTCGAGGAGTAGATAAAAGGTTTGAAGTATATGAAGAACTGCTATTCACAGTACGACTACTGGTTAAGAAATCTGATGGAGCGTTTGCTCCTGAGTCAAAGACTGTACAAAATGATGGTGGTTCGAAACCATTAGTCTCACATTTTATCATTTATCAAAAGTCCTTGTGCGGGAAATGTTTGGATATGTTCGAAGTTCTAGAACTAGTCATATTAGTTGTTAATTTCATCAGATCCACTGGGCTGAATCACCGTACTCTGTCTTTTTTTTTGGTGGCGTGGTGGTTGAAACCCTTCATGGGCACCTTATGGTCCTGTAACATCTCATAAGGTAGTGTGGGAGTCCCGAACTTAATCACCTCAGATATACCCACTAAACACTCCACCTCGTGTGGTAGGCTCGATCCTGCAACCAGGGCAGTCACGATGACACTTGAGCTTAACAGCCTATTGTATCTTGCCTTTCTCGGGCCATCGGAAAAATTCCGCAGTTGCTGAATTCGAACCCGCGACCGACTGCCCCAGTGATTAGAAGATCGATGCTTCTACCACTGAGCAACCTGTACGCTGTCTTAGTTGCGGAAAAGTCCTTCGGTGCTTTTTTGAACTTCGAGCAGTGATCGAAATTTTTTTTAATGAAAAGCATCGCCCCTTTACTGAATTACAAAATAGCGAATGGCTGTGGAAGTTAGCATTCTATGTCGATTTGACAAAACATATGAACGAACTGAATTTGAAATTGCAAGAAGAAAACCAGCTTCTCCCTGATCTATACACTAATATCAAATCGTTCCGGCAAAAAATAATACTGTTTCAATCACAATTACGTAAAAAATGTTTCACACATTTTAAAACATGTGAAATATTCAGCCACACTACTGAGACTGAGTTTCCCGTCGATTTTGCAACCGAGGCTTTGAGTGCTTTGAAGATAAATTCTGATACTCGTTTCTCAGACTTTTCAAAATCCTTTTGATACTGATATTGCAACCACAGCCCTGGAACTTCAAATGGAAATTATTGATTTACAGTGCTGTGATATAATTAAGAACAAATATCAAAACTCATCTTTGTAGGAATTTTATAATTCTTCCACTGGTACAATTTGATAATTTGCATAAATTTGCTAGTTCTTGGTTCACTGTTCTTGGTACTACTCACTTGTGTGAGAGAACATTCTCCAAAATGAAGTACACAAAGAATTCTTTTGATAATTGGTACAAGTAAAATTAGTCCACAACTACAAACTATTGTCAGTGGAAAATCACAATTACATAAATCACATTAGTCTTATTTCATTTCTACTAAAGCGTACAAAGTTTCCAGATACCTTCCAGAATATGATGCAAAAAATCGCATGTCGATCTGTCTTGGAGCAAAAATTCCATGCGTTGTTATCAGTGGCGGCTCCTCGAAGGAGGCTAACGAGGCTCAGCCTCCTCACCAATTTATCTTAATGATCATTCTCCATTTTATTTCCTGTTTCTCTGATAATACTTTAAATTTTACAATTAATTCCCGTTCTCAGTAGTTATTTTTAATCTGGCAACAGTGGCCAGAGGCTAGATTCTCTATATATCTCAAACGCTAAATACGTGTGGTCAACACAGTTGCCGTTTTCCAAGCAGTTCAATTGCTAGATAGGGTAGAAGAGAGAATGTGGCAACACCCTATGGAGGCTAGCTTCTCGTACGGAATCGTCGGTCGAATGAAATACGATTACTTGCTACCACCCTTCCGCTAGAAGAATGCGACACGTGTCGTGTTCCGTTAGTTCTTGTTTTTATACCGCGAGGCGTAAGTAAGGTTAAGTAGTTAAGTTATAATTTATCTAATCGGTGAACTTTAAAATGATGAGTGACTTAGTTGCTGGGTTCTTAGAAAATCCATTTAGTGGATTAACATATGATAGAAAAGTGTTTTGTCAAAAATAAACGGCCTTTACCGAATTTGAAAGGATTAGTGGTGACGATGACAGGTATGTTTCAAAATCGAAATACACAATAAATTATATTGCTTGCTATTTACATCTGATACAACAACATGTTGGGGACACTCGGGTTATGATGATTTGAAAAATTTAGCTCGTGGTATAGATAGACATGAAATATCGCAGGAACATATTACATCGAGTATTAAGTTTAAATTAATCGGTAAACAGAATATTGTTAAAGGAGGAAAACATATAATTTGGTAGACAAGAAACTACATTATAAACAACTTTTTTTATGAAATTTTAGATACTATTAAAGGTCAAATTGAGATTCGATTTTCCGATTTACATGAATTGAAGTTTTTCTACTTGACGAATAGAAGATTTTTCGAATCTTTTTCAAAAGAGTTTGCCAATACACTTTTAGATAACTTAGTTCTAAAATATACATTTTTTGATAAAATAGCACTGCACAATGAATTATGGGTTATATACCTACTCGGATAAAGATATTTTAGGCCAGTACGACATTCACGCCGATATGATAAAATATATGATAGACAATGATTTGTAACAAGTTTTACCTCAGTTTTATAAACTACTTTGTTTGACAGTCACCATTCCTGTCAAGTCGGCATCGGTGGAGAGATCATTTTCTACTCTTAAACGAATTAAAACTTACATGCGAAATACAATGGGCCAAAATCTTTTATACAATGTTAGTTTGATATCTATTGAAAAAGATTTAGTAAAACACTTAGAACAAAATGATACATTTTATGATAATATTATTGATCATTTTTCGCAAACTAAAGACCGTAGAATTCCGTTAATATATAAAAAAAGTTAATAAAAATAATAAAAAAAAACAAAATATGAAAAATTTCAAAAAAAATAAAAAATATCAAAAATCCAAAGGAAAAAAACGAACATAAAAATTTTTTGCCAAGAGAAACTCTATACCTCCACGTTGGTTCTTGTTTGGCAACAATTAATTTTGTCACTGAAGTAGCTGGTACGGTCGCTGTGCAAAGGTTAAATTTATTGGCTGAATAGAGTATATTTTTACAAGAACGTTTTATGTCCAGCCTCCTCTCTTAAAAAGTTCACGAGCCGCCACTGGTTGTTATGCTTTATTTCCTCGACTATAGTGTGTCAGTCAGATTGAAATGTGATGGTAGCTTTTGTTCTGACCAATAGTTGAACCTTGGAGGATCTCACTCCAAGGCGTGTTTTGATTAACTTTGTTTTAACTTCGGTGTTTTCCCATGAAATCCTGAACCGTGAATCCATCAAATTTGTATTGTTAGATTTTTCTATTCTATCACACTGGAATGTAGAGTGTACAAAATGATACATTTATTATTGATGTCACTAATTTATTATAATTCCAATGCAATTTGTGTCTTTCAATTCTCCACACAGTTGGTTTTTTCTGTTTCGCCAGATGATTAAAGGTATCAAGCGTACGATTACAAGTCGAGTTTATTTTTGTTTTTGGTATCAGACCTACGCGATCACAACACGCGGTGTTACGAGGGCGGTGAAATATCTGCCTCCAATAAGTGTAATAAATCAGTGGGTTCCTATACGCAACGGTCATGTGTCTCTATCAAAAGTGACGGTATCGGAGGTTGTCAGATAACAGATCTTCGATTAGAGTTGGCTCTGCATGGGTTCTCCGCGGGGAACAGCTGACGATCGGTCATGGCCCACTCGAACATCGCCGGCTTATTGACTCATATGTCATTGTCGAGCGCGAACGCAACGGCCTCCTTGGATTTATTAGGTGTGCGAATGCAAGCTCAACTCCTATGGTCGAACCAATCGTGGTATTAAAACGATTTTAAAGCCGAGTTCCACTTTATTATTTATTGTTTCGAACGATCTCCTACTAATGCAATCAAAATTGCAGCGGTATAATTAATACTTGATAAATTTACGTTTATGCACCGTATACAGAGCATTAATTATTAATTTAATAAATTTGATATCGTTTATTTCAATTAAATGTACTTCCTCCAATTTTCCCTCAATGGTATATGTGAGCTCGAAACAATGAATCTGAGGGTAGATTTTCCTCATAAGTTGAATCACTAACTCTTCCAATGTTTCAAAATGACTCTCTGAAGGTCATAAAACTAACTGGTCATACTTGGCCAATACTTTTGTCTTTTCTAAGCATTATATCCATCGATTTTGATCTGATTTAACCACATTTAAAGTGAAATTTGCAACTCCAATATTATTCCTCTAATAATTATTATACTTTCTGCTATCATTATGAATTCAATATCTTGAAAGGGTTGAAAAAAGGGGGAGATATCATCAGATATCAATGAAAAGCCATGGGAAATTTGTTCTCCGTATGCAAAGCTGCGTTTTGACAACCTCACAAGGAAAAGTCAGCATTTTGCTGCAATGTTTGCTGCAAACACAGGATCAGCAAGAGAAGTACCCTTTCAATATCGCTACCATCGATAACCACATGCTTGATGCGATCAGCTCGCTTTCATTCAAATGTGCTTCTTCAAATTGTTCCTCGATGGCATATATGTTGAATCACGTCTTTTCAACTCCTAACTCTTCCAATATTTCAAAATGACTCTCTGAAGGTCGTAAAACTAACTGGTCATACTTGACCAAATCTTTTGTCTTTTCTAAACATTAAAACCATCGATTTTAATCTGGCTTAACCACATTCGGAGTGAAATTTGCAACTCCAATATTATTCCTCTAATAATTATTGTACTTTTTGCTATTATTACGAATTCAATATCATGAAAGGGTTGAAAAAAGGGGTAGATATCATCAGATATCAATGAAAAGCCATGGGAAATTTCTTCTCCGTTTGCAAAGCTGCGTTTTGACAACTCCTCAAGAAAAAGCCGATATTTTGCTGGAATGTTTGCTGCAAACATAGGATCAGCAAGAGAAGCACCCTTTTATTACTACCATCATTGATGTATTTATTACTACCATCATTGATGTGACCGACTCTCTTATGACTTCTGGATGTCATAGTACATCTGGTATGCTTTCACGTATTGCTGATCGTTGAAATTCAATTTCATTGCTTCATATGGATAGTGCTCCGAACTCAAGTATAATTTTACATTTAGCAGGTTTATATTATTGAAATATGCACTTTTCTTAGCACGATTATTTTTTCGATCCGTTTGGAAAGCTACAATCATCTAGGGCGTTCGAAATTCATTGATGTCTTAACTGCCCAAATGTCTCGACTGCTCTCCTTCCAAACTACGGAAAGGAATCAATATAGGCTTACCAGCACTCTAATTCTTCAACATTTGGAATTTGACTTGAGCATTTGGAAATACATGTAGCACTTTTGAGGTAGCGTCTTCCATTTATTTTCCTCCTTTCTGTGCCACCTGTGCTATTAATATAGCAGTCGTTATCGGTTCGAGATCTTATCAATGGCAGCTTATGTTTACCACTCAAAACAGTCAATGAACAGGCCCAGTAGTGCTTGTCTTCGGTGCTTGGTCTCAATACTAAAAAGGCTATTGGCCGGACGAAATTGCGTCTACTTTTTTTTTATATTCAAACAATCATGAGGGGGAAACGTATAATGTTCGAAGAATGTGGAATGTTGGGAGAGGAGATAGGCATTCGAATTTTTCTTGAAGATTTGGAGGTTATAGGCATAGGGAAAGACCTCACTAGGCAGAGTTCCACAACTTAATACACTTTCTCTGTGAATGACCTGCGCTCATTCGAACCAGATTAATCTAGCTAGGTCTGGGGATCATCACGGCCAATGTCACGAAGGAGCGTGAAGCAGATCTTCGGATTCTGTCAAGCAACAGTAATATCCCCTGAAAATCGTGTACAAGTTAAGTTCGCTACCATCACAACCAATATCAACCAATATGTCCCCTAAAATGTGAAGATTTACCCTCCCTTATCTTTGAAGTAAACGCTCTTTCACTCCCAGATACGGATTTTTATGTTTTTGTTTAATAATGACATGAAAACATTACTATAGTTTTATCACCGAAGTGCCATTATCAAACACTTATGGAGTAAACAATTGTAATTGTTTTTTCATTTGATCATAATGATAAATTACCGTATGGTACCATCTATTTCTTTTAAGATATTCTTTTAGAATTTCTTTTTTTTTTATAAACAACTTACGGTTGGTGTAAGTATAATAATAACACGTAGTATAGACAAAATTGGATCGTGAAAATTGTATATTGGATATTGATCATTAACGGAATGGAATACTTGTTGCGTTTAGAAATGATACGTTAGTTTGGTATGTACTATAAATGAATGTTAAAACTCATCCGAACGAATATATTTTTTTCAAGAGCGTATCTTAACGATCTGATGTAAGTTTCAGCTGCAAGGCTGTTTCACTAATGATTATTACCTCGGTAGCCGATAAAACAATCGTATCTGTAGTGTATCGACAACTAATGGCCTCTCCTAAAGACGTCGAAGCCACTTTCTTTAGGTAATTTACTCCCTGAAACAACATCACAAAAACATCATTTGCTTATTTTTAAAGGTATACGATTTCTTGAGTGTAACTTTTTACAAATGAGAAATTATCTGTGTGTCGTTTAAGGCGAATCGATTACCTCTTTTGAACGTGAAAAATATAACACATACATTATTCATTACTTGAATGCAAGAACTTGGAAGGAAAAAATATCAGAGAATCAATTTGATATCTCATTTCTGCGACCAAAGTATCGCAGCGGGTCAAAATGTTGATAACACACAAGTTTGAATCTTATTTTTTTTTATACTTTAGACTACTCGAGAGGGGAACCTGTAATGTTCGAAGAACTTCGTGTGAGCCAGCAGTGAAATGTAGCGAAAGGAGATAGGCATCCCTATTTTTCTTGAAGGTTTGCAGGTTATAGGAAAGACATCACTAATTTTTAGGGTTCAAATTTTTACGTTCATTAATTTTGGTCAATCTGTATGTTTTCGGGTGTGCTGATCACGAATATGGATATCAAAATTGTCTGGGCCCTATGCTATTCAAGTTATTGGACATTTTTTGTGTCCAAATTGCCCCGACTTTGGTGTTTTTTCAATTTGTAGAAAAAGTCCGAGTTCCACTCTATTATTTTATGACAGAAAAAAACGTAAGAAAACAAAAAGAATAAAATGACGCCAATTAGAATAGAATGTCAGGGACCTAATGTACGGCCCAAAAAGTGCGATTTTCGAGCAAAACCAAACGTTTGTTCAATTGTCAATTATAAGATGCCTGTTTGTCGTATCGGCTAATGCTTAACATGCATTGATGATATTTTGTGTGTACTTCAATACGATTTTTTCATTTGTTTGATATTCCCAAAGGGGGCGCTGAATCACTCTTTTCGTGAGAAACGTAATTTTTCCAAGTCAAAAAATCTACCTTACGACTGAAAAAAACGAAACATATTGACGGCTTCTACCTATGAACCTAAATCCAACCACTTTGATTCATATGGGCCGCTAGAGACCATTTTGAAAAAAAGGAACCGCGAAAAATGAGACAAATGCTCAGGTCAGAAAGTTTGAATCAGGGAAATAGATTAATAGTTAAATAGCTGAAACATTTACCCAAATTTTGATACCAAGCACTATCTTCTAGATTGTGTCAATCCCGAGAAAACTCATGCTAAGCCTTTTTGACCCAATTCTGGGTCCTCCGTTATAAACTTTCGTTCATACTATAGATGCCTCTTGTGACTGTCTCAGTATAATATTTTTCCCGCTTCAGCGTTTGACAGAGTCACAATAAAAATTTCAATTCGTAATTATCAAAGATGATGTACACTGACGTTAACCTGGGTTCGATCCCACCCGGGAGACTTTTTTCTTCTTCTCTCACTTTTTTTGATAATTGTGATACAAAATCATGATAATTTTATTCATAATAATCATAATAATATTAATAATAATAATAGTAATAATAATAAACCGTTTTGATAGATCACGAAACTGTTTGTGGGTATCTTTTACTCTGTTGCATTCATCAGTGGTCACGCGCATCGTCTTTGTAAGAAACATCTGCTTCCTCTCCTCTGATATAATACGTAATATAGAATTTCTAGCAAGTCAGAGATGAAGACCACGTTTTTTTTTTAATTTCTTTTTTTAATATGTATTCGAAACCTGCCTCGAAACGAGCATTTTATTTGTTAACTTTGTTGTTGATAAATTAATTGTAATATTAATGTACTAATTAATGATAATAATAATTATATTATCATTACTTATTATTATTATTATATTATCATCAATATTATTATGATTTTGTATTGTAATTATCAAAAAAAGTGAAAAAACGGTAAAAAAAGTCCTCCGGGTGGGATCGAACCCAGGTTAACGTCAGCGTATATCATCTTTGATAACTACGAATTGAAATTTTTAGTTCATTTTTTATTTTTGTGTGACTCTGTTGAACGCTGAAGCGCGAAAATTGGTATATTGAGATAGCCACAAGAGGTATCTATAGTCTGAACCAAAGTTTATAACAAAGGACCGAAAATTGAGCCTGGTAGAGTCCAAAAGGCCAAGCACGTGTTTTTCCGGGATTAACGTAACCCAGGAGATCGTGCTTAATACCAAAATTTGCGTAAATATTTCAGCTATTTAACTAAGAGTTTATTTTCCTGATCCGAACTTTGTGAATTAAAAATTTTGCTCATTTTTCACGGTTCCTTTTTTTCAAAATGATTTCGAATCGGCCCATATGAACCAAAGAGGTTCGATTTTGGTTCATACGTGGAAGCCATCAATATCTTTCGTTTCAATTTTGTTTTGAGTCAAGAGGTTCATTTTTTTGCCCGCAATCGCAAAATTACATTTTTCACGGAAAGAGCGATTGCAGCGCCCCCTTCGCAAATATCAAACAAATGGAAAACTCATATTGAAGTACACACAAAATACTATCGATGTATGTATGTATTAAGCATTAGTTGATTTTGCAAACAGTCATCTTATAATTGACAATTGAACAAACATTTGATTTTGACCAAAAATCGCACCTTTTGGGCCTTATATTAGGCCCCTCACGTTCTATTAACTTCTAATTGGTGTCATTCCACTCGTTTTCATCTCTTAGAGCTTTTTCTGTCATAAAATAATCGAGTGGAACTCAGAGTGTTTGTAACAATTGAAAAACCACTAAAGTCGGGGTAATTTGGTCCCAAAAAAAAACGTGTGGCACTCGGGGACTGCCATGGTAAAGCTATTGCATAGCACTACGCCACTGGAAAAAGTTGGGCAGAAAAACATCCACTACCCCTTCAAAATGTTCACGAATTATGAGTAAAAAAGAGTATCATCTTGATCTCTATGAAGAGTATTCTGTGACAAGCATAGATAACTCTTCTACCGGTAGTAGAGTTATCTATGGTGACAAGTGTCAGTTGACTGTTGACTTGTAAACACAATTTTATACGAATGTTTTAACGTTCAGATCTCGATAGCGCTTCCGGCTCCGGGATTTCACGTGGCCTATCGGAATAAGAAGGTTCGAATTGTATAAAAACACAATTGCATGGACGCCAGACTTCTTATGTAATTAGCTACGAACGTAATAATTTTGACATATCCTCGAGGAGCTCGCTGCGCGTAAGTTAGAGTTTATACATTTTACCTCTATTTTGTTAATTTGGGGCCGTTTCGAACCTCGTGCGGCCGGCGCCAGTTGTAATAAAATATTTTGGGCTATGGCCCGCTAGCTTTCACCCGCTTCCGGTATATTTAAGTAGCTAGAAAATTCTCTTTCGTACGTCGCACGTCAGATGCTAGTAGGTGACAGCTGAGAATACTTTAATTAAATTTTCCTATTTAATCGACATTTTGGGGCCCGAGACTGTGCTATTTGGTTAGCCCCGTTCATAAACTAACGACTTGGAGCGAAAACCGCATGCG
Organism: Endomychus coccineus; assembly: GCA_958510875.1. Lineage (NCBI taxonomy): Eukaryota > Metazoa > Arthropoda > Insecta > Coleoptera > Endomychidae > Endomychus > Endomychus coccineus. The sequence goes on from OY294070.1 coordinate 14,069,624, forward strand.
AAAAGTCCTCGTTAAGACGTTCTATGTACCGTAAATTTGTACTTTTCTAACTCGCAATCTACGCGCTTCTCACGTGAACGTCATTCGATTTATCGAAAATTAACCAATTCAAAACAGTTTCCCACCCAGTGTGGGGCTATCACGACCTTTTAAAAGGTTCAAAGTTAACATTTCGATAACATTTCGACAATTTTAAGTTCGGCTGAGCTACATGGTAGGCGGAGTGGTGGGTCTTAGGATATTTCGTTATGGTATTTTTTTTTTGTTTTTTTAGATTTCCGTTACGGTATTTGTCTTTTGTTTTTAAGCTATTGCATATAGCTTTTTTCGCGGGCTTTGGGTGCGGCGACTGAATCAAGAAATTCCGTAACGAAAAATAATGTAAGACCTAAACACCTAACATGTGTCGCTATTTTATACGAATGTTATAACACTCTAGCGCTTTAGACTCCGGGATTTTCACGTGGCCTATCGAAATTAGAAGGTTCGAATTATCTAAAAACATAATTGCATGAGCTCCAGACGTCCTATGTAATTAGCTACGAACGAAATCATTTTGACATATGCCTCTAGGAGCTCGCTACGTGTCAGTTAGAGTTTATACGTTAGACGCGCGTAGCAGAGACCTGAGAGTACCTGTTTCTATTAAGCTATTGCATATATTGCATATAGCTTTTATCGCGAGCTTTGAGCGCGACGACCGAATCAAGAAATTCCGTAACGAGAAATAACAGGAACTCGTTTATGTTGCGCTCTCTCGGGTGACTAATATTGAATAATTGTATATCACGACAAAAAACGATAATTCTACATTCAAGTTTTATAATAATCGAAGGCAAGCTGCATCGACTGCATCTTTGTTGGAAAAATTCAAAACACTGCCTTTAAATAGTGTTCAGACGACAGCTCAAAGTGTCTTAGATTTCATTAGTAATAGAAATGGCATTTCAATAATGACTTTCAATTGCCAAAGTCTAAATAGTCACAAATACGATTTACAAGATTCAGTTACGAGACAAACAAATGTGTTACTTCTTACCGAAACTTGCATGGCGCATGATAATCCGATTGAAATACCTAATTTCAATTGTATTGTTCAATTCAAACGAGATACTGTTCCAAGAGGTGGGGTAGCTATTTACCAAAATAATAATAATGTGACTAATATCATGACTCCGAATATTGAAATAAATATTGCACACGTTAGCGATGTTAATGTTAGGCGCTCATTTTTGGAGATATTTGTGCGTGCTTATGCAAACTTAGAAATGGCCTACACATAGTCATGATAGCAATTTACATTTCTCCGAATCCAAAAATTGGACGAGGTAGAGCATTTTATTCATCGCACTTAACTGGAGTACACTGAAGAAGGGTCGAAAATACTTGGTACAAATAAATTTCCACTTATCTTGGCTGGCGATTTCAACATCAACTTCGTTGATAAAAAATCAGAGCGGTTGACAACTTTTCTTTCGGAAAAATTGAATTTGAAAATGAATAATGATCCACAAGAATCCACAACAAAATATGGGGTCACCATTGACGCGGTATTCTCCAGATATTTAGAGGATATCAAGTCTCAAACTTATGTCTCTTATTTCAGTTACCATAAACCTCTAGTTTTAATGATAACAAATTCCTGAATAACCTACATGTATTGTAAGATAATAAAAATATTTTAAACGATATTAACTTCTCATTTATTCAATAAAAGAAAAAAATTTGTTTCTTATCGGTCACCACGCTCAAAAAGTGTAACCTGAATTAATATTAAAGAAAAACTTGAATTATTATCAAAGAAAAAAAAATACTGCATAAATTAAAAATAAATAAATAATTATAAATGCATAAGTCAATGCATGCCACACGTTTTTTTTTCTTGATTCGGTCGCCGCGCTCAAAGCCCGGGATAAAAGCTATATGCAAATAGCTTAAAAATGGCCAATAACTCGAGTAGCATTGGGTCCAGACATTTATTCATAATCAGCGTCCTCGAAACTTACTGATTGATCAAACTTAAGGAACGTAAAAATTTTATCCCAAAACGTGAAATAAAATTGCAGAGGGACTGGGCTATAGGTAACGAGCTCCACAACTTCGTTGTTCGATGAAAAGATGAAGTCTGGTAGGAACAAGTTTGACAGTGAAGTGGTGACTAGTTTGAGCTCGTCTAGTCCGGCGTTATCTGGAAGCTCTCGTGGTAGAACAACAGACAAAGCTTTGGTAATATTTTTGTTGGAAAAACAATAGCATTAACAAATTCGTGGATTTCCGATAAATTTTGTTTCACTTCAAGCCCATAGCAATTTTTCAAGATTACACCGCTGAGCTTTCATTATATTCTAGTTACTATTAAAAAAGATAATTCAAATCGGTATAATCGCCACTGGATAACTGGTAATATTTGGAAGGGAAGAGTGTAAGGATTATGGTAATGACGTATTTATTTATACAAAAGTGGCGGCCTAGTTGATTCGGGATAGCTCAGAATAGTAATTACACAATCAGAAGGCGCTAATCTGCCGTAAGGGCACAGTGAATTGGACTACAAAGGAAACAGTGGTCCAGCAAAGGCCAGGAAATTTGACAGCAGGGTCAAAGGTTGGTCCTCTCTACACTTACTAGCCCTGAGCGTATTCATTTACTACTCGCTTCCAGACAACTATGTGCTCCTTTGATTATCTATTGAAGACCTCGCTCTTCCACGCTGCTACCGACTTCGAGTTTTCACTGGGAACGGACTAATTATCTGAATTAATTCAACAACTTCGTTTACGCTTGTTTTCTGCGTGTTTCAATTTCGAGTACGTATTGTTTACAATTTTTACTTCCTGTTTGGATATAGTAATGTGTTCAATTCGACTTTTCAATGGATTTGCACTTTTTGACGTAGCCTGAGTCATGACGGGTATAATATCAATTGGTTGGTTTCTTTGTATGTGACATAACTTAAAAATTGAAGATGGATGCCAAAAGTAACACATAAAAAACAGCTACCGCGCTCCAAAACAATACAAGTCTCAGTTTCACCACTTTCTTTCAATACTTTGAATACATGAGAGAGAACGTTGGGAGAGATGATATGCATTTGAATTTTTCCTGGAAGCTTGGAGGATATAGCTATAGGGAAAAATAGAAACGTGTGGCACTCGGGGACTGCCGAGGCGGAAAAGCTATTGCATAGCATTTTTTCTCAACTTATGCAATTATAATTATTTATTTATTTTTAATTTATGCAGTATTTTTTTTCCTTTGATATTAATTCAAGTTTTTTCTTTGATATTAATTCAAGTTACACTTTTTGAGCGTGGTGACCCATAAGAAAACAAATTTTTTTCTTTTATTGAATAAATGAGAAGTTAATATCGTTTAAAATATTTTAATTATCTTACAATACTTGTAGGTTATTCAGGAATTTGTTATCATTGAAACTATAGGTTTATGGTAACTGAATAACTGAAATAAGAGACATAAGTTTGAGACTGGATATCCTATAAATATCTGGAAAATATCGCGTCAATGGTGGCCCCATATTTTGTTGTAGACTCTTTTGGATCATTATTCATTTTCAAATTCAATTTTTCCGAAAGAAAAGTTGTCAACCGCTCTGATTTTTTATCAGCGAAGTTGATGTTGAAATCGCCAGCCAAGATAAGTGGAAATTTATTACCATTTGTACCAAGTATTTTCGACCCTTCTTCAGTGTACTGCTCTACCTCGTCCAATTTTGGATTCGGAGAAATGCAAATTGCTACCATGACTATGTGTAGGCCATTTCTAAGTTTGCATAAGCACGCACAAATATCTCCAAAAAATGAGCGCCTAACATTAACATCGCTAACGTGTGCAATATTTATTTCAATATTCGGAGTCATAATATTAGTTACATTATTATTATTTTGGTAAATAGCTACCCCACCTTTTGGAACAGTATCTCGTTTGAATTAAACAACACAATTGAAATTAGGTATTTCAATTGGATCATCATGCGCCATGCAAGATTCGGTAAGAAGTAAAACATTTGTTTGTCTCGTAACTGAATCTTGTAAATCGTATTTGTGACTATTCAGACTTCGGCAATTGAAAGTCATTATTGAAATGCCATTTCTATTACTAAGGAAATTTTAGACACTTTGAGCTGTCGTCGGAACACTATTTAAAGGCAGTCTTTTGAATTCTTGCAACAAAGATGCAGTCGATGCAGCTTGCCTTCGATTATTATAAAACTTGAATGTAGAATTATCGTTTTTTGTCGTGATATACAATTTTTCAATATTAGTCACCCGAGAGCGCAACATAAACGAATTCCTGTTATTCTTCGTTACGGAATTTCTTGATTCGGTCGCCGCGCTCAAAGCCTGCAATAAAAGCTATATGCAATATATGCAATAGCTTAATAGAAACAGGTACTCTCAGGTCTCTGCTACGCGCGTCTAACGTATAAACTCTAAATCACGCGTAGCGAGCTCCTAGAGGCATATGTCAAAATGATTCCGTTCGTAGCTAATTACATAGGACGTCTGGAGTTCATGCAATTATGTTTTTAGATAATTCGAACCTTCTCATTTGGATAGGCCACGTGAAAATCCCGGAGTCTAAAGCGCTAGAGTGTTATAACATTCGTATAAAATAGCGAAATTTCTCACTTTTAGAAACTTCAAATTAATTAATTAATTTGACACATGTTAGGTGTTTAGGTCTTACATTATTTTCCGTTACGGAATTTCTTGATTCGGTTGCCGCGCTCAAAGCCCGCGATAAAAGCTATATGCAATAGCTTAAAAAAGTTCCACAACTTCCTTGAGCGATAGAAAAATTATGTCTGCTATCTGGAATCTCTCGTGGTGGAACAATAGACCAGAAACAAAGTTGGTGCCGAGACATTTCCTTGTGGAACACCAACGTTGATAGCCATCGTATCGGAAGATACTCCGTCAACCACTACATGGAGTGCTCTATCTGAGAGAAAACACGATAGTAAGCAGCAAAGTTGAGGCGGCAAACCATATGACGGAAGTTTCCCAAGCAGACTCGGTCAAATGCTTTGGAGATATCCAATACTACAGCTAGAGATTTCCCATATTCTTCAATAGATTTCTGCCATACATGTGTTACGTAGGCAAGCAGGTCTCCTGTTGATCTGTGCCATATGGCAGGTCATTCACAAGTTTGTAGCTCTCTAGGTATTTGATGAGCTCGATGTTGATTGCTTTTGCCATCACTTGAGAGATCACAGATAAAAGTGCAATGGGTCTATGATCATTAGGAAGGGTCTTCCTAATTCCTTTCCTTCTTTTGGATTTATTGAACTCTAGGTGTGTTCCAGCTGGGAGGTAACACACCAAGTTTGTATGAAAGGGTTAACAATCTGCAGAAAACTGGTGTTGATTCGGAAGCACACCTTGAGAACGACAGGTGGAAATCCGTTTAGCTCCCTAGAATTTTTGCTATTGAAATCAAGCAGAATGCTCCTAATTCTGCGCTGGCTAGAGACAATGTCAGGCATATGGCTATCAATGGCGGCAATATTCAGAGGTACCTCCCCTTGTAGATCCAAAGTGGAGTTTGCTGCAAATATTCCAGCAAAAAGATTGGCTAGTGTAGTGGTTAGTGTGCCATCATCTTTGGTTAAGGGAGGGAATGAACTAGAAGCGAAATTTCCACAATTGCTTTGGCGAAAGTACAAAACGAACGGAAGCCATTTGGACATTCGATTGTCTTTGATCATATTTTGGCATGAAATGCCTATTTCGGAGCGCACATATTTCTAGCTTCAACATATTTTGTTCTGGTCTCCAGACATGGGTTACCGTGTCAACGACGATATGCTGTTTGTTTTGAAGCGACGGCTCTAGAACAGATTTTTTTGAACCATCGTTTACAAGATGATGACAAGTTTTTTTGGTATGGGGTACGTAATCATGACAGCTCATGATAAATACACCCTGCATACATCCTCTCAATGGAAGACCCTTCACATGGAAAATCATCTTTGGAAACTCAAAGGCTGGTTCAACAGCCAATTACTTTCAATAAACTTTGACAAAACCGTATACTTAGCCTTCAGCAGCAATGGAACATCGCTGCCAGAATAGAGTTTGAATATCCAACGAGATTTTTCAATTAAACCTGCAAAAAAAAATATTTGGGCATCCACATTGACAATTATTTACGATGGAACCATCAAATGGAATATTTAACTAAAAATCATTTTTTAGCTTCAAACTGAAAAAAATATTCTACCACAGTTCGGTTGAGTCACACCTGAATTATGGCATCATTGGTTGGGGAGGAATATCAAGAAGTTACCTATATGCCTTCGAAATCTCCCAAAAACGATTCATCAACAAATCTGTAAGATATCCATGCTCTCTACTCTTTACTGAAATCTAAACTATTGAATATTAGACAATTATGTATTATTCAGATAGGATGCCAACAATATAAAAATATAAACCAAGTTATCACTCAGAACCATGTACAGGGTGTCCTCGAACTGCGTGGCCAAAATAAAGCCGAAGATTCTTTGATTCGAAAAAAAGTTGATGAGCCTTTTTACTTTTGCCTCAAATATCTTGTTTACCCGGTAGAGGGCTTCAAAATTGCAAAAATAATTTTGTTTTTTCGGTATAATTTGAGAACGTGATTAAGAACTTTTACAATATTCAGCAGGTGAGTTACTGTCAATAATGACCATTTTTGAGACTGGAGCACAGAGCCTTAGAGACCATAGAAATGGCTCAAACTTGAGAATGTAACGGGAAAAGTGTCCAGAACTTTTTTGTGGTCAATGTAATTCACTCGATATTTTTTATGTAGATAGCTTATCTAATTTGAAAACTTTTCTTACTCCTAGAATATTTTGATAAAATCAACGGATTAGCTTGAAAAAATTAATTTTCGAGTCTCTGCAATTTTGGCTTACTAATTTTACTTGATTAAAATACCTTAGTTGCCTTTGCTTTTCTAATGTCATTTTGGCATTTGAAGAATTTATTCTCAAAACTGTAAGTTTTTACTTTGCTTACGTAAAAATTTTATAAAATTATGGCTCAAAATTTCACTAACACTGAAATGGTTGATATGTTATTGATTTATGGACTTTGTCGTTGCAATGGCCGAAGAAGGGAAAGATATCCGCATCGCAGAATTCCAAATCGGCAAACCTTCGCGAAACTGGCAAATTTGAAGCAAATCGCAGAGAAACTGGACGCAGACGGACAAGAAGGACGTTAGAGCTCGAAGAAGCGATACTGGAAGCGGTTGAAACTGAACCTGGGATAAGCACACTACGTTTGGGACTTCGTATTGGAGCATCAAAATCATTAGTTCATAATGTACTGAAAGAAGAACTGTTGTATCCCTATCATATTAAAACAGTTCAAGACTTATTGCCCATGGATCCAGGTCATCGGCTAGATTTCTGTCGGCTTATTGTCCAAAGACAAAATGCAAACCCCAATTTTTGTAGAAGAATTCTATTCAAGGACGAAGATACTTTCACGAGATGTGGTCTTTTTAACCTCCATAATGAACATTTCTATGCTGATGAAAATCCTCATGAAACGGAAGTTACATATTTTCAGAGTCAAACTAAAATCAAAGTTTGGGTTGGAATTGTGGATAACTTTATTATTGGCCCTACCGTTATACCCGATCGATTGAACGGGGAGAACTACTTGAACTTTTTGGAACAAAGACTACTTGAACTGTGGGAAGACTTGCCCTTACACATTCGTCGTGGCCTGGTTTATCCATGATGGTGCACCTCCTCATTTCACATTAGTTGTGAGGCGACATTTGAATGCGGAATATCCAGATCGCTGGATAGGTAGAGGACACGATGCACCAGTGAACTGGCCGGCCCGCTCCCCTGATTTGACGCCCTGCGACTTCTTTCTATGGGGCGCTTTGAAGTCGAAAGTTTATGCAGCTCCAGTAAACACACGAGAGGAATTGTTGCAACGAATTAATCATGAAGCGGATTTATTGAAGAATGATCCTGAAGTACTAGCCAGAGTTCAATCCAATTTCTTGAAACGAATTAATTTGTGTATTCAGGAAAATGGGCAACATTTCGAACAATTGATGCCTTAGCGATTTCCCAAAAAGTTTTGTTGTTTCTTATAATTTAGCGTTTGTTTTTCCTAAATAATCACATCGTTCCCCCATTTCTATTGTTTTTATTATTCGTGTTTTACCGGGATATTAACCATTTCAGTGTTAGTGAAATTTTGAGCCATAATTTTATAAAATTTTTACGGAAAGCAAAGTAAAAACTGACAGTTTTGAGAATAAATTCTCCAAATGCCAAAATGACATTAGAAAAGCAAAGGCAACTAAGGTATTTTAATCAAGTAAAATTAGTAAGCCAAAATTGCAGAGACTCGAAAATTATTTTTTTCAAGCTAATCCGTTGATTTTGTCAAAATTTTCTAAGAGTAAGAAAAGTTTTCAAATTAGATAAGCTGTCTACGTAAAGAATATCGAGTGAATTACATCGACCACAAAAAAGTTCAGGACACTTTTCCCGTTACATCCTCAAGTTTGAGCCATTTCTAGGGTCTCTAAGGCTCTATGCTCCACTCTCAAAAACGGCTATTATTGACAGTAACTCACTTGCCAAATATTGTAAAAGTCCTCCATCACGTTCTCAAGTTATACCGAAAAAACAAAATTATTTTTGCAACTTTGAAGCCCTCTACCGGCTAAACAAGACACTTGAGGCAAAAGTAAAAAAGCTCATCAAATTTTTTTCGAATCAAAGAATCTTCGGTTCCATTTTAGCCACGCAGTTCGAGGACACCATGTATATACGACAAGATCGAAGGAGCACATTGTATACTAATGGCTTCCGAAACAATAGGCCAAAAAAGTTACTCCTATTTGGCACCTAAATGATTCAGTCAACTACCACAAAAAATAATCGATGAAACTTCCACAAAACACTTCAAAACCCAACTTTCATTAATTGTTAATGAAACCGACACAACAAAAATAGACAAAATGATAGAAGGCTAAATCAATATTTTCTTCAAGTAAGCTATGAAAACCTCGTTTATGTTTACCACATGCAAGTGTGTACAATAATTTCAGTGGATGTTGTAAATGTTCGTTGATTTTTTTTGTATTCTCTCACATTGTATCACTCTACCATTATTGATGATGATTAAACGTTATTATTATCATGAATTATTATTATTATTATATTTTAAAGTTGGGAACAGGTCAATTTACAAGTAAAGTAATCAAAGAGCTTGATAGTAGAAGACCTTCTAGGGGCAGATGCAGATGTAACAAATCGCTAGAGGAAATTTCTAGAAAATTCCGTGCGACAGTATCCAAGAAGATATTAATATCACACAAAAATGGTGTAAATCGGTCAGACTAGGAATAAACCCTAGTTAAACTTCAATAGTGGCCTTCAACAGGAAAAGGAAGATAGATTACATGAAGCAAATCGAGCTGAATGGAAACACCATCGTGCTGAAAGACGAAGTAAAATATGTAATAGGCATTACACTAGACAAGACTCTCAAATTCAGCCAGCACTTAAATAATGTAAATAAGAAGGCCAGTATGCAGAAGGATGGCACGTAAAACACGGGGCAGTTTACCCAAAATACTGCTTTGGATGTACAACATGATGGTGAGATCTATTCTCACCTATGGGGCCTATGCCCAGAGCAACAAAACCAAGCAAATTACCAAACAAAGGGCCAACTATATTTGCTTCATGTGATCTTTCTTCCTTCTCCTGTTGAAGGCCACTATTGTAGCTTAACTAGAGTTTATTCTTTGATTTTCTCTGTGATCTTAATAACTTTTTGGACGATGTCGCATATAGTTCTCAATTTTTTCTGTTGCGATTAATATAGACTAGCTGCCGCAGCATCTCTGATATTTTTGGAAACTAATGACGGAGACATGTTGGCGAAAACACCACTCAATAACAGAACAATGATGAATTTGTATGATCCAACGTCGATATAACTTTACCCTACTACTTGTCCCCTAATTCTGTAAAAAAAATTATACTATTCGAATTGTCCTCGATGCATTCTTCCTTCGTAAACTAATAAATACGGCGAACAGTCAATAAATTCAAAGGGAGGATTTAATAAATTAATATTTATGAAGGCGAGTTTTTATAGCTGCGGTTTAAAGTAATAAATATAAAGACCACAATCGAATGTTATAATCTCCGGTTATCTACCATCAGAACACCTGTAGTAGCAACATCGAGCTTGATTTACCCCGACACCGAAAAAATATGTCACCTTTCTAAGAAGGTGGACGTTTACATTTCGTAAGAATCCATCGAGAATATTGATGAGATGAGAATCTCAACCCAACGTGTAGGTACCTCTTGCACGTTAACACGTGTTGAGAGAATTGTTTCAATTAGAAGTTTACAGAATCTTCGATATGCAGGCTGTTGCGACCGCAACTGTCGGTAAATGAAATTTCAATGTTTTGATTCATTATGAAGAGGTGATTTTATGAAAATTTAATATTCTGTTTAGCTTCAATCAAAAAATCAATAAAAGCGGGGACACTTAGAGCACTTAAACCACTTGATTGGGTCCATTGTGCGCCCCTTGTAACAAAACTCAGGACAGCAGACCTAAGACAGTGCCGGAGGCTCTGCATGATCATATGGGGCATATTTATTTCTATGAATCCTACCAATATTAGTAATGACTTACCAAAGCTCAAGCCAAATCCTGCCAATCTTTTGCACAGGTTGTTGAAATTTTTCGAATGATGTCGGAAAACAGGTAAATTGTACCGATATTTTATCATATTAAATTTTTTTTTATCGTGCTAGCTGTCAAAATAGTTGGTGACCTTGAAAATCACCTTATAATCACAAAAACTGCTATAGTGGATGTGTTATGATCGATTTTCCTTTTCTTATGTTCTAACTGTTGTTTAAAGTGTCTAGTATAATCTGTGAAAAATTGAAAGTGGGCCGCTAACAGATTTCGCAGTGGGAATTTTTTTCCTACATTGTACCCACCATTCGAGCACCTGTGCAATGATTACTATGTGAGGTCACGAATTTAAGTTGTTATGTTACTACGAAAACTACGTCAAAAGCTATAATATGTCTCTAGTAAAGAACATTTATCTTGCTCCTGTTGTCCCAACTATTTTGACAACTAGCAAGATAACATTTTCTTAAAATACGACAAAATGTCTGTACAATTTACCTGTTCTCGTATTTATGCAGGTTGATGCATGAAAAAATAAAAGAAATTGGAAAAATTTCACCCTGTACAGAAAAAAACTTGCAGGATTTGGCTCAAACTTTGGTAAGTCATAACTAACATTAGTAGGATTCATAAAAATAAATATGAAAATAAAAATACGAAGGGCAAAAGGTAGCTCTCTTGGAATGCCCCATCCATATGGCAATGTACCAGGGTCATCAGACCCATGATAGCATATGGTTCGGTGGTATGGTGGTCAAGAACCAAGCAGACTGGGGGGATCCGAAGGCTAAGGGACATTCAAAGCCAAATTCGCCTTGGTGCCACTGGAGCTGAAAGAACAACCCAACAGCAGCCTCAGAATTTTTCTGGACCTACCGCCACTTCATGTACACATACAAGGCGAAGACAGTTTAGTCATCAGCAAACTGACCAAAGAGCAAGCGCACGTATTAGGTAGATTGCATGGTAAGATGTACAACGTGCTCTGTAAAGAGTTGGAAACGGCCCCATAATGGAAATGCCATAGGATGAGATGCTTCCTAAGTATATCTTTGGGAAAAATGTCAAAACAGTCATACCAGCTAGAGAGGCGAAGAAGAGAGGACCCCCAATTAATGCAGCCAAGCAGGAGCTAAAGTTTCACTGGAATTAGGTAAGCAAATGACGATATTCGACGAAGAAGTTTCAGCAATACATCACTGTGCTGAAGAGTTACTAAGGCAAAAGCATGAGGAGAAGGCTATCGTCATATACTCTGACAGCCAAGCGGCTATAAAAGCAATCAGGTCCATGCAAATTACCTCCAAACTCGTCTGGAATTGCTTAGAAACCCTACATGAGTTGGGTAGTCAAAACAGACTGCCTTTAGCAGGAGTACTAGGCCAAACATGTTACAAAGGCAATGGAGAGGTTGATTCACTAGGCCGAGAAGGAGCACGCTCTAATTGATCCAGAACCTTTGTGTGAAATAGCAAAAGCACTGCGAAAATCATATAACAGTACTCGAATGTACAAGGGACTGGGAATGAGACAGACCAGAAACATTACAGAACCATCGCCAAGATTCACGGAGTATCTACTAAATCAGAATAGGCGATCAATCAGGAGTATTGTTCTGCTTCCAACAGCGCATTGCAGACTCAACAAACACATGACCAACATCAAACTGGCAGACACAACCATATGTAGGTTCTGCAAATAAGACGAGGAAACCTCAGCACATACACTATGCTACTGGAAGGTCTGATACGGCTAAGAGTTCGAACGATGGGTGAGAAAAAACTACAACCCTCCCGTTATATGGAGGACCAACGTTTGACCTACGGAGTCTGAATTACGGGTCTAGACATGGCTAATATAACATGAGGGCATACACAATAGCTCTGCAGAGGTAGCTGTGGAGAGGCTCTCAGCTCATCAGCCCCGACACCAGTTTGTTGCCTCTTCTACTCATATAGAAAAGGGTTTTAGAGCGCTTACGCAAGAACTCTGCAATGTGGAGTTTCACCTGCCTCATACAGGAGGCACCATGCCAGACCGAGATGCACTGTCTATCCAGTAGCTCTCTGAGGGTATGGAGCCCGGTGATCGATCAGATTCCAATCAATAGATCGGAACCACCAGAGTGGGAAGGTAGCTATACTAGCTGTAATTTATTTTGGCTAATTCAGCCAAGGTCTCCCTGCGCTCCCAAAACATGTCTGGAAGTCACTCGGTTGTCGGTGCCGATATAAATTCGCCAACCTCAGTAGTTTGGTCTCAAGTTCTCCACGGCACAGGTGCGGATTGCACTGACGTCGGCCTGAAAAACGATAAAGTGAGCACCTAGAGAAACTCAGTTCCACCCTGGGAGAGCACGAGCATTTTTCGCTTCCGCTAGACGCGCAATCAGCATTGGACCAGTCTGTTAAACATATGAGAACATGTGGTAATTGGAAGCTGAGTGCAGGCGTTATCGCATCCTGCTTCAGTTGGAGGATCGGGCAGCTTTTCTATTAACCTTCCCCTAGTCTTGGAATATCAGCCCACTACGTTTATTTTCCGTCTACTTATATGTTTTTCATATCCTGTAATTGGTTGATTATGTAATTTTCCAAAAGATATTTGTGAATTACTTAGGTTCTCTGATCAAGTCCATTTGGCTCTGACTCAAAATAACATCCTCTTCCTAGATCTTCGTTTATTTTCCGTTTACTAAAACATGTTCTACACTTCACGTAGGTACTTGATTTGCTTCAATAACGTAAGCAAAGACGAACAGTCACACGTAGATTTAATAATTATTCTATGAAATGTTATATCTCAACAAGAAAGACAGGTTCACATGGTTCATTTTTCTCGATTCAATACATTTAATTCCGAAGATTACGATTTACCACGGACAAAATTTACTAATAACTCCAATCTATGGATGGCAATGATCAGATCCCTTTAATGTCGTTTGTGAGAGGCCGCCAAGGAAGTGACCCGCTGGGCCGGCTTTTCTGCGTCTGATCAATAAGAACCTTTAAGCTAACAGATAGCGAGATTAACCAAGCTGTGATAGTAATAGTTTTTATTCAGTGGTTGGTATCAGACTGTTCGCTGTCATCAGCGTGTATCAATAACCAATGGAATTACATTTCGTACGAATGATAGGACAAAATCGAACACGTCAAAGTGACGATTTCAAATGGGATGTACAGGCTGGGCAAATTTTGATGTTTGTATAGGTTAGGTGAATATTGTGGTTGTCAGTAAAGTGGAGAGAAGAAACTTTCACATCCTAAGGGCACATTTTTCTGTGTAATCCAGTACGGATTGTTTTTCTCTTTCTAAATACGTATATGTCGGGTCGCTTTTGATATGTTTGTCTTTAATAGCGAAAATAATAATATTATTAATATTTATTCAGGTGTAGTACAGTGGCGGCTCCTCGAAGGAGGCTAAGGAGGCTCAGCCTCCTCACCAATTTATCTTAATGATCATTCTCCATTTTATTTCCTGTTTCTCTGATAATTCTTTAAATTTTACAATTAATTCCCCTTTCTCAGTAGTTATTTTCAATCCGGCAACAGTGGTCAGAGGCTAGATTCTCTATATATCTCAAACGCTGAGTTGTGTTGTTCAACACAGTTGCCGTTTTTCCGACCAGTCAATCGCCAAATAGCGTGAAACGGCGAAAACGGCAACAGGGTAGGGAGGCTAGCTTCTCGTATCCATTCGTCGGTCGAATGAAATACGATTACTTGCGCTCCCGCCTCCCGCTGCTAGAAGAATGCGGTTAGTTGTTGTTTTTATTCCATGAGGCGTAGTAAGGTTAAGTAGTTAATTTTTAAGTTATAATTTATCTAATCGAAATCGGTGAACGTTAAAATTATGAGTGACTTAGTTGCAAAAATCCATTTAGTGGATTAACATATGATAGAAAAGTGTTCTTCAAAAACAAACGGCCTTTACCGGATTTGAAATGATTAGTGATGGCAGGGAAGTATCAAAATCGATCGTTTAATACTGATAATTATAAAAAATATGTATGATTAACGGGATCTGATGTACATAATAAATTATATTGCTGGTATTGCTTGCTATTCACATCAGATACAACTTCATGTTGGGGGCACTTGGGTTATAATGATTTGAAAAATTTAGCTCGTGGCCTAGAAAGACATGAAAAATCGCAGGAACATATTACATCGTGTATTAAGTTTAAATTAACCGGTAAACAGAATATTGTTAATGCGATTGATTCTACACGAACACGCGAAATCGAAAATCATAATAATACAGTTAAAGAAAACCGCGAAGTTTTAAAAAAAATCATTGATTTATCATTTCAAGATTTGGCTTTTAGAGGGCATGATGAAACTGAAAATTCAGTTAATAAAGGTAATTGTTAGATTTGTTTTGTAAATACGACAGTAAGCTTCGCGATTTTATGACTAACGCGTCAGTATTTGCAGGCATTTGTTTTGTTTTATGCGGGTATAATGGTTGAGTGACACCACGCGAAATAAGGTTAGATTAGAATTCGTCTGTTCGGTAAATTATTAATTGTAAAAATGGACAACTAGTGGAAAGATTTTTAGGGTTCTACGATGTTAGTTCGGGAAGAACAGCGGTCAATTTATTCAATTTTTCAATGGAAACATTTCAACGATTCGACTTTGCGAATAAATCAGACTTACGACGGCATCTGTAATGGCGGGACATTCAAACGGTCTTCAAACAAACGTAAGTTTTAAATAACAGTAGGAAACAGAATTCCCTGTAATGCTCGAAATCGATGGAATTTTACATCACATGCAATGTTTAGTTTACCATCCATAAAAATAAAGACAAATTAATTGAAATATTTGATTTTATATTAAACAGTGATGACTTTTCAACAGATCAGGTTTCATTGAATGCTGCTGTTGGTTTAAAATCTTATTTAGAAAATGAAGAATTTTTGTTATTTCTTGATACTTTTAAATTAATATTTGAACAAACTGATCTTATTTTTCGAATTTTACAACATAAATTCACTAATATAATTCATTCAAGAGATCGTTTAACACATCTCATTGATAAAATTCAAGTTTCCGTTATACAGAATTTCATTTTAATATTTTATTTGGAAATTATTCAACTGATGAGGCTTCTCCCGTGAAAAGGAGGAAAACATATAATTTGGTAGACAAGAAACTACATTATAAACAACTTTTTTATGAAATTTTAGATACTATTAAAGGTCAAATATTGAGATTCGATTTTCCGATTCACATGAATTGAAGTTTTTCGATTTGACGAATAGAAGATTTTTCGAATCTTTTTCAAAAGATTTTCTCAATACACTTTCAGATAACTTAGTTCTAAAATATAATTTTTTTGATAAAATAGCGCTGCACAATGAATTATGCGTTGTATACTGGGATGAAGATATTTTAGGCCAGTACGACAGTCACGCCGATATGATAAAATATATGATAGATAATGATTTGCAACAAGTCTTACCTCAGTTCTATAAACTACTTTGTTTGACAGTCACCATTCCTGTCATGTCGGCATCGGTGGAGAGATCATTTTCTACTCTCAAACGAATTAAAACATACATGCGAAATACAATGGGCCAAAATCGTTTATACAATGTAAGTTTAATATCTATTGAAAAAGATTTAGTAAAACACTTAAAACATAATGATACATTTTATGATAATATTATTGATCATTTTTCGTAAATTAAAGACCGTAGAATTTCGTTAATATATAGAAAAGTTGATAAAATTAATAACAAAAAACAAAATATGAAAAATTCCAAAAAAAAAAGAAAAAAAATTAAAAATCCAGAAAAAAATAAAAAACAAAAAACGAACGAAAAAAAAATTTGTGGGCAAGAGAAACTCTATGCCTCCACGTTGGTTCTTGCTGGGTAACAATCAATTTTGTCACTGAAGGTTAAATTAATTGGCTGAATAGAGTATATTTTTACAAAAACGTTTTATGTCCAGCCTCCTCTCTCAAAAAGTTCACGAGCCGCCACTGGTGTAGTAATCCATTGTAATAAGTAATAATAATAAGTGCTACATATATACCATCCTGCAGGAAATACTAAGTATCTGTGCGCAGGTCTGAAAATGAAAATGAACAGAAGAATAAAAGAAAAATAAAAAAATTAAAAAGAAACAATAATATTCAAATGAAAGAAAATACATCCGACTTTTAAACCTATTAGGTCCAATAGTTGATGATAAAAACGAATATTTGTGTTTTCGGTTCCATAGTAAGTTAGATTTTAGTTAGATCGTTCAATAATAATTATGAATAATCAAACGAGAAGAGGATTTTTTTTAGATTGAATTTATAAATTAGAAATGTATGTGAGTTTATATAGTCTCGAACATCTTTGAACTAAATAATTGGATATGAATTTGAATTCAACTGACACATGAAGATATTTCTATATCTATGGTTTCGGCGGTTACGTAGTGTAAATTCATAATACTTCGGAAGTTGGAGAATAAAACTCAAATTTTGCAAAAAAAAATTTAAACATTTAATTTAAAAATGCTGACAAATCGTTTCACCACACTGTGGCATTTTCAAAGCAAGGAGTTATCAACTAAAGCTAAATCTAAAAGTATGTCCTTAAATATCAGGGATCAGAATGTGGTCCAAATTGAGGGATGGAGGTGGATAATGGTGGGAGTGTGTTTATAAAATTGTTAACAAGCGGTGAATTATATGTATCGATTTGATCATTTAATATTACATTATTATTGTTTTTTGAGTGTTTCAATATTTCTATGGATTCTAGTATATTAAGTTTATGTCCTTTTTCCTGAATATGTAGAATATCGGGATCAAGGGTGAAATTGTGGTTATGTTCTAACAGGTGATTTGCGTAATTAGAGTTCTCTTTTTTGAGCCTGTAACTTCTCAAATGTTCGTTGAACCTTACGCTGAAACTGCGTCCAGTTTGTCATCACATCTCAGTCTGTAAACTCCAGATTTCTTTAATTTATCTTTTTTAGATTTCGAATTATTAATATACGAGCATAGGATTTTTGTTGTTTTAAAGGCGACGTTTTTATTCTGTTTTTTAAAGAATTGAGATATTTTTAGTGAATGTTTACCTAAATATGTTAGACATGTGAAATTTGATGTTGTATTATTCGTAATCTGCGGGTAAATTAGGTTTAAGGCTTTTTTATTGAGTTTATTTTGGAGTATTTTATTAATTATCTTCACATTATAACCGTTATTTTTGGCAATATCCATGATTCTATGACACATGAAGATAATATTCTACTATATTACTTTCTCCTTTTTTTTTGATATTTATTCCAAGTAGGCGGGTGTCATCTATGACAGTATTTATCCTTGCGTCAGTAAATTGCATATTAACTATTTTGTTTCCGTCATAATAACAATTAACTCATTTAATATTAAAAGTGAAGATGTCTTACGAAAATTAAGAGAAATATGATATGTTAGAAAGCTTTAATTAAAGTAATAACCATTATGATAATGCATCTGAGGAATATTTCAATCGCCATTCAGAAGAAGACAACCTAATGAAGTGGTTAAAAGAAAATCTTAATAATTGTGGATCCTTCAACAAGTCAAGACCAGAAAATTCCAACTTGAAGATGATGAAGAAACTAGTATATCTGTAATTGGAATGACGGTCAATTTCAAGTCGTCAGATTGAAGTTGAATCTGGAATTTCAAGACGTCGAGTTTTGGGTATTTTGAAGCCATACAAATTCAAGCCTTATACAATGAAGAAATAACCATGATTCCCATTTAAAAAAATACAACTTTAGGGAATAATTTGAAATTGCACCTTTTTTGTTTAATTTTCTTGACACCATTGGGTTATACAGGAAAAAGTGCCTCAGAAATGGAAAAGTTATTTTCTCTCAACAACCACGATATTCACAAGTATCTAAAAGTAGAAAAATCGAACTTTGGTTTATAAGTCGAAAACAAAAGACGATAGAAAATTTTTATTTCCCCCAGTGAAATTGTCTCAAAGAAGAGATGAGAATGTGAATGTGTAACTTCATAAAATCCATCAATATTTCAAAATGAACGTTGCATTGGGGAAAATACGGAAACCGAAAAAAGTGAAAACTTCGGCTCATAGTAAGTAGTATAGCTAAGGCTTCTTATATCTTTACAAGGTCGATAAATTTTGCTTAAGGAAATTCTCGTTATAGCTCCTCGTAAAGTGTAAAAAGATTAATTGGAGACTGTGTATTTATGGGAAAATGGCTCGGCCGACAAAAAAGAAACATAAGTTTTGTAGGTACACTTTCTCGAGACAAGTGAACGATTTGGCACGATTTTAGGATATAAATTGGTATAATTTTAACTCATGTCTATGACTTATTGCACGGCGATACTCGTAATTTAAAGGTCTGCATTAGTTTGTTATGGTTTCCTTGTTAGAATTCCACAGACTTCTAACTTATATAGAGATAACTTAATCTAAGATGTTCTACACCAGCGTTTATCAATCTTTTTGATAAGTGCATGTGGAACCCTTTTTAATGCCCACTTTTTTCGTAAAACTGCTGATTGGTTCCAATAGTTTTGAATGGATCATTTGCGACAATAATGACAATTATTAGTTGCTTCAACAATTAGTAAAAAGTTCTTGAAAGAACCCATTCAAACAGGACTTTTAAATTCAAATGTTGATGAGTTGAATGCTACCTTGACTATTTACTGCTCTTATTATCGCAGATATACTTCAATGAATCCATAGAAGCGAGGGCGGGCAAGTCCTGAGCACTCTAACCTCTTGATTGGGTCCACTGTGCGCCCCTTAGTCTAGCAGGCCTAAGACAGCGCCGAAAGCTAGAATTGTGTACGAACTGGTGTCTCTTATGGCTTCAAGCGGCATGTATACGCTACCGATAAGTTTTAGCCTAAGAGAAGCCAGTGCAGGACATTTCACTAGGATATGAGAGGCAGTTTCGTCAACTTTTCGCATCTATTACAACGATGCCCATTAAGTGTAGATGTCTATTCAGCTGACAGTGACAGTAGGAAGCCATGTACCAGTTTTATGCCTCTTCTCTAATGAAGAGAAGCGTCTTAGAGCATTGGCGGGAGAACTCTGAAACGTGTTTCGCCTGCTTCATACCGGAAGCACTATGCCAAAACGAGAGTCACTGCTCTCTGAGGATATTGAGCCTGATGTTCGATGAGGTCGTTGGAGTTCCGCCAAAGAGCCCAAGAGTGGGAGGGTATTCATACTACGTGAAGTTTGTTTTTTCTGGATAGATAAGCCAAGGTCTCTCTGCACTTCCAAACAAGCCTAAAAGTCGTTCTATGAGTGCGAAGCGCGACCGGGGTCTTTCGGCTTTCGGTCCCTCCTACCTCGGTAGCTTTGTCCTCCAGGGCACAGGTCCGAATTGCACAGGCCTCTTCGCGATCTCGGACCCGTCCGTGAACCAGACGAGTCTCCCTGGCGGAGTCCTTGTACTCCCAGTCCATCCTCTGGGTCATGAGAATGTCTGATTTGGGAACCTGACAGCAGGTGCTATCCCGCACACATACTTAATAATAGGCTTTATGAATGGGAGTGGAATTCTCGTGTCAGATTCGTCACCAAATCTGTTGCCATTTTTTGACGACACATAAGGTGAGAACCCCTTCTGGCAGGTGTATCTAGTGTAGTAGCTTATCAGTAAAACGAGAAAGCTTATAATATTACTTAACGATCCTTCATCGAAGGTATACATAACCTTGGAAGGTTCACATAACCTACAAAGTTGGGATAACGAGTATGACAACCCGGTTGAAACAGTTTTCTCCATTAACGAATCATATTATAAATGTTGAATAATTGAGATTGATATGAATGGTACATCAGATTCGAGTCTCTTAAGAGGGGCATCATTCTTCTCATTTTTTTTTAGATTGAAGATACTGAAGAACAAATATCAAATGAAGACAGTCTGACAAACACAGGAAATAAAGAATTGGAGACTCACGTCTGTAAACGTTTCATTGAATCAAGTCACACCAGAAATAATAATCATTATGAGTGGTTGAATTTTTCATTCTCAAGTAAGTTGAAATCAAAGTTGAAAAAATTGAAAACAAGCATTCACTCCCAATTTTTTCCCTGACAAAATCTTTTGGATCGAGCGGTATATGAATAAGTCAGGTGAATAACTATGACCACAACATTGTTGGAATATAAAGTCTGAAAGGCCCTTCCATCGGCGAGGAGTCTCAAAAAATTGTTCATGAAATTTTTTTCCGATAGTGTGATTTGATTGAATATCCTCCACAGATGACGATGGCGAAAGAGGGTTTTGAAAATGAGTTTTAATTAGAATTTTGTGTTGCTTATATTCGCAATGGTTTGAATGAATTCTTCTGTTGCATTTAGTCAGATGACGCTCTATTTTAGCGAGTTCTATGAAAATCAAGTCATTATTTCTATTAATCTGTCCAAGTTCGCTGTTAACTGATAGATTTATATTTTCTTGTTAGATCGGAAACCTTAAATTATTGCACAAATTCAAATTACTTCGAAATGTGTGTTAATATATCTTACATTTAATGGCTTTGCTTCGGTTTAGTTTATTTGCTAACACCATCTAATGTTAATTAAAATAACTTATCTCTTTCGACGACTTTTCGTACTGACTTAATTATTGCTTTTAGCTCAATATTACGCTAAATTTATTATCGAAGACAATTTATAGAACGATTCTCATCATATCTATGGCACCGCTGACAATAAATTCAGAGCATAATAGTACACTAAATCTGTACAATTTTGTGGAAAAAAATTACCGAACCTTTTTTTCATAAAATGTTAGCGAGACATGTGACGAGCTTGAAACCAAAAAGTTCTGAACCTCCCTTCGTCATTTTCGATAAAATCAAAGTATTTTTCTGCGAGAGCTGTAGGTAGTCCGATCGTAGAGAAAAATGTATTGAGCAAAATATTCTCTACAATTTATCTTATGCAATCGCTGCACTACAACCAAAAGTAGAAAAAGCAAAGCACGCCAAAGTTGTCAAAAATGAGTTTTACCTCTTTTTCAACGCGAAAAATTATTTTTCCCGTTACAGTGAAAATAAAAGTTGTAGAGCTGAAAATATCCTAGCAAGTGTTTATGCTACATTTCTTCTACGATGTATTTATTTTGAAATCGACGTTATAATGCGAGTGTAATCACCTTCGTCAAGGTTTTGTTAGTAACCTATTCAAAGATTAACCATCAATTAAATGTTTGCAACTGTGAAAAAGTTTTGACTCGTCATATTTTACTTCGATTGAGATGTTTTGTAATTAAGTTTTCCACTTTTTCCACTTAGTTTGTTTCTCTTTGCCGGTTCTTCAATGAAGTCCGAAGATGTCCCCGCCGTTAACTCTTCTTCAATGTCCGCTACGCTGTTTGATGTGGATGGTCATTGGAAAATGTATGAGGGAGCCTCCACAATCTCAGTTTCCTCTATGTCGAATGGAGGCAAGTTACTGTAGTTTTTCCCTCCACAATACACACAAGCGACAGAGCACAGGAGACTAGCTTTTCCGCATCGCAAGCTGCCCCACAATTATTGGTATTACATATGCAAGTGATTGGCTTCTAGATGTTTTCAATCGATGGTTCCCTTGTACTCATCTTTAGTTCAAGCCCATTTACTCTCTTTTTCCAAACTCTAATCCGAGGGATCCAAGGGATTACCCAACTAAGCCTGCACTTGAAGATATACACTCCGGCTATGGAGATTTGCCGCATCAGGTGAAGATGGTAATGAGGTAATGGTCGTAGATGCAATTGATATTTTTTCCTCTTTCTTGACTAGTAGACTTTACTTTCGGGTCCCAATTCTGTCTGAATTTGGAATCAAACATACATTTTTAAATCACTTATGAGCATTCGAACTTAAATAGATTAATTTGTTAAATTTTCATATATTTTTGAGAATACTAGCTTAATAGGTTATTTGTATGTTATTGATCGATTCCTTGCCTTTGTATAATATTATTGCTTGCACGATGGATGGAGCCCCTGCTCATTTTAGTTTGGTTGTCCAGAGATACCTTATTTATTAACTGTTGGATAGGCGGAGGGGAAGACGCACCAATTAGTTGGCTACCGAGGTCTCCTGATCTGAACCCACTTGAATTTTTTTATTGGCCATATGGAAGGAATCGTTTACAGAAATCAACTCATCAGAAGAATTACAACAAAGAATTTCAAATGTTCCAAATAAAATTAAAAATTCTGTACAACTGCTACGTAATGTAAATTTCAATTTGATTCTACGATTGCGGGTATATGAACGAGCATTTCAAACATTTCATGTAGGTTTTACTTGTTCTTCTATAATAATAAACGTATTTTTTATATTTCCTGTCATTTACAGTGCCCAATAATGTGACTGTGGCCGCCTACTGTGTTTTTGATCAATTTGTTCTGGTGTTCAAAACCAAATTTGGAATATTAAAGTTTCGACGTTTTTAAGAAAAATTGGCAAAACGGTTTTTTCAACTCAGTCTGTATTATATGGGAATAGTTCTGCGAGGAGGTCCCAAATTGAATAATTTTGTTTAAATGAATGCACATCATTCTAAAACATCTTGTATATATAATACATGTTAGTTCAAAGTAGTTGAGTTATATGTTTGATGTTGTCTATTTCCTATACAAAGCCACTCAGCTCGCCGAAGTTATTCGTCAGCCTGATGTGAATATCCGCCATAAAAATTTATTGATAGCATCTGCAAATAGCTATTACATGGTAAAATCGATTTTCAAACAGTAATTATGCCACCTACATCGAGCTAGAATACAGTGCATACCGTTGCATTCTTAAAGTTAAGACACCATAAAATGAGTTTTCGCAAATCCAACTCCGATTTACCTGCAAATTACGAATTATCAATGGTAGCAAGCTATAATTTGTTATCGATGAGGTATTGGTCGAACTCATCACGTTCTATAGAGGTTTAATTTATGAAAGTAAATTCACACAGTATCCATCTGCAATTATTTTTGACATTCTGCTTTGTTATATTATGTTATGTAAATTTAATATATCGAATCTGAATGGTGAAAGGTGATCTCTAAAACACGCAATGGAAACAGCAATCAACGAAGTGATCATCCAATATTTGGAGATATTCAAAATCCCGAACACAACTTTGACACCAAGGCCTTTCAGACAATCCTCCGTCCTATGGTTTGGCTCACCAAATTTAACTCTAGATCACTCCATGTATTTGTTGACGGATAAAATGATGCTCTACATGGATCTGTTTTGGCACCAACAACGTTCGAAGATCTCTTTATGATGGTGCTCACTTCTCTAGAATATAATTCTTAAAATTGTAAAAACATAAGTCCTAGTTATACAATTTGAACTAAAATTGAAATTGGGATTAATCTTGGAGATAATCCTGTATTTTATAATAAAGTTAATGACCTGCAATTATATTAGCTGAAAGTCAATCAGCCAAAATTCCTGGTCGAATAATATCAATTTCTAATTGTTTCTATACATACTGTAAAAGGTAGTAAAAAAAAGGTTTTCCTTGTGAAACTAAGTGTGTAAATATATCATTCATATTTCTAATTCATCCAAAATTTATAAATCTTAATAATAAAGGTAATACTAAGGATACAGTGGAACAAAAATGTCTAGATCTTGTAAAAATATAAGGAAATAGTTCTATCGAATTACCAAATAAAATAAAAATTAATTATGAAACGAAAATTTAAGTTCTTCCGAAATTAATTTTTAATATTAAAATTTTTATTTCATTGTTAAGAGACATAAAAATCTTAGTAGAAATAAAATTAAAACGGTTAGGGATCAATCAGAATATTCAATTAGAAGATGATTATTTGTTGAATGTAGTAAAAAGAATTCCTAATATTAAATAACTTACTAATATTACAATATAATTGTTAAAATTAGCAGGGTGTGATCTTGGAATATATTTTAATTGTTCTATAAGTGAAGTAGAACTATCTTGACGTATAAGAGTTTTTCTAGTTGCTATTTCCGTAAAATATTTGATCTATCTATTATCTAACGCAACCAAAACTCAAACTTGTGTTCTCCAGGAAAGCGGATCTCAAAATCTCTAATATGCTGATGTAAGTACAACAATTCTTATGAAGATCTCAATATTCATGTTCGGTTTATATCACCATCAACATCTTTCACAAGACGATGTTGCGAAAACATCTCCACAATAACTTGATTTTATATTCTGTTCCAATAGCTACTTTATTTATACCCTAGGATTTGCAGAGCACATATTCGTCCTGTCACGGAGTAGTGTCCACATGTTTGGAGTTCAGCTCTTAACCCTTCTAGAATATCGTAGAAAGGTAAGCGACCTCTCCTTTTTCTATAGATATTTCTTTCGGATATTGACATGGTCAATGATCTTCGGAAAGTTCGTATGTCATTCCACCACATGTTCAACATCGCGAAAACAGCTCCACAATATCTTGGTTTTCTATTCCGTGCCAATAGCCTCTTTGTACCTCATTATTTAAAGAGCACATATTCGTCCTATCACAAAGTACTATCCACATGTTTGGAGTTCAGCTCTTAACTGTTAGATTCTATTCAGAACAGAGCCATTGGTCTGATTGATGATGTCAAACTTACGAAATCATGGACCTCTCTAGAACATCGTAGAAAGGTAGGCGATCTCTCTTTTCCACAGATATTTCCTCGGATTTTACCATGGTCACTGACATTCGAAAAGTTCATGTGTCATCTCACCACAATTACGAGTCGTTAGCCTGGACGAGCTCAAGCTGGTCTCTCCTTCATTGTCAAGCTCATGACATACCGAAGTTTTTTCTACCAAACTTAATTCTTCTATCAAAAGGCAAAATAGTTTGATCATTGGATGTTGATATAAACGTAAATCTTGAAAAGTGGTAGCTAATATAATATGTAAATAACGTTTAGTAGAATTGTTCCCACCGAATCCACCTACCAATGATATAATTTCGTATGGTTCAAATGCTGGACCTATAAGGTGAAGTAAGCCAATTGAACGGCCGTTCTTCTTTCATTTTTCTTACAAATTTCAAAAGTTGCTAAACCATTTTTCCTATATTGAAGAAATGCTAGTATGGACGTATATTTAATAACATATAATGAGCTCCAATATCCCTAAGTTGCTAATGAACTTTACCAATGAACTTCTCTCCTAGTGCCTCAGAAAGGAAAATTATCTGATATGATTAGAGTTGCAACAAAGCTCCCTTGAGAAACTTCCTTCATATGGTCGCCTCAACCTTGTCCCTTACTATCGAGTTTTCTCTCAGACAGATCACACCATTTGGTGGTTGACCGAGTAAGTAAGTAAGTTCTTTATTTCGAAGCATATCATACAAATCTTTGTACATATCGTGGGTTGAGAACTAAAAGTAGGTAACTGCAAATAAGTGATTTCGAGAAGAACGCAAATTAATATTTTACAAACATTTTGTTTTCTTGTGATGAATTATTATGATTTCTGTTTGAGAAAATGTACACACTATTAAATATTTGAAGGAATTTGTTTTTAATTCCGACTACAATCAAGTTAGTGAATAAAACAGTATTGATGGAAAAATGAAAATTTTTGAAAAAAACTCAGTTACCTAGTTGTAGCACAGCGAAAAAGGTTTGGTGAAGTTAGATAGCTAAAAGTAAAGATTTAAGGTTCTCATTACTGTTTATTAATTTTAAACACATCTGATTATTGAAACCTTATATTCCGTGTGAACAAAAGAAAGAATTCATAGTAGAAGCCCATAATAATAAAATATCAAACGTAAATTAATTATAGAAGGGTGTTTCTGGAGTGATTCACCATCATCATCATCTATCTCTTCGGGAGCATGTTCAGTGTGAGGTAAGCTCATGTAAAATTGTTCATACTGTTTTCCCAGTGCTGCAGGATTCATGGTAAACAAGGAAACCAAATCCCGATACTTCAAAGTTGGGATTGGTATTGGGGATGTGTATCGAAGTTTTAGCTGCGCTAATGACTGACCAAGATTTCTTTTCTTGAAATTGAGAATTCTGAAGGACACGCCAAAATTTTGCTTAAATTGCATTTCAAAAGGTTTAGATCGTTCAAACCTCATCCAACACATTTTTTGCCAGTAAACATCTGCTGAATTTTCATCCCTCTTTCGGCTCGTGAAGTTTTGTTTCATGAAGAGCTTGTAATCTTGTATATCCTCTCTTGAAAGATTCCTCACCTGGTATGGCTTGTCTCCTTTTCTTCTAGCACTTCGCGCTATCTGTTTCAAGTCTTCTGGCAACGACGCTTTGCCTACCCGCCGTAGCTCATTGGAGATAGCCGAGTGCATAGAGTCACACTCCATTTGAGTTTGACCTGGAACAAGAAACTTCATATCAATCATGGAAATATTTTCCAGTTCCTGCACGGCAATCATAAACATAGTGGCAATAAACTGATTCAAGTTTTGACCCCCACATCTGTCACTGTAAAATGTGATTCTTTTCACCATAGGGGGGAAGGATTTCAGAAATAAGTGAATTGAACTTGCAATCTCGCAACTTCCTCTTCCACCTTCAGTTCCACATATAACAGTAACCTTCTTTTTTATCAAGAACATAAATTGTGAAATTGTAAGTTCCGAGGCGGCGTTTGTAAAACAGTGCATTGTTTGTGGGGTCTGATGGTACTAAAAGAACTTGTTGAAGATCAAAATTAGCACACACAAATTTACCCTGTGATGTTTCTGCCTCCTCCTTGTCCTTCATTTTCTCCGACCGTGCTTGATCTTTCAAATTCAAATGTTCTTTATATTTATCCTTCAAGGTATTTTTCTCCTGTAATGAAGCATTACTATAATGAACACAAACACGGCATTGGTCCTTTTTAGGCTTGTGAAATGCTAAATTAAAATTTTCATTAAAAATCTTTCAATAACATGGTAATTTGGGTTTAGGTTCGCCCCTTTGATCACAAAACTGGCAATACAACTTGTACATCAGGTTAATAATAATGCACTTACCTAGTTTTTGTAGTAATTTCTCCCGACCATAAAATATGCAACAAGTAGATAAGTAATTTTACCTATTTGTAGTAGTACACTTTCTGTTTATAATCGAGTTGTAGTATGTTGTAAGTACAATAAAATAATATCTTTTTGTGCACTTACCTACCTAGTTGTAGTACTCACCCCACGATATTATAACGAATCATTGCCACCATGAAACGAAACAGATGTCAAAAATACAAAACACTGACAAACATAAAATCTGAGTATGTGACATTTAATCAGTCACAGAGTATGACTCTATTTTTACTAACAAGTCATACACTAAATCTTTGTATGCGTTTATGTTGCTGCTGATTTTAATTTCTAATAGCAATTTATTATACAATTTTATGCAGTTATAGTGAGCACCTCTTTCAAACAAAAACAGATTATGCTTGGGGACAACATATTCGATATTCCCGGTATTGTAGTGATGTTAAAATTCACTCGACCTAAACAAGTCCCCATATCTGTATTTAAGACCACATAGTACAATGAATATCTTTTCAATTTCTGTGCATGATCCCCAGATAATAATTCTAAATCTCATAAACGATTCGAAGTTTGCATGGTATACTGTTTTTTGAGTGTTCCTTGTTAGGATCTTCTGAAATCACCTCCAAAACAATGGCTATCAACGCTGATGTTCCACAGGGGTCTGTCTTGGCACCAACATTGTTTCTGCTTCATATAAACGATCTGCTGGAAGTGACTATCTGTTCCGTCCACAGCTTTGCAGATAATGGTGCACTTCATACCGATTTCTAATCTAGATACCTTATACCATCCAATGAAGCCAGAGGAGCGTGACAGAGACAGGTTATCTCAATTAAGGAAGGTGGATCTCACAACTCCTAATATGATGATGTCAGGTGTAACTATTCCTATAAAGTCCTCCACATCGATGCTCGGAATCACCACCAATAGCACCCTCTCATGGATGATCATGCGAGGTCCATTGCGAAAACCGCAACGATTTCGAATCACTCAGTTTTCACGATCAGATCCTCATGACTCAGTCATAGGAACAGTTTCGATTCATTTTTAACCAGCTCGATATTCGTTTCTAGCATGAACAAATCAAAATGATTCATAAACAAAGTAAGTGATCTGTCGAGTAACATAACACACCACAGCGCTTCACCGGTACAATAACATATTCAGGTAGCATTCTACGTTGGTTTACGAACCGGCTCATACATCACATCTATAATTGCAGAACGCAGAGATCAAAATCTCCGCTCGTAAATTTGTAAAATAAATACGGCGATCTTGGGCCGGCTTTACGTGCAACTATGGAGATGGACTGCCTTGATTTGATTTTGTTTATCGCCTGTTGACGGTGTTATGTTATAGTTATGAGTGTTTATTCTTTGTTTCTTCAGAGAGTAACACACCGACTAGGAGCTTTTACGATGCTCCTACCTCAAGAATATATATTATTAGAAATTGTATCTTACTCGTCGGTTGGATTAAGACAGTAGCCATTTGAGGCTACCATAAACTGTGTTTTAATTAATTGTGGTTTTACTTTCAAGAAAATATACAATGGCACGCAAGCGGTGGCATATTGATGGAAGTGAAGGAAGCGACATAACCAATGATGAAAATTATTTTATTCTTTCATTAATCAGTCTATCGATCAATGTTGCTATTTTTTGTCAAACATCTGTGTCTAATAAAATATAAATGATATGTTGACACTACTTTGTTTAGTTTTTGGATTGTAGGAGTCTATATTTTGTAGACTTTTGAGACAAATGTTGGTATACAATCGGAAACAATATTTCTTTCGTCAAATCGGCGTTGCATTCTTCAATGAGATTTTTCAGAAATACCGTGCTACGGTGATATACTTTAACATCGGATAAGTTTTTGCACAAAGTTCATACACTGTAATTTCTAAAACTATCCATTAAAAACTGCCTATTTTCACAGTTTTAGACTCTTATTATAACAACTCATAACCTTTGTTAATATTTAGTGCCGTCAATATTTTGGGGCATGGCCTTCGATATTATACAGGGTGTCCTCGAACTGCGTGGCTAAAATAAAACAGAAGATTCTTTGATTCGAAAAAAATTTGACGAGCCTTTTTACTTTTGCCTCAAGTGTCTTGTTTAGCCGGTAGAGGGCTTCAAAGTTGCAAAAATAATTTTGTTTTTTCGGTATAACTTGAGAACGTGATGGACGACTTCCACAATATTTGGCGAGTGAGTTACTGTCAATAATAGCCGTTTTTGAGAGCGGAGCATAGAGCCTTAGAGACCATAGAAATGGCTCAAACTTGAGGATGTAACGGGAAAAGTGTCCTGAACTTTTTTGTGGTCGATGTAATTCACTCGATATTCTTTACGTAGACAGCTTATCTAATTTGAAAACTTTTCTTACTCTTAGAAAATTTTGATAAAATCAACGGATTAGCTTGAAAAAAATAATTTTCGAGTCTCTGCAATTTTGGCTTACTAATTTTACTTGATTAAAATACCTTAGTTGCCTTTGCTTTTCTAATGTCATTTTGGCATTTGGAGAATTTATCCTCAAAACTGTCAGTTTTTACTTTGCTTTCCGTGAAAATTTTATAAAATTATGGCTCAAAATTTCACTAACACTGAAATGGTTAATATCTCGGTAAAACACGAATAATAAAAACAATAGAAATGGGGAAACGATGTGATTATTTAGGAAAAACAAATGCTAAATTAAAAGAAACAACAAAACTTTTTGGGAAATCACTAAGTCATCAATTTTTCGAAATGTTGCCCATTTTCCTGAATACACAAATTAATTCGTTTCAAGAAATTGGATTGAACTCTGGCTAGTACTTCAGGATCATTCTTCAATAAATCCGCTTCATGATTAATTCGTTGCAACAATTCCTCTAGTGTGTTTACTGGAGCTGCATAAACTTTCGACTTCAAAGCGCCCCATAGAAAGAAGTCGCAGGGCGTCAAATCAGGGGAGCGGGCCGGCCAGTTCACTGGTGCATCGTGTCCTCTACCTATCCAGCGATCTGGATATTCCGCATTCAAATGTCGCCTCACAGCTAATGTGAAATAAGGAGGTGCACCATCATGGATAAACCAGGCCACGACGAATGTGTAAGGGCAAGTCTTCCAACAGTTCAAGTAGCCTTTGTTCCAAAAAGTTCAAGTAGTTCTCCCCGTTCAATCGATCGGGTATACCGGTAGGACCAATAATAAAGTTATCCACAATTCCAACCCAAACATTGATTTTAGTTTGATTCTGAAAATATGTAACTTCCGTTTCATGAGGATTTTCATCAACATAGAAATGTTCATTATGGAGGTTAAAAAGACCACATCTCGTGAAAGTATCTTCGTCCGTGAACATAATTCTTCTACAAAAATTGGGGTTTGCGTTTTGTCTTTGGACAGTAAGCCGACAGAAATCTAGCCGATGACCTGGATCCATGGGCAATAAGTCTTGTACTGTTTCAATATGATAGGGATACAACAGTTCTTCTTTCAGTACATTATGAACTAATGATTTTGAGGCTCCAATACGAAGTCCCAAACGTAGTGTGCTTATCCCAGGTTCAGTTTCAACCGCTTCCAGTATCGCTTCTTCGAGCTCTAACGTCCTTCTTGTCCGTCTGCGTCCAGTTTCTCTGCGATTTGCTTCAAATTTGCCAGTTTCGCGAAGGTTTGCCGATTTGGAATTCTGCAATGCGGATATCTTTCCCTTCTCCGGCCATTGCAACGACGAAGTCCATAAATCAATAACATATCAACCATTTCAGTGTTAGTGAAATTTTGAGCCATAATTTTATAAAATTTTTACGGAAAGCAAAGTAGAAACTGACAGTTTTGAGAATAAATTCTTCAAATGCCAAAATGACATTAGAAAAGCAAAGGCAACTAAGGTATTTTAATCAAGTAAAATTAGTGAGCCAAAATTGCAGAGACTCGAAAATTAATTTTTTCAAGCCAATCCGTTGATTTTATCAAAATTTTCTACGAGTAAGAAAAGTTTTCAAATTAGATAAGCTATCTACATGAAGAATATCGAGTGAATTACGTTCACCACAAAAAAGTTCTGGACACTTTTCCCGTTACATCCTCAAGTTTGAGCCATTTCTATGGTCTCTAAGGCTCTGTGCTCCACTCTCAAGAATGGCCATTATTGACAGTAACTCACCTGCTAAATATTGTAAAAGTTCTTCATCACGTTCTCAAGTTATACCGAAAAAAACAAAATTATTTTTGCAATTTTGAAGCCCTCTACCGGGTAAACAAGACACTTGAGGTAAAAGTAAAAATGCTCATCAACTTTTTTTCGAATCAAAGAATCTTCGGCTTTATTTTGGCCACGCAGTTCGAGGACAGCCTGTATATTCGTTGATATTACTGCTGACCAAAGCCATCGTAGAAGGTTCGCAACGGCAGTTTACTGTCTAAAACAAGAATTCCTGAAATTTCTATAAAATGTAGTGATTCAAACTCAACGTAATATAGAATGGACGATGCTTAATGTTAAAATGATATATCTGTGCAACTACAGTTGGTAGAATACAAGGTTTTCAGTTTTACTTATATATGTACTTTTGTCATTATAGGTATAGGTATAACATTTCTACCAGCTGTAGTAATTCAAACTCGACGTAATATAAAAGAATAAACGATGCTGAATCTTAAGATGATTTGTTTGTGCGACTACAGTTGGTAGAGTGCTAAATTTTTGTTCATCCTTTTGTCTTTACATAGTATTTAAGAATTTAAAATAAAACACAATATAAATAGGTACGCTTTTTTAAACCTTTAATGTTATCATGACGAATATGTACAGGGTGTCCCATTTTAGGTACTTTTGCGGGTTATCTCCTTTATTTTTAAAGATAGAGAGTTGCAGTTTTCGCGACACTGTGCTACTTTTTCGTAAAACTCAAGATGTCATCAACAGAATTTTCATAGCCCTTTTAGTTTTTAAGATACAGGGCATTTCTGAAAATGTTGCATTTTGTGACCCCCCTCGTATCTCCGTTATCCTTCAACTTATCGAAAAGGTAAAATAACATTCTAATAGTTTTTTTTCCGTAGAATGCAGTGGTGTAGATAAATTTTGTTACATATTTAGTGTTTTTGAGTTATAAAGCAAACTTATGTTTTTTTAAATGGAACAGCCTGTATATTTATAGACTATAAAATTTGTCTTTTTTTTACCTTTTCAAAAATATATGATAGTATAAACTTTTTTTAAGAAACACGCAAATAATTGACAATTTTCAGAAATTAAATACATATTTTAATAATAGGCCATTGATATTGTTTATGACAAGAAACAGAAATAAACATCAAATCTCTATCGCATTTAAGCTGTTTATTTCCGTTCTTTTGTTACCATTATTCAATAGATATTTATAATTTTTTTTTTAATAATGGCAGTTTACGAAAATTATGAGAAATATGATATGATGGTATGTTTTATACAGAGTAATGAAAATTCTGAAGAAGCTTCGGAATTATATTTCCAAAGGTGAGTAAGCTATTATGGCTATGAAAATCTCTATTATCATTTTAATTTTTGCTTGTTAGATATCCAGAAAGAAGGCAACCGTTTTTTGGGATATTTGCTCGTTCAAAAGGAAATTTAGTTGAGCACGGATCATTTGTTCACCCGCGCCCTAAAACATACAACAAAGAGAACAGGGAAAGAAAAGAGATAGATACTTTAGGGTATATAGAAGCAACCCTTTCGTCCTCATGTAGAAAAATTGAGAAGGAAATTGGTGTGCCAAAAACTAACGCTCAGAGGATCTTGAAGAAATATAAGTATCATCCATACAAATTTAATATACTACAACATTTGCATCCTGGCGATGCTGAGCGCCGGGCACTGTTTTGCCAGTGGTATTTGCAACAAATCGATGCTAACGATTTATTTGGCAGACTTGTTATCTGGTCAGACGAATGATTTATTTAAAGTGCTGGCATTTTCAATCGTCACAATACCAGGAACTGGCATAGTGAAAATCAGCATTTAATGTTTGAAAGGGCACAACAAGGACGCTTTGGAGTTGGGGTTTCAAGTTTTATTTTGGGTAGACATATAGCTTATAGGATTTTTGAAGGAGGTCTCACAGCACGTAGATACCTAGAAATTTTTGAGGAAGTTATTCCAGAACTGCTCGAAAACATTCCATTAGCATAGTATAATGATGTTTACCTACAGCAAGATGGTGCCCCAAGTCATAACTCTAGGCTCTTAAGGGCTTTTCTTAATAATAACTTTTCTCAAAGATGGATAGGTACCAACGGACCTGTTAGATGGCCTCCACGATCACCAGATCTCTCAATTTTAGATTTTTTTTTATGGGGCTATATAAAAAATGAAGTATATAAAACTCGATATGATGGCATAAAAGAACTTCGAGAGGCAATTCATTTAGCTTTTCGAAATCTGCGAATGAGAACAATGGTTCTTTTGAACGCTATTCAAAGAATCTCAAAGATGTGCCAATTTTGCATTAGAGAAAATGGTAGTCAATTAAACATCACATTTAATTTTTTTTAATAATGTTATTTTTTTGTGTTTTTGTTATATTGTCACTTTACGCCACAAAACTGTTGTTACAAACTTACTGTTAGAAAAAAGATCTATGGGAATTTTTTTTAATAGATACCTATATACAAGGTATCCAATTATTTGTTAGTAATATGTAACTTGCACTTGTTTATTATTGTTATCCATAGCCTACTATTAAAATATGTATTTAATTCCTGAAAATTGTCAATTATTTGCGTGTTTCTGAAAAAAAGTTTATGCTATCTTATATTTTTGAAAATGTAAAAAAAAGACAAATTTTATAGTCTATAAATATACAGGGTGTTCCATTTAAAAAAACATAAGTTTACTTTATAACTAAAAAACAGTAAATATGTAACAAAAGTTATCTACACCACTGCATTCTACGGAAAAAAATCTATTAGCATGTTATTTTACCTTTTCGATAAGTTGAAAAGGATAACGGAGATACGAGGGGGGTCACAAAATGCAACATTTTCAGAAATGCCCTGTATCTTAAAAACTGAAAGGGCTATGATAATTCTGTTGACGGCATCTTGAGTTTCACGAAAAAGTAGCACAGTGTCACGAAAACCGCAACTCTCTATCTTTAAAAATAAAAGTACCCAAAATGGGACACCCTGTACATTAATTTGTAACATTGTTTTGACTATTATACTTTTTGGTAATATGAAATACACAATTATTGTACAGTAGCATGTTGACTGAAACTTTGTTCTTGCTTTTGAGGTTCTTGACTAATGGTAGTAGTTGTTGGAACAGATCGCATTGCTTCTACCATTTCCTGATGGTGGTGTAAATCTAATTGCAAATATGGTTCGATCGATTGGCTATTCCCATGACCTGTGATCTTTATTAATTGTTGTTCGCCAAGTCCACTTTTTTCCAGTTTTGATACAGCCGTAACTCTCGCCGAATGATTTGTTATTTTATACCTTTTTGGTGTCAATTCCAATTAATGATGCTGCAACTTTAAGCCAGGAGTATTGGGTCCCACTGGGCAATTTTTGTACCAACCCTTGGAAGTTTTCATGTTTCAAACTCAGATTGGTAGTTAAAAAAAATGGTTGGTTTTGATTTGCTCGTTTCGTTTGCTTATTAATTTTGTAAGATTCGTTATTAACTACTAAGGTACTATCTACCAGTTTTTTTGATTCCCCTTAAGCAGTTTTAGACAAAATTGTGTTGTCCTCAATTCAGCCAGTTAAATTTCCACGATCATTCATCTCATTCACAAAATATTCTACACAGACTAAAGCTCCTTTTACACCTCTCCAGATCACGCTTAGCGTTTCTTGCAGACCTCGCTTCCCTAAATTCTACGTCCAAAAAAGTGCAAATTTGCGTTTGTATTTATAATAAAAATGCTATTGAAGTTGCTTGGCAGCAGAATTCCATAATACTTTAACAACACTCTCCTCGTAATT
Organism: Endomychus coccineus; assembly: GCA_958510875.1. Classification (NCBI taxonomy): domain Eukaryota; kingdom Metazoa; phylum Arthropoda; class Insecta; order Coleoptera; family Endomychidae; genus Endomychus; species Endomychus coccineus. Next base: position 14,105,348 of record OY294070.1, read on the forward strand.
TTTCTTACGCATATTGAAGCTATAATCATCCATAATTATCTAAATTAAAATCAGGAAATTTTTTTTCGATTATGAATATTTTAAGAAAATTATACCCCACATGTATAATTCATTCGAAAAAAATTTCGGAAATAATTTAACCTGTAGTAATATTATTAGTGGCAATTTGATATGTGATGTCATATTTGCCAATTCATTTGTTTCATTGTCAAAGACAATATTACTTATTAGGAATTCAAGACGCTACCAGATGGAAATTTTACAGTTTAACATGGTAGAATATTGATTGAAAACCGAGATAAGATGGCAAAAAACTATATAAGAAATTTATATAAAAAAATATGTTTTTTCTCTTTGAAAATGGAACAAATGAATTGGCAAATATCTATTACTCATCAGCCTGCTATTAAAATTTGATCTTATAACAGTGAATGTAAGTACTAGATATAAAAATATTTGAATTTTTGAACTACCAATTGTTTGTACATTTAGAAAATTTTTAATTGTTGACATTTCATCAAATAAAATCAAAATCAATCTTTATATCAAAAAACATTGATATATTAGGTATTCTATAAAATATCAATTTTTCTTGTAGCCATTTATCATAATTGATAACGTGGGGTAATAGTAGACCTCGAAACATGTGGTTAAATCAAAAACATGGATAGCGAGAATAAAACAATTTTTTTAAATTGCTAAAATAAGCTTCGAATATAACGATAAACGACATAAAACTGTCCAAAAAATATTGAAAAAAATCTGATTGATATTAACACTTTCTAAGCTGTTCAAGTCCATATTTTTGACTCCCCAATAGGGTCTATTCGAAATGTATCGCTTATCGAATAATTGATTTATCTTCAGCATCCTCTTGATATCATAATCTTCTTGCGTGTAACAATTAAATTGGTAATTCTAACTATCCAATAATTTTGTTTCTGACAACATATTTGGATTATAAATCATAATGTATTAATAACGTTGTACAGATTAAAACCAACTAGATATCATGGTTGACACTTATTGTAAATTGTCAAGTTTCAAACATAAATGGAGAAATAATTAGCTCCAAATTTAATTTTAAAGAATGAAAAATTCAGATAAACCATCTTATGATAATCTCTGAAACTATCTCCCTAATTGAAAAATAATTATACCTTTTATTTACATTGACATACTTGAATTTTCAGAAATAAAAAGTCTTCAAGCTATATGAAGTTTTCAAACAGTTTTTAAGTCATTCTATAGAAATGTTTAATTGCTCATTGATTTGCTTTGTTGAAAGTGATTACACTTAAGCACATAAGATTTTATTCAGGCTTCTGGTTGGAATTTTTTGGAACAACTCTCAATTCGAATTGGTCTTATTGAAGTGGATGTTGGATCTATTGTTTCCGCTTCTGCCGCCCGGCTGTTCAGGATATTTCATCGACTGCAGCAGATCCTCCAGCCCTGTAGCTTTGAGGAATTTTAGAATGTCGGATGACTTCAAGTACATTTACCTCTTCTATTTTGTACTGGCCTGGGTATCATGCCCTTGGGTTCTGCAAGGTAGTGAGTTCTGTGAGGATGTGGATAGAAGTCTTTGCAGAACCATAGCACGCTTCTTCCTCTACTGATCCAAGCTTTTGAAGGTGTCCTTTCAACCAGCAGAGCCCCATTAGGACTCCGGTTAGTATCGTGAGTTCATTTTTGCTCAGGTTGATGCAGTTGTTAGATCTCTTCTGGATATGGAGGAACATCTGGGATGTGAAGTAGCTCTTGGCACCAAATAGAAAACCAAATGTTTGTGAAGCAGTTTTCGCAATGGACCTTACATGATCATCCAATGAGGGGGTGCTGATGGTGGTGATCCTGAACATTATTATGGAAGACTTGATAGAAATAGTTGTACCTGACATCATCATATTAATGATTGTATGATCCGCCTCCCTGGAGAAGACGCAAACTTGAATGTTGGTTGCATTAAACTCTACTAGCAAGCTATCACAATGTCACAATCACAATTGCAAGGTATCCCGATGTCTCGAAAATAACAGTGCATGTGGTATGATTGTTGACATGAAACTGAATAGCGGAGGTTTGAGGTTGTTTGCTCGATCAAAATCAACATGGATTCCGCACGAATCATTCAACTATGACAGCAGCACATCAATTATATGACAATATCATAAACCTTGCTAGATAAAAAATCCGGTAGGGATTTTCTGTGACCTCAGCAGGGCGTTTGACTGCGTTAACCATGAATGTAAGAACATCCGTGAATTGCACTTGCCTAGAAACTAATATAGGAATACCACAGGGCACAATAATAGGACATAAACTATTCTTACTCTACATAAATGATCTAGAAAAACCTCTACCACCTACAGCATCTCCATCTATATATGCTGATGACACATCCGTGGTAATCACGAGCGAGGAATCAGAAATACAAAATAATTGTAAGAAAGCTATTTTGGCGCTTCCCAATGGATTTACCCAAAATTTATTGCACCTAAACGTATCTAAGACACACTACATCCAATTTCATTCTTACCAAAATAAAAATTACTTAATACTAAACTCAAGCATTGATAATAATATCTTACACTGTGTAGAACATCGTAGAAAGGTGAGAGATCTCTCCCTTTTCTATAGAAATTTCCATGGTCAGTGTTTGTCGGAAATCAGGTCTGTCATTCTGACAGAGTTGGATTTCAGGTAGGCAGACGAGACGAGCTCAAACTGTTTACCCCTCCCCCTCGAGACATGCCGAACTTCTTTTTATCAGACTGGATTTTTCTAGCGGCGAAATTATGTTAATTCATTCACACCACTCAAACGATTTTCTATGTACATAATAGTGTAGTCAAAGGTAATATACGAGAAACTATTCAAATCGTCTGTGAGTCCCCCAGATGCTTAAATTAAATGATTAGGCATAACCATATTGATATTTTATTCCAACTCAGAGATATTTAAAAAATAAATCACTTATACACTATTGCCCACCCAGTATATTACATTATTCCTCGTTATAATGTGAAGATCGGTGAATTAATTTTTTGCGGGGTTTTCCGGAGGAGTGGATGTGTATGAAAGAAAACGTCCCGTTAACGACATCGAATCAATCAATGACTTGATAACAAGCACTTTATTTAGAAAATAATGGAGCCTTCTTAGAGCTGATCTGAACCAGAAGTTATGATCTACCCTATAAAAACAGGATGATATATATGGCCATTATTCCTATTGACAGGATATTAATAAAGTTACGAATTCTTCTAAGATTGAATGAATAGTAACTATACGATTGCTGTTATTAATTATAAATTTATCAATTCCCATATTTCAATATATTTATGTACAAGAAGTTAGAAAACGTAACAATTTCTTCTTGAATAGGTATTATGCTAATATCTACATTCGTAGATAAGTGAATCTTATTAGCAGTATCTATAACATATTAATGTTATTATTATCATCAATTTGACCACAGGGATTTGCAGACTATATTCCATAAAGTGAACAAATAAAAATTCAAAAATTTAATTTGATTAATTGAACAGTTTAATTACAATTTCCAACTCCAACTTCAGTTCATTGTACAAACCCTAAAATGAGAAAAATAATTGGAATACTTCTCCTTATAGGGAGACTATCTGGATGGAACTAGGTAGGAGTAATGATGAAGTACTGACTGCCGCCCCTCACAACCACTTATAGGTACTCAAAAAATATTCTTAAGAATATTTTTTTGACTTATTAGTAATATTCATTTTACATGAACAAAAACTCAGAAATATATTCCTTAATGTACCTAAGCAGAAAAATATCTTAAAATAAATAAAATAAAACGGAACCTTCTAACAATACATTAATAAAACCTTTGATTAACAAAATAATAATGAAATATACAAATAATATTCTTTATAGCAACGCATTTCAAAATCTTCAATAATTTCATCCATATTAAGTTTTTTCTATTAAAATTATTGCAAAATTATTAAGTCTAGCCTCATCGAAGATCTTGTATAATTTTTAATAAGTTTCAGTTTTGAAAACGATCTTCCACCAATTGCAACTGATATCGGAAAAGTTTAAATAATTCTAAGCGCTATTGATATATGGCAGTAGGTTTTTCATTTTCTAAAAATGGAAAAATTGTTAATTTCTCTTCATACAATTCAAGAATATCATTTCCACTTCGGGCATCACATATTTTTAATTTTAAGTCTTTAAATCTTTCGTCAATTGATGCTACAGTTGTATGAAGAATAACAGCAAAATTGACTATGAACTTTGTTTTTGAATCTACAATGGCATACTCTTTAGTATCATAGTCAAAAAGTTTCTTTTTTGATTTCTATATGATGGACGTGAGTCACATATTTTCAAAATTATGCCCTGGGATGGATCAACCCTGTGAAGAAGGAATGTTTGAAATTAGAAAAGACATTTTTCGGGCATTCATGTATTTTGTGATCTTGTCTATATTCTTGTCTTGATATGGCTACGCATATTAAATCTTGCTTTGATTTTGTCATGTTTTCCTCTTTGTCATAATATATAACATGCAACATTTTCTTTAGCAACTTAATTGAATATGTTAAAATAAAAAAACCAAGAAATTCTTTCTATCCTCGATTTTCATATTCTCGAAATGTAATAATGATGATTGAATTTTTTAAACAATTTAGGCATCAAGATAAGAGTCATCAAAATCTTGAGCTATTAATTTTAGCCTTGACCTTGGAAAACATCAAAATTTAGTCCATATCTTGATTTTCTTTTGTCAAACCAAGACAAGATAAGATCAAATTAAGTTTTGAGGTCTTGTTCATCAGTATAGAAAAAGCTGTGCTGAAAATATAGAAAGTGATCAGCAGAAATTGAAACTGCCTTATTGGGTTCAAACAAATTAAAATTTCCTCTACATCCGACTCTTAGCGATCATCTTGTTTGGTCAAGCTTTATTCACAGGTTAACTTTTATATTATGGCATTTAAAAAAAGTTGAAACGTTTTTAAATTGGTTGAAAAGCTACATTTAAACTCTGTGTCGATGGAATGCTAGAAAGTATAGGTAATTGTATTTTATTTGTTCAAAAATATAGTTTCAGTTACTAACGTATATTATCAATTCATTTTTCTCGTACAGTAGCGTAAGGAACTGAGCAAGTGTTAGACAGTAACGGACCCCTTCACAAGTATATAGATTATAGCAAAGACCCCTTTTATTGGTCACAAAACTAATCCATTATACTCTGCCTTCGAAGTCCAGTTCAGAATAAATGCAGGTGCTTAAACGATGATTTTAAGTAACGGCCAAAATGGTCGTTGGCTGTCGATTATAAAGATCTTTAGGATATTCTACGGGTTGAGAGTTTCGTATTTCGAAATGAAACCAATGTATGAAAGATCAGTTAGAAAATTCTCAATCGCAGTAATTCCGCGTTACAATTTCATGTCCTTTTTCCAAACATCAGTATATTCGACAAGTTGTTGAAGAAATCTACAGTATAGTTCCTAAGTTATGAGTACACAAAGAAATAAGTAATAATATACGTAATGAATAAACTATACAAGAGTTCACACTGTAGTTATAGTATAACACTATAAATAAGAAGCATCATCCACTAAAATACTGTTAAAAGTACTGGAAACCTTTCGGCTACCATGTAGAAAGGATCAGAGTGAACTAAATTGGAAATCAAAGTGTGCCTGTTAAAATACTATTTGGGAATAATAATGCAAACAAGCTGGAGATATATTGGAATTCAATAAATTGGTTTTTATTTATATATTTCAATTCCTTCTAAATTACCTAGATATTTGTCCATACTATGTTTTAGAATGATAAACTTTCTTGATTTTCCACCATTATTTTTCATTAACTAAGAATCGATTTTGTAAATCCCGGATTTGTTAAAGTGAGAAACTTTATCAAAGGTCTTGCCTTCACAGTTTTCAGCTTGTTTTGTGCAGTCAAATAGGTTCAAAAATAGGCTAAACTCGAAATCCTTGAGAAATGGACCGATTTTGATGGGACAAGTTGCATTCTCTTCGGAAGTTTATCAGGAACGAAGTCTACCTCAACTGAAGTTGCGCAAAATTTTGCATTGTTTATAACTGTTTTCGGTCAGTGAACATATGAAAATGGTTGAACAAGTAGTTGAATTGACTTCATTTGTTATAAACAACTTATTTATTAACACATAGACGATTTCGACCAAAACTACGAGTTTAGGATCGTTTTCGAATAATTTTGGCCTTCTGAGTTCGGTTTCGTCGTCAATATAGTCGAATGTATGCCCGCTGATTTGTTAATTTGTTATAAACAAATTATATTTATTAATAAATATATGAATTTGACCAAAATGTCGAGTTTATAGTCGTTTTCAGCTAATTTTGGCCTACTGAGAACGATTTTATTGTTATTATGATCTTTAAATGCATATATACTGTTAAGAAACTCTCTGATGATTTTTGATTGCCCCACGTTGTGGTGACAATTGATAACTTAACTCTTACTGAGTTTATTAATTAATAATGTATCAATGAAATTTTCTTTTTATATTTGTTGTACGATTTCTTTTATATTCCGGCTAGCTCTCTACTGATTTTTAATTTTGAATTTAATTTTAATCTCTGATTTGATTGAATTGATATTATTATTATATTATATGGAATTAAATAAAACCTTATTCAAAATGTTAAAACTTCTATATTCTATTTGTCCATGAACCCTGTATCATGTTATGTTCACAAATTATACAAATTAACTTTATGCTTCTACAGTTTCTATGCTGACAATTTTCTTTATGCTTTAAAATTTTCTATGTTTCAAGTTAACCTCAATTTCCTTAAGATTAATACATAATTACAATAACAATTCAACATCCAGATACAACTATACAATGATGAAATTTGAAATAGACTTACTTTGATATATATCCTACAAATATTAGAATGAATGTTGGTAATGTTCCGTAGGTTTTTATATCTTCTTATTTTATGGTTATGCACTTTTAAGAACATATACTCTGCTATTACACATTCACAGATAACACGTTGATTCTTCTCCTTATTCAGGAACTTCTTGATAATTTGTTGTCAATTGTTTTATTCTTTTTTAAGATATAAAACTTTGTTGTTTATAACAAACTGGAACTGCAATCGAAGATTGGTTATTCTCCGATGCCACTTATAAGTAACTTCGGTTATTTTAACCTTACTAACGTTGAGATGAAGATTTATGAGTACTATTTGCTTCGCAGGAATTACTAATTCACTTTGGTTATATAAGCTTTTCGAAGCTGCGGAGACACTTTTAGTTCTCCGATGTTACTACAAACTTAGGTTATGGAAATTAATTGAGCTGCAAAAGACACATTCAGTGCTCAGATGTGAATGCCAACTCACTAGCTTCCCTTTCATTTTTCCTTTTATAGGGCCCACAAAAGGAAGCTTGTTCAATCTATTTTCAGCCAATCAGGTACTTCTTCTTAATATCTAGGACGCTATTCCCATTGTTGAATCTGACATTTCTTCAGTATTGTTGAACTTTGAAGCATCTAATTGTTGTATCGACCAATGGGAATTGAGTATTTTTAAAATTTTGATATATTGAAGATTTTCAAATTAATTAAAGTTATTGTTCATTCTGCTATTTAAATTCATGTTACCAACATTTTTTCTCATATTTTGATATATGATAACCTATGATTAGGTTCCTATTAACTTTATAATTCTGATTATTATGTCTATTTTGACATTTGTCATTGCTTAAATCTAATACATAATTTAAAATATGAATAACATCTATATAACTTTGTAGAACTGAAATTTCTTAATACTGTATTAAATCTATAGCTTATTCTTAACTTATTTTACTAGTTTGCTATTTTCAGATAGTCTTTGAATCATTTTAATTATGATTTTTCTTTTTCGTATCACTGTACGTTTATCCACTTTCACTGTTTCTTCTTTACACTTCCTATAAACTATTTTACATTTTTGTTTCTGTTATTATACTATGTTTAATATCTTATTCTACTTATTATTTAACTTTAAATAATGTTTTCAATTCCATATTATATATACTTTTTAAATTTTTCTATTTTTTACTGTTTCGGTAAATTCAAATTCTACCATTTTATTTTATATAGGAAATGAAATCATAACAATACATTTTTGAATTGTTATAAATAAATTATTCAATAATAAATATACGAATTGCGTCAAAATTCCAAGTATACAGTTTTTTTAAACTAATGTGTTAATGGTAAAATAAAATAAATTAAAAAAATAAAAATGAGAAAAAAAATAGTATCAAGTCTTAATAAAATAACAAATTAATTAATAAGAAAATGTTCCAAGAAGATATGTGAGAAAAGCATGACTGAACAGAAAGAAGCGTTCTCTGGAACTTCTTTGAAATCAGCTCCAACAACAAAAATGCGAACGCCTAGTATATCACATACAGGTATAACCCCAGTTTCACAACATTGTAGTTGCTACATCTAGATGTATATATTCCGAATTATAGCGTTATTTACAAATGTGCGAGTTTGTCAAGCAGGTGCATTCCCTCTAAGTTATAGGAATTACTTTATCGAAGACGATAATATTATTTTCTCACCTGCTTCCTGTTAAGAATCATTAATATCCGATAATGAATTCATAATTACACTTCAAGTATCATTCGATTAGGATGTTTCAAATAAAGTAGTCGCTGATATATACGAGGGAAAGGTGAAAAGTTCTTGGAAAATTAAACAAAAAATGATTTGCTTGGTCAAACCGTATTTTATTTCTCAACATCTTCTTCTAGCCCGTTACATTACGTCCAATGTTTTCTGATTTTTCGATCCCTTCCAAATAATACGATTTCGGCAATCCTTGTGAATAGGCAATAGTTTCAGCGATGAACTTATCGTTGAAGCCAAATCTCTTCTAGCCGAGTCATTTCTTCAACTTTGGAAATAGATAATAATCGCAGGGGGTCAGATCTGGAGAAAATGGTGGACGACGATTCAATTCGTAGCGCAATTCATGCAATTTTGCCATTGCGACTGTGGACCTGTGCGTCTTCACTGTTTCAATTGTTTCTTGGTTTCTGGTGTGTTGGGATCGATGTTTCATCCACGGTTACAAAACGGTGTAAAAAGTTCTTCTTATCGCGCGAATTGATAAGATGGTGAAATAAAAGATTACAAGATCTGGTAGTTCACAATGGTCATCACTCATCACCTATCTGGGTGGTACCTAAAAAGGATGATGCTTCCAACAAACAAACAACAACCAATGGCTTCTAGTCATTGACTACAGACACTTAATGAAAAAACAATCGAAGACAAGTAGCCCCCCCCCCATCCCTAACATAACCGACCCATTGCCCAAATTAGGTAGCAATACTCAAGGGCATACCCAGGACCTGAACTAGGGGGAGGCAGCTCATATTTGTTTCGAGGAAAGGATGGAGAACTGAAAACTACCGAGAAACTGTGTTAATCACTAGACATGCCATGCTACAACTGAGACGGTTTTTATGAAAGGAGAAATTCAAAATAAATTTAAGTATTTCAATAAACTGTACTTAATTGAATTTTTATATTAATAATAATGTACTGGGATTTGCAGCAAATTCATCCATTATTTTCGTTTCCACCATTTCACGGTTTTCTTTCACCAAATTCCGATGTACAGGATGTCCCATTTTGGGTACTTTTGCGGGGTATCTCCTTTATTTTTAAAGATAGAGAGTTGCGGTTTTCGTGACACTGTGCTACTTTTTCGTAAAACTCAAGATGCCGTCAACAGAATTTTCATAGCCCTTTTATTTTTTAAGATACAGGGCATTTCTGAAAATGTTGCATTTTGTGACCCCCCTCGTATCACCGTTATCCTTCAACTTATCGAAAAGGTAAAATAACAATCTAATAGATTTTTTCCCGTAGAATGCAGTGGTGTAGATAACTTTTGTTACATATTTACTGTTTTTGAGTTATAAAATAAACTTATGTTTTTTTAAATGGAACACTCTGTATATTTATAGACTATAAAATTTGTCTTTTTTTTACCTTTTCAAAAATATATGATAGTATAAACTTTTTTTCAGAAACACGCAAATAATTGACAATTTTCAGAAATTAAAGAACATATTTTAATAGTAGGCTATGGATAACAATAATAAACAACAACTTACATATTACTAACAAATAATTGGATACCTTGTATATAAGTATGTATTAAAAAAAATTATTCCCATAGATCTTTTTTCTAACAGTAAGTTTGTAACAACAGTTTTGTGGCGTGAAGTGACAATATAGCAAAAACACAAAAAATAGCATTATTAAAAAAAATTAAATGTGATGTTCAAATTGACCACCATTTTCTCTAATGCAAAATTGGCACATCTTTGAGATTCTTTGAATAGCGTTCAAAAGAACCATCGTTCTCATTCGCAGATTTCGAAAAGCTAAATGAATTGCCTCTCGAAGTTCTGCAATGCCGTCATATCAAGTTTTATATACTCATTTTGTATATAGCCCCATAAAAAAAATCTAAAATTGAGAGATCTGGTGATCGTGGAGGCCATCTAACAGGTCCGTTGGTACCTTTCCATCTTTGAGGAAAGTTATTATTTAGAAAGGCCCTTAAGAGCCTAGAGTTATGACTTGGGGCACCATCTTGCTGTAGGTAAACAGCATTATAATGGGCTAATGGAATGTTTTCGAGCAGTTCTGGAATAACTTCCTCAAGAATTTCTAGGTAGCTACGTGCTGTAAGACCTCCTTCAAAAATCCTATAAACTATATGTCTACCCAAAATAAAACATGAACCCCAACTCCAAAGCGTTGCCAAATAAATCGTTAGCATCGATTTGTTGCAAATACCACTGGCAAAATAGTGCCCGGCGCTCGGCATCGCCAGGATGCAAATGTTGTAGTATATTAAATTTGTATGAATGATACTTATATTTCTTCAAGATCCTCTGAGCGTTAGTTTTTGGCACACCAATTTCCTTCTCAATTTTTCTACATGAGGACGAAGGTGTTGCTTCTATATATCCTAAAGTATCTATCTCTTTTCTTTCCCTGTTCTCTTTGTTGTATGTTTTAGGGCGCGGGTGAACAAATGATCCGTGCTCAACTAAATTTGCTTTTAAACGGGCAAATATCCCAAAAAACGGTTGCCTTCTTTCTGGATATCTAACAAGCAAAAATTTTAATGATAATAGAGATTTTCATAGCCATAATAGCTTACTCACCTTTAGAAGTATAATTCCGAAGCTTCTTCAGAATTTTCATTACTCTGTATAAAACATACCATCATATCATATTTCTCATAATTTTCGTAAACTGCCATTATTCGAAAAAATTGATAAATATCTATTGAATAATGATACCAAAAGAACGAAAATAAACAGCTTAAATGCAATAGAGATTTGATGTTTATTTCTGTTCCTTGTCATAAACAATATCAATGGCCTACTATTAAAATATGTATTTAATTTCTGAAAATTGTCAAATATTTGCGTGTTTCTGAAAAAAAGTTTATACTATCATATATTTTTGAAAAGGTAAAAAAAAGACAAATTTTATAGTCTATAAATATACAGGGTGTTCCATTTAAAAAAACATAAGTTTGCTTTATAACTCAAAAACAGTGAATATGTAACAAAAGTTATCTACACCACTGCATTTTACGGAAAAAAAACTATTAGAATGTTATTTTACCTTTCCGATAAGCTGAAGGATAACGGAGATACGAGGGGGGTCACAAAATGCAACATTTTCAGAAATGCCCTGTATCTTAAAAACTAAGAGGGCTATGAAAATTCTGTTGACGGCATCTTGAGTTTTACGAAAAAGTAGCACAGTGTCGCGAAAACCGCAACTCTCTATTTTTAAAAATAAAGGAGATAAGCCGCAAAAGTACCTAAAATGGAACACCCTGTACTGGGATTTGCAGCAAATTCATCCATTACTTTCGTTTCCACCATTTCACGGTGTTCTTTCACAAAATTCCGATGTACGCTCATCAAGCATAATCCAGTCAGCCTTGTCTCTCCCATAGTGGTCCTAAGCCTCCACTCTTCGAAGCGTACTGAATGATCGTTCTACGATCGCCGTAGTGCATAGAATACTGCTCAAAATTAAGACTGCTTTTCTCAAGGCGGGGAAGAAAATATTGATTTCCTTAAGCAGGTCAGTGACTTCAATATTCTTTAATCTGTCTTTAGGTAAATCCTTCTTCGTTCACAAATTATACCATGAGTCAAGTTCTCCTGTGATGTCATCCAAATCATAAAAATCATGGAACATTTCTGCATTTTTTTGTAAGTCTGTAATACCTGTTTCCGTCATGTATGAAGGATGTAGTTTTGTGAAAGCAAAAGCTGGGGTATTTTCTTGGGAAAATCGAATATTTAACGATGACATAAATGAATCAAGAATAATAAGTGAACGTCGCCAGTATTCATCATCATCGTCGGATGGAGGATTGCTCCTGTGTTTTTGCTTTTGAGCAAAACGTGGGACAGAAATTTCTATTTCCAATGCCATTGAAATGTCTTGCGCTTTTTTGAGTAATAGGTCGGTGATTCGATCTGCTTCTTGACGGTCTCTTTCGAGTACTTCAAGGATTCTTGTAATGTGTTCTCCTACAGCAATCAAATCCATGGTCTTTGTTTGCCTGGTTACACCAAAATTTTCAGTATTCGAAAAAGTCCCTTTTAAACAAAAAAATCAACTGCGGCGCCTTAATTAATCGATTTTAGGCGATATTTCGTCCTCCAGTAACCCTGATTGGCAATGCGATAATTCTGAAATTAACTTAGTCCGGCCACGCGCTCGACAATAACCAATAGGATCCGCCCGTCAAGATGTCACGTGATGATGACACAGCAAAGTTTTTTACGTTTCATCAACTTCGCCATCCTAAAACGCGGCACTTGTACCGGAGAAGTGGAAAACCGTACGAATGTTGTCGAACGATTGAGGTATTTGGCGGGAAATATCGTCGGGTTTTTTTTTCTGTCGGCTAGAGTGTAGAGTCCTGCTAAAGTCTAGTCTATCTCGTGCATTATGAAATGTGGTATCCATCTATCGTACAATTTCAGAACTGCTTCGCCGTGCTCTTTGCAACCGAAGACGCCAGGGTCGCCAGGGTGAGGTTTTAATAATGTTATAGGTATTTCTGTGTGGCGGATTGGGTTCTAGGGGGGCAGCTGCCCCCTGTCAATAGCTGGGTACGCCCTTGGAAATACTTCACCACCCTCGATCCGGCAAACGATTGCCATCCGATCGAGTTAGAGAAAACTGCATTCCATGCAGAAACCGAACTCTATGAGTTCTCCAAAATGCCCTGGAAGTGAAGAGAGTGCCTTCTACTCTTCAGCACGCGATGGATAATATCCTCTGAGGCCTCCATAACGAATATTTTCTTCTATATCCAAATCATATCATCATATTACAGGAATACCTAGAAAGACTCAGAGCTGTTTCCCAACGACTTCGAGATTCAGCTCGACAAATCAAAGTTTTTGAGGAAAGAGGTCTCTAACCTCAGGCATGTTATTGGTTTTCTTCCGCACCTTAACTACACTCTTCCCAATCTAGCAAAACAGATCCCAACTGGGCTGCAAAAGCTGGTTTAGTTTCGTAAAATTTTGATTTAATATCCCTTAGAGAATATCAATTAACATTTTGTTTGTACTCAATAGTAATATAGAAGCTAGAAACATATATGGCAAGAACGTATTATCCGTGATACCTACCGTAGTGAATCGCTTGCCACCAACATAATTATTTTGATCGGAAAATCAAGTATGCGTAATAATTCGAAATGGTCGATCAAGTAAGCTATGTTGAATCAATGATAATCCGCCGCCTTTGATGTGGTAGCCGACGTAAATGCCCCTCCCAGATCTACTAATATTGGCATTTGATTCCTACAAAGGTAACTTGTAAAGAACAATTTCCAGGACCGGCTCGAACTTACGTGAATAACATTCCAATGAACATATTTAGCATCGTTAATTCTTCTGAGAAATATACGAGTAGTTATAAATTGTGCTGAATCGAAGATCCAATGTATCGGAGATGATCATTATTTAATTGATCATCTCACTCAAGGAGACAAGTGTATGTAGATGAGGCAAAATTGAATTCGGAAATTGAAGAATTAAACTCAAATTCACATGAAATATTTAATTTTGTTTCATCACACCGTGGTATTCTCAAAGCTAGGAGTTATCAAATGAAGCTGAATCTAAAATTATTTCCTTTTATAAGTTATTGGTGTAAGAAAAGATCTCAATAGGCTGATAGTTTCACAACTTCCCCTCAGTATAACAATCAGATCTGGTAGAAAGAAGTTACCAGATTTCTAGCTACACAATGAAGAGGTGACCAGCTTGAGCTCTTCTAGTCTCTCGCGGAGGAATAACAGACGAGATTTCTGATGACCACCTTTCTGCGATGTTCCAGTGAGCTTTCTTCTGAATATAAGAGTTTCAGCGTATGTTTGGGAGCTCCAGGACAGACAGAATCTGTCCTTTATAGATTTTGAAGAGCTGCAGGGATCTTAAGTAGCTCTTGGCAGGGAATAGGAGTGGTTTTCGCAATGTAGATAGACAGATAGATAGCATTCAATTGTTCCATTTATACTGTTTACATGGCATTGAAGAAGTCGTCAAAAAATTATGTAAAATAACATAAAAAAATAGTTAAAATATTTTAAATATGAGTATGTATAGAAACGATACAATAAAAACTATAACTATAATAGTATATTTCAGGTTTCTTCAAAAGACAAGTTTTCTACATATCTCACCTGATAGTTCCATGAGGGGGTAATGTTGGTGGTGATCCCGAGCATCATCATATTAGGGATGGTGGGATCCGCCTTCCTGGAGAAGATGCGAGCTTGAGTTTCGGTTGCATTGAACTCTAGATTATCAGATCCCAATAATCAAATCATCTGCCAGATGTTTATTAATTGGGTCAACCTATCTCTGTCTCGCCTCTCTGTCTTCATTGGTTGATATAGGGACTCTACATGTGGTATGAAGTATTTAACTATCGGAACAGGAGGTAACTTTCAACAGATCGTTGATATGTAGCAGGAGCAAAGTTGATACCGAGACAGATCCCTTTGGAACACCATCGTTGATAGACATTGCATTGGAGAATACTCCGTCCATCACAATATGGAGTTGTCTATCAGAGAGGAAACTCGATAGTAAACGACAAAGTAGAAACGGCAAACCACATGATGAAAATTTCCCAAGAAGGCTCTGGTGTTAGGCTTGGTCAAATGCCTTTGGAGATATCCAATGCTACAGCTAGAGATTTCCCATATGTGCCTATATTCTACATTATTATAATATCATATTCATGTACAATAAAGACCAACTATATGAAGTTTTAGAATACGAATTCGAATCTACGTCTTTGAAATGTGGGGTATTGAAATCATCCTATCGGAGTCCATTATATAATACTGGTTATAGTTTAAGAATATACGGAATACAGTCCTGTATTCAAGGGTCACTTGATTTACACCTGTGAACAGTGATATTATTTTATATCTATACAAACATCGAAGTCTAACTTCATCTAGGGCCGCTTTGTTATTTGAGGAAGTCGATATTATATTTCCGCTTGTACAAATTCACAGGTGAACTTGTTTGTTCCTTTTATTATTATTTATTGTCACGATAAATATTTTGTTTATTTACCGGCGAACAGATTTTGTGAGAATTTTTTTGAATATCGGCTTTATGAGGATCGTTCAAATAGAAGTAAATGGCTTTAAACATCAGTGAATATTTCAGGTTTTCTGGAAAACGGAATAAACAAGTAGCTTTCAAGACTTCAAATGATTCAAGAAATAAAACAAAATTGTTGATGAGTGTCCACTATATTATGAAATCGAATCGTGTGTCGAATTTCGTTACTTCATAATTAGTGTTTGATGAATTTCATTGGCTATTTTCATTTCCTTTTCAAACATTATTGAAAGACTTGATACGACAGGGAAATGGGGGATCCCTCATGCGGTACAATGGCTGTCAACGCCGGTGTTCCACAGGGATCCGTCTTGGCACCATCTTCATTCCTGATATATGATAACGATCTCCTGGAAGTGACCAACTGTCGTCCACAGCTTTGCAGATGATAGTAAACTTCATCTACAGCCCCTATACCATCCAATGAAGCCAGAGGAGTGATACAGACAGGTTGACGCAATTAATAGAGATCTGGAAAAGATTTTGAAATGAAGATGTGATAATCTAGTAGAGTTTAATGCAACCAAAACTCAAGCTTGCTTCTACTCCTGGAAGGGGGATGCCACAATCCCTAATATGATCATTGCAGGTACAACTATTCCGATGAATTCTTCTATATCCATTCTCGAGATCACCACCAACGACACCCTCTCATGGGATGATCACGTGAGGTCCATTGCGAAAACCACTTCACTAAAACTTAGTTTTCAATTCCGTGCCAAGAGCTACTTTAGTCCTTAGTACTTCAGTTCTGGAGTGCTGTTCAAATGTTTGTAGTTCAGCTCCCAAACATACGCTGAACCTCTTGATTTCTATTCAGAAGAGAACTATTCTTCTGATTGATGATGTCACACCCACGAGTTTATTGACCTCTCTAGAACACCGTAGAAAAGAGTGAGACCTCTCCCTTTTCTATGGATGTTTCCATGGTTGGTGTTCATTAGAAATCTTTTCTGTTCCTTTGTCACGAGAGATTTCAGATAGGCGGATCAGACAATAAAATGAAATTCCACTAGTCTTGAAAACGAACTGGGAAGGGCATAAAAAAGCTAGAAAATTAAAGAAAGCAAGAAGCTATAGGTAAAAAAGTGTTGAAAATACCAGAGGTTGCTACAAAACAATGCATAATCTGCCAGGAATTTGGGAAGGATGGAGATTGGTGGGTGGCATGTATTAAATGTAACAAGTCTTCGCATTCAGAGTGCGCGGGTTGGTATATAAATAAATCATGTTATACCTGTGACTATAGTATCCCTTGAAATATTTTTCAAACATGTTTAAGACATGAAAAATCTTGTCTTCCGGATGGATTCCGCGTCACAATAGCTCGACTTGATGCCGACGTTTCGCCAACCATTACAGGTGGCATCTTCAGGGCAGGCTTGAGGCTTGAACTGAAACTGGTTCTACTGGTTTCTTTAGCCGTATTTATTGTAGTATTGTATTCCTACAATAAATACGGCTACAGAAACCAGTAGAACCAGTTTCAGTTCAAGCCTCAAGCCTGCCCTGAAGATGCCACCTGTAATGGTTGGCGAAACGTCGGCATCAAGTCGAGCTATTGTGACGCGGAATCCATCCGGAAGACAAGATTTTTCAAGATTAGCTGTCCGCGGAAGTCTACTATCCAAGATGTTTAAGACACTTATTTAGCTAGATATATTCTCTTGTATTGTATGATCGGTATTGACCGAACATTAAAGGACCGTTTTTTGTTTTCATGTTTTTTAATAAATTAAATTTTCTTTTAGTGGTACTTTTCTTCGCTTTATACTTGGAGGTGTCCTTCAGCTAATGACTGATGATGAAAGATCAGAAAAAATTTAAACCTGTCATCTGAAATTGCACGCAACTATTCTGTGTCACTCAACTACTGGAGAAGAAAACAGCTTACAACCAAGAAACCCATCTGGTGTTTGCGGACTTGAAAAACGCATACTATAGTATTTCACAAAATAAACTGTGGGAAGCATTAGAAAGAACGAACATCAGCGTAACCATAATAAAAGCGATAAGAAGCTTATACCAACAAGCAACAGCAAAAATCAAGATGGAACAACGAGTGTCGACGGGCTTCACAATCAGTAAGGGTCTTAAACAAGGCTGCTGCCTTTCTACGACTTTGTTCAAAATATACCTAGAACAAGCACTAAAACAGTAGAAAAAAATGCAACAACATGGGAATACCCATAAATGATGACATCATATACACACTATGCTTCGCAGACGATCAAAAAGTAATGGCACAACATAAGCACAATATTGAATACATGACCAGAAAGCTCTTAGAAGAATATAGCAAATGGGGCCTGGAAGTCAATATACAGAAAACGGCGTTGGAGGACAACAAGAGGACCTCGTGCTAGAAGATGGAAAGTGCATAAAACAAACGAATAAGTATAAACACCTAGGAGTACAAATAACCAACGACGGAACACTAGATGATCACACAAAAGACACGAAATATACAAGTCAGAAAAGTAATAGCCATGATGAATGGAATAACATGAGATAAATTCATATCAAACAGAAACAAACAACGAATATGTGATACCATATTAAAAAGCATAATTACATATACTAGTGAAGAGCTGAAAAAAACTTAAAAGCTACAGAAATGGATTACTGGCGAAGAGCTGCCGGAAAATCGAAATGGAGAGGACCACAAATGAAAGAATCCATGGAATCATGGGAGTAACATACACTATAGTCGAGTACAAAGTAAACCAACTGAGATGGTATGGTCATCTTCAAAGAATGCCGGATGAAAAACTTCCAAAACAAGTGTGGGAATGGACACCACAAGGAAGAAGAAAGAGAGGGAGACCAAGGAAAAGTTGGTGGAGGGAATCGACTCCGAGAAAGAGACGTGGAAGAAGGCCTATGGATAGACAGAGGAAAATGGAGACTGACGATCCGAAGACGTCGGAAGACGTTCTGAACTGACTTAAAGAAGAACTAGAATTGCAACATTTTCGTTACGCAGTCGGTATTCCTCTAGTTTCCCCTACTCGATTTTCCCATGAGAACTGTTGTATATTCCTTCAATGATTACTAAACTCAGCATCTTAAGTTTTTTCCACTTGAAACTGCAACATATCTAAATTCTACAAAAAGCGTATATTTATAACTTTTTCCCTTATCTGTGACAGATATTCTTAACTCAAGTACGAGTATTTGTACATCACAATTTCACATCTTCATATATCATATTTTCATGAATTATTCACTCTAGTAGAGTCGCATTGCCACTGACCATAGAAATATGTTAAAACACAGCAAATCTATTAGACGTTACAGTCTTTCGTCTAGCAATATAAAACTTAAATATAATTATTCAGAAATCTTATAACCTGAAAATTTCACAGTAAAGTAGGGTATCATTTGTGGGAGAAACCATAACAATATATCACTGTAATTTGAAACGTTTTATAGCATATAACAAGTTTTAACGATCACAGTATCGATAAGCTTGGAAAAAGTAAAATATTCACCGGCATGCCATAATTCCAGATTACTTTGTGATAATCTAGTTAGGGAAATGCAATTAGTCACTCACTTTTTCACGACTAAATTATTACTTTTGTTGTGAGCAATCTTGGTTCGTACACTGCTCACCAAAAAGAATGACGGTAAACATGAAGTATTACCTCCAAATTTTGAGCGTCATCAATTTTTATGAAAATTGTAAATTGGGCTCTTCATATCTTCTATAAGCTTCTTGACCCTGTCTCGATTTGTGCCTTCAGTTCTTGGGAGGGTTTGAGTTTTCTATGAATAAATTTCCGGTTTGCGGTGACTTAACTTGCACCGCTTGTATTTCTATTCCGATGAACATGGCGCAATTTTCACCAAGCTGTAACTCCTTCACTATTGGAGATAAGTAAGAACACAACATCTCTGTTGCGATGACACTTTTTTCTATAAAATGTAAGCTTTCCGAGTTATTTGCCTGCGTTTTTCCACCAAAAAATTTACAATTAAGTAATGATTGACTTCACGAGGAAAGTGTGAATATCCTTTTTTTGCTTAGAATTCATTACACTAACTATTCCAAGGGTCACTTTGGATTTCAACATTTTCACCCCCGAGAAGAGGGAAAAAGCGCACTCCGACATCGGGTCGAAAGTTTATTCAGGTTTAACCCTTGAAACTTCCCAAAGTTTCATAAGAATAGGTTAATGTTCAAAAAATTCGGAGATGAAACGGTCATTGACTGGACTAAATAAATTCTTGCGGTAGTATAGTCAAATTGACCTCAGGTCGATTCTCAAATATACGCAGCATTAAGTAAAATTTTGAGAAGTAGAATCTATAATACATAAACACTATAAAGCTTTGAAGTGTATTATTAAAAAATTAAAACTCATTATATAAATAATTGCAGAATCATGTAACTATAAAAATCTCAACTAACATCATCAGAGACTTATTAGTGATTAACTAGCAGTTTCAAAGAAATATGGGCAGGTCAAGAGGGGCAAATACGAACAAAATATTTATACATATTATAATAACAGCCATTTAATTGCAACATATATAATAATAATTCTTGATCCAGGTATAAATTATATGTAAAAATAGATTATGGAAACAAAATAGGAAATCTATTGAGCAATAGAACAACATTTAAAAAATTATAATCTGACCCTACATTATCGTTACAAAATTACAAATTTACAAAAATAAGTTAATCTCTATTGACATGAAAAATAAATTGAGTCGCCATAATGGGCAAGCCCCATAATAATATCTATGGGTTTACGGAATTGCATACAACTTATACCCCATTGTGACCCATCCTGAGTAATTTCTCAAATTTTGTATCCAAATCGATCCATAATATAATAGGAAAAAATTAATTTTATGTAAAGGACTCGTGAGATTTTACTAAGCTTAGAAAATATCAATTCGTACCGATGGATCATCAATTAATTTTCTTAAATGTGGTTACTATATTTACAAATATACCAATCGAATTAGCTTTAAGTAGCATCAAAAAAACTTAGGGCGGAGAGTGACGACCACACACCTCAAGATCAATCAATCAAAACCTTTAATACCTAAAGATAATCAAACTCACACAGTATATAGATTAAATTGTTCAGATTGCGATGGGACTTGCAGAAATCCAATATCTCCAATATTTACAAAAAAGAATGTATGATATATATGTAAGTATAGTACTAGTAACAAAAACTTCCACCGCCCGTGCTGAACATTGTTTTGATTATAACCATCAGTTCGATTATGAAAACGTTAATATTTTAGATGAAGAAACCAATTATTATGAAAGATCTATCCGGGAGATGATTTACGTAAAACGTGATGCTTATTCTGTAGATGATAGAATTGATGTACAATCATTGAGTCAAATACAAATTTAATCGAGTAAACAACACTCACAAATGTCTACGTATTTCTTTATAATGTTTAAAATTGAGTTTATGTAGAAGGCTGATACAATAAATCAGTAATATCGGTACAGCAAAAATATTTTCTATCGTCATAAAATTTTTGAACACATCGGTTTAACATTACCGATTTGGGCGCAAAGATATTTGTTGACAGGTCAGAGAGGTCAGACATTTGTGCCTTTTTCTCGAGATATGATGTATTCAACTATAAAAAATTACTGTGTGGTGACTTTTTAATACATATTCATATATTTTCAATTTCAATTATTCGTGTTTTGTTCGTTGTTGCTACGTGGACATTCTCAATTGAAACTAACGCGATAAAGACGCTTAGTGCTTAGTACAATTAATTTGAGAAATTCCGCTCTTTAGTTGATGTGAACTAGTTTTCAAAAGTCTTCTTGTGATGGTCGATAGACTCAAACGTACGTGAAGATGAAAATACAATAGATATGAGTGTTAATGTGCTCATCTTTTTTTATCTTCAGTTGAGTATAACAACAGTAGGTGGATATATATATATATATATAAATTCTCGGGAAATAGGTCACAATAACACTTTGTTTTAACTATTCGTCTTTACGTACGTTTCGGTCTCACGACCATCATCAGAAGACTCACTATGTCTAAAAAGGGGGTTTATTAAAACTAATTATAGCACAAGCGTCCAAATCGCACAATTAAACTTCAATTAAAAGAGCCCACGCCGTCGAAACGAACAGAACCACAAATAATCGAATTGTATCGTCAGAATTAATGTATATACATGTATATAATGTATATAATGTATATACATTAATTCTGACGATACAATTCGATTATTCGTGGTTCTGTTCGTTTCGACGGCGTGGGCTCTTTTAATTGAAGTTTAATTGTGCGATTTGGACGCTTGTGCTATAATTAGTTTTAATAAACCCCCTTTTTAGACATAGTGAGTCTTCTGATGATGGTCGTGAGACCGAAACGTACGTAAAGACGAATAGTTAAAACAAAGTGTTATTGTGACCTATTTCCCGAGAATTTTTATATATAATTCATACTGGGTCAAGAATCTTATTAGTAGGTGGATATAAAAGGCCAAACAAAAATTAAGTCTAAAGGGTTAGTTCACTGAGCTCTCAGCGTTAGACACAAATTGTATTGTCATAATTAATCAACAATCGATCCAAAATCAACCTGTGTGAAATTTTGATTGAAATTGATGCCGTCGCGTGTATTTTTAATTCTCTCTGATTTGCAATACGAATCACGTCTCACTACCCCCTATCCTGAATTTTCATTAAAACAAAACACGACAATCTCCCGAATCGGAAAAAACTTATTAATAAGACTTGGCGGCATCGTTTCTGTTGATTTTTCTCATTCAAGTTTGAAGATCAAGAATTAAATTTAAATTAAATATGGAAGATATAAAAGTTGCTTCCAATTATTGTACCGTCAATGTTGGTGACGTTTCAGTAATTGTTGAACTGATGTTCGGGAGAATATCTTCTGCCTTAGACGTATCTCCGATTTAACTCTCTTTTATTTGTAACGTAATCTGATTATTCATTCGATATAATAAAAGTAGGATTAAGGGCTGTAATAATTGCGCTTGAGACGGAAGGTTCATTTCTTCATCTTTCATTATGACTGATAGACATCCGGTTTGTATTCCAAATGATCCAATCTGATAGAGAGTTTATACCAATTCAATTGAATTACATAAATGTAAATATAATCTTAGATTCTGATTGAAGCTAGGGAACGGTTACAAAACCATACAGGAACATATTCCTGAAGTAAAACAGATTGATACATTAAACTAGATTATTACATCATAGTCTTACGGATGATGGTGAAGTTCATACTGCTTTCTCCTCTAGAGCCACTATGCAGGGGTTACCAAACTACGGCCCGCAGGACAAATCCGGCCCGCGACTTCTAATGGCTTATTGTTGTTATTATTGTAGTGATAAGTGGGTTAAAAAGACACAGAGTGATGATAACAGTTTTATCTACTTGCTAGGTGAAGCTTGATGAGATGAAAAATACGCAGAAAATTCAACTTAAGCATAATAACTAACAAATAATTGAATTGAACAAAACTTACATTATAAACATTATAACATATAAACACTATAACAAATAAAATACTAATGAGATTTATGTAATTGTGATTTTCCACTGAAAATAGTTTGTAGTTGTGGACCAATTTTACTTGTTCCGATTATTAAAAGAGCCTTAAGATGTTTATCGGTTAACTTAGATCTGTACATTCTTTGTGTACTTCATTTTGGAAAACGTTTTTTCACTAAAGTAAGTACTACCAAAAGCCAAAAATAGCTCACGAGCAGATTATCAAATTGTACCAGTGGAAGACTCTTATAAAATTCCAACAAAGACGAGTTTCAATATTTGTTCTTAATTATAACACTTCACTGTAAACCAATTTCCATTTGAAACAAAATCTGAGCAACGAGTATCAAAATTCATCTCCAAAGCACTGAAAGGTTCGATTGGAAAATCGACGAAAAACTCAGTCTCAGTAATGTGGCTAAATATTCCACATGTTTTAAAATGTGTAAAGCATTTTTTACGTAATTGTGATTGAAACAGTATTATTTTCAGCCGGAACGATTTGACATTAGTTTGTAAATCAGGGAGAAGCTGGTGTTCTCCTTTTGTCAAATCGACATAGAAAGCTAACTTGCATAGCCATTCGCTATTTTGTAATTCGGTAATAGGGTGATGCATTATTCCTTTTCATTCAAGAAAATTTCGATCACTGCTCGAAGCTCAAAAAAGCGCAGAACTTTTCCGCAACTAAGCCAGCGTACGGCAGTATGATATGGTAAGTCATTTTCTCCAATCTCTTCAATAAGCTCGTGGAATTGTCGATGATTCAGCCCAGTGGATCTGATGGAATTAACAACTGATACTACTGGTTTTAGAACTTCAGACATATCCAAACATTTCCCGCACAAGGACGGTTGATGAATGATACAATGTAAGACTAATGGTTTTGAACCACCATAATTTTCTACAGCCTTTGACACAAGAGGAACTACTCCTTTCTTTTTACTACTCATGTTTTTGCCTACATCAGTAGTAATAGATTTCAAGTTTTTCCATCAAAGTTTCCTTTCATTAATGGCATTTTCAACTCCCTTAAACATATCTTCCCCAGTAGTCGTGCCATGATGACTATCAATATCAACAAGTCCTTCATACCATTCATAGCTTTTATCCACTCCTCGAATAAAAATCAACGCCTGAGCAATATTTGACACATCCGTTGACTCATCCAAGGCCAGAGAAAACCACTCAAGACGTCTATTTTTGTTAGACAGTTGAGACGATATATTTTCTGGGATGTCTCCTACCCTCCGAATCACGGTGTTTGCTGACAAGCTGACAGTTTTAAATAAATGTACTTTTTTGGGACATATTTCTTCGGCCACTGCAGTTAAGTACGCCTTCTTTGATCTTTTCTCCATCGGTGAATGATTTCCCACTTTTCGCAATTTCAAGAGCCACATGAAAGCTGGCACGAATTGCAGCCTCTTTTTCAGTATTGAGTTTCGTAAATAAAAATTGCTGCGATTTTAATCCGCGCTACAAAGCTTCAAACTTTTCTGTCCGCAAACTTCCTGTATATTTTGAGTAATTTTGAAAATGTTTAGTCTCACAATGACGTTTAATGTTACATTCTTTGACAACGGCTGTGGTTTCATTGTAAATCAAACATAGTGCCTTCTTACTGGACTCAATTACGAAATATCAAAAGTTCCATTGATCTTTAAATGTTTCGCATTCACTGTCTATTTTTTGCTTCTTCTCTATACTAGTGAATCACACACAAAAACAACAAGTCAAACCAAAATACAGTTACGAAGATGTCTTTTAAACAAGTTTTCAAGGAGTAACGCACTTTTTTATTTCACAACAGACAGTTTCGCTACCTTCGTCTTCCCTAGGTGGACTGACTCGCGGTCGCGCCGCTAGCCCTTTTATACTCCAATTACTGCCATCTAGAAGTGAGTGAAATACATCAGAACTCTCGAAACAACGAGATTATGCGCGAATGTTTAATTGTTACTGCGCTTTCGAAACTACTACTTTCACTATCTATTTCCACTTGTGACCACCAGGTGCGGTCATAACAATGAAGTACAGTTGGAACACAATATTAATTGAACTAGCGAATTTAGAAAGCGTATGCTCGCTCAGGGCGCCTACTCGGCATAATTATTGTTTTGCAACTTATTTTTGGAGGAAAACTTATTTGATTCCTTCGGCATTTCTTTGATTTCATGGTATATGAGAGCTTTTGTGATCAGGAATAAGTAGTTGGCCAAAACTGTTTCATTTTTCCGGCCATTATCTATAATTTATAAATGCGTTGTCATCTAATCGCCAGGGTTCATAACTGCTAGGAAGAATTCGCAATAAAAAAATGTTTATGAAGGATAGTTTGTTAATAAACAATTTACACATTGACCAAATGAATTATAGAAAGAGGGTGCAGAAAAAGAATTACATTAAAACGAACTTCTACACACACCTAACAACACCTAACATCCAACTTTATGGTTATAACAACAAAAGGCTCATCTCATCGAATGTTAAATCATAGACCGTCATGGCAGTTCACAGATGTGTCGCCACAAAAGTTACAACTTCCATGACCCACGTGACGTCATTGACCACACTGAAGACACACGTCATGACAGTTACAACCAACATTACACACGTCATACCACACTAACTACAGACGACATGACAGGTCTCGAACACAACGTACTTCTATTCTACATAACTCTGTGGTTCTAACAACAGGATACTCACCGGATGTCAAATCATATACCACTACCCTCAAAACACAGAATAACATCAAACATATATCTCTCCCTCTCTCTCACACACATTCACGCAATTCCGTATACTCAGACTGGATGCATTTCCGCTCCAGAAGTAGTCTATTTAATCTACTTACTGAATAATTAAACCAAAGCTCCCAATACTTCCAAAATACATATTTTGTTCAGGTTGACTAGACTAATTACATCTAGTAAAAGCCGAAATGTAGAGTTAATCAATGTCAAATCATGGGAAGGGAATCTATAAATGCCGAACAAGGCAGTCACTAATAAAATCTAGTAAGGACCTGGAACATGATAATTATATCTCGTACAACTTGATAACTGAATGTGTACGTCATACTGGCATTATAATATCTAATAATAATGGTATTGGAATATATTTAGCACAACAATAAACACGCTATCACGCTTTAAATTCTATTAAAGTGAACTATTTTTTTAAACTTCGTGACTGTTATTAATATTTGTGAGGGTTTATCGGGGGTTGTGTAGGCAGTTTGTGAACCTGAGTATGAAATAGCATTTAAAATAAACTATTAATAAATTTCCACATACGTAAATTATGATAAGTGAAGTTATAAGGTGGTATATAAAGCCTAATAAACTCCCTTATCTGCAGCCAATGGTTGTAAATACGAAATAATGTTTCCAGCACGTCGTTAAAATGTGGTTTTATTAATAAAGGGTAAATTTAATTTATTAGTGTAAATAATGCAACACTTATTCATTCCGTGGCCGCTCTAAAAATACTTGTGCCGGTGTCACTGGAGTTATTTATTGGATACAAATCTAGTGCTCTAAGATACTATCTGTCTTTCATTATGTTACGCTAGAATGCATGTTAGCGACACTGTGAATTCGAAATTATTGATTGTGATAGCATTTTCCATTGTGTACACTCATATATGATATAAACAAACGTGTTATCTAACAAATAATACGTAATTATTTAATAATAATCAAGTTTGAATATGATTCGATTCTAACAAACCATTTAAATCGGTACTACCAAGTTTCGAGATGGAAGGTTACGCCTCATCTTCAGGTATACGAGGGCAAGGCATGATTTTTTTGGTCAAAACTTATTTTATTTCCCAACATAATCTCCTTGTAGCTCGATACACTTCCTCCAAGGTGTTTCTAATTTTTCGATCACTTCCAAATAATACTTATCGGCAATCTTTCAAAATAGGCATTTGTTTCAGCGATGACCTCATCGTTTGAGTCAAATATCTTTTCGCCTAGTTTGGTTTGGTTTGGAAATAGATAAAAATCGCAGACGGTCAAATCTTAAGAATATGGGGGATGACGAACCATTTCGTAGCGCAATTCAAGCAATTTTGCCATTGCGGACCTGTGCGTCGGTCATGATGGAAAAGCACTTTTTTCTTTGCCAAATCCGGCCACTTTTGCTTCAAATCAACATCGAATCGATCAACAGCTCTGCATAATATACGCCGTTTTGCTCTTTCGAAGTAATCAATATGGGCAATACTGTGTGCATCCCAAAAAACTGTCGCCGATAAACCCACTGTGCCCTTATTCGGCTTCGATTTGCCTGAACTGTTTCGACTGTTCTTTGGTCTCTGGTGTATTGTGATGGATCCATGTTTCATCCACAGTTACGAAACGGTCTTTTATCGCGTTTGAACAAAGCCAAACACTCCTTTGAAGTTACGGCTACTAAAATTCATAAAAAAAAAACCGGGCCGATGAAGAGGTAGAAACATGTGAGGGCACAATAGGACTATCATGACCGCAGTGCAGTGGGGCTCCCCTTAAGCGTACCTTACATGGTCAATATTATTGAAGCAATATTATTGACGGAGTATTGGTAAAAAACGGTAGCCCTCACACGATCCAATAATATTGATCAATGAAGTGTCAGTTTCAATTGTGCAGTCAGGGAGGTCATCTACCGGTTCTAATCGCGTCTGCTTTGGTCCTCAAGAAGAGGAAAAGAGGGAGGCAAAGAACAGTGTAGACAAAAAGCTGGCCAAATAGACGTACGAGTCATGGATATGGGGAATTGTTTCGAGGACTCAACAGTGAGCCAGATGATTACATGAATTTTTTAAGAATGGATGAACTGTTTCAACACCTAGTTGCATTGGTTTCGCCGTTTATAATAAAGCAGGATACCATTATGAGAAAGGCGGATCGACTTGCAGTGTGACCACTTTTCTTGGGAAAAGATAGGTTTTCTTGTTACATGGAAAAGTAGAAAGTTATCACCACCGGGATGAGTGATCCAGGGTCGTATATTTCCCGTTGAATGAAATCTGACAGATATGAATTGATTGATTCCTCACCAGTAAAACACAGATGTTTATATATATCGATATGATAGGTCTTTTGATTTATATTCCCCCACGTTGGTGACCATTGATATAAAAATTCTTTACTGAGTTTTATTCTTTAATTATGATTTGAATTAATTTGAATATTGATCTGAATATTTCAATGTTTTGAATTTTACCGGCTAGCTTTTATTTGTATTTTAAATCTTATGTTTGTTTTCATTTGAATAATCTAATGATTTGAATAATGAACGTTTACCTTTTTATTTTATATCTATGGAATTAAACACAATGTTCTTTGAATGTTGAAAACTTTTATATTTAAATTTCTATGACTCTATTTTTTATCTCGAGTATCAATTTTAACAATTTTATGTTCAAATAGATCTAAGATCTAACCTCAAAATTATTTACTATTAATATTTGTTTACAAAGTTATAATCTACAATCTTTCTTTCAGATTTACAGACAGATAATAATACAATGGAGAAATAATAAATAAACTTATGTTTAGTTTATATCCAAGAATATGTTTTAAAATGTAGGCAATGTTCACTTGGCTTGATCTTCTTATTAATTTGATAATTCACTTTAACCGTAGGTACACAATTTCTTTGATATACACAAATCACAGGTACACAATGTGGTTACTTCTTTAGAAATCAGGAACTGTTGATAATTGTTAACTTGTCTCATTCTTTTTCAAAAGATATAAAACCATAAATGATGTATTGGAACGTTGTCGAAGACTAACTATTATACGATGCTACTTGTGAATTATGGTTATAATAACTTTTAAAAACTTTCGAAGACTGGGAATACTACTTGACTTATATAAATTACTTATTTGCTTCAGTTACTTTCAACCTTACGAAGCTACTGGAACACTTGGGTTCAGCGATTTTTATCCAATAACTAAGGTTATGGAAATTTCATGATTAGCTTGAGTACTTTGACTCTTCAGATGTTGATGGCTAACTAACTTGGCTTGTCTTCAGATGCCTGTTATAGGCCTTCAAAAAGGACGCCAAGTATTTTCAAAAATAACCAATGAGGTGCTTAGTTTACCTATCAAGAATGCTTTGTTGATTGTTGAAAACTGATATTACATTGTTACTAGTCTGACGTCTATAAAATCGCATCGACCAATCAGAATTTAGTATTCTTTAAATTTTTAATTATTGGAGATTTTCAACTTATTTTAAATGATAATGATTCCTTCTTTTTAAATTCATATTGCCTACATCTTTCCACACACTTTGGTATAAGATAACCTATGATTAGGTTATTATTAATATGATTATTCCTATAATTATTATAAATTTGACAGTTGTCATTATTAAAAACTAATACATAATATAATATATCAATAACATTTCTTTAACATTATATAATTCAAATTTACTAATCCTAACTTATATCTACAACATTTTTCAATAGTTTGTGCTATCTCATGATAGTTTTTGTAATCATTTTAATTATGATTTCTGCCTTCGTAACACTGTACGTTTATTCACTTTCACTGAAGTTCTTGTTTTACACTTTTATTCTAATTACGTTGTTGTTTATTATGTTTTACATTGTTCATTATATTATACTAACTATTATTTAACTTTTAACATTGTATTTTAATTCCATATAATATCTTTTTATCAATCTTTTCTGATTTTCAATGTTCGGTAAGTTCTAATTTTATCATTTTATTGTTTAGGAAATGAAATCATAACAATATATACAGTTTATTAAAGGTAATGATGGATTATCGAAAATATATGTACGAAAGAAAATAAATATTTACACATACTCTAAATAAAAATTTCATAAAATTGCTTTACTAGTCGGGATAATTCGCAACAATTAAATAATCGGAAGCTCATAATATAATTCAAATCAGGATATCTATTCGCGTGATACAGTTGTTTACATCGAACAGATGGTCTAAAAAAACTTAGACGCCAAGTAGTGTACGTTTGGAACGTTGACCCGCAATGAGAAACCAGGTGAAATAAGTTAATAGTTCTTTAGTATCTGTAGCACGGTCGAAACAGGTGGTGGATTTATTTCGAATCGTGGTAATTCACGTGATCGCTAATAATATTCGAGTTCTTTAAGGATCGGGTCAATTCCTCAACACAAATAATAAATTATTTGGTTTTCGGTACTTGAATTTAGGAAAAAACACACAAAGAACTCTTAAATAAATAAAACACTCCTAATAGTACAAGAAATAGAAACAACCCCTACCGCGTTTTGAGCATGACTAACGTTTTATTGCACAATATGGCAATATACTCCTCACATGTGTCAATAATATTGACGCCGCCTCAATATATTTACGGGCTTTCAATAAAAATCGAACTGATTTTATTTTCTTCAATATTATTGCCATCAATATTATTGTTTAATATACTCCTTACACGTTGCATGTATTGATCAATATCGATATTGCTTCAATAATATTGACCGTGTAAGGTACGCTTTAGGATTGAGAACCAACCTCACGGAGGAGGGGTGTCAGTCGGTAAGAATCCGGCAGCCCCGGGGGCACGGGTACTCGAGGCGTCTATGCAAGATGTTTCCTCCAAAACGCAGAAAAAAAAAATCTCGTGCACTATTGGACGACCAGAACGTGAGTCGTCCTTTGTGGTCATACTAACACAACGAAAATCTGTAAGCCACTTGTGAATCGTTCCAGTCGATGGTGAAGAGTCTCCATAATGTTTAACAAGCGATACTTTGATTTGATTAGAAATGTTTTTTCCATGCAAGAAATAAAGTTTAATCAACATGCTAAATTCACTTTTTCCCATGTTTGCAAAAATCTTCAAGGTTGCTTGCTTTCGATGGGTGTCAAAACAGAGCTGATTGACATATCAGTCTGAAAAATTTTATTTATAATATTGTACCGTATGGTTTTTTCCTAACAATTTTAAGTTTATGCAAATACTCAGTGAAAATGGATACGTTCATATCCATTATCGCAACTCATACAATGAGTATTTGCATAGACTTGAGATTGTTAAGAAAAAAACCATATGATGTGCTAAAATATTATATAGTGAATCTATTCTTATATATACCTAAACATGAGGTGTAACGTTTGACCTGGAAACCTGGTATTACCGATTCAAATGAACTGTGAAAGTTGAACCATATTCAAACTTAATTTTCAATATGAAGTAACACTTGGGCGATATCAATTATTTGACAATTATGTAATTTAAACGATTAATATTATTCCATTAAATATCATCACTTCTTATAATATTGTCGATTGTTTGCAATTTCGAGTTTGGCAGTTCATTTTCAAAACAATTCTTAATATAACGATGCTTCTAATCACCCTGTTATTATCCTGTAAGCCGAAGATGGTTAAGCTCCAATAAAATCAGCAAAGACAATTCGCAAGTTCCCAGCTGAAATAGAGATGGATATGCAACCTCTTGAAGTCAATCGGATAATACTCAATATATCTCATATAGTCAGTTGAATGATACCATACCATACCTGATTGTTGTTTAATTCATTGCCAGCTATATCCAAAAAAAATGCAACGACGCATATTTCCAAGGAGTATATCTTGACGTCATTCATTAGCGGTTTCTAAATCATTTCCAACATATTTTATGTTCCTACAATTATACACTTGGCCCGCAAAAGTGTCCGAAACGTATTTTGCATAAAAGTGAGGGTGTCACGTGAGCAAATCGATCACAGTTTATTTATTTGGAAACTTGATCATTTGCTTTGTTGTATCAAGGTACATCTTATGCAAAATTTTGAACAGATTGCTCAACTAATACATGAGATTCAAATCGGAGAGGTCGATCAAAATCACAATTTTTACAAACTTAGGTCATGGTAAAGTGAAATGAAACATTTTAGAAGAAGAAACAGAAGAAACGATTCCGATAAAATAACACCCACACACGATAGGTAGGAAATAACAAAAGCCTTTTAAGACAACAGACTTCATTCGTAAATAATAAGTCATTTTCTCATCAATAATATGTAATAAGAATCATCGAGAGCTCTAGTAATTTGATCTACCCTGTAATTTAAAGAGACCGCTGCGTAAAACAGGAGTGAACTTTTTACCAATAAATCCACTTTCGTACTTTCAACAGGATTCTTTAATTATACCACCGAGCTATAAAACAACCAGTGGCGCCAACTTTTTAACCCGACATATTGGGAATCATTAAAACTAACAACTGTAGTACTGTCCTTTTAATTTTTCCAATCGTTCTGAAACATTCTGACAAGACCTTTGCATATGAAGAGTCCACGGAAGAAAGGCGAAATGTTACATTTTTATTATTTTCGAGCTAAATACGGCAACGTGTAGGTTATAGTACTATATTTACATGCCGTAATCAAAAAAGGAAAAAACGCAATGCATCACACCTTAAACGTCGTTTGAAAATATCCCCTACACCGAAGAAACGCGAAATGTCCATGCGAAAAGTCGAGAAAGGCGAAATGTCCACATTATCAACATGAATCGACTTGTTTTTTCGAAACATTTAGTTTACGTTTGACTTTCGTGGTATTTATTGCGTTGTTTTTTCCGCATAAAGCATCTGTATGCTTTGTTGTACGTGCCTGCACACGTGGTAAATAATGTCAGATAGTGGAAGTGATAATGTGGATATTCGTCAAAGAACATCTAAGAAATGGAAAACAACAGACCGAACGTATACCTTCCTGAAGAGTTGAATAGAAAAAAAAATTACGATATGTACAAGACCATCAATACTTTAGCTGTCTCATACGAAACGTATTGCAACATTTTCAATAAGCATTTCAACATCAGTTTCGGTTGTCCTCGTTCTGATACTTGTACCTGCGACAACTTCACAGCTGAATTAAAGGTTTTTCAAGCGAAAATGAATGTAGGATGTGATTCATCTGCCCAAAAAGAGATAGAGGTTAAGATAAGAAAAATTACCTCGGAAAACCAATTACACAAAGCTAAAGCTGAGGTGTTCTATCAGCGAAAGAGGAATGCTCGAAAAATGGCCATGAAGTGTGTTGAAACCGAAACTATTGCTATAGATTTTCAAAAAAATTTACCTACTCCCAATATTCCGACCAATGACTTGTATTATAGAGGACAACTGACCTTAAACTCATTCAATATTCATGTATTGTCAAAAGGAAGTGCTACATTTTACGCTTATCCTGAAACCATAGGAGGCAAGGGCTCAAATGAAGTCGTATCATTTCTTCATCATTTTATCTTTCTTCAACTTGACGCAAGAGTAAGGTACCTCCACATATTCTGTGATTCATGTGGAGGTCAAAACAAAAACTTCACCGTGTTCCGCTATCTTCATTATGT
Organism: Endomychus coccineus; assembly: GCA_958510875.1. NCBI lineage: Eukaryota > Metazoa > Arthropoda > Insecta > Coleoptera > Endomychidae > Endomychus > Endomychus coccineus. The sequence goes on from OY294070.1 coordinate 14,139,060, forward strand.
CGTTAATGTTACGAAGAGACTAGACAAAATTGAAGTAACGTTTCCAATAAGAGGGCACTCCTATATGGACTGCGATCGAGATATGGGAGTGATCAATCAGAAAATTAGAGCTGAACTTCCAGAAGACTGGTACAGGGAAACCCGATCATGCAGAGTGAAACCCGATCCATTCAACGTCATAGAAGTTGATCAATCACTTATACGAAACTGGTCTCAAATGTTGGACAGCATGTACCTGAAAAAACCGCCTTATAAATCAAGATCAATCAGAGAGCTAAGAATATCGAATGACCATCCACGACTTTTGGAACACAGAGATACCTATAATGGACACTGGAATTCATCGATTATCCGCCCATGCTTGACGACTTCTGATGAGTTGCAGCTTCCAGAAGGAGAGTTTGTTTTACCACCAAAGTTGTATCCTGGTGAGTTTGCTGTATAGCTCAATCGTTTTCGCTTTCTTATGCATTTCTCCTTTTTCAGATCCAATAAAAATATCAAAGGAGAAATTCACAGATCTGCTCCAACTCATCCAGTTCTGCACTTCTGAAAAAGCCAGGTCGTTTTACCAAAGCTTACCCCATAACCAACAACGAGGAGAAAAAAAAAGAATAGAAAAACGATAGGGGTCTTTTTCATTATATAAACAGGGAACATTTCGCTTTTTTTCCGTGTAAATTTTGTTTTATATTCTTAATAAAGTTTTTTTTGCATCTTCAGATATTTTTAAACTGATAGCTATCAAATATGATACAAAACAGTACATATAATGAGTTACATAAAAAACATCCAAATTTATCCTTATTCTACTATGCCAGTCAGTGCTTTAAAGTTTAAAATTTGATTTTCTCAAAACAACTCTCGATGGACATTTCGCCTTTCTTCCGTGGACTCTTCATATGTAATACCCAGACATATCACATCCTCCATATTAGAGCCCATTCTTAATTCACCCTTCCTTCATCCTAATAAAAAAGTTTCAGTTGTCCCCGTAGTTCGAGTAAAGATTAGAACGTTTCAGTTTAATCAAAATTAATATTTAGTAACCATCAGCTCCCCTTTAAACTCTCACCATCCCCTATTAACCGACCTGAAGTGTGTCATGCCTTGCATGTTGGTCACAGAGATAGATTATAAGAAACTGAATTTATCTAAGCACAAAATTAATGTCTATTATTGAAAACCTACCAAAAATGTAACATTCGTTTGATGCAGTTAGACAGACTAGACGGGCCCCGGTAACCTTGAGTTGGGGAAGATGTGGAACTCTTTGAGTTGTGAGGGCTCTCCTGAAGCCTGTAATCTTCAAACCTTTAAGGAAAATTCAGAGGTAGTCATTACCACCTCCTCTATCAACACTCCACTGCTGGCTTGCCAAATGTTCCTCTCGTGTTATTGAAATATTGAAAAAAACTAGAATACTCGAAGTTTTGAGCGACTGTGTTCTATTATAATATATTAAAAATTGATCCTTTCCGATTTCTATAACCTCAATCAAAAATTCAGCGTCTATCAAAATGAAGGAGTCTGCAGCGATTTGTCAAAAAGCAATATTCTTATTATGAATTGATTATTTTCGAAGTCTACAACCTCAATTAATGAATAAATGTATATCTGCAAAGATTTGTCATAGAACAATACACTTAGATATTATAAATTGTTTTTTTCTTCATTTCTATTATCTCAATCGGAAAATCAACGCCTCTCAAAATGAACACCATCATAAAGCATTATACTTATTACGAATTGATTCTTTTCGAAGTCTATAACCTCAATTAATTGATAAACGTCTATCAAAAGATATTAGTCTGCAAAGTTTTGTCATATAACAATACACTCATATATTAAAAATTGTTTTTTTTTATTTCTATAATCTAAATCAAAAATCAACGTCTAGCAACATGAACAAGCCTGTAACTATTTGTCATAAAGAAATATACTCATTACGAATTGATTCTTTTCGAAGTCTATAACCTCAATTAATTAATAAACGGCTATCAAAAGATTTTAATATGCAAAGATTTGTCATATAACAATACACTTAGATATTAAAAATTGTTTTTTTTTCCATTTCTATTATCTGAATCGAAAAATCAACGTCTATTAAAATGAACAAGCCTGTAACTTATATATGAAAATTCTCGGGAAATAGGTCACATTAACACTTTGTTTTAGATATTCGTCTTAACGTACGTTTCGGTCTCACAACCATCATCAGAAGACTCACTATGTCTAAAAAGGGGGTTTTTTAAACCTAATTATAGCACAAGCGTCCAAATCGCACAATTTAACTTTAATCAAAAGAGCCCACGCCGTCGAAACGAACAGAACTACGAATAATCGAAATTGTATCGTCAGTATTAAAGTATAAAAAAATTTTTTTTGTAGTAAGAATCCGCTATTCAGTAATATTATTAAAATATATGAGTGCATATTGATTGGTATTCTCACAACTGAGAAGAACGAAGCTATTTGTCAAGTATCTACTTTCGAAACCAGATGTGTAGGATTCATGAGTAGGTACTTAAGAAAGGTTTCAGACCTGTACTGGAAAATTGCTATTACGCATTCTTCCTAAAAACATTTTCAACAATTAAGAGTTTGCAAGAGATTATTTAATCAAATTAGTATAAATATGACTTAGATTTTGTGTGTCTACCCTATGATTTACAGATTTGGGGTCCCGTTTTAAGTGAATCATCTCCAGGATAGATCTTTTATAATAATTGGTTTCCTTAGTTAAGATATTAACATTTTTGTAATCAAATTGATGGTTATAATCAAAGCAATGCTTAGCAAGAGCGGTGGAATTTTCTAAGTTGTTATTTCTTGTGCTATATTTAGGGCCGTACATTCTTTTTTGTGAATATTCTTTAGAGATTCCAGTATAGGTTCTATCGCAATCTAAACAATTCAATTTATACACTGTGTGGGTTTGTTTATCTTTGGGTATTAAAGGTTTTAGATTTGAGAAATATTTCCCAACACAGTTAGTAGGTTTATGCGCAACATTAATATCATACTTTTTCAATCATTTTTTGATTTTCTCTGAGGTCTCCGGAATGTAAGGTAGTTATAAAATTGTCTGTATTACCTTTTATGTTATTTTTATACGACGAACCATTATAGATTTTGTTTATTCTTTCTTTAATGATAGGATTGAAAAAAGTTTTTGGGTAACCATTCAATTCTAGTGTATTACGAACAATTTTTAAATTTTTGGGGCGGTCATCTGCGTGGGACAATTTTATCGCGCGATCTGTAAGGCTGTTTATGACACTTTTTTTATAACAAGCTGGTGCAACGGAATTGAAGTGAAGATAACGTTGAGACCATACTTCTTTAGTAAACCAAGAGGTTTTTATTTTTCCATCTGCATCATGCCTAATGTTCATATCTAGGAAATTTATGTTATCGTTTAATTCTATTTCACAAGTGAATTGAAGTTTACAGAGGAAATTGTTAAATTTATCAATTACATATTGAATTTTATTGTTGGGAACACACATAAGGCAATCATCTACATACCGTTTAAAGAATACAGGCCTGTAGAAGTCATCTATAGGAAACTATGAATATGCTTTCATTAATAACAATATTAGAGTGAAATTTTTTTAATATCATAAATATTATTTTTAAATAAAACTCGTTATCAATAAAGCATCAAAGTATTTTTTGCACCAGTGTACTACTTGGCACAGTAGATAGTGTCAAAAGTGATAACTTCTAGCACGATCGTAGAAAAATAATAATTATTCAATCATTAAAAGACAGATAATTTTCAAAATAAGACTTATTGAATAATGTATATTAGAAAATATTTTAAAATTCAAAATTATGGGCAATGCCAATAATATACTATAACTTCCAAATCTACTAATAATTTTACAAATAATCCATAGTATCTAACCTACCATTAATTCAGAACCTATTAATAAATTAACAAATAATACATAGTATCTATCCTGCCATTATTTCTAAATCTAATGATGATGATTCTTGACCCAGGTATGAATTACATATACATTATTGGGAAATAGGTACACTGACACATATGCTTAGTATTTTCGTATTTACGTACGTTTAGGTCTCACGACGATCATCACTGCCTACAGTGATACGTCTTCTGATGCAGGTCGCGAGACCGAAACGTATGTAAAGACGAAAATGATCAACATATGTGTTGGTGTGATCGAATTCCCGAGAATTTATATCTAATTCTAAACCTAATGACAAATTATATATAAATGTTTGGGAAATAGGTCACATTAACACTTATGCTTCATATTTTCTCGTCTTTACGTACGTCTCGGCCTCACGACCATCATCAGAAGACTTATTATGTCTAAAACTGGATAACTTAAAACTAATTGTATTAAACAAAGCGTCCTTATCGCATCAATTTCAATTAAAATGCCCACGTCGCCGAAACGAACAGAAACACGAATAATCGAAACTGTAACACCTCAATGTTATAAGTATAATATATCAAAACTCCACTGTTAAGCAGTACTTTTAATGAATGCGTGTTCATGTGAACAAAGTCTGTGAACGACTAGAAACAGGAACATTAAGTTCAAGTATTCACTTTCAAACCAGATGTTAGATTTACGAGCTTATAGAAAAAGGTTTGTCAGTTATTGGAGATATACTTGACATTCTACCTAAAATATATTTTTAACATTATAAAAACGCATGTAGGAATTCGCTAGAGTTTCTATTTAATTAAGTTAGTATAGATCTGACTTAGTGTCTGAATATCTGTCCTATGATTTACAGATTGAGTCACGTTTTATATGAATCATCTCCAGAATAGATCTTTTATAATGATTGGTTTCCTTAGTTGAAATATTAACATTATTGTAATAGAATTGATGGTTATAATATAATTAAAGGAGTGTTTAGCAAGGATGGTGAAATGTTCTAAGTATTTGTGCGATACTTATGGCCATACATTCTTTTTTATAAATATTGTTTAGAGATTCCAATATAAGTCCCATCGCAATCTAAACAGTTTAATTTGTATACTGTGTGGGTTTGTTTATCTTTAGGTATTAGGGCTAATCGGGGGAACTGTAAACAGTTTTGATAAAGTATGGTTCCTTCAGTCATGAATTGAAAGGTATTAAATATAAAGTGCTCATTTTAAATAACGATATATTCTAAGGTATATTTTACATGGATTTCAATTTTGAACTTGAAAAAATACATTTAAAAAATGATATTCAATGTTTACAATTCCCCGGATTTTTTTTTCTTGTTTGAGAATTTTGGGGTGATGGTAAACAAAATTCGAGGTAAATGTAAACGAAATAATGTTTCTGTATTGACTCATACATTCAAATAGGTGGGGTAATATTGAACAAATGATCACAGTAAAACTAATTCGCATCAGTTCAAGTCGTAATTTGGTTGTTTACATTTGCCCCATGATAAAAATAAAAATTCAACAACAATGAAGCCTACCTATATAATATCATTATTCATTTGAAGCGAAATATAAACGTGTTCCTAATACATAGTAGGTATATTCATGCAATCATACATAATAATATATATCAAGTATATAATTATGGTTTTTCGAAGACGTCTATTGTTCCAGGAAAAGAATAAATTATTTTTCTTTTTTCGAACTTAATTTCAGGCTGAGGAAGAATGGCTACCACCATGTCCATTTGTATGAAAGATGCCACACTCTCATTGATATAAAAATCACAGCAGGCTGTATTGAGCGCTCGCAATCCCACAATAGCAATTTCGCCATCTTCTTCATCTTTTCCTTTAACTACACAGACGTATTTGTAATGAATCGCTTTTCTTGCCCCTCCAGCAAATTTCACCAGAAGAAAAACATCTATCTTAATGTCTTCCCATTTGACTTCTGTATAATCAACAGGCTTTGGTTGAACAAATGAGGAAAGGGGGAGCATGTCGTCATCTGAGTCATCGTTTGTCAAATGAATCGAGCTAGCAAAACTTTCTTCACTATCATATAAAACACTATGTTTCTTCCGTTTCTGCTTCTTTGTTTTTGAGATCTTCCTCTGTTAAGAATTATCGTCTTTTGTTTTCTTGGAACAGCTAGTTACTCTTTTCCCTCTAATCTGCTTAACTTTCTTCTTCTCTTCGGCTTCTTTGAGCTTACTCAAAACTTCTTCTGTCGTTAAAACTTCTCCATATCTGGATTGTTTCAATCGCGTAATAACTTTTTTATTCTCAGCATTACCCGATGTTTTTGAAGAATTCTCAACACATTCATTCAGTTTCTTGGAGAATAAACTGATGATAGCATTGGGAGAGAGGTCTTTGGGATTTTTCTCTGCAGTCTCAACTATTATGGTGTCATCTTGGTGTTCTGATTCAGGTAAATCAAAGTCACTTGTTATGGGTCCATCTGATTCCATCTGGTTATTTGGGCTCGTCGAGGGTCTAGGTAATGCCTCAGGAATGCTCCCTAGTTCCTTGTTACCAGAAGTGCTTTGGTGTTCTCTATACTGTCGCAATAAATTTGGATCAAAAAATTTTTCGGAAAATTTCGAAGAATTAACTGGAAAAATTCCAGTCGTTTCGAAACCTGCAATTATGTTTTTGGGAATCATGCCTTGTTCCCATACATTTTTTAATAATTCTGAGAACTTATGTCTAGTCAAACGTCCACAAGACTTTCCCATTTCAGATTTTCCATGATCAACCAAGATTCTGTCCCATTTAATTTTGATAGGTCCGAATACGCATTTATCTAGTGGTTGTATCCTATCTGTAAGATGACTTGGGAACCTAAGTAATGAAATGTTGTGTTCAAGCGCAGCCTCTATTATCCGAACACTGATATGGCTACTGTGGCCGTCGAATAACAAAAGAGCAGTCTGGTCAGGCATATCCCGTTCTATTCGCAGGTTATTGACATTTGGTATTAATAAGGTTATGAACCACTGATAGAAGTGGGGCTCTTCCATCCACCCATTTTTAGATGCTCCATATATTGTACCCGCATATGCATTTTCAGAAGTCCAACGGGCTTGTACAGCAGCTCCTTTAAATACAATGAGCGGAGGTAGGAATGATCCATCTGCAGCAATGCATGCTAAGACAGTAGTAGATTCTCTCCCTGAGCCCCCTGATACCCTAGACAATGGAACCCCTTTTTCGCCTATAGCCCGAACTCTAGAAGGGTCATTGTTAAAGCCACTTTCATCAGCATTGAATATAAAATATCCTTCATCATCGCCAATGAGCCCACACTTTTGAACCAACTCACGTAGTTTTTCATAAAAGTCGTATACGACGAATGGATTTCTGGCATCTTTTCTTATTTTCTGAAGATGTTCTGGCTTCTTGAAAGCTAAAGTTGGATGCCGTTTCATAAAATTTGCATACCAATCATACCCAGGTATGTTATTTTTGGAGGGTGTTTTTAATCCCTTGGATGTCACATAGTCTCCAACTAAAGAGCACAATTCTTTGCGATCACAAGGCCAACCCATGCGCGAACGAGCTTTCAGGCAATTCTCAATTGTCATCTCAACATTTTCAGGCAACACAGAATGACGACCACCAGTTGTCACCTTTAATGGATTTTTTCTACCCTTGATGCGATGATAAATTACCGCAATTGGAACATTGTAGGTGGCCTGGGCTTCTCTATAGCTTTTATTGTGGTTGATCACATCATGTACTGCATTTACCAGATCTGCTTCAGAGTACCGCTGAATAATAGATTTTTTTCTTATATAATTTCGGACCATTTTCATCTGAAAATATATAAAAGTATATAATTATACGTGTTCACATTTGTCCCAAGAGATTGTTTACATATACCCCTATCTCAGAAAATTCTGGGGCAAATGTAAACACCTCCATTAAATTAGAGGGCAATATAACCTAAGATCTTTGCATGCATCAAAACGTTGAATATATCCATAAGAATAACTATATGCCATGAAATTCAACTTACCAGTTAAGAGTGGTTAACGCACGATGTTTTTTATTTATGTTTCACAATCAAACTAATGAAATATTTTGAATCTATATCACAAATGAACTTGAAAAAAAAAGAACAATGCAACAGGTCACACGGCTGGCATGGAACTGAATAGAAGAAGCGTGGTGGCATCTCTCACTGTTTGGAAGGAAACTATAACCCGCCAAATTCAAAAGTTATTGGAGTGTTTACAATTACCCCTTGTTTACCATTACCCCAGTTGGCCCTAAAGGGTTTAGATTTGAGAAATATTTTCCAACACAGTTAGTAGGTTTATGCGCGACATTTGAATCATACTTTTTCAAACATTTCTCAATTTTCTCTGAGGTCTCTGGAAAGTAAGGTAATGTTATAAAATTGTCTGTTTTACCTTTTATGTTATTTATATATGAAGATCCATTATAGATTTTGTTTATTCTTTCTTTAATGATAGGATTGAAAAATGTTTCTGGGTAGTCATTCATTTCCAGTGTATTACGAACAATTTACAAAGTTTTTGGACGGTTCTCCGCGTGGGACAATTTAACAGTCCGATCTGTAGGGTTGTTTATAACACTTTCTTATAACATGTTGGTGCAACAGAATCGAAATGAAGATAACGTTGAGACCAAACTTCTTTAGTAAACCACGAAGTTTTTATGATAAACGTAAACAAATATTCATGTATCTCTTTAATAATTTCGAAAACATTCGGCGAATCGGTGCTATGAATTAAGCATAAGCAACTGCCGTCATATACAACACTCAATAGAAACAAATGAATCTGATCTCGATCATAGAGCTGGGACCTTTATACTGTATGTTTAAAAAAAAATCAACTATGAAGAACCAAATTACAATCAGCAGTTTCTTGAACAACTCGATTGTGTTCCATTTGTTTCTGCATTCGTCAGCAATTACTTCGATATTAGAAGCACTACAAGATTGAATTTAATATCCAAGCGCTCACTGGTGTGAGATATACGTCAAGATGTCGACCATATATCTTGATTAGATCTGGTTATTTTTCACATCTAGCGATGTTAATACTTAGAATTCAGTAGACATATATAAAACATGGTATATATACAGCACCTGTATGGCACAGTCAATGAATCCTAAAGACAGCGGGAAGCGCTTGAACGGGTCACATAAATAACACTTTGACGCATCCATAATTGCGAACAGGATTTTAATACGATCGGTAGTTATGATTTATTCGGGCCCCCCTACGACGTGAGCTGCTGTGGGGGGTAAAACAGAGCGTTACGCCACTGTCTGTCTCAACGACGACGTTGCTTGTCTGCGGGAGTGGGAGAAAGATAGAAACGATGTTTTATCTTGCCCGTATACTAAATGTGTTTTCCATATGTACAACTAATTCGTATAAAGATTGGTATTTATAAAAATGATGCATGTGTCTCGCTTCAGAATGCTGTTCCTTTTCGGAACATTTGTTCGATTATGAGGATCGTGGAATGAGAATTAATAGACTGTCAATATTTCGGATGAATTGAATTTTAGATCAATGACACAGTGTGCCTGAGCAATAGAAGCAATGACCTCTCACACCTCGGCATTTACATAGAGAAGTAGCTACAGCATCTGCACTGCAGCTGAGATCAATCCGACTCTGGCACAAAGGAAGTAAGGAAGGCAAACACTGCCACATCTTGGATGAAGCGGTCAAGAAGACATCTTCCACATATAGGGCAAAAGACAATGCGTTGGTTATGCCCTTACTTCATTGGAGGCGAAAATGGCCCGAAATCTGGCTTTGGAATCGTATGCAGTGACTCAAAAAACCTCCTTGATGCACTCGAAATGCCTAAAACACGTAAATTGCGAAAAAAACATATCAAAGGTGCAAAATTGGCCAATTTTGTCGATTTGACTACCCCTACGTTGGACTGCAAGTAAATCTGGCTACGGATTCATATTCACCCTCTAGGTGCACTCGAAATGCCAGAATACCTTTTTTTTAGAAAATACAATTCAAGACTTGGCATGTTGCCATTTTGGGGGAGATTTCGTGCCATTTTCGCTCCCAATGGATGAGGTTGGGGTTCCCGAAAGGTTTTGAGGTGCATGAATGATCCTGAGAACCTCCTGAAGCTAATGCAAAAAAAACTTTGGATTCGAACCGGTTCACAGCCTGGACTATAAGTTGAAAACTGTCCATAACCAAAAATCAAGCTTGCATCTTTCTTCTGGAATTTAATATATATTCCAAGATGCTTAGAATATAAATAAGTAATGATTATGGCACAAACGGAGCCTCATATAATCTGTACTTCGGACATACATCGAGTGGGGCAAATTGATTTCGAAATGTCATGAAGACATACTGATTCGAAGAATTCTGCAATAGGGGTTCATGTGATATTCCCATCAATGTGAGTGTTGTTTATTATTTGTATTTATTCATTTCAATTCAAACAAAGTCTCGATAATTCATCTTTTATCGAATATCGGATGAATAATTCGAATGATGTACAAGTTAAAGTGGATATAAGATAATTCCTTTTCAATTCAGATATTCGCTCTTTGAATGATTTCGTTAGATCCATTCAAGCTAATTAGCTGTAAATTAAGTTAATTCTACCGGCCAGGTACTTCAGCGACACGCCGGCAATGTTAAAAGTAGATAGTACCATACTGGTCTATCTTCGAGACTAATTCTTGACATATAGGAGTTGGTTGAAATAAATAGATTGACCAGACGAACATGCATTTAAACTTAAAGGTGTAGTGTTGATGCGAGTGGGATATATTAGTTCAGTCAAATATAAATTATCACCGGAGCATTTATAGATAGTGGGAATACCATAAATGTGAAAGGAATAAATAACAAATAAGCAATTCACTTATCGTATCAATAAATTTTGCAATGCCGTACAAATTCACTTATGACCTTTTTTATTTCATAGAGTAACTACGTTATACTCAAAATAGCCTTGAAGCTTAGTTGATTTATGTGACGCAAAAATGTCATTATGGTATGCTATGCCTCCTATCATCCAGCATTATACACCAATTATCTCACTTTTGACAAATAATTTATGCACATAACATGACGCAGTCTTCGTCAAACCGAGAAGAGTTCATGTTAACAGTTGACGTCAATTGACTTGACACTTCATACATTCATTCAGAAATACAGGCACGGTTCTTCTTTGGGTTGTGACTCTATTTATTTTTTGCATTTTGTACAGTAATGCACTGCATTAACGACTTCAAAATCGTACAGTAATGATACATTTTACTGCATAGCAGCCAGTAATGGAAAGCGTTTATTTTAAGTATTATGACAATAAATATTAAAAGAACAGTTGCTTGAGTTAGAAAAGGTCACAACTTCTGACCTCGCTGCATTAACTTATAGGTTTCGCTCTCGTGTAGACAAAGTATTAAAAAAAAACGAGCTGTTGCTGAAAATTTTTTTCATTCACCACTATTTCTGAAGGGGCTTCTTGGGATTATCCATTGTCAAATATCCTCTTAGAATCTTTATTTTTGTACCAATGCTTCTTCCACGTATCCTTCAGCTACGATCGTTAATCGCCATTCCCATGCCGTTTAAGAACCTGAATCTCAGCGCCACTGTTAGCAAGAACAGTTGCAGAAGTCCTTCTGAGCCAATGGCCGATGTAACTGGAAGCAATTTTTTGTGGAATTTTTGCAAAAGTATGAATTCCAACTGGCTGTACTGTAATTTGCCATGACGATGAAACAGGAAAAATAGACTATGACTTACTGTTTTGGGTCTTAATATTAAGTCCTTTTGGTAGATTTATTCATACCCATTTGCAGTCGTCTGAGGCTACAGTGAATACACATTTTTCTTTGTTGTTATATAAAGTAATGCACCAAACAAACAAAAACACGATAAGCCTTGACTTTTCAGTTCTGTGTTCCCCGTCATAAAGATAAACCTAAAATCTATAGGTGCATCGATCATAGTTACTTTATAAAATGGTAGCATTGAATCAATCACTATGTAGCATCACGAAAGTATTAGTTTGACATACATTATCCTTTATGTCAATGATTTTGATGCACCCGATAGCGAAATATTATTGTAGTACATAGTTATAATACACGTATGTTGTCAATTCGAATGAACTTGTACTATGTCATGATATATGTACATATTTTAAGCTTAGTTCATCTTTTGTATTGAGAAAGTTAGATTTAGTTAAATATAATAATGAAAATAATAATATAACTTTATTAAGAATACAAATACTCTAATGGGAGGCGAAGATCTTCTAGCATAAGCTACTCAACTTGGCCCCCCCAGACGAGCAAAATTACCACGCTATGCACAGGTAGAATGAAGGTAAGTTCACTCTATACAAAACAAACAAGAAAAAAAATTAAATACAAATTCCAAATCTAAGCCTAAATTAAACTGATACAAACAAGAAAATAAAATGACGATCCAGTCTGTCAATGAGAAATGAGAACACACTCTCAGTCCTCTGATAATATTCTGTCTCTCAGCCTCAAACGAAAGCTCTTCACTGACAAGCTCTCATGCTGTAAACAGTACTTATTAAATATTACCGACGCATTGTACGAAAAAGATCTACGAAACATGAAAGAACGAAATCTAGGCAAGGACAATGTATATACATGTCTCAAATGAAGATCATGCACATCCTGTCTAAAAGTAAGCTTCTGTCTCAAGTTAAGTGATGACGAGGTAGAGAACAATTTACAAACAAACATTGAGAAGTGGTAACTGTATAACTGGTCAACGCTAAGCCATCTGACCTCCTTTATCTTATGTGTGATGTGGTCAAAATTTGAAAAACCAAATACAAATCGAGCACATGTATTTACAATCTTCCGCAAAAGATACCTGCATAGTTTGTCCATAGTCCATAGTTTTTCACAACATTTGAAACTTGCTCTCTAAATCTCGAGGTAGTGTCAGAAATAACGACCAAATTTCTTCCTGTCTCCACGTACATAATAAGCTCACCGTCAATCATCAACCTAAAGCTCTGCAGGATATGTGCTCTGCGGTTCCTAGGACAAAATACCATATACATACACTTTTTGGATTCAATTTAATAGTCCAGTCAATAAGCCGGGAAATACTGTGTAATACGGAAAAGTTGGGAAACAGCTCGGATTTGAAAAAAAGTCACCACATGCACCCACATGGTCATAGGGGTCATCTCCAGGAATTCAACAAAATTTTCCAAATGTCTCACTCGGGGGTTTTTGGAGTTGCTGAGCACGAATATGATCACTAGAAATTTCTCACATGCATCTGGGGCACAGGACGACGATGCCGTGAAGGTCATCTCCAGGAATTCGACAAAATGTTCCATCTTGAAGTCTCCAAATGTCTCACTCGAGGGTTTTTGGGGTTGCTGAGCACGAATATGATGTCTAAAAATTCTTCACATGCACCTGGAGCACAGGACGACGACGTCGTGAAGGTCATCTCCAGGAATTCGACAAAATGTTCCATCCTAGAGTCTCCAAATTTGTCACTCGGGGGTTTTCGGGGTCGGTGATCACGAATATGATGTCTAGGAATTCCTCACATGCACCTGGGGCACAGAAAACCTGGTCATAGAGGCTCCAGGTGCATGTGAGGAATTTCTACACATCATATTCGTGCTCAGCGACCCCGAAAACCCCCGAGTGACAAATTTGGAGACTCTAGGATGAAAAATTTTATCGAATTCCTGGAGATGACCTTCACGACGTCGTCGTCCTGTGCTCCAGGTGCATGTGAAGAATTTTTAGACATCATATTCGTGCTCAGCAACCCCAAAAACCCTCGAGTGAGACATTTGGAGACTTCAAGATGGAACATTTTGTCGAATTCCTGGAGATGACCTTCACGGCATCGTCGTCCTGTGCCCCAGGTGCATGTGAGGAATTTCTAGCCATCATATTCGTGCTCAGCAACCCCAAAAACCCCCCGAGTGACACATTTGGAGACTTTAAGATGGAAAATTTTGTTGAATTCCTGGAGATGATCTCTATGACCATGTGGGTGCACGTGGTGACTTTTTAGATGTCATATTCGTGATCAGCGACCCCAAAAACCTCCTAGTAGATATTTTCGAGCCGATTCCTTCAAACTGGACCATTTTGTAAATTTGATTTATCTTTTGGGGGGGAAAACACCCCCCAAAAGTGCCCATTGCCCTCGGGGTGTGATTTTAGCGGTAACGAATAATCTTGAGGATTCACAGAACCCCTTGCATCAAAAATTTTTCAAATCCGAACTGTTTCCCAACTTTTCCATATTTTCCGGCTTATTGACTGGACTATAAGATTATTTTCCCGCGCATAAACAGAAATAGAAGCCAAGTCACGATTGAAAGCAGCAGCAGCACGTATAACGTCTCCAGGTAAAAAGACAGACAGAATCTGAGTGTCATCAGCAAACATCTGCATCTTAGACTGCCGTATACTCTTAAACGTATCGGTCGTATAGATCAGAAACAGTAAGGAACCAAGCACAGGACCCTGCTGAACTCAAAAGTAATATAACGGACCGAAGATCTTTCGCCCTTGCGTTCGACAACCTGTGTCCTCTCACCAGGATAAGACATAAGGAAATTACAAACTGTATCGTTGGAACCATAAAACCTCAACTTGGCTACAAGGGAGTAATCCAGCGTAACGAAGGCTTTTGAAAAAACTAATAATACCAATGCAGATGCATGTACTTGGTCTATACTTCTCATGCTATCATCCACAATATTAGCCAAGACTGTTACCGTACTGTGGCCCCTTCTGAATCCAGATTGCAGATCCTTGACAATTCTTACTCCAGCAATATACAGGATGTCCTCGAACTGCGTGGCTAAAATAAAACAGAAGATTCTTTGATTCAAAAAAAATGTGATGAGCCTTTTTACTTTTGCCTAAAGTGTCTTGTTTAGCCGGTAGAGGGCTTCAAAATTGCAAAAATAATTTTGTTTTTTCGGTATAACTTGAGAACGTGATGGAGGACTTTTACAATATTTGGCAGGTGAGTTACTGTCAATAATAGCCGTTTTTGAGAGGGGAGCATAGAGCCTTAGAGACCATAGAAATGGCTCAAACTTGAGGATGTAACGGGAAAAGTGTCCAGAACTTTTTTGAGGTCGATGAAATTCACTCTATATTTTTTATGTAGATAGCCTATCTAATTTGAAAACTTTTCTTACTCTTAGAATATTTTGATAAAATCAACGGATTAGCTTGAAAAAAATAATTTTCGAGTCTCTGCAATTTTGGCTTACTAATTTTACTTGATTAAAATACCTTAGTTGCCTTTGCTTTTCTAATGTCATTTTGGTATTTGGAGAATTTATCCTCCAAACTGTCAGTTTTTACTTTGCTTTCCGTAAGAATTTTATAAAATTATGGCTCAAAATTTCACTAACACTGAAATGGTTAATATCTCGGTAAAACACGAATAATAAAAACAATAGAAATGGGGAAACGATGTGATTATTTAGGAATAACAAATGCTTAATTGAAAGAAACAACAAAACTTTTTGGGAAATCGCTAAGGCATCAATTGTTCGAAATGTTGCCCATTTTCCTGAATACACAAATTAATTCGTTTCAAGAAATTGGATTGAACTCTGGCTAGTACTTCAGGATCATTCTTCAATAAATCCGCTTCATGATTAATTCGTTGCAACAATTTCTCTCGTGTGTTTACTGGAGCTGCATAAACTTTCGACTTCAAAGCGCCCCATAGAAAGAAGTCGCAGGGCGTCAAATCAGGGGAGCGGGCCGGCCAGTTCACTGGTGCATCGTGTCCTCTACCTATCCAGCGATCTGGATATTTCGCATTCAAATGTCGCCTCACAACCAATGTGAAATGAGAAGGTGCACCATCATGGATAAACCAGGCCACGACGAATGTGTAAGGGCAAGTCTTCCAACAGTTCAAGTAGCCTTTGTTCCAAAAAGTTCAAGTAGTTCTCCCCGTTCAATCGATCGGGTATAACGGTAGGGCCAATAATAAAGTTATCCACAATTCCAATCCAAACATTGATTTTAGTTTGATTCTGAGAATATGTAACTTCCGTTTCATGAGGATTTTCATCAGCATAGAAATGTTCATTATGGAGGTTAAAAAGACCACATCTCGTGAAAGTATCTTCGTCCGTGAACAGAATTCTTCTACAAAAATTGGGGTTTGCGTTTTGTCTTTGGACAATAAGCCGACAGAAATCTAGCCGATGACCTGGATCCATGGGCAATAAGTCTTGAACTGTTTTAATATGATAGGGATACAACAGTTCTTCTTTCAGTACATTATGAACTAATGATTTTGAGGCTCCAATACGAAGTCCCAAACGTAGTGTGCTTATCCCAGGTTCAGTTTCAACCGCTTCCAGTATCGCTTCTTCGAGCTCTAACGTCCTTCTTGTCCGTCTGCAACCAGTTTCTCTGCGATTTGCTTAAAATTTGCCAGTTTTGCGAAGGTTTGCCGATTTGGAATTCTGCGATGCGGATATCTTTCCCTTCTCCGGCCATTGCAACGACAAAGTCCATAAATCAATAACATATCAACCATTTCAGTGTTAGTGAAATTTTGAGCCATAATTTTATAAGAATTTTACGGAAAGCAAAGTAAAAACTGACAGTTTTGAGAATAAATTCTTCAAATGCCAAAATGACATTAGAAAAGCAAAGGCAACTAAGGTATTTTAATCAAGTAAAATTAGTAAGTCAAAGCAGAGACTCGAAAATTAATTTTTTCAAGCTAATCCGTTGATTTTATCAAAATTTTTTAAGAGTAAGAAAAGTTTTCGAATTAGATAAGCTATCTATGTAAAAAATATCGAGTGAATTACATTGACCACAAAAAAGTTCTGGACACTTTTCCCGTTACATCCTCAAGTTTGAGTCATTTCTATGGTCTCTAAGGCTCTGTGCTCCACTCTCAAAAATGGCCATTATTGACAGTAACTCACCTGCTGAATATTGTAAAAGTTCTTAATCACGTTTTCAAGTTATACCGAAAAAACAAAATTATTTTTGCAATTTTGAAGCCCTCTACCGGGTAAACAAGACACTTGAGGCAAAAGTAAAAAGGCTCATCAACTTTTTTTCGAATCAAAGAATCTTCGGTTTTATTTTGGCCACGCAGTTCGAGGACACCCTGTATGTGTAGATCTGTCTTTATAGAATCTTTTCCAGGACTTTACCACACAGTGGTATAATACTTATTGGTCTCGAATCGGAATATGTCTCAGGATCAGTGACTCTAGGCAAGGGCTTAACAAAGGAAAACTTCCATAAGGTCGGGAAGAACCCCATGTCCAGACAGCAATTAATTATGTGTGTCAAATGTGAGCAATTAGTGGCCAAACATAGTTTCAATGTTGAAAATTATCCCCTCGCTACCATAGACTTTCGAATCCATCTCTTGCTCAACATATCTTACCTCATCTGGCGTCTTAAGAACAAAATTTAAAGAATATCGGGCATCATGTTTTCCACCTTTCAAGTTATTAACCATATTGAATTCATACATTCAACTCGCAAAAGTATCCGAAGCCAAAAATTGTGCAACCAAAAGGAGGATGAGAGAAGTTAGTTAATTTGCCTGCATCAAATTCCTATTCCTCTAACATTGATAAACTTAATTAGTGAATGTTTGAACACATTTGGCATACATTGAAAGAGAATAATGGGTATTGATTTGGAGGGAAAATGTGAGGATATGACGGCATAGAAATGTTAATTTTTTTGATAAGCTAGTGTAAAGGTGCTGAGATTTATAACAACAAAACTAATTTATAATGAGTGTGCAGGCAAGAGTGAAAATTGTAACAATCAAGATTTTGTACTACAAATTCTTTCAGTCCCTCTGCGCTACAACTTAATTTATTTTTTAATTCAAATATTATTCAAACATATAAACGACATTATCGCATGATGGTTACTTATTATTTTCCCCAGAAACGCATTACCGAAGGGCCATAAATTTTTATAATAATAATGCTCGATTTCAGTACTGATATATATAGCGTTAATTATATGGTATAAATATAAAATTCTAAATTTACAGCGCCTCATAATCTCGGTAGAGGTTGATTGTAAATGTACATGTATACCCACCCTAACCTGAGCTTATCTCGAAAAACGTTGTAAATTAATAAAAGGCGAGTTAATGTTTGTTTGTTTAGATAAAAAGTAAATCTTTGTTGTATTAGTTGTTGTAGAAATAGGTGAATTAAAGGTGGAATTGGAAATTTCTTAGTTTTACTGCTGCAGGTAGACATATGGAGTTTTATTTGGATTTTATTTATTACAAGTTTTGTTTATCGTCTAGACGAGCCATCCGCCTTGGGAAAGTTATAAAAGGGAATAATAAGAGAATTCATGAATCGATTAACGAGTTCAGTTATAACAAAAATCATTGAACGTACGAGTATGCTAGAATGATAACTAGAACCTCATAGTTTGGACATTAATTCAGGTCTTCACAAATTATCATACCTATTAGTCTAGGAGCCAGAGCGATATTGATGGTCTGAACATTAACCCGATGGCACTATGGTTTATCGTCAGAGGACGGTTCAATGATCAATTCATCTCACGGACCGAATTTTCGCCGCCTGCTAGATCTCGAGATACAGCATCTGCATTTTTTCTTTTTTTTTTACTGGAGGTTAACCCTTTCCGAATTGCGGTTACTTGAGAAGCATGTCATTCTTACACACTTCCACCATGTGCCATCATTTTTTATCGTGTCCGTTTATCAGGCCAACCAGTTGAAATTGAACCGAAAATTGACTGCAGGTTAACCCCCCCAAACCTGGTGGAAAATGTTCATTGGTTTCGGCAATTGTTGACATACCCTATGCCATCAAAAGTTATCGGTCCATTTCCGAGTAATTGGCCATTATTTGGACCAAAAATGTTTCTTTTTTTCATTTTGTGGATACAACTTGCGGGTTACAAGGTAATATGATAGCACCATGTTAAATAACTTTATTGGTGGTCAGATGAAGATTTAAAACTATTGCCATCACTCCTTGCCTATTTCAACCCCTCAAAACTCCATAAAATCGTCCGGCATAATGAAAAAAATAAATAAAAAAGAGCCGTTTCGATTTTAAACACAGCCAGAATCTCAATAATTGACTAATTTATCACAAAATTGGTCATATTATCATATGATTCATATTTTTTTGGGGGTGGTTTCAGAGGGTTTTGGAAGGTTGAAATAGGCAAGGAGTGATGGCAATAATTTTAGATCTTTATTTGACATACAATAAAGTTATTGAACATGGTGCCATCATGTTACCTTGTAACCCGCAAGTTTTATCCACAAAATGAAAAAAAGAAACATTTTTGGTCCAAAAATGTCCAATTACTCGGAAATGGACCGATAACTTTTGATGGCATAGGGTATGTTAACAATTGCCAATACCAATGAACATTTTCCACCAGGTTTGGGAGGGTTAACTTGCAGTCCATTTTCGGTTCAATTTTAACTGGTTGGCCTGATAAACGGACACGATAAAAAATGATGGCACATGGTAGAAGTGTATAAGAATGACATGCTTCTCAAGTAACCGCAACTTGGAAAGGGTTAACCTCCAGTCAAAAAAAAATGTGGATGCTGTATCTCGAGATCTAGCAGCCGGGGAAAATTCGGACGTTAATTAAAACTAATTAGCACAAACGTCCATATCGCACAATTTTCAATCAAAAAGCCCACGCCGTCGAAACGAACAGAACCACGAAAAATCGAAAATTGTATCGTTAATATTAAAGTATAATTTTTTTTTTGTAACAAGAATCCACTGTTCAGTAAAATTCTCATAATATACAAACGCATATTGCTATGGTCCCAAAGCAACTGAAGTTCGAAGCTATTTGTTGATATTTACTCGAACCAGATGTAGATTTATGACGTACTTGAGAAGGTTTTAGACCTGCATTGGAATTTACTTTAAGCGTTCTTCCCAAAATATGCTTTTAACATTATAAAGACGCATGTAAGAATTTGCAAGAGTTTTAATTAATCAAGTTAGTATAAATCTGACTCAATCCCTGAATATCATTCCTATGGTTCACAGAATTGGAATCCCGTTTTATGTGAATCATCTCCAGGATAGATCTTTTATAATAATTGGTTTCTTTAGTTAAAATATTAACATTTTTGTAATCAAACTGATGGTTATAATCAAAGCAGTGTTTAGCAAGGGCAGTGGAATTTTCTAAGTTATTATTTCTTGTGCTATACTTATGGCCGTACATTCTTTTTTGTAAATATTGTTTAGAGATTCCAGTATAAGTTCGATCACAATCTAAACAATTCAATTTACATATTGTGTGGGTTTGTTTATCTTTAGGTATTACAGGTTTTAGATTTGAGAAATATTTCACAGTTAGTAGGCTTATGCGCAACATTTATATCGTACTTTTTCAAACATTTCTTAATTTTTTTCTGAGGTCTCAACATTATCTTCATTTCAATTCCGTTGCACCAGCTTGTTATAAAAAAAGTGTCATTAACAGCCTTACAGACCGCGTGGTGAAATTGTCCCACGCAGAAGACCGTCCCAAAAATTTAAAAATTGTTCGTAATACACTAGAAATTAATGGCTACCCAAAAACGTTCTTCAATCCTATCATTAAAGAGAGAATAAACAAAATCTGTAATGGTTCTTCATATAAAAATAACATAATAGGTAATACAGACAATTATATAACTTTACCATACATTCCGGAGACCTCAGAGGAAATTAAGAAATGTTTGAAAAAGTACGATATAAATGTTGCGCATAAACCTACTAACTGTGTTGGGAAATATTTCTCAAATCTAAAACCTGTAATACCTAAAGATAAACAAACCCACACAGTATATAAATTGAATTGTTTAGATTGTGATGGAACTTATACTGGAATCTCTAAACAATATTTACAAAAAAGAATGTACGGCCATAAGTATAGCACAAGAAATAATGACTTAGAAAATTCCACCGCCCTTGCTAAACACTGCTTTGATTATAACCATCAGTTTGATTACAAAAATGTTAATATTTTAACTAAAGAAACCAATTATTATAAAAGATCTATCCTGGAGATGATTCACATAAAACGGGATTCCAATTCTGTGAACCATAGGAATGATATTCAGGGATTGAGTCAGATTTATACTAACTTGATTAATTAAAACTCTTGCAAATTCCATGCGTCTTTATAATGTTAAAAGCATATTTTGGGGAGAACGCTTAAAGTAAATTCCAATGCAGGTCTAAAACCTTTTCGAGTACGTCATGAATCTACATCTGGTTCGAGTAAATATCAACAAATAGCTTCGAACTTCAGTTGCTTTGAGACCATAGCAATATGCGTTTGTATATTATGAGAATTTTACTGAACAGTGGATTCTTGTTACAAACAAAAATTATGCTTTAATAATAACGATACAATTTTCGATTTTTCGTGGTTCTATTCGTTTCGACGGCGTGGGCTTTTTGATTGAAAATTGTGCGATATGGACGCTTGTGCTTATCAGTTTTAATTAACCCCCTTTTTACATAATGAGTCTTCTGATGTAGGTCGTGAGACCGAAACGTACGTAAAGACGAAAATTTAAAACAGAGTGTTTATTGTGACCTATTTCCCGAGAACTTTTATATATCATCATTTTCCTCAATTTCATCATTAAAATTAAAATCAGTACAAAAATTTAAATCTACATTTGCAACGTTTGCAAAATCAGTCTCATATAAATCATCTACCAACCACCTCGAAAACCCCCGAGTACAGTTTTCTAGCCATTTTCGTTGAAAATTGCAACATTTCCGCGTTTTGTACAGAAACTGGCCAATCAATTGAAAAATGGAAAAGCACATATTAGTTTTATTTCGGGAATGTTGTAAATCCGTTCAGGAACATTTTGCAAAAGACCCGGACTCGATCGGAGTTGCCCGCAAATTTTCCCAGCTTTTATACGTTTTTCGTCTAATTTGACCCGACTAGTTACGGTATCTGGAGACCCCAAATTCGGCTCATCAAAAACACTATAACTAATTAACTATCAATTATTTGATACATTGAACAGCCATTTTTTATGAAGTAACGCGTGTTAAACCATACCTTGAAAGAATTTTCCCTCAAAAATTATGAAATAAGTTTCTCCTGTGGTAAATGTACGCATTTTAAGTTCGTCTGTGAAGCATGACAGTCAACCATGAACGACGTCTAGTCGCTTGTTTGGACGTACAAATAAAAAATTGTTGGAAAAGCAATTAGCACTATTTCAACTTAATAATTTGTTGTAAATTAAAAATTCTCGTGAGCAAAGAAAAGCCCATTCGCAATTATTACTGAAAAATGAAAGAAGTATGGAAATTTAATATTAAAAACTTCTGATGTACTACGTGTCACCATTTCGACTAGCAAACGGATAGTATTCCGGTGTGCACCGATGATAAAGGCTGTCTGGCAACATGCCTATGCACTGAAATCATAAACACAACGGTTGCATCTATAACGAATTGCATATTACAATTTTAAATGTGCCATTTAACTTGAGACTGTGACGATTTTTATTCGTTTTCATCGTGATACATGCCAGTCTGATGTACACGAAGTCGTACTTTTTTAATAGTGCCAGTGTTGTAGTGTGTGTGGTCTGATATGGCAAATCAATTAATGACAGGCCGATGATTTCAACTCTCTCTCTTGTTGTAATGCTATACGATCTTACTACGGTTACTGCTTTCCATCATTTATTTATGCCATATCTATATTTGTCACGAACATTCATCTCAGCGTCGTATACAATCAAATTAAAATTGCATTTCCGGTACGCTATTAGCGTAATTCGAACTAGATTAGAAAATAGTTGCATAATCCGGCGACAGATGCGTCTTATCATTTGAACATTTACTTGGGGTACAAGGAAGCAAAATTAAAAACCCCTATACTTTGATTGAATATATAAGAAAAGCAGCCTGATAAAGCCATTAGATACCCTCACGGAGATTCGTCAATTCGAAGAAAATTGATATTTAAAGGGCTAAAAAGTGAAAGAGAAAATAAAGAACAAGATAAGGCCAAACCTGGAACTGATTTTGATGTAATTGGCCTCATTTGATTCGGGAAATCGAGTGAATAAAATGTGGGGAATTGGATTTTCTTGGAAATTTTTTCTGTATTTTAACACTTGTAAAATGGACATTTTGATGCCATTTTCTGGAGATATTTATCTAATTATGTAACTTTGAAAGTTGCTGGAATTTGTTACTCAGGAGTTTTCGAGGGTGCTGGACACGAATATGATGTTTAAAAAAGGCCAAAATTTTTTCCTGACAGCTATCATATGATCCGAAAATCAGTATGCAGGGTCAAATTTTGGTATTTAATGTTTTTATTCATTTTATAATACTAAATAAATACAAATATTTATTTACCAAATATTTCTTTCATTAAGGCTAAATATTTTTGGAATTCTGATTGGAACTCTTCTTTTCGTAATGGAGAATAACAAGGATATTGGTTATCTTCCCTTTCCACTCCTATCAGATGTCTATGTTTAATATAATAGATGTAATATTTGAAACCAATTTTGTCCTCCTGAATTCTGGTGTTTCTTAAAAAGGATGGGATATCTTCCTCCAAAATCTTCTGGATAGCTGAGAAAAAAATTTGTTGAAGGGGATTTAATTCAGTTTTTTCCATTAAACATTGCAAATACTTTAAATTTTTATGAGACATATTAATGTCCCCTATTTCAGAGCAAGATTTACAAACACCATAGGGCTTAAAATTAGTTTCTTCATTGTTTACTGCCATGATTTAATTATTGTGAACTAAAGAAGCACGTTTAAGAAATAGCTGTCGACGTGACGTATAGCAGAGACGATTTCGACATCACAAGCCTAAGCCTACTTGACTGTGGTTATGTTTTATTACGAATCATCAAAAGACTGCCATAGACGCCGGATATCCTCATCTTTTTTACAAAAATGTACTTTCCTCATATTTTAGTAGCATTAAGTTAGTTGTAGTCCAAAGATAAATGTTTGAGATGGAAAACTGGATGCCTTCTATGTTACTAAAGTAAGAGGAACATTTTTTTTTCACAAATAATACTATCCAAAACTGGATTATTATAGTTTCATTCGAACCATCATTTTTCACAACAAAAACTTTTTCCTCAGAGTTTAGTAATGTTAAATCAAATGTAACAAAAGGATAAATATTCTGTTCGAAAAACTGAATGCCCTCTATGTTACTAAAGTGAGAGGTACATTTTTTTTTCTAATATTATTTTCAATTTTTTTTCAAATAAATTTTAGGTGTGAAATTTTCTTACCGAATCGCGTCCTTGAATTAATGTTCTGAAATTTTTCCGGCACTAGGGAGATTATAAGTGAAAACAGTCCCAAATTAGTCACTCAAGGGTTATCGAGGATGCTGAACAGGACTATGATGTTTAAAATATTCTATAATGCACCTGGTAAACCTGACTCTATCATCGGTCAAGGGGAAATTCTCAAAAATGTCATTGTAATTGGTACCAAACTTGTTCCTTGAGGTTTTCTCGAGGGTGCTGAATATCTAAAAGTTAATAAAACAAACTTAAAAAGTTTGATGAAAGTATAAATATTCATGATCCTTACACCTTCTGAAACATTGAGAAAAGTTGTTCCATATCATAATTTTTATTGATTAATTGTTATTTTATAAAGATATAATATGTAAAAAATAGGTAATTGTAAACTGAAAAATTTCCTGTGACCGACGTTATAGTCAGCGTTACCGATTACCACAGGCATTATGAAATATTTTAAAAATCATAGTCGTGTTCAGCCTCCTCGAAAACCCCCGAGTAACAATTTTGAGATAATTTGTAATACAATAACTCCCCGTGACCGACGTTATAGTCAGGGTTACCGATCAACAGGTGCATTATAGAATATTTTAAACATCATATTCGGGTTCATCAGCGTCCTCGAAAACCCCCGAGTGACAAATTTGGGACCGTTTTCAATAAAATTTCTGTAAATTCCCTGGTACCGACGTGGTACCCAGAGTTACTGACCTTCAGGTGCCTTATGGGTATTTTTGAACATCATATTCGTGTTCAGCACCCTCGAAAACTTCTAAGTAACCACTTCCAGCTATTTTAAGTGTTTATTTTCAAAGTTATATAATTAGATAAATCATCTCCAGCAAATGACATGAAAATGTCAATTTTTCACGTGTTCAAATTCAGAAAAATTTTTCTAAGAAAATCCAATACCCCACATCGTTTTTACACGACTTCCCGAATCAAATGAGCTCAATTACATCAAAATGCGTTCATTCGTTCAAAAATTCCAGGTGTAATGCTTTATTTCCTCGACTATCTACAAGTCGTTGTATATTTTTGAAGCATTTGACCGAGTCTGACATCAAAGCGTTCTAAGGAAATTTCCGTATTCTTATAATAATGATGAATTTTGATTTTTGTTCCTAGTGGCGTTTCATAAAATTTTCTGAGCCAAATATGTTCAAAAAATTTCATTCGAATGTTTTCGAAGGCTTTACTTTGGGTTCCCAAAAAAAAGAGACATACGTGAGTCGAGTTTCTGTAAATGAAGACTTCCACCGGGAATAAACTATAAAATCTGAGTATGAACCCTTTTTTGTGAAACTTTCTATATAATTCAACTGAGAGAAAGAGGTAGCGCTTACCATCGAGTTTTTTTCTGAAATAGGTCACTCCATATGGTAGTTAACGGAGTATCCTCCGATAGAATGACTATCAACGCTGGAGTTCCACAGAGGTCTGTCTCTGCACCAACTTTGTTCCTGCTCCATATCACCGATCTACTGGAAGTGACCAGCTGTCCCGTCCACAGCTTTGCAGATGATGATACACTTCTGACCGCTTTCTCATCTAGAGCCCCTTACCATCCATTGAAGCCAGAGGAGCTAGACAGAGACAGTTTGACGTAATTAATGCAGATCTAGCAATTATTTGGAAATGGGGATCTGATAATCTTGTTCAATGCAACCAAAACTCCATCTTCTTCTCCAGGAAGGCGGATCTCACAATCCCCGTCCTGAAAACTTCGATATCCATGCTCTGGAGCACCAACAGCACCCTCTCATGGGATGGTGATCAACTGAGGTTCATTGCGAAAACAGCTTCACAAAAACTTTTTTCTATTCCGTGCCAAGAGCTACTTCACATCCCAGCAGCTCCTCATAATCTACGAAAGCACAGATTCGATCTGTCCTGGGGTACTTTTCACACATTTGGAGTTCGACTCCCAAGTATACACTAGAGCTTTTGGATTATATCCAGAAGAGAGTTATTCGTCTGATTGATGATGTCACACTTACGAATTCATTGACCTCTCTAGAACATCATAGAAAGGTGGACAACTTCTTCCTTTTCTATAGATATTTCTAAGGTCAGTGTTCATCAGAAATCTCGTTTGTCATTACACCACGA
Organism: Endomychus coccineus; assembly: GCA_958510875.1. Lineage (NCBI taxonomy): Eukaryota > Metazoa > Arthropoda > Insecta > Coleoptera > Endomychidae > Endomychus > Endomychus coccineus. The sequence continues at coordinate 14,165,480 of OY294070.1, forward strand.
CAGATTCCTGGTAGTCACCCCTTCATTGCTAAGCTTCAGACCTGTCGAACTTCTTGCTAACGGACTTCATTTCTTTATCGGCTAGTGAAGTTGGGGAACTCTTCACCTAGTGAAGTTTCCATCTCGTGTAGTCAAAGTATATAAAAACAGAACTGCTGACAATATCAGGGACACCACAAACATATTATTTAGGACCAGAATCCAATGGAAGCTGCCTGTAGAAAAAAATCGAATATTGGGCAGAAGCCAAAGGGTTTAAGAAAATCCAAATGGACCAGGCAAACGCAAAACTCATGAATTATTGAAGCTAACAAGAAAATAATTGTGTGATGAGGATTCAGTATTACTAGTGGGTAAGCACACAATAAGCTTTCAGGTCGCAGTGGTTTGGGAACTAGCAAAACCACCTCGAATAGCAATAATAATAATAAATGTTGGGGCAATTCCCGAAACAATTTTCCTATGGCAACATAGGTTGCAAGCACCTTGAGACAATCAGTAAGTTCACACGTTTATATTGAGTCAAAATGGAGCCTAATGTTATCTATTTCAACAGATCAGACTGTAGGTATGTTGTTGATTCAACTAGTAATTGTTGACGAAACGCTTGCATCTTCTCCAGGAATGCGGATCCCACAATCTCTAATATGATGATGTCAGGTACATCTATTCCTATAAAATCTTTCATATTCATGCTCGGAATCACCACCAACAGTACCCTCTTATGGAATGATCATGTGAGATTCATTCAACCGTTTCACGAAAACTTGGCTGCCAAACATACGCTGGAGCTCTTGTTTCTATCCAGAAGAGACCTATTAATCTGTAGAGCCTCGTAGAAAGATGGGCGATCTCACCCTCTTCTATAGTATTTCCATGGACGGTGTTCATCAGAAATCTCGTCTGATATTCCACCACGAGAGATTCCTGGTAGTCACCCCTTCATTGTTAAGCTCGAGACCTGCCGAATTTCTTCCTACCATCAGACTTCTTTTTTCTATCGAATGTCGAAGTTGTGGAACTCTTTGCCCAGTGAGATTTTTCCTTGTGCCTGTTACCTCCAACCCTTCAATAAAAATTCGAATGCCTATCTCCTCTCCCAACATTCCAACTCTTGCTAACACGGATTTCCTCGAACAGGTTTTCCACTCGTATAGTCAAAGTCAAAAAAAAATTGTAATAGAATGGAGAATTTATAATAAATCAGTCTGAAATCAAACATTAGTTTGTGGTTAGGATAGATTTCTATCTTGTTTAACAAAAACTTTTGTTGAATTTGGCAACGTCTTGACTTACGGATTCACGCTCAATATGCACTAATTGTGCCCTCTGTCGTGTCCCATAAAAGCTTTCACTTAGTCGGGCCGATAATAATCGTAGGTGCTGCCTCCGTATATTATTATATTTATCCATGAATGTTGCATAACCTAGTTGTAAATTATTATTTAGCATCTATTATTTCAATTAAGACAGTTAAGGTCCCTATAATCGTTCAACACTCGCTGAAATTGTATCTATACCAGGAATAATATCCATTCGGGGTTGATGTACACTGAGAGAAATAAATGTACTATTTCAATACAATTTTATAATTTTGTTATACAAATTGTTCCTAAAATGAAGACAGGAACAATTTGTGTATTCTAAACTAATAAATTTGTACTTGAAATATTGTGTTGATACTGTCAAATTTGTATTCTATTTTGTTTCAAAATATTGTGTTGTTTGTGCACATTAATAGCTGTATTCTGTTACATTCTATATAGCCAAGTGATAACTTCCATGATATGCATTTTTTAAATTTCATGTTCTAGTTTATTATACAATTTATGTAAGAGAATTCCACAATATGGTATATACCATATGGATATATTGTACAGAAAACCACACAAAATTGTTATACTCATACATCCTATTGTGCATACTTCTGGAACAATTATTTTAGGTTTCCTAGACAACACTTGCTATAAACCTCAAATAATTGTACCATTTATGTAGACAATTTTAGTACAAAATTGTATAATTTTGTAACTGAAATATGCATTAAATTGTATATTTTGTTTAATTCTATTATATATTTTTGTGTTTAAATTCTAGTTTTTGATGCCTTCAGATAATAAGAAAAAAGGTATCATATTACCAAATTTCATTTTCAAAGCGGTTTCGCCTTCTTAATCTCTGGGTAACTCAACGGCATTCGGATGTTCTTCAGAACGAATAGGTCGAAACACCTTAAGAAATGAATCACAATTATTAGTGCGCGCTTAGTTATTATTATATTCTTAGAAATTTCTAGGTAACTATGTTTTTAATGGATGAAATAAATAATCACCTATATTTATAACTATTTTATTGTATCAAATTCCTAAATAAGTACAGACAAAATCAAGTGAATCTTATTGTTGTTTATAAAATTTGACAATAATAAAATGAAAAAATACAATTTTCCTGTGTTTAAAGACTATAAACATGATGTTCGTCTAAATTTTTTAAAACTAAATAAAGCATTTTTAAATAATTACTATTTTAACGATTAGGTCTCATTAAAATAGTAATTATTTACAAACGCTTTAATTTAATTCATCAAAATTAAGGCACTCTTACAGGAACAAATCTTTTTTGTTTATCAGCATTTCATAAATTTTCTGTCCCATTTGAGAATACTTCCCAAGTAAAAAAGCATTTTCCTTCCCAGGATATATTTTATTGAAGTCACTTTCCAGCTAAAATAAAAAATACATTCATTGATAAAACCAGCTGAAAAAATCATCCAAAGCTTGAACAAGCTATCAAATTAACCATAAAATAATATAAACATGTGAAGATAAGTATAGTTATTAAGAGCCAAATTATATTTACCAATAAATAACCCAATGGTTGACTCAAACATGGAAAACTTCTATAACATTGACCAATAGTCATTTTATCATCCATTTTTTTGGCAAAAGTTAGTTTCCAGTATTCGATAACTTGGGTGATCTTTTCCGAAAATCTAGAATTGGTATGAGATCTTTAATGTCTTCGTCATTAAGATTTTTCGATGTCTCAACATCAATTAGTTGCTCTATAAAATAGAATTAGTCCAGACTTAATCCTTTAGCTTTATCTACAATTACGAAAACGTAATATTCTGTTAAGCTTCGGTTATATACAAAGTGGTACCGTAAAAGAGCGAGCGTAATTTGACGTTACAAAAAAATGTGGTTGTTGATCCGAGTGTTTGTGTGAGTAAATAAATTTTATTCATTGAATTTGATTTTCATTTTTCACTATACAATGAGGTTCACTGACACACACAACGCCCGATTTTACTGTATCGTTACGTTACTTTACAATGTTTATCGCCAAACCGGTGGTACTTCGTAATACCATTATTGAATACGCCCGATCTTGTACGGTAGCCTTATTATGTTGTAGGAATAGGAAACCGAAGCTTCACTGAAAGTTAAAAACGTAATCGTTATGTATTGAATTATTGTACCTCATTTCGGTGGTCAGATGCATAAAGCGCTTTTCGTTGGTACAGACGATTATAGTTTAAATCATTTGTAGTGGTATCAATCTATCAATAACACAAGCAGTTGGAGAAAGCACTAAAGCAGACAGTTTCAAGATTCAATACCTAGTCGGACATCTTGCTTGTGCCGCCTATTTATTAAACATATCTATATCTCTATAATAAGCAAACAAAAATCACCATTTACTACCTTACCAAATAATTATTGTAATAGTATTTAGAAGTATATAGACATCTTCCCACCATTGAATGACCGATGAAGAATTGATAATAACTATATAATAGTGATCAAAGATTTACCCATATAATATCCATTATTATTGAGATAATTTTCATCATGAGACAAATGCTAATGCTATAGATACCTAAGTATTATGAAACAATTTTGATTGCAACATCGATTCCGATTGAAAAGCTATGACAATAATTATGTAGGTACCCATATATGTTAACACTTACCTTTAAATTTCGGGACCAATTCTTGAAACCTCCAAATCTCCAACAACCCAACAACTACTGAGTCCATTTTCCAAATATCAAACTAAAATTTAATAAGAACGTAGGCAAGATCAAAGCAACACACGTACACGACCAGTAACACGACTCTCAGTAGCCGAGGTTATCGTAAATGGCGGACTGCCGCGCAACACAGACCAGACATCCACTGAGTGAGAATATTATAATATTGTGTTCTCAGTGGCGGGATATACAATTGTATAAAAATAGACTACAATTATTGATGTTATCACCAACGTGCTATAATATAATATGATGTTTGTACACAGTTATTACATTTCACATTTATTAATAATGCGAATATTGTAGATAAGTCACACATAAAATATTTGTTATTTTCTTTATTTGTGTTCTATATAATCGAACAAAGAATAGATCACGCATATACATATTATGTAACGTATATTGTATATATTTTTGTGTAATTATATGAAAATGAGTTATGAATAAATAGAGCACAATTGTACATGCACATAAATATATAATTAAATAAAAACTAAGTATTCAAAAATATTCCACAAATATTCAAACATAATGTACAAGTGGTTTATACACAGTGCGATGTACATATTTCGCATCGCCTTTACTCTCAGTGTAGGTACAAATTGTTAATATTGAGATAACAGGTTTGTAGGTGGAATATTTATAATAACTCGAAGGCATTGGGATATCGACAGGAGCGAAAATAATGTATTCGCTCTAATTGTAAAGCAACACGGAGAGATGAAGAAAGTAGGCTTGTGAAGGGTATGCTCGGGGTTTATTTCTTCAATTGACTATCAAGGCGGGCTTCGAGTGGAATAAATCGCCCTGGGAAACAAATTCAAATCGACAACGCTCTGAATTACTCGATTGTTTCGTTCGCTTGCTTTTGTTTTCATTTTCCTCAGATGCTCAGATGTTTTTAGTGGCAAATTTATGCAAAACACTACAAATGAAATTTGGAAATTCGCAATGTCTATAGTGGATACATTCAAGTATTGATTTAATTTGAATGAAATTATACCGCGGAGATAATTCCCTCTAACTTTGATACAGTCGCGAAAGGAACGAAAGTGCGATTGTCTCGATTATGATTCAGAGGGACCTCTGAATTTGTTGAAATTTTACATGAAGTATAGATGAGATTAGATCAGATTAGGTACTCACAAAATATGGAACGAGTAAGGAATTTGGGAAGTAATCTGATAGAAATTCAGTTTCCAGTATTCGTTAGAATGTAAAGGTGATCCGTATCGGTCTTTTGGATTTGATTTCTGAATAACAAACGGAATATTGAAAGAAACCCGAATTAATTACTATTAATGTAAAGTACAGAAGTCAGTAATTGAGCAACTATTTTGTGGGAATTATTCTATTCTACGAAGATAGTATAGATATCTCTAGTACGACCAATGACACCACAGACCGCTGATGACCCAGAGAGGGCGAAATACCTGGCCGGAACAATTTAGCTGTCGTGTCTATGTTCGATCTAGAGTTGCGTTTCTTAATTTCAATGGGTAGAACTTCTTTTAATGTGCATTTTTAACGTGTAACCTCTGGTTTGAATTGTACCGGAATATCAAAAATTATCTTGGTGAAGGGTGGTTGTGGAATCTAAAACGTGTGTCTTACTTTACGTTTGAAATAATTATGTCACTGTCACACTGACATCATCAATAACCTACAAATTTCATACCTGTTTATTTCAGTTGTAAAACAATCATGAACTACAAATTAAAAATTATCTTGGTCAAGGGTGGTTGTGGAATGTAAGACGTGTGTCTTACTTTACGTTTGAAATAATTATGTCACTGTCACACTGACATCATCATTAACCTATAAATTTCATACCTATTTATTTCAGTTGTAAAACAATCATGAACTGCAAATTAAAAATTATCTTGGTCAAGGGTGGTTGTGGAATGTAAAACGTGTGTCTTACTTTAAATTTTGGAATATGTTTCGTTGTGTCAGAATCTGTTAAGTCATTGTGCTGAAATTTTCTAATCCAGTTTTTGAATCATGCCACTTCCCACACAGCACAAAATGTTCATGATTGATGCAAAACCTTTGAAACGTCTTTCTCAGGAAATTGGACTTTCTTATGGAACATGTCAGAAGATTTTAAAGAAAGACTTGAACATGCATCCATATAAGATGCAAGCACATCAAGTTCTTCTGCCCGCAGACCACCCCAGACGCCTTGCTTACTGCCATTGGTTTGTCAATAATTTAATGAATGACGATCTTCTGGACTCAACTTTTTTTTCTGACGAAGCGTGGTTCTACCTCCCTCAAAATATGCGAATGTGGAGCAGTGATAACCCTTATGTTTTTACTGAATCGGCACTACATGCTCAAAAAATCGGTGTTTGGATGGCAGTTTCTCGCAGAAGAATAATTGGGCCAATTTTTTTCGATTTCACCGTCAACGCAGAAAGGTACAGACACAACTTTTTGGCTGAATTTGTGCAACAGTTAAACGATGATGAACTGCGGTACGGTTATTTCCAGCATGACGGTGCAAGAGCACATACTACACGAGGAAATATTGCTTTTCTCCACGAGTCTTTTGATGACCGGCTGATAAGTTTGCATACAGAAGTTGAGTTTCCTCCGAGATCACCCTGTTTGACAATTATGGACTATTTTATATTTCCTTACTTAAAAAACAAGATTTTCGCAAGAACTTCAACAAAGAATAGTTCAGCAATGTGCAACCATAACGCCAGAAATGCTGCAAAACGGTTTTCACAGCATGAGGATGCGCGTCAACTTGTGCATCGAACAAAACGGGGGACATTTCCAACAATTAACGTAATTTAGTTTTTCTTGTTACTAAAACCGTTATTTCATAATTTGTAGTTCATTATTGTTTTACAACTGAAATGAATAGGTATGAAATTTGTAGGTTATTGATGATGTCAGTGTGACAGTGACATAATTATTTCAAACGTAAAGTAAGACACACGTTTTAGATTCCACAACCACCCTTGACCAAGATAATTTTTGATATCCCGGTATTTTAAAAAAACAATTACAATTAATTCGAATAATAATGAATTGCTTCAAAAAGTGATTGCAAAATTAACACAATTCCTAGAATAACCTATTCAAGCATAACGTTTAAATTTTAATGAGATCAGTGAGTGATTAAAATCACGTTTAAAAATTAATAATGCACCTGAAATTGGCACAACCTTTTAAGATTTCATAAAGCAAGTTCCATCAGTTACATTAACCTTTAGAAAATTTCGTATTTTCCCAAATTTCATGAGGGGTAAGTATGGAAAAATAGTGAATTTGGTCGATCTCATCGATTCCGATAAAATGGTGTCATAATACACATTCATGGATGAGAAATTGAACTTTACCATTAGTTTTTACATCAGACGATAACGCAACATGTCACAGCGTGCCTAAACCCTGAATTTCGTTCATCCCTCAGATGAATACACCATTAAATCACTTTTAAAAATGATTAATGCACCCAAAATTGATATCCACAACCTTCTAAGATTCCCTAGGAGACGTTCCATCGGTTACCGTAACCTTTAGAAAATTCCGCTTTTTCCCAAATTTTATAAAGGGTAAGTATAGAAAAATAGTTAATTTGGTCGATCTCATCGATACCGATATAATACACTTTCATGGTTGAGAAATTCGATTCTACCGTTAGTTATCACCTCAGACGTTAATGCAACATGTTACAGCGTTCTTAAACCCTGAATTTAGGTGATCCCCTGATAAATACACTATCAAAACACTTTTAAAAATCATTAATGCTCCCGAAATTGGTATCTACAACCTTCTGAGATTCCATATAACAAGTTCCATCAGTTACATTAACCTTTAGAAAATTTCACGTTTTCCGAAATTTCATAAGTTTCTTAAACATGTAATTCTGCAGACATTACAAGAAGAATTAGGTGCATCCAATTCATTTAACGTGTATATTCAGAATCAGAAATAGTAGTTGTTGGAAAAATTTAGATGATTCATAGTTCTTCCAAATGTCATTGAGTTTGTTCTAATTGTTGATTTTGCATTGTTTGGATGAATAATGTTTGATTTCCGGTTCGTTAATTTTTGGTTTTTGTTTCAAGATTTATTGAAAAAATGTAAATCCCAACTTTTGACTCTGTCTAAGCAAGAGCAAATTGCAGGCCTAGGAAATTCTACTCAATATAACAGAGCCGTATTAAACAAAAATTGATGACGGTTGATCGACAACGAAACGACAGATATTAAAACTGAGATTAACACAACAAAGCTTGAAAAAGGAGAGATGGATAATTCATGTTGTTCCATCATTAAAATGGGAAATCAAGAAATTTGGTTCAGAAATAATTGAAAATCAAAAGTGGTATTGGTTTTTTTCATACTTCCAGATGAATGATCCTTGCGCAACTTTTTTGGTCATTTAAGACGAATTTTATCCAATATTATTTACGATATACCCGTGATAGACATACTTATGGCACACTATATTGTTATTATTGTTTTTATTATTAAATATCGGTGATGAGCCGAGGTAGAATACCTATTTAGGCTCAATTACCAAAAATACAGTGTCCAAAGTTGTGAAGTAATACATATAGGAACAATTATTGGTCAATAAATCGGATCACAATGAAGTGTATAATTATTCAATCGATGGTATCATTCTAGAGAGAGTTACTTTCATAAGAGATCTTGGTATTATTTTTGACAAAAGCCTTAGATTTCATTTACATATTGAGTACATTCTAAAACGAGCATTTCGACTTTGTGGATTTATAAAAAGACAAACTCAAGACTTTACAAATATTAATGCAGTCATCACGTTATTCAATTGCTTAGTTAGATATATTCTTGAGTATGTATGTTTAATCTGGAATCCTAACTACAAAATTCACATCGATCGATTAGAAAAAGTGCAGAAAAAGGTTGTAAACTATATTTTATTTAAACTTAAGATTGACAGGAAATTGTATAGTTATGAAAGTCGTTTGCAGATTTTGGGTATTTCCCCATAACAGAAACGTCGAAGACACTTTTAAATTAAATTTGCCTATAAAGTTTATAATAACATTATTGACATTCCATCTATTTTGAGTCTATTTAATGTTAGAGTTCCAAGTTATAACACCCGTACTCAAGCATTGTTACACATCGAAACCCATCGCACCAGGTTTGGTTCGCACACCACTGTCAACAATATTTGTGGAATTTTGTGCTAACTTCGATATTTTGACTTTTAACTAAAATCAAAACTTCGCCACTCTAGTCTACTTAATAGTTAATTAATTTGTTATATATATATATTTTTTATATTACTTATTTAAAGAACATTTTTTACTTTGTGTTTTTATTATTATCGTAAGTTCACTTAAATGTATTGTATCATTTGGGATTTATCCTGTGGATATGTAAATTGAAATAAATAAATAAATAAATAAATATATAAATCACGAACCGGCATACAATTTTTAACATTTCATTACACCCCAATTCACATATGAGCATTTTTTTACGAATTAGAAGCACCTTAATTAACTTTGATTATTAATTTTAACTCATGTGAGTATTACATATGATTTCAACCAACTCATTACAAATTTTAATGTGAAATGTTAATTTTGAAGTTTAGTCGGACAAATATTATCTCAAGATCTACTGAATGATTCATAGACCAATTTCGTTCATTAGAATCCACATAATTTCATTGTTAAAATACCTCGAAGAACATGTTTATCAGTTCGTACCTGAATTATTTTATTTATTTGAATAGATTTTAACGTGTGAAAACGGATTCATTCATTCGGATAGGAAATCAAAACAAAGCCATAAATTAGAAATATGTTCTCTTATATTCAAAACTTCGGTTACGAGGTTAGTGAATTCTCATTTAATCAGTAATTAAGATCGAATAGGAGGCGAGGAATGCACGCATGGACAAACATGCTGTACACTCTCGCAAACAGAGAGAAGAATTAATGTTCCATATTAACATAGATGCTCTTCTAGTTAAGCGCGAGCTTTAAAATATCGCAGTAGGCACATCCGCTACGTTCAATTGTTAACGGCTTTAATAAAAAACAACTCACCTGTGGTACGAATTGATGTGTCTTTGTTTTTGCGCAAATTTGCTCAATTGTTTTAACATACGAAATAAATGAGTGGGAACTGGGAGATAAGTGAGCAGTTAACAAGATATAATTGTTGGCTTTTATTGTATGAGGAAGTCATTTGTTTGAAAGCGATACGTAACCTCCTGCTTATTTTCAATTAATAGTTATAGTATAAGTGCATTCTATTATGGACTCTTCTGAGTCTATTGATTTTACATGACCAAAATCTCTTATTTGAGTTTTACAAAATGAATTTTGATGAAACGTTGTGCAATGGATTAGTAGTCCAGTCTGTGAGCTGGGGAATTAGGCCGACTAAGTTTTGTCAGACGGTCGAATTCAAAAAAAATTGTTTGCATCATATTCTATGGACCTTTAAGGTCATTCTCTACCAACCTGCCAAGTCCCCCCGATCACCACTATACTATAAAAAATACCCCAAATTCTCACCCTCATTTTTGGACTAACATTTAATTTTTGAAAAAATTACAATTAAGCCTCGAAAATGGAGTCTAGAAGAATTTTTAGGTCGCTGGTCTTGAATCATGTGGCATTTTTCTGGGAAATTCATACCACGTTTGGGAAAACCGGAAAATTTGGTAATTTTTAAGCGATTCGCGTTTTCTATGTCATCAAGGTTACCAGTCACGTATAACGATTACGAATAACGAAAAATCGTTTACTTTTACAATGTTCATTTTAAAATGTCAAAATCATAAGTAACGCCGCTGCTAAGCAATATTCTTATAAACTCTAAAGACGTATCGAATCACAGTGTGAAATACGACTGAAGGACTGAACTAAAAATATAACGTTCGAGTATCCACTTTCGTACCAGATGTTGAAGATTTAAGAGGTAATAGAATAAGGTACTGCTAACCATAACTCGTAGGATAAAAGAGTATCATTTTTTCTTTTTTTTTTAATTTTCAGTTATTTATATTAATGAAAATATGTTATTAAGGATTCTTGTTTGTTCAAAATAAAAAACGATTCAGGCCTCAAAGGGTTTATTGTTGTTCCTCTTTTGTACGATTGGCGGCTGCGTATATTTCGTCATGTAAATAACTTCTCCTTGCACGTTATAGCCTACATTCTTCAATGTGAAAAGGACATCGTAAGACAAGCAACATAAAAGAGCCATATGCTTCACCAATCAATTGAATCACGTTCTTATTATGCAAATCTTCGTAAACTACCTTCCGATAAACAAACGCAAGCGGTTCTCATACCCGTTCAATCAAGGTGGCTTCGCTTTATATAAACGAAAGAAAAAACTAGTCGAACCGTCGAAGACACCTGGGCGATTTTCGTTTGTTCACTTTCAAAACGTCATCGCTCGATTCACTTTGATTGGGATGAGTTTGAAAGCAGATGAACAGAGATAGCGATATATTCAGTTAAAGTTTGGTGACGTTGTAGTTAAATTTCAAAGTTGATTTGTGTGAATGGATAAATAATGTATTAAATATGATTTATATCTTGTGGAATATTAAATATCGTCATCTGCTGCTTACGAAAAAAAATTGGAGTGAGGTGATTCTTAGTTGTGTATATGGTTTTTAGTTCTTGCCATTATTTTCCAGGTGGAGCATAATAACATGTAAACATTAAGGGTGCGTAACACGAAAATAGGTGCAATCTCAAAAACTTTGGGCTCTCATTTTATAATAATTAACAACAACGCAAACCTACATAGTTTGATTGAGTCTATTGTAGGAATATCGATATCTGATGTGTGGTTTGGAGCGAGTTTCTATTTTCGGAAACACAACAGGTTATTTCCATTCATTGATAAGTTCATTTAACGTGATTTAACCTCCCTCACTTTCCATCGAATTTTGTTTTTCAGGCTGGGCCCAAATTTGGGCTGCTACATGGCCAAACACGTTTACATGAATATTTAGACTTCCACTGAAAAAAATTGATCTACAATAGCTCAAAATACGTGCATTAAAGAGTTCTAACAGTATCTCGAATTTGGTTTGTTTCGAATATTCTAACCTCAAAATTTCTCCAATTTTCCGAGGTCAAAAATTTCCAAAGGCCCGCCAAAATTATTGCAAAATGTGATTTGATTGTTATTTTAGGTAATTTTTGTCAAAATATGCATTTTTCAGCATGCAATCGTAATTTTACGGTTTTTCGCGAAATTCAAATTTTGCCGACAAACAAAAATCCAGTGAAAAGTAGAACAAAAATGCCAACTTTCCACGCAAACAAAATATTTTAACAAGCCTTTTTCTATCTAAAAAAAATATTTTGTAAACCAAAAACGACGCGTATTCAAATTATCTATCACTTTGATCACTCCAAAAAAATGTCCAGTTTTTTTCGACAAAACTTTCTGGCGGCATTTTCTGATAAGATAAAAGTGCTTTTTATTCATTAAACTGTAGAAAAAGGATTTGATCACATTCCAGCCTCATCAAATTTTGACGGATACTCAGGGGATTCGGTCGACCGCGCGTCTGGGCTATTTTGTGGGAAATACTATCTACTTTATCTATCTATCTTAGGATAGTAATAAGGTCATTCATAAACACCATGAATACATTATGCCTAACATTGTCAATGTTTGGTTAATGTTTCATTAGTTTCATGGATAAGCACATAACGCTGCAGACTTTACGAGAAGAAATACGTGAATCCAATTTATTCGAATGCTGCAGTGAGCTGTGTTTCCAGTTGTTGTCACACGACTTTCACAACAATAGTGCTTAATTCGGTATTGTTTACAAAGAAGACATAAGTTCCAACTACTAGCACCTCTTTAAGTATTTCCACCCCAATGGTTAGGAACAATACAAGAACAGTCCAACAATAGTTTGCTCGTTAAAGAGTGTGGTATTTTCACACGTTTAGGTCGATACAAAAAGCTGGTTTTAAAAGCAAATCAGTACGGGAGCAACAGATAAAAAACAAAATCCCCATTAATGTTCAATCAAACGCTTGGTTCTTATAGAACATTAACCGAAGTAATTCAGTGTTGTGTCAATTTGTATCGTAGTAGGCCTGAAGGCATCATCAACGTATACGATTTTTGATTTTTGTGGGCGGCACAAGTTCAATCCGACTTATCAGCCTTTGTAATTATAATCACATTACGGGATGGAAGGTAGTTTCGAGTTCTCAGTTGTCGATAAATCATCTTTGGTATCGTTACGACTCGCAAATAAAACAGAAAACAACTGCAAACCAAATAGTTATTATTAATACACGAGAATATTCGACGTAATGGTTGAAAAAGAAAACGATAATCGAAAAGTAAATTGACTTGATTCTACGAAGTGACCACTTTTACACTTTGTCACATCGAAATAATTGAAATTTAACATTGTTTGGGTATATCGTGTTCTCAGAGTAATTTGGACAATTTTCGAATTCCATTGTGTAGTAACGTTAGTTATTTACAGAATAAAAGTATATTTGCTCTGAAAAAAAGTAACTGATCTATAGATCTCTAACTTCCCTCACACTCCTTTTGTTAGCAAAATTCTTCCGTTGTGGACACTTCTGTGAGTAAATGTATAATTCTGATATAAACATAGTTTCCTTGATAACTAACCAAATGAATTGGAGCTTAAAAGTATACTCTGCCATGACATAGTTTATCTACACGACAAAGTCGGAAGAGTATAGGTATTGCATTTACTGAAGCTCAAGCAAAAATAGTGTACTGTTCGGTGTCGGAGCCAATTGCTTTTCAGGGAAATCATAACTCCCAAAGTATATATTGGATCGATTCAAAACTTATATAGTATTGTATTGTGATGGGGATGATGGCACACTGCGACCTGAATAATATATTGTGTATCCTACTACTGCTGCACCTTCAGGATATCTCAGCGGCTATAGCAGTTCCTCCAACCATGTATCTCTGAGAAAGTTGAGTATGTTCGATGGCTTCGCGTTAGGTAAGTCTCCTTCTTCTATTTGGTAAGCCCCAATTTATCGTGCCTTTGGGTTTTGCAAGGTAGCGCATTCTGCAAGGATGTGGATGGAAGTTTTGGCCTTCTTTTCGCAGAACCTGTACTGTTCTTCTTCTACTAATCCGAGCCCTTACTGATTTACGGGGAGAGGTGCATATTTACATTTGGGGGTTCCCTCTCCAGTCATTTTTTAGGTTGTCCTTATCGCCATATTCCCCACTACTATATGGAGGGGTCTGCGTCTTATGATTACTTTTATAGCAGCCGTTGGGCATGTTCTCATAGCACCTGTTGGGTATACACAGGTTAGTTTGACAATACATTCAAGTTGATTCAACACTGCTTTCACCCAAAATTTAACAAAATAATTCAACAAGAACAAAAACAATTATTGAAGTAAACATGAATTCACAATGCTTTACAACTTCAATGGATTCTAGAATAATGACTTTCATGTCCTTTCTCTTGAATATATGAAATATCGAGATTAAGGATGAAATTGTAATTATGTTTCCCTAGGAAATTCGCGTAAATAGAGTCCTCTTGTTTGAGCCCCTAGAAATGTAACGAAACTCTCGTATCACCTATTGGAACATAATCACAAGTTCACCCTCAAGCCTGATTTCTACAAATACAAGAAAAAAGGACAAAACTCAATATTCTAGAATCCATAAATACTGTAAAACGTTCAAAAAACCATAGTATTATAATATTAAATGACCAAATCATTTTCGTAAATGAACACCCTCCCAAGCCATTGCCTACCCCCGTCACTCAATTTATACCACATTCAGGGCGATTTCTAATATTCAAGGGCAATAAATTCATTTCAACCATATGAGTCGCCATGAACCGATGGGATACTGCCAGCTTTATTGCATACTGCTACATACCGGGAGAGTAGTGAGCGGCAAATGTGGAACTCATACCAAAGCCAGGGCGAGAGTCTTATGTCCAGCCAAAATCTTTCCGTCCGATTAGTCTAACATCGTTTTTCCTGAAAACTCTGGAGAAACTGATCGACAGGCATGTCAGGGATGCAATTGAAGGGGTGAGTGGATGAAAGATGTATGTAACGAAAAGGTAGTTTTGAGATATTAGACCTTGAAGTTTTCATTGTGGTACTTTTTTTGTATTCATTTTTTTCAAGTGCTATGTAAACCATACTACTCCTATTATTGGTGAAATTGGGGTAAGGTTAAGAGAAGGGTTGAATATCTGCTGAATAATTAGAAAAAAAAATTTTTTTGTACATACCCCCTTCTTCCTCATTAATTTTTTCATATTTGCATTGGCCTAAAGGGACGAAATGGGTATGTGCATACAATTAAAATACTTTTGTATATATATTCAAAATTATATTCTGTTCTGTATATCAAAACATAATCAAGATTCTATTGAGTATTTTAATAAGAGCAGTTATGCTAAAACTGTTACAAGCAACCATCTTTCATCATACAATCCTCAGGTTCTTCGTGTAAAACATGTTCATAAAACCATTTGTGTTGATCTGGAATGAAGCAAAGTTGTTCTTGTATATTTTCACGTTTTTCCTTAGATAAAACACCAGTTTTCCTGAAGGATCTGGGAATATCAAAATTTTCAGGAAGAGAAGACGGATTTTTCGAATTTTTGTGAATATTGACTTCCTTGAAGGGAGTATAATAATCAAAGCTCTCCTTGAAGAGGTATGACCCATAGGTATCTACACGGATCCATTTAATTCCATCTCTGAAATATACTTTTTCATTCAGAACATCTTTTTTTCTATTCATAAGTTTCATTTTTTGTGGTAGGTCCTCAGTGTCTCTGAAATGATGTTCCATATCAATGACCATGCTTTTTTTATTGGAAGAGGCAATAATTTCACGATACTGTTGAGGAGTACAAATAGTTTGGTGTTTTCTCAATATTTTTTCTATTCGACCAAAATCCCGGTCCGAATCCAAGTAAGAATGACCTACTTCAGGAAACTTGTGGTCGATTATTTTGAATATATTTTTCTGTATAAGATATTGATAAATACAGAGCATTAGGAAATTTTTGTTCTGCCCTGCACAGGAGTCTGTCCAAATAATCAAATGATTTTTTTGTTTAAGTGCCAGTTCAACTTCAATGGTTCTTAAAAGACAACTGGAAATCTCACTACTACCCCTACATGCTATATTTTCGGTCCATGTGCAAAAAACTGTCTTGTCCACTTCTTTAGTTATAATGTGAATGCCTAAATTATAAAACCACATTTGGCGAAGATAAAATGCTTTCGAAGTACTGAGTCGGGGCAAAGGCATGGTTTGTTGGAGATCGAATGTTATATATGCGACCCCATTAGAATTTTTGGCTAGTTCTCTATCGACGACCTGGGCCGCAAAAGCTGCTTTGTAGTTTTCGGTATGTCCCTCATTTGCAGTACCTGAATCGCAAGTGCTGCAAGTGTCACTTTTGGGATGTCCAAATGACAAATTAAATTCATTGTTGAAGATATAGCGGTATGTGCATTCCTTGACTTTGAATCGATTAGGGACTTTGTCAGCATTACATGTGTCGATATAAAGTTTATGCATGATTGGGAGTGACAGAAGAGGAGAAAGGTACTTCTTATGGATATTACAATTTCTTGAATAGTGCGATGATTCGGAAGGCAAACTTGAAATATGCTTGATTATGTAAGCAATGACATCTTCGGGAGTTTTGTTAGGTCTATTGTTATGTTTTCCTCTTTTGTCTGGTAGGGGGGCAGCTAAACCTTTCTTTATTGACTGCTGGATCAAGTCAACCTTTTTCATGCTGATATTGTATAATGAAACAAAAGCTCGTTTACATACAGCAGTTTGTTTTCCACCATATGTTATATTATATTGGAATGAGGCTGTTTTGTGTTGTAAAGCTCCGGTTCTCTGTCTTTTTGTGGGGGTTATTTTTAAACTGTTATAAAGTAGAGAATTTTTGGCATTTATATCCAGTTTGTAAAAAGATGTCATTATCATTTTTCTGTCTTCAATTGTAAATGACTGCGAACACTGTCGGCGACAATTTTCAGGGCATAAGTTGCCTGTGACACTAGTTTTAGCAGGTTTCAACTGATCCTTATAATTTCTGTAAGCTTCTCCTCTTTGTC
Source organism: Endomychus coccineus (assembly GCA_958510875.1). Classification (NCBI taxonomy): domain Eukaryota; kingdom Metazoa; phylum Arthropoda; class Insecta; order Coleoptera; family Endomychidae; genus Endomychus; species Endomychus coccineus. The sequence continues at coordinate 14,182,661 of OY294070.1, forward strand.
TACAGAGTGCAGCTTTATTTTTTTTTCCATTCAGAAGGATTTCTTTGCCTTTTTCTACTTACTTTTATTTTCGGTTCAAAATATTTCTTTTTAACACCGGCAGTAAGCAAAGTATTCCCTTCGTTATTTTGTTCAACACTACTTTCATTATTTGTCTGACGTACCGATATGTTGTCGTCCTCCATCAGTTCCATATTATTATGATCTTCAATCGGTTCATCACTACCTTGTACATCCATCATTTCACTAGCACTCTTCTTTTCCATTACTCTGTGACTGCATTTCTTGATTTTCTGGTCAGTTTGATCTTCTGCAATTCCGTCGTCCGTGAATCGACGTAATCCTTTTCATCTGGCACGTATTCATCACTAGAGTTGTCGCCGAATAAGTCATCGCAACTGTTGTCGGAAGTATTGTCTTCTCCAACATCTGCAAGAAAGATACACTGTATGTATTGTACTAAATGCGTTAATAGGTACTCAATGTACCATTTCACTATTAGGCCGACAACACCGAGTATTATAAGGATCAATATCTCAAATGCACGTGCCCTAAGATACAATAGTACATTGTCACTTACGTAATTGCCGATACATTCCATAAGAGTTTTTATTTGTAAGTCTTGTGCGCATTGCCTTTTCTAGAGTTGAAATTGTTTGTATTCCATTACCTCTGGCATCTAGATCTAAGTTAGCAGCTCTTACTGCAGCATGTGGTTCTGACACTACAACAATAAAATGAATTTGAAGGAATGTGGAGAAGGTAAGCTCAAATGAGTTTACTACTTTATAAAAAACAAACTTACCATCTTCCTGGTACGATTCATTCATTTTTGTAAAATTATCGTCACCTCTTGACGATGTTGATATTACATTATCTAGGTTAGAATTCACATTTTCATTGATATTCTTGTCAATACTTCCGCTCGAACTGCTCGCAGTTGAACTATCTGCATTCAAAGCTAATCGTAATATAACCTTTCCTCTGGAAGTCATTTTAACTGTCTTTATAAATATTTGAAATCACCTGTTCTTCAAAACAACCGTCGTTTTGAACTGATTCACAGAGCTGTCAAGTGCATGAAGGCAGTATGTTACACAGTAAATTCACGGCACTAGTGGAAGAAAGAGGTATGTGCTATTTTTCGTTTCATACCTCATTCATCCACTACAAATAAAATAAAAATTGTTGTAGGCACTGGTGGAAGAAAGTGGTATGTCTTATGTTATATAGCATACCTCCTTCATGCCCTACAAACATAAATTGTTGCGGTCACATAACTCCTTCATGACACTAGTATATCTGTAAATAATATGCTTGGAGAGCAGGTGTTAATTTCACAAAACAGGCCAACACATACCTCCTTCATCTACGACAAAAACTTTATTTTTGCACAAATGTTACATACCTCCTTCATCCACTCACCCCTTCAATTCTTATGAGAAACCCCCTACATAGTATTCAGTATTCCTACCAAACGGGGAAATCCTACGAAATGGCAGTATGCGAGCTAATACAGATTGCAGAGAAATAGCAGTTTTGCAAAGAAATTGCGCTAGCGAGCTTTTAGGAGTTTTTGATGCGCCTCTTTTGAATCAATTGCTCGTGCAACTCGACGCCGAGGGAGGGAGGATTTGCTGTGCAGATGAATTCACAAAATGCTACGTTGCAGGAGAGTCATAGGGACTCTCAGTGAGGTTGAGATGTATATAATACTCCTTAAGAGTAACTGAAGGAAAAGAAAGTTCGAGACCACAGTATCATCTCTGATGCAGTAAACACCGAACACAGTGGAGAAATGGTACAACAACGAGAGACTCAAAGTGAATCGCTCGAAAATAACCATTTTACCCTTTACGAAGAAGAAGGACATTGAAAACATACAACACTGAGTTTTGTATGGGGAAAACATACAGATGACAGACACGGTCATGTACCTTGGGGTGAGCCTAGATAAAATTCTGAACTTTATCAAGCATCAGGAGACAACTCCTGATGAAACGATGACAGGCTAGTGGATTTGTCGTCATACAGTCGGGAGAACCTGGCGACTCACAATATGATGGGTGGTGCAATGAGCATACACCACCATAGTGAGACCCATTATAACATACACTGCACTCGTTCAGTGGCCAAACACATGAACGAAAGTATTCCAGGATTCCCCGAACAGATTTCAGAGGCTGGGGTGCTTAGGAATAACGGGTGCAATGTGAACCACCCCAAAGACTGAGATGGAAAGCCTGTTGGGGTTGGAGCCACTGCACCTCGCCGTTCAGACAAAAAGCCTGATAAGAGCGTATCGTTTTGATCTTATTGTTCAAGGAAAGTCCAACCAAAGACTGGGAACACTGGAGGTACTCCTCATATCATACCAGGGGATTCCGTATGGTTTACCGAAGACAACAAGACCGAAAAAAGTATAGGTACTGGAATGGTCTAGACGAAGGACCAAAGTGAAGGAATTTCTCTAAGCCTAGGAACCTTGCGACAGGATTTCAAGATAAAATACTAGCAATTACAACATGTGTCCGATTCATGAAGGAGAGAGCTTATAGGAATAGACAAATCACAATCATAACGATCAACCTAGCAATGTTCAAGGCACTGGAGTCACAAACAATCATCTCACATTGCTAACTCGATCTGTGTGAAGGAGTTAACGGCACTAATAAAGAGCCCCAGTAGAGTAACACTCGTATGGGCTTCCGAGGAAATCAAACGAGAAGAGACTAAATCTGCAGTCACACTCGATAAAACAAGTCGGAACAACCCCTAGCAGAGCACCGTGCCTTTTGGAGGAAACTTCTCCGTATGTCGCACTCCAAGCGACTAATGAAAGACCTCCAGCAGAACCGATTGAAAAATCTACTGACGTTCAGCAGGCAATGAAAAGGAATACTGATGCATTCCAGACCGGACACGTCTCATGCAACAAATATATCTGCGCGATGGGGATGAGGTCTGGTAGATCAGTCCACATGCAGGGGTTGCGGCATGAAAAAAGAGATACCCATGCATGTGCTGAGTCAGTGCACGGCATAAGCGGTAGGTCGACGGATAAAACTACACCATAGGAAATCAGAAGTATCCACTACATCAAGCTACTAAATTTCATAGAATAGACCGAACTGATGAGGGATGGGGCTCCCTCTGAAGGAAGGAGAAGCAAACTTACGGAGGGGGGGTTTTAGTCGGTAAGAATCAGGCTCACCCGGGAAGAGGGGCCCCCGAGGCATCTATGCAAGATTTCCCCTCTACCCAAGAAAAAAAATAAACTCAGACCCAAACCATCTCGCAATTTATAACATATTCACATTTATTTCTGATATTCAAGATCATAATTCCAGATGTAGCTTTAGTTGATAACTCTTGATTTTGAAAATGTCACAGCGTAGTGAAACAATTTGTAAGCATTAATTCTAAATTAAGTTTTGTGTAAATTTCAGTTTAATTCTCCAACTTAAGATAAAACGATTATTGAACAAGTAGTAATACTATGTACTACATTTTCCTGTGTCAAAAAGTTTCCATACAGAAAATCGTTCACCTAATGAAAATGCCACATTCTCTGCACATAATAAATTAAATCTTGAAGGAAATATGAAGGAAAACAACCAAGGGGATGTTACCGAAGTTATTATAAAATCGGAAACTCAAAACTATATTCTCCAAGAAGTTCGGCGATCAATTTGTAATACGTGGCCCCGGGCTTTGTTTTTGTTAATGACATAAGAGCTGATTGATATTAGGGAGGAGAACAGATTTCAAATAATAAATTGATGGAAACAAGTTTAGAATAGACATGGCAGACATTGGCGGCGTCACTAAGCCTCTATTAGATTATAAAATTAATTACCGCCCTTCTATCGTTATTAGCTTATACATATTTTCACTATACTTGACTGATGACGAGGTTTTAACCAAAGATAGATTCCTCCGTAATTACATACACCGTTTCAACTTTGTGCTCCACTCTCAGAACGCAGTTCAATTAATGTCCTTTTGAGTATATTCTAATACTCAAGCTCAGTCTCTGGCATTAGCTTCTCTGGAAGAGTTTGTAATAAACTAATACAGTTCCACATACGTCTATGGTGATCCGCATTGATAAAGTCGGAATCAAACATACCGTTTCAATATGGTTGTTGATTATGTACAGATCTCGTTGTAAAGAGGTATTAAAAAGGGTGTAACAATTAAGAAATAAATGAATATTTATTTCTTGTAGATTTTTGTCCGATAATAATGATGAGGTTCATCGTTGTTCCCTTTATCAATCTGTGAGTCGTGTTGTTTCTATCCTTGGAAGAATGATCGTTCAGTAACTTTGCAAACTTTCTTGTTCCGCTGATGTGATCGAGAGGGCTGCTGTCTGGAACTATTAGACTGTAATGGGTCTAATAGATCTAGAATAGAGACCTCACCTTTATAGTCGAGGAAATAAAGCACCAAAATAGGTCCAACCTTCCAAAACTGGCGCAGTGAGATGGATTGACTTGCGCTTTTCTGCATTCGATTCAAAATGTGATTTAAAAATGTTGTGCCACGTTAGTTTTTTGGACAAACTCTTTATCACATTTCTACAGCAGAAAAATGCATTTTTACGAGTGCACTTTTCGAGGAGAATAAGAAAAAATTAATTACTCGGTGAATAATGAGTTAACCAAACTCGAGTTGGTTTTTCGAGGGTTTTTGGGGTCGCTGATCACGAATATGCTGTCCAAAAAACAAAAAAATACCCTGAGGTCACCTTGGACCTTCCCGGGGTATCCGGAGGTCCTGACCCCCTGAATATCGAATAATTTCATTAAAAATAATTTTATTATGGTTGCCAACTGATCGAGCGAATATATAAAGGTTGCTCATGATGATTACGACATGGAAAAACTTCCCTAAAACACCTGGGGATACCTATAGATCGGATATTCACGTCATCTTCTAGGAATTCGTTAATTTTTCTCCATAAAATACAACAAACTATGGCTCTCGGGGGTTTTTGTACTACAACTGCATCCATCACTCTACAAATATCAAAACTGTGAACGTTCAGCGAGTAGAAACTGATAAATGGATAACAATCTTACTTCGAGAGACCATCCTGAACACATACTGCGATAAAATAAGAAAAATTATGGCTAAGGAAGAGGGAACTTCCTAGAGAAGATGCCCGCATAGTGTAGTTCACAAGTGGAACATATGAATTTTGCAATGTACAAAAATTTCCGAAAACCAATCGAGCAGATACCTTTACCACAAATTACAATTCGTGACAGCTGCTATACAACTGGAGGCAATCAACGTAGATAAACTCAAGCCGATAATGCAAGCGATGAATGGAAATAAAGAAAAAATATCATTATGATGTCAAATAGTGGTACATTTGGGGTAACTACCGGGTGTCTCATTGGAAATTGAACGATTTTGAACTCCAATCATTTGAAAATGGTAGGCACCAGGCAAAGAGTTTCACAACTTCGCCATCCGGTAGAAAAATTAAATCTGTTTGGCAGGCCTTGAGCTTGACAATAAAGAGGTAACCAGACTGACCACCTCTGGTCTGCCTAGCTGGAATCAACCTTGGTGGAATAACATACGAGATTTCCGATGAGCACCGATTATGAAAATATCTATAGAATGGGGAGAGATCGCCCACCTTCAACGTTGTTTCAGAGAGTTGAATTAAATCGTCAGTGTAATAGTGTGACATCACCAGCCAGATGAACAGCTCTCTTCTGAATATAATCTAACAGCGTCGGCGTATGTTTGGGAACTGAACTCCAAATACGTGGATAGTGCTCCAGGTCAGGTTGAATCTGTGCTAAGTAGATCATAACAGCTGCTATGATGTTTTCGGCTCGAAATAGAAAACCGTGTTTTTGTGAATGAATTTTCGCAATGGACCTTACACGATTGTGCCACGAGAGGGCGCATCGTTTTCTTCACATTGGATAATGGAGAGATATCTGTATGGAACCGCAAAGCAAAATGGAGTTGACTCAGAAACTTACATCTGAAGATTCATTGCAAACGATGTTTCCTGCTCGTGTAATTTTTCGTTTTGGAGATATAAACTAACCTAGAAGATCAAGCGATCTAAAACCTAAGAACTATAGAATGACTATTTTATGAAGTAATTTTCACCTGACGAAGTTTTTTTCTTCTATACATTGACTGTACGAGAGGATAACCCATAATGCCCGAAAAATATCGTGTGAGAGCGGTGGAATACTGTGAGATGAGGCATTAGAGTTGTTCTTGAAAGTATAGAGGTTAGAAGCATGAGGAAAGACCTCACTCGCAGAGAGTTACAAACTTCACCGTTCGATAGAAAAATCAAGTCAGGTAGGTAGAAGTTCGGCAGGTCTCGAGCTTGACAATGGAGGGGTGACTAGCATGATCTCGCCTAGTTCTCCTATCTAGAATCTCTGGTCGTGGAACAACAAACGAAATTTCTGACGAATACCGATCATGGTAATATCTATAAAAAATGGAGAGATCGCCCACCTTTCTATGATGTCCTAGAGAAATCAACGAATTCGTAAGAGTGGATAGTATCCAAGAGCTTCAGCGTATGTTTTGGAGTCGAACTCCAAACGTGTGGACAGTACTCCAGAACAGATAGCTTCTGTGCTTTGTAGATTATGAGAAGCTGCTGGGATGTAGAGTAGCTCTTGACACGGAATAGAAAGCCAAGTTTTTGTGGAGCGGTTTTCTCCATGGACCTCTCCCATGAAAGGGTGTCATTGTTATTGATCTCGAGCATGAATATGGGAGACCTCCTAGGAATAGTGCTACCCGACATCATCATATTAGGGATTGTGAGATCCGCCTTCCTCGGGCTTGAGTTTTGGTTGCATTAAACTATACTTGATTATCAGATCCCCATTTCGAAATAATTGCCAGATCTTCATTAATTGCGTCAACTTTTATATGTCTCCCTCCCCTTGCTTCATTGGATGGTATAGGGGCTCTAGATGAGAAAGCGTTATGAAGTGTACCAACATCTGCAAAGCTGTGTACAGGACAGATGGTCACTTCCAGCAGATCGTTGATATGGAGCAGAAATAAAGTTGGTGCCAAGACAGATCCCTGTGGAACACGACCGTTGAGTGATCTATCTGGGACAAAGTCGATAGTAAGCGACAAAGTTGAGGCGGCACACCTTGTGACGGAATTTTCCCAAGGAGTGCTCTTAAGAAAGACAATTTCTGGCACATGACTATCGATGGCAGCAATATTAGAAGAGTCCTTCCCTTGTGGATTCAGAGTGGAATTTGCTCCAAAAATTCCGGCAAAGAGGTTGACTTTTTCTTGTGGTGTTGTAGCCAGTATGTTATCATCTTTGGTGTGGGGAAGGAATGAACTGGTATTCTATAGCTTTGATCTTATTTTGGCATTATATGACTCTCTCGAAACTTTTATTGTTTCATTGCACATAACATATTCTGTTATGATCTCCAATTATGGGTTACAGTGCCAACGACGGTATACGGTTTTCGTACGATTGGAAATCGAATAGTTGAAATCAAGAGTCCGTAAATAAAAATGTATTGGACAAAGCACCGTCTGTTCGAAGGGAATAATGGGTTCAAACAGTAGTCGAAGACCACCAACCTCTAGACGTACACACTAATCATTCCCACTTGAAACCGTCGTATGGGCACATTTAAAAATTAATACATAATGACAAATACGAGAGGAAAATTGAGTAAATCAGTGTTATCTGCATTGACTGATCTTTTTGAGACGACTCAATCAAACACGATGACAAGCATAGATTATGACGAACACCATTGACAGGAAACAGGGATGACCAAATCGGACCTGTCTCGGACGAATTGCACACTTCAACAAGTGTTATTGCTCGAGTTACGAAATAATGTTTTCAAATGATGGAACTAGAACAAATTGAAATAAATAAATTTGCCAATTCGCAGTCAAGAATTTGATTCCCTTGCGGACACTTTGTACTTTCGTCTTATTTGATTTAAATACTTATTTTTATAATTGACTACCTACCTATACATTGTTTTTATTATTGTATAATTAAAATTTGTTATCCCTTGTCACATACAAATCACAAATATCTTTAGTGACTCTCATTTATTTATTTGTAATATTAGTTGAAGTTTTATATCTAAAATCTACAAGATACTTCGTGTTATAATTATAAATAAAGCTTGATATAAAAATTATATTATATTTACTTAGAAAATTCCACTTCCCTTGATAAACACTGCTTTGATTATAACCATCAATTCACTTACAAAAATGCTAATATTTTAACCAAGGAAACCAATTATTACAAAAAATCTATCCTGGATATGATTCACACAAAACGTGACTTCAAATCTGTAAATCATAGGACTGACGTTCAAACACTAAGTCATATTTAAACTAATTTAATTAACTAAAGCCCTTGCAAATTCCTACGTGCGTCTTTATAATGTTAAAAGTATATTTTAGGTAGAATTCTCAAATAGCAATATTTCTAAAAAGGTCTGACAACTATTTTAAGGAAATTACTCAGCAATGGATTCTTGATACATACACATATACTTAAAACATTGATGTGTTACAGTTTGACTATTCGTGATTCTGTTCGTTTCGGTTTCAGTAAATTGGTGCGATAAGATCGCTTTGTGCTGATACAATTAGTTTCAAGAAATTCCATTTTAGTGTTCTGATGATGGTCGTGAGACCGAAACGTACGTTAATTCAAAAATGATAAGCATATGTGTTAGTGTGACCTATTTTCCGAAAAATAAATTAAATACTTGTTAAAAAGATCTTAATGATGCATCATACTAACTGATCAATAAATAGATAAATATATAAATTATGATTATGAAACCAGTTATTCCAAGTGAATTTGTGTACGAAAATAATTATGCAAAAATCTCAATAAATACGCTATAATGTACAGATTAAAATTTGCTACAAAGCAGTCCTCTACGTAACAAATAAATCTTCATCATGTTTTAGGCAAAACCAACTAAGTGAATAGTTATGAAATTCATTGTTCAATCAAAGTAGAAAACTTACAATTTATTATAACATTGAGCATCAAGAATCTGATTAAATATATTTGAACTTATGGAAGGAAAAAAAATTATAAATTTAATTAACCAAAGTAACTGATTAATGCGCTTAGCCTCCTTCCATGGTGTTTTCCTAGCTCATGTTTTTTTTGCCACAATTATATTTCAGTAAAGTATTAGTCACGAAATTAACTGAAATGTTCTCAATTTTTGCCCTAGGATTTTGGCATCGACGGAAATGTTGTAGATATTCTTGCTCTTCAAGGAATTTGATACCTAATTGTTCTAGCGCATTCTCCTTTCCTATAAATATCCAAAAATTCTTTCTCAAATGTCTGCACTAATTTATTATTAATAATAACGTGTGACGTCATAGCAAGAGGCTTAGACTTGAAACGAAACTTACAATAGTAGCGTTCAGTCTTAATGACGCGTAGGCGTTACTAGATGTAATAAATATCACAATTTAGCAAAGTTATATTCACTGTTTTAGGAAATTATGTGTTGCACCTATTCCTTAGATATCCTTGTTTGATTGGGAAGTGTTTTTACCTGTTGATGAACTTGAATAAAAGCGTTATGACTGAATGAAGTGCGTTGCAAAATGGCTTCGTGAGTGAATGTTTCTTTTTCTAGAGTGTTGTGCACGTATAATATACTGACGTTTGTTAGATAAATTATGCCGAATAATTGTTATGTTGGTATTACAAAAAATGAACAAACAGTTCAGATGTTTAGTTTCCATAAAGATAAAGAACAACGGAAACAATGGATATCGGCTGTCCCTGTGAAAGTTTTCATGGTAACAACATTAACAGAACAATATTCTCATAGTGGTACCGCATTGAGTGTAAATTTTGTCAATTATTTTGAAATTAGAACAAATTGGATACAAAAGATTATGTATTATAGATGCAGTATCCCAACTTTGATTTGGGAGACGAGAATATTTCCTCCCGCTACGCTTTAAACAAAATGCAAGAACTAGAACATGATAAATTGTTAAAATTTGGATAAAGTGATTTGTTAGATACGTGGAAGTCGTTCGGCTTTAAATAAGTTAACAAAAACGATACATACTGCATGATCACACACAGTTCAGGAAATTTCATGAATAATTTCGTACGGTTTCAATGAGCATAATTTAAATTACATATTGTTAGAAAAACTTGGAACAGAATCGTTAGAAGACAGGTTCGCTTCATCAATAAAAGCAGATCGGGTGCAACTATAGTTCACCATGTTTGAACAATCTGTATATATGTCCTAAAGAAATAATAAAACTTTAGTTTTACTGTCCAGCTGCAACATAGCCTCTGGCTTGTGACGTCACGATCAAGCGTTTAGGCCTTGTACTTCAGTGACAACACACAACACAATGGTCTTGTTATTAAGGTTGAATTGAACGAACAGCCAGGGCCGGATTTATATATTGCGAGGCCTCCAAGCACAGCATCTTGATGGGGCCTCCCTCTCCAAAAACGATGCATCCATTGAACAGAGAAAGTTTCTTAATGAGAACAAAATGAACTACAATTGGAGCATACATTTTATTTAAATAAACTATATAAATAAAGTAACCATTACTTTGCGAATTGCGATATTCTTAGTTACATTTAGTTTTACGTTTATTCTTTTAATCTCACAGCTTTAACGGTTGTATATATAATTCGAGGCAAGAATATTATATTATGCGAACATTATACCAACCAAAAAAAAAGAGGCGTGAGACTCCCTGAGGATGAGGGCCTACAAGCAGTTGCTTGATTTGCTTGTTGGTAAATCCGGTCCTGCACAAACAACCACCGAAGGTGGCAAATTTGTTGCCAAAATATGTACGTAGACATATTTGTCCCATATCTTTCCTATCATTGCATGGCTTGTAGAAAGACTATTAAGTATTTTTCCCTAACTTCTAGATGGTTAGATATACCTTGCAGAGAGTGTCAACCTTACTATTCCAAACAATTTTTTTTTTTTTTTTTTTTTTTTTATAATAATAAGTTTATTTACCACACAAATAAGAGTAAATAATCAATAACCCACGTAAGTATGCAAATACTTGTGTGTGAGTGAAAATAAATATAAATAGAATAATTATAAATATCAATTTCTTACATAAGATAAATTTAACATTATTGAGTTATATAATCTTGTACTGATCCTTAACTAATTATTTATAAGCTAATAATATCAACAATACTTAAATATAAAAGAGGAAAGAAAAAATATTCATATATATGAATAGATAGATCAACACATATATACACATATACACATACATATATCCACACATATACACCACACACATATATAAAAAACGAAGCATCGAAACAAAATATGTTGACTAAACTTACAATATCTATTTGGGTGAGCGATATTTTTTACTCCTGAACAGACAACAAAGAAAGAAAAAAATATAATAAAATAATAAATTTAGGGAAATGTTTGGTATCGTATATTGGCACTGGTTTACAGATTTCAATAGCTAGGATCCATCAATCAATTTATGAAATAGGCTTCGTTTCTCGGAAATAACAAAATGTTATAAGCGTTTTTTATATAAATTAATGTTTGTTAATGACTTTATATTTGTTGGTATTATATTGGCAATTTTGTGTTGAAGGTAGGTATATGATCGTTGACTTTTTGCTTTCTCCATTTTGGGTAATTTAGATTGATCTTTATTTCTAGTAAAATAGTTGTGGGTAAATTTGTTCAAATTTTTCATCTCACAGAAAAGTCTTATTCCCATATTGTAGAAGTAGAGTTGTCTTATATCCATTACCCGTGCTTCCTTATATAGTTCATCTGAAGAATAGGAACGTGGTTTATTAATCAATGTTTTTAAGATGTACTTGTGTAATGAATCTAGTGATTTAAAAAAATTATTTCTTACAGATCCCCAAGCCGTTATTCCATATGTAATATGACTTTCCACTAGAGCATAGTATATGGTTTTCAAATCTTTCATTTTAAGGTAGTCTCTTAAGTTTCTAAGTTGGTATAATATATAACGAAGGCGTTTTAGTAACACTGAAATATGTTGATTCCATCTAAGATGTGAATCTAATACAATACCTAGGTAAGTGACAGTATTAGTAATTGATATTACAAAATTTACATCTTGACTTGATTTTATGTCCAGTGTTTCTAGGTTTGGAATAGAATTTTCGTTTCACTTAAATGCCATGAAGCTCGTTTTCTCCAAGTTTATAGAGAGTAAGTTTAATGAGAGCCAATTACATATATTTACTAGGTCATTTTCAGCAATATCCTTTAGATTATCCCATGAATCTGCTTCATAGAATATGACCGTATCATCCGCAAAAGCGATCAAGTTTCCTATAGATTTTACATTAAATATATCATTGATATATATATTAAATAAAATGGGTCCTAATACTGTTCCTTGGGGGACCCCGCACTTTAGGAGGTTGAACTCACTTTTCACTCCATTTATAACAACTGACTGCTGTCGACATTCCAGGTATGATTTAAAGAGCTTCAAAGTCACGCCTCTTATGCCGACAGCTTCCAGTTTTTGGAATAAGATTTCGTGATCAACCGTGTCGAATGCTTTTTTCAGATCGACAAATACGCATAGCGCTTTTTTATTTTTGTCTAAACTTTCATATATATTGTTAATTATTAAATTTAGGGCATCCTGTGTGTTTTTGCCTTTAGTAAAGCCGAATTGTTTGTAAGACAATAAGTTATACTTTTTGAGATAGGAAACTAATCTATTTTTGATAGTTAACTCAAACACTTTTGCCAAATTTGAAATGATCGAGATTGATCTATAGTTACTGGTGTCATATTTATCACCACTTTTGAATACTGGTATAATTTTAGCAATTTTAAAATGTTGTGGACACTCACCTGTTTCAATTATTTTGTTAATTATTGCTGTTAACGGTTTACATATGTGTCGATTTATGCTTTTGAGAATTGAAGTAGTAAAGTTATCGAATCCATATGACTTTTTGGATTTTAGGGCTTGGATTGTGTAGAATATCTCTCTTTCTGATACAGGTTCTAAAAATAATGAGTTTCTGTGAGATTTTAATTTTAAGAATTTTATGTTTGGTTTTTTTATTTTTGAAGCTAGTGTAGTTCCAATTTCTGTAAAGAAATTGTTGAAACTATTTGCAATTGATTTTGGGTCTGTTAGTTCCTTATTTTGAGATACGACTTTGACAAACTTCTCAGCACTTAGTAAACATAAATTAAAATCTCACATAAAAAGCTACTAACTGAATCATGCGTATACTGTAGCGAAGCACTTCAAATAAGTGAATAAATAGTCTTCAACTATATAGCTATTTTCTTATTATTGTTTCAAAAGCTGAAGAATTGTAATCCATTTCTTAATTTCATCTATTGATTTGATTTTTCAGGCCTAATCTGTATGTACTTTCATTTTATATTTGTACATATTTTCATGGAATCAATACTTACTTTAAATAATTGAATTAGGTACTAAGAAGACATTACTTTGGACATCCCTGCCATCAATTCTACAACAGGAGTCAGTAAGTTTAAATAACAATGGAAGAAGCAAAGTGTATAATAACCGCGTTCATAGATGTCTCTATAATCGGTTGACAAACTGTCTGTACCCGTCGATTTCTGCCGAGTCATTCTTACAAATTTATTTTTATTTGTTTCAATAAACATTGATATTTTGGATTGTATTAACGAGAAGTTCTTGTCAAGTGAAGTCAAGTGTGAATGTGGTCCCAACCGATTTCACTTGTTCATATACAAACCGTTTCGATGAATGTTCGGAACTATCATCGGAAGTCTGAGGACGTGGCGATCAGTTATCTTAGTGTCAATCCTCCTCGTGTCTCTTTTTTATATTTCTTGACTAAGCGGGAAGAAAACATCTTATGTTCGTAGAATATCGTGCGAGCCAGCGGGGTAATGTCGAGGGAGGAGTTTTCTTGAAACTTTGGAAGTTACAGTTACTAGAAAAGACCTCACTAGGCAAATAGCTGTACAATTCTGCAGTTCCATAGAAGTCTGGTATTTCTGGGGTCTTATAGTGAAGGGATCACTCCCGATTGAATACCAGAGGAGATTTCCGGATATCCCCAACCATGATAATATCTATAGCAAAGGGGGAGTTCGCCAACCTTCCTATGATGTTTTAGAGAGTTCAATCAATCCGTGAGTGTGACATCAAAAATATGGTGAGCGATTCAGCTCCAGTATTCCAATAAGAACCTCTGAATCATGATTATGAGGAGCTTTTGGGATGTGAAGTACCTTTTGACATGGAATAGAAGACCAAGTTTCGCAATGGATCTCACATGGTCATCATCCCATGAGAGGGTGTCTGTTAGTTGTGATACCGGGCATGGATAATGGAGACTTCATAGAAATAGCTTTCCTCCGTCTTCCTCGAGAGAAGCTTGAGTTTTGGTTGCATCAACCTCTACTAGTTCACGAGATAACCATTTCAAAATCGTTACCAGATCTTCATTTATTGCTTAGACCAGTATCCCTGGCTTTGTTGATACCGGCAAGGCATCAAAAACATACTTCATTTGAAACATGATTTTCAGTAAATAGTTTTCCTAATATCCCTCGTGCATCAGCAAAATGATGGATAATTCTCTACGCACTCGGGATATTACCTTTTGACCTGATACAACAAAGACTTCAGGCAAGTTTTAGACTATAAGGGAACAATTTCAGCAATAGTCCTGCACCAATGCAATATCTACAATAAAATTGCACTATTGTGTAATTATTATCGCTTCAATATCTAATAAAAACAACACTGATTGAAAATATAGGGCATGTGCATAATCATCTTTGTGAAGCTTTAAACCCAACTAGATCCCCTCTACACAATAATTCTTGCCAGATCTCCGTCTCTGTTTGGCACCTCTGGCGTTTTTGGGTAATAAGGGATCTACAGGAGAAAGTGATACGAAGTGTACTACCATCTGCAGAGCTATGAACGGGACAGACAGCAACTTACAACATTTCCTCGATATGAAGCAAGAACAAATCTGATACTAAGACAGATCCTTGTCGGGCACCGACCTTGATAGCCATTGCATAGGAGGATTTTCGATCAACCATCACATGGAATGAACCACCTGGACGAGAACTTGGTATCAAACGACCGGAACATTAGCTGGTCACATCGGGTTCAACCCCACCCTGCGTCTGTTTTTTTTATTTCTTCAATTTCTTCATATTTATTCATTCATTTTCACTGTACAAAAGAAATTAATTTTTTTCAATAATGCCGACGCATTATCCAAAAAATTGTGTCGTTTTTACAATCATTATACCGTTTTTTTTTAGTTATTGTTAATTTTTGGCGCTTCCCTCGTGTGGACAAAATAACCAAATCTGATAGAAGATAACAAAACAATTGATTC
The DNA here is from genome assembly GCA_958510875.1 of Endomychus coccineus. Taxonomy (NCBI): domain Eukaryota; kingdom Metazoa; phylum Arthropoda; class Insecta; order Coleoptera; family Endomychidae; genus Endomychus; species Endomychus coccineus. Next base: position 14,198,109 of record OY294070.1, read on the forward strand.
CATTCTGTAGCTATTGTTTTCATTGTTATGTTCATTAAGTTTACAATTAGATGTACGATGAGTATTCTATTGAATATTTATATACTTTATCTTGATTAATATGTCGACTTATTTCCGGAACAGGTAATAATGAGACAAGGGAAGAAATGAAATGTAAATTCGAAAATTGGTTCAGTGGTTTTACATCAAGACAAACGTAAATAATTATACCGACCGGCCAACATTTGCATATGTTATACATTATCTAACAACACTAAAATACTTATTTAATTGACTTTGGCGTTCCACATACATTCTAGGATTGAAATGAAGACTTCTCACTTCTATCGTATGTCGGTATCAAATATTGATAATATCAATTAGAAGAATGGTTGTTACTTGTAGAAACGTGACGAAATATTCACATCAAAAGTTCCAGACATTCGAATCGTTTTGGATTTATCTTAAGATATTCTTGTTTTTTCTTCAATTCAGCCTTATCCAGCCAATAACCATGAGATATGTGAGTCATAATAAGCCTTCAAGAGTTTGATTGCTTTCTATCTAGAGATCACTGAGAGTAGAGCAAATGATAAATAATCATTAGGAAGGGGTTTCTTCCCTTTTTTTTGGGAAAGGTTAAGTTCGTCTTTCAGCCTGTAGGAAACACACCAAGTATGTATGAGAGGATAAACAACCAGCTCTGGAGTTTATTCTGGGACACATTTCTTAAGAACAACACATGGATTTCTGTCTGACCCCATAGTTTTTTGGGTATTGAGATCAAGCAGAATGAGCCTAAGACAATTGGAGTGGACTGCACCGATTTTGGCTGGAAAGAAAAAAAAGGCTTCAGCCTTTATTAAGTTTAATTAAACATCGATTGTTCCTTCTATTTCTTGTATGAAGTAAGTTAGTTCTCCATCCTATTTGTCACAAAACTAGCAGACCTATCATGTAGTATGTCAATTCCAATATCAGCCCAACATTTCCAACAAGAACTAAATATCATGAAGTTTAAATAAATTCACAATAATTCCGACCACAATCTGATAGACAATGTGTTGAAAAAGAAGGAATACAATATTAGTATAGAAGAAATTTTCTCTCCAAATCGAAAAATATCTGAAAACTGTAGAAGGATTACATACTTTGTAAAATCCCGAATGACATATAACCTCAACTAAACAACATGACTTTAACTACTTCTTTCAAAAGTATTAACACACGAAATTCGAAAAATAACTAACATAAAAAATTGGTTTCACCGAAGTGTGAGTTCATAATTGATATTGATATTGATGTTTAATGCTCACAATCCATTTTTTTGTGTGGACTTGACCTCGAAACTTGGTAGTACGGATCTACACAAAAAAAATGGATTGTGAAAATTAAACATTAATATCAATATCAATAACTAATATAAGTTAGAAAAAAGCTAAATGTGGATCTTGTCCAAACTTGTATATAGGTGAAAGTGATTTGTCTTTCTCGTTAGAGCGGAGATGAAGAAAACCCTTAATGAGAAGGATATGAGCATTTAGGTCTCATGGTCTACTGTGAAAGTCACCTTTCCAGTTTCCAGGCATCGTCACTAAAAACTACAGCCCCTTTGTAGGCTTGTCTGGCTATTGTATCCGGTGACACTTAGGCCTGCTGGCCCATTGTATATTTCATTTCTTTATGGTATCCACTAGAGTATTTTTGTACCTTGTACGAGTTTGTACGAGTCCTTTACTGGCTGGAAACTGTATAATACTGGTTCGGCGTTAGGCTTTCCAAAAATTGAATGTCTTTTGCGGTCCAGTACCTCGCATTTACACATTGTGTGTGTCACTGCTTCTGGATTCTTACCACAAAGTCTGCATGTCAGGTCGCCATTGTACAGTACCGTTTTGTTTAGGTGCCCTTCTACTGGTGCATGGCCAGTCGTGAGCCCTGTTACGAATATTTAGTGCTAATAGGTCTGTCGTTCTTATGTTACAAAGGACTTTGATGTATTTCTTCTCATGTTCGTTCCCTGGAATTTTTTCCCAGTATTCGTTGTGGTTTTCCAGGTCTTCTACAGACCTTCGTGCTGTACGTTCTGGTACTCCCGTGGTCTGTTCTGGATCTGGAGCGTTCTCCGACCTGACTTCTCAATGCTTTAAGTGCAGCCTGACTGTCTGTCAATATGTAGATCTGCACATATTCGATGGCTCTCCGATTGTTTTCCTTCACGCATTGAAGGATTTCATATACCTTTGCTTGGAAGATAGGTGTAATCATTTACTTACTAATCAGGTACATTTTTCTCATTTTCCGTTTCCTAATCTCCTCCCACATAAACATCCTATCGCAAATCGATTATTAGAGTTTAATCCCTATAACAGCCTGTATTCTTTAAGTCATTGAGTTATACTTAAACAACTGAATTCCTAATCATTAAGTCAGTCACTTTGGTCATTGTCTGTATATGTATATATAATACATTGTAAATTTAAGTACCATTTGTTCCTTTTAATAAGCCACCGTGTGGCAAAACATGTCCTGTTATCTTTTACTTTTATAGTAAAATTTTATTTGGGAATTTTTCACAGTTTTTCCGTGTACTTAGTGTTTATTTGTAATAATGTCATTATATTGAAGTTTGTTATTGTTTTATTATTTTTTAAGAATGAATTCTATTTTTTGTTGGATTTTATAAATAATTTGGAATAAAAAGTTTAAATTTATTTATATACCTAAATAATAGATCGTGTTATTTTGTTCAGCCCCACCTTACGAAAAATGCTGCAAGCACTTATGTCAATAAGAGGCAATTGTATTGAATAATATGTCACTGGTAGATTTCGAAATTAACTATAAGTAAAAGTGAATTTGTCGAAACATCGTAGTTCAATATTTATCTTTAGGTGTCTGATAGCCTCGGCATCAAAACACGATCGAAGAGAAAATGAATAGTCCTATTTTGAACAGCACCAAAATGAGTAATCACCAGTTTTTATATTAACTGGTCCTCCAGAATAAAACAAAGAAAGCAGTCACTCTACACGAGAAGAGCATAATTAATAGTATGATCGGAGAGTATTTTTGTAAAATGGTCGTTGCTTAGGCACATTGTTGTGGAAAGGGGCACGGGGGGACGTGGAGCAATCAATATAAAGAGCGTTCGACCGTTGCCTATGGCTCCTAATATGATTATAATGATAAGCCATGTCAGCGGTTATTGATAACTGCCGTGATCAGCCCAGCCTCGACGCTCTATAATCAATCAACCTTTCCGCTGCCTCCTTCGTTTCATGAACTTTCTCAATTTTTCAACGGTTACTCGATTATTTCTATATTAGTACCAGGCTCCACATCAATTCCCGATAATTCAACAGACGAATCTAATGGTCATATTATTGGAAGGTCTAGTTATGCCACAATCTAGCGATGGAGATACAAATAAAATTGACAGTACCTATTTTGTAATAGCTGTTTGAAAAGGGTACGCTGTTAGCGAAACTAGTTATATTTTTATTTGTTCAATTAATGAAAATCGAACATTTAATAGTCGTTCTATTCATGTATGAAAATTCTAGTTATATCTCTATTCTATTTATTGATTTAACGTCGGCCCATTTCTGCTACTGTGGTTAATCAGCGACGCCAAAAAACAAGCTCATCTCAACCTGGAAATTTCGCCGAATCTCTCACTGACTGACACACTCATCACTAAATCTCCGAAACTAACGCATACTGGCTTGAAACTTGGCAGATATATTCCCTATGCGACGTAGGCACCCGACAAAAACGGATTTTTGAAACTCAATACCAAACTGGAATGAAAGGATTTGGTATATTATTTAATTTTTCACTGCTAATATAATCACGTGTATATAAATTCTAGGGAAATAGGTCACATTAACACTTATACTTTACATTTTCTCGTCTTTACGTACGTTTCGGTCTCGCGACAATCATCAGAAGCCTTATTCTGTCTGAAACTGGACTACTTAAAACTAATTGTATTACACAAAGCGTCCTTATCGCACCAATTTCAATTAAAATACTCACTTCGCCGAAATTAACAGCAACACGAATAATCGAAATTGTAACACATCAATGTTATATATATAAAAATTCTCGGGAAATAGGTCACAATAACACTTTGTTTTAAATATTCCTCTTTACGTACGTTTCGGTCTCACGACCATCATCAGAAGACTCACTATGTTTAAAAAGGGGGTTTATTAAAACTAATTATAGCACAAGCGTCCAAATCGCACAAATTAACTTCAATTAAAAGAGCCCACGCCGTCGAAACGAACAGAACCACGAATAAACGAAATTGTATCGTCAGAATTAATGTATAAAAATTTTTTTTTTTTTTTTTTTAGTAAGAATCCGCTATTCAGTATTATTATTAAAATATATGAGTGCATATTGATTGGTATTCTCACAACAAATGAGAAGAACGAAGTTATTTGTCAAGTATCTACTTTCGAAACCAGATGTGTAGGATTTATGACTAGGCACTTAAGAAAGGTTTCAGACCTGTACTGGGAAATAACTATTACGAATTCTTCCTAAAAACATTTTCTACACTTATAAAGACGTATGTAAGAATTTGCAAGAGATTATTTAATCAAATTAGTATAAATATGACTTAGATTTTGTGTGTCTACCCTATGATTTACAGATTTGGGGTCCCGTTTTATGTGAATCATCTCCAGGATAGATCTTTTATAATAATTGGTTTCCTTAGTTAAGATATTAACATTTTTGTAATCAAATTGATGGTTATAATCAAAGCAATGCTTAGCAAGGGGGGTGGAAGTTGTTATTTCTTGTGCTATATTTATGGCCGTAAATATTGTTTAGAGATTCCAGTATAGGTTCCATTACAATCTAAACAATTCAATTTATACACTGTGTGGGTTTGTTTATCTTTGAGTATTGAAGGTTTTAGATTTGAGAAATATTTCCCAACACAGTTAGTAGGTTTATGCGCAACATTTATATCATACTTCTTCAAACATTTTTTGATTTTCTCTGAGGTCTCCGGAATGTAAGGTAGAGTTATAAAATTGTCTGTATTACCTTTCATGTTATTTTTATTAGACGAACCATTATAGATTTTGTTTATTCTTTCTTTAATGATAGGATTGAAAAAAGTTTTTGAGTAGCCATTCAATTCTAGTGTAGTACGAACAATTTTTAAATTTTTGGGGCGGTCATCTGCGTGGGACAATTTTATCGCGCGATCTGTAAGGCTGTTTATGACACTTTTTTTATAACAAGCTGGTGCAACGGAATTGAAGTGAAGATAACGTTGAGACCATACTTCTTTAGTAAACCAAGAGGTTTTTATTTTTCCATCAGCATCATGCCTAATGTTCATATCTAGGAAATTTATGTTATTGTTTAATTCTATTTAAGAATACAGGCCGAAAACGGTATGTAGACGATTGCCTTATGTGTGTTCCCAACGATAAAATTCAATATGTAATTGATAAATTTAACAATTTTCACTGTAAACTTCAATTCACTTGTGAAATAGAATTAAACAATAACATAAATTTCCTAGATATGAACATTAGGCATGATGCTGATGGAAAAATAAAAACCTCTTGGTTTACTAAAGAAGTATGGTCTCAACGTTATCTTCACTTCAATTCCGTTGCACCAGCTTGTTATAAAAAAAGTGTCATAAACAGCCTTACAGATCGCACGATAAAATTGTCCCAGGCAGATGACCGCCCCAAAAATTTAAAAATTGTTCGTACTACACTAGAATTGAATGGCTACCCAAAAACTTTTTTCAATCCTATCATTAAAGAAAGAATAAACAAAATCTATAATGGTTCGTCTAATAAAAATAACATAAAAGGTAATACAGACAATTTTATAACTCTACCTTACATTCCGGAGACCTCAGAGAAAATCAAAAAATGTTTGAAAAAGTATGATATAAATGTTGCGCATAAACCTACTAATTGTGTTGGGAAATATTTCTCAAATCTAAAACCTTTAATACCAAAAGATAAACAAACCCACACAGTGTATAAATTGAATTGTTTAGATTGTGATGGAACCTATACTGGAATCTCTGAACAATATTTACAAAAAAGAATGTACGGTCATAAATATAGCACAAGAAATAACAACTTAGAAAATTCCACCGCCCTTGCTAAGCATTGCTTTGATTATAACCATCAATTTGATTACAAAAATGTTAATATCTTAACTAAGGAAACCAATTATTATAAAAGATCTATCCTGGAGATGATTCACATAAAACGGGACCCCAAATCTGTAAATCATAGGGTAGACACACAAAATCTAAGTCATATTTATACTAATTTGATTAAATAATCTCTTGCAAATTCTTACATACGTCTTTATAAGTGTAGAAAATGTTTTTAGGAAGAATTCGTAATAGTTATTTCCCAGTACAGGTCTGAAACCTTTCTTAAGTGCCTAGTCATAAATCCTACACATCTGGTTTCGAAAGTAGATACTTGACAAATAACTTCGTCCTTCTCATTTGTTGTGAGAATACCAATCAATATGCACTCATATATTTTAATAATATTACTGAATAGCGGATTCTTACTACAAAAAAAAAAAAAAATTTATACATTAATTCTGACGATACAATTTCGATTATTCGTGGTTCTGTTCGTTTCGACGGCGTGGGCTCTTTTGATTGAAGTTAAATTGTGCGATTTGGACGCTTGTGCTATAATTAGTTTTAATAAACCCCCTTTTTAGACATAGTGAGTCTTCTGATGATGGTCGTGAGACCGAAACGTACGTAAAGACGAATATTTAAAACAAAGTGTTATTGTGACCTATTTCCCGAGAATTTTTATATATAATTCATACTGGGTCAAGAATCTTATTATCAATGTTATAAGTATAATTAGTCCGGTCAAATTAGACGATTTTTTTTTCCAACCCAGGAAATTTTCCGGACTCAACCAAATGAGATGCTGTTTTTTGCAAACTGTTCGGGAGGCCAACTAGATCATTTGAACAATATAACATATTGCCGCTAGGACGTTCTCTAGCTTTGGGAGCATAAAGTGGCCAATTTTATGTTCAATTTTTGGTAAAATTCGGGAAGTCCTTGAATAGTTCGCAAAGTGGCCAAAAAATCCCACCCGCAGGTTTCCGAGGTCGCTGATCAAGATTCCGACGTCAGATTTCACATTTGACCACTTTCTGGGGAGTAATTGGCCAATTATCGCCCCTGAAATGAAGCAAATCGACAAATAGTTCGCAGAGTGGCCAAAAAATTACACTCGGGGGTTATCGAGGTCGCTGATCAAGATTTCGACTTCAGATTTCACATTTGACTATTTCCTGGGGGTAATTGACCAATTATTGAGCCAAAAATGACCAATTTCTATTTGAAAATAATAATAAACATCAATTTTTTTTTTCATTTTATTAGATCAACTCAAAATCGTATTTGTAAAATGTTTCACAATCATTTACATCAGCATCTTAATAGTATATAATAATATTCAAAACGCAAATAAAGATGAAAAATTATTATATACAATATATATTATTGTACATTATATTATAGAAGAGCAGGTTTTCTTTTATCTGTGAGGAGTCGAATAGGGCCCGATATCTTATAGGAGAGAATGTTTTCTTTATTCTTACATTCTCCTGTCCGTCTTCACAACTGCTGTAGCATCTTTTGTATCATGCGCATCTTAACTACCTCTATCGGCGCACTTTTTGAATTTTTGGATGCGCGTCGTCTTGCATAGTAAGTATGTGGTCTGCAGACGCATAAAAAAATCGTTGCACATGGATGCAAGTGTGTTGTTATAAGACTTTGAAGTGTTAATATTACGTGTCCAAATAATTTGATCCTTCAAATATAACAAATATTCTTTAAAAATAAAAAGATATTATTCAAGTATTTTATGATAATATATATCTTGTGTTTTTTTGGTATTAATGAGACTTGAACCTGTGTACCAAAATTATTAATCAATCATTTGCAATTGAACATTTGCTATTTTTCAGGCAATAATTGGTCATTCATCCTCCAGAAAGTAGTAAATGTAAAATCTGGAGTAGGAATTTTGATCAGCGACTTCGAAAACCCCCTAGTGAGATTTTTTTGAAATTTTACTAATTTTTGAAAATTTGCCCCATTTTTGGGCCAATTATTGGCCAAATACACCCCAGGAAATTGTCAAATGTAAAATCTGACTTCGGAATCTTGATCGGCGACTTCGAAAACCCCCGAGTGGGATTTTTTGGCCACTTTGCGAACTATTTGTCGATTTGCCCCATTTTTGGAGCAATAATTGACCAATTACTCCCCAGGAAGTGGTCAAATGTGAAATCTGACGTCGGAATCTAGACTGGACGAGCTCAAACTAGTCACCCCTCCATTGTCAAGCTCGAGACCTGCCGAACAGAGAAGTTGTGGAACTCTTTACCTATGCCTATAACTTTTCTCCCTACTTCCCACTACTGGCCTACACGATGTTCTTCGAACATTTTAGGTTTCCCTCTCGTGTAGTCAAAATGTTTAAAAAAATTGAGAAATAACATATTTTCCTGACAACAAATTGCCAATTCACACATTCATATCTACACCGAACTGAAATACTTAATTCATGGAGGAATAATTAGATTATGAATAAGATATTGCAACCAACACTATAATTATCGTATCATTATTAGAATATTTTAGCAGTTTAATTTATCGATGTACCTTACAATAGCTGCTCGACCATTTCTGTTCACAGATAAGATCAATACGCAGCTCTAACATGAAAAAAAAATCTATGAATTTCTGATAGGAACATTAAAATTAATTACAGCTCAAGAACAAATAATAACATGTAAATCCTAGTTTAAAAGTCTAATAATATATGTATTAGAGTACTATATGATTTGGAACACTGGTTAAAGAATAGTATTTATTTTTATTTTCGTGATCTAATTAACTGTACCTCGTGCAATTATCTCTAGCACTTAATTCGAAATTGTACATACGTTATTAGGATAACAGTTTTCTGTTTATTCATTATGCAAATTATGTGAACCTGTAGTAGCAGTTTGATATATTTTTGATTCTATCTGATTGTGAATGTAACAAAGCCTGCAAGGAAATGGTTCAGAGGAGTATTTAGGCATTAATTAAATTATAGTTCGAAAAGAATAATTGAATTGAATTAATCGAATGACGTTGTTGAGTTCATGATCATTTCCAAATAATTTGAATTAATTGTAGATTGGAATTTGCCACATAAAAATTTGATATAATTTGCATTCAATTTTGCAGGAAGATACCATATTTAAATACTTGATTTTAATAGCGATTTTCTCATGAAATTGAAATTTGCCGAATTATAATAATTTTTTACACATTTTGACTGCACGAAGAATTAATTGAATGACGTTGAGTTCATTATCATTTCCAAATTTGAATTAATTGTAGATTGGAATTTGCCACATGAAAATGTGATATAATTTGCATTCCATTATTACATTCAATTCTTACAGGAAGATACCATATTTAAATACGTGCTTTAAGTAGTTAATTTTAATAGCGATTTTATAAATTGGAATTTGCCGAATTATAATAATTTTTTTATACATTTCGACCGTACGAAGAATTAATCGAATGACGTTGATGAGTTCATTATCATTTTCAAATTTGAATTAATTGTAGAGTGGAATTTGCCACATGAAAATCTAGTACCGGGATATCAAAAATTATCTTGGTCAAGGATGGTTGTGGAATCTAAAACGTGTGTCTTACTTTACGTTACCACAACTTGTGTCAAACTAATTAATTTGAAGTTTCTAAAAGTGAGAAATTTCGCAATTTTATACGAATGTTATAACACTCAGAAGTCTCCAGCGCTTTAGACTCCGGGATTTTCACGTGGCCTATCGAAATTAGGAGGTTCGAATTGTATAAAAACACAATTGCATGAACGCCAGAGTCCTATGTAATTAGCTACGAACGTAATCATTTTGACATATGCCTCGAGGAGCTCACTACTCGTCAGTCAGAGTTTATACTTTTTACCTCGATCTTGGTGATGCGGGGCCGTTTTATGCCCCGTGCGGCCGGCGCCAGTTGTAATGAAGTGTTTTCGGCTATAGGCCGCTAGCTTTTAACCACTTTTGGGTATATTTTAGTAGCTAGAAAATTTCCTTTGGTACGTCGCACGTAGCTGAGACCTGAGAGTACCTGTTTCTATTTTAATTAAATTTTCCTATTTAATCAACATTTTGGGACCCGAGACTATGCTATTTAGTTGGCCCCGTTCATAAGCTAACGACATGGAGCGAAAACCGCATGCGAAAAGTCCTCGTAAAGACGTTCTATGTTCCGAAGATTTGCACTTTTCTAACTCGCGAGCTACGCGTTCCTCACGTGAACGTCATCCGATTTATCGAAAATTAACCAATTTAAAACAGTTTTCGACCCCGTTTGTGGCTATTGCGACCTTGTAAAAGGTTCAAAGTTAACATTTCGTTTTACATTCCACAACCACCCTTGACAAAGATAATTTTTAATTTGTAGTTCATTATTGTTTTACAACTGAAATAAATAGGTATGAAATTTGTAGGTTCTTGATGATGTCAGTGTGACAGTGACATAATCATTTCAAACGTACAATGAGACACACGTTTTAGATTCCACAACCACCCTTGACCAAGATAATTTTTGATATCCCGGTATAATTTGCATACCAACACATTGAATTTCTGTGACTTAAGCAGTTGATTTTAGCCCAGATATGCCTGTATTATTTTTGGGAAATTTCCCAGATTTTGTTGTTAATAGTCTGAATATAATCTCATATAAGGCATTAAATTGAAAACGAAAGGTTACAAAACTTCGATGTATTTTATTTTTATTGCCTGTTTGAAAGGACAATAGGAATAAAAGAAAACATATTTTAATATATAATAAAGATTCTTGTCCCAGGTGTGAATTATATATAAATTCTCGGGAAATAGGTCAACATTAACACTTATGCTTCACATTTCCGTGTTTACGTACGTTTCGGTCTCTCGACCATCATCAGAAGACTTATTATGTACAAAACGGGATTTCTTAAAACTAATTGTATTAGCACAAAGCGTCCTTATCGCACCAATTTCAATTAAAAATGCCCACGTGGCCACCAATAATCGAAATTGTACCACATCAGTGTTTCAAGAATAACATATATCAACAATACACTATTTAGTAATATTCTCATAATATTCAAACGCATGTTAGTATAGTCTCTTCACAACTGAAGAGCAAAACTATTACGTTAAGTATCTACTTTCGAACCAGATGTTAAGATTTATGAGGTAATAGATAAAAGTTGTGATCGACCTTATTGATACATCACCTCTGAGCATTCTTCCTAAAATATACTTCTAACATTATAGAAACGCATATAGGAATTTGCAAGGGTCTTAATTAATTAAATTAGTATAAATCTGACTCAATGTCTGAATATCTGTCCTATGATTTACAAATTTGGAGTCACGTTTCATGTGAATCATCTCTAGGATACATCTTTCATAATAATTGGTTTCCTTAGTTAAAATATTAACATTTTTGTAATCGAATTGATGGTTATAATCAAAGCAGTGTTTGGCTAAGGCGGTGGAATTTGCTACGTTTTTATTTCTTGTGCTATATTTATGGCCATACATTCTTTTTTGTAAATATTGTTTAGAGATTCCAGTATAAGTTCCATCGCAATCTAAACAATTTTATTTGTATACTGTGTGGGTTTGTTTATCTTTGTTTATATTAAAGGTTTCAGATTTGAGAAAAAACACAATTAGTAGGTTTATGCGCGACATTTATATCATACTTTTCTAAACATTTTTTAATTTTCTCAGAGGTCTTTGGAATGTATGGTAATGTTATATAATATCTGTATTATCATTGTTTTTTCTTTTTTCAGTTCTTCCAGTATTGTGTTGGCGCTTATCCCGCAGAAGGTTCAAAGTCCCAGAAAAGGTGTTTTGGAAACTTTTTTTTGCGAGTTCATTTATTTTTTCGTTAGCCTCCACTTTGGTTTCTCCCAGAATTCATAGGATAGTAGCTGCATTGTCCTTGCTTAGCTCGTTCAGTTTCTCTAAGCATTACCATCAGACCATTTTGGGAGGTCGGTGCGTTGATGGTCTCTTGACTATCCGACATGATGTTTATTTCTTGTCTACAGAAGACAGTTTCTATATTGAACTGAACTATATCGTTTAGAAAAGGCTCGGGGATTTGCGTAATCCAGACCCATATATCCAATTCCAGTTACTTATGTTGTCTTAGAGCCATGATAGCCTTTCTACTGAGTCTTGGGATGGTGTTCTTGTCCCATTCCATTTTTGCGACATACCTTCGTGTTGAATCCTGTCACGAAGCTGTACTTTTATTCTGCCCACTTTACTTTGCTAACGAGTTTAAATGGTCTCACAGCAACAAAAATAAAACAGTCAATATTTTGTAGTAATACGATAGATAATATATTAAGGGCAGCAAAATGGATGATCTGTAGCAAGGAAAGAGAAACTGTTCAGCCAGTAGGAATCAAAACATGCAACTGAAATGAAAAAAAAAATGAAACGTGTGGCACTCGGGGACTGCCGCGGTAAAGCTATTGCATAGCACTACGCCACTGGAAAAAGTTGGGCAGAAAAACATCCACTACCCCTTCAAAATCTTCACGAATTATGAGTAAAAAAGAGTATCATCTTGATCTCTATGAAGAGTATTCTGTTACAAGCATAGATAACTCTACTACCGGTAGTAGAGTTATCTATGGTGACAAGTGTCAGTTGACTTGTAAACACAATTTTATACGAAAGTTTTAACGTTCAGATCTCGATAGCGCTTCCGGCTCCGGGATTTTCACATGGTCTATCGAAATTAGAAGGTTCGAGTTGTATAAAAACACAATTGCATGAACGCCAGACGTCTTATGTAATTAGCTACGAACGTAATAATGTTGACATATCCTCGAGGAGCTCGCTGCGCGTAAGTTAGAGTTTATACATTTTACCTCTATTTTGTTAATTTGGGGCCGTTTCGAACCCCGTGCGGCCGGCGCCAGTTGTAATAAAGTATTTTGGGCTATGGGCCGCTAGCTTTTACCCGCTTTCGGTATATTTAAGTAGCTATAAAATTCCCTTTCGTACGTCGCATGTCAGATGCTAGTAGGTGACAGCTGAGAATACCTCAAACTGTTTTAATTAAATTTTCCTATTTAATCGACATTTTGGGGCCCGAGACTATGCTATTTAGTTGGCCCCGTTCATAAACTAACGACATGGAGCGAAAACCGCATGCGAAAAGTCCTCGTTAAGACGTTCTATGTACCGTAAATTTTCACTCTTCTAACTCGCGAGCTACGCGCTTCTCACGTGAACGTCATTCGATTTATCGAAAATTAACCAATTCAAAACAGTTTTCGACCCACTTTGGGGCTATCACGACCTTTTAAACCTTTTCGACAATTTTAAGCTCGGCCGAGGTACATGGTAGGCGGAGTGGTGGGTCTTAGGATATTTCGTTACGGTATTTGTTTTTTGTTTTTTTAGATTTTCGTTACGGTATTTGTCTTTCGTTTTTTTTTTCTTGATTCGGTCGCCGCGCTCAAAGCCCGCGATAAAAGCTATATGCAATAGCTTAAAAAAAGAACTATCGCTTACATATAGGTAATCTTTTTGCAATATAGGCAGTCCCAAGTCGATCCTATACATTATCCCTGTAATAGCCCAAACATGTGATAATCACACGGAGGATATGCTGGAATTATAAGGAGAGTGTCTTCATGCTGTGCAATATATTCCCAAAAAGTCCTGTTTTGTCGACGATCTGCAACTTTTGTTTTAACAATAGGTTGATATTTGGGAGTGGCATTGAATGTACAGCGTGCATGAAGGAAATAAATCAACAATATCCCTCGGTCGCAAGAATAGCTCAGCTAGTCTGCTATCGTCGATTATATCCCATCTTACCCTTGTTACTCTTCACGGCTTTCTGGGAAAATTATGGCCCACTTATGGTTCCGGTTATCAAGATAGTCTGAACCAAAAGTAATATGCTAAGAGAAACCAGGAAACAGAATTAGAAACAGTCATGGACTTCAAGAACAACGTATAATGAGATCGATCTACATACAACTAGTTAGTAAAACTATGGTTTTCCTGTAACTAATTCTAGCATAGGGACATGTCCCAGGTTTGATGATTTACAGAAAAAGGTCCATATTCACCTTTGGTGACTCGTAAATAAATTGTATATCACATACATAATTCCCATGTACAATTTCATAATAAATAGAACAAAACCAAAATATGGGTAACAATTTCGTTTCATTTACAGATTACAAAATAGTAAATCCTCATTAAAACACCTGTTATTTTATAATAAAAAGAGTACGGGAAGTAATTTCTCGTCATTGAATAATAAATTCATCTGAAACGACATTGAAATAAGAGCGTGGTCATGTAATCAATCATTATTGAACGGTGAAAAGTAGTAGTGCAACAGCGAAATGAAAAGTATAAGCGCGCAATTAGAATGTGTAAAAACAAATTAATGGAGTGGTATATTGGAGAGAATAGAATGTGATAAAATGAAGAATGGCGTTGCAAAATCAGTGCTTCGATGTCAATTCTGATGTTAAACTTTGATGAATGTTCTCGAATATCCTATTGTTTGCGTAGGTGGCTGGATCGGGCTATTGAAAAGCTATTTTTCTTGTTCAATGGCAACCTGTTGAACGCATAGGCAGCCGATACCTCGATATAATTCCGATCCTCGCACCCCAAACGATTGTATTGAAATCGTAGTCGTACCACGTCGATACAATCACGGGCAGATTCTGATGTTACCAATATTTCGGATTATAACGAAAATTCGATAGCATTTGATTCATTTGATAATTTTGTATTTGTAGATATATCTACGATTCAATACAATAGATTATATCCACATTGTAGCTTCCGTTACTCTAGTTTCGACGTTTAACGCCATCTGTAGACGGTATTTAAATACAATAGAGTCACACCCCCACCACTTACTGCCATAAGAATTTCAATATTCCAATTATTATTAATCCAGGGCCCAAAATACAAAATGTGAACAGTACCTAATAATCTACAATAAATTTAGAAATGGGAGCAATTGAACAATAGCAAAATTATCACTTATAATATCCCATGTGCTATGGAGAAGCTGTTGGGGTTGGAACCACTGCACCTAGCCGTTCAGGCAGAGGCCATAAGGAGAGCGTATTGCTTCGATCTCATCGGCCAATCAAAGGCTGACCAAAAAGGCCGAAGCATCCTCGGATTGCTTGGATCACCTGGGCCATTGGGGATGAGATCCGACAGGATCAACGTTCACAGCACTTCCTTGCCTTTCATGATTAAAACCGTGAATGGGCAAGAGAACGCTGGGGGCAGTCCTCATATGATACCAGGGGATTCCATATGGCTTTCCGAGGGCACCAAGACATAAAAAAGTACGGGTGCTGAAATAGTCGAGAAAACGGACCAAGGGGAAAGAATTTCTTTGACCTAGAGACTTTTGCGACAGAATTCCAAGCAAAAATAGTTGCAATTACAACATGTGCTCAAATCATGAGCGAGAGAGCCTATGAGAATAGACAAATCACAATCAGGGTGAGCAACCTGAGAGTGCTTAAGGCACTGGAGTCATACACAATCATCTCACAATGTGTACTTGATTGCGTCAAAGAACTAACGGCACTAGTAATGAACCCCAATAGAGTAACACTCGTGTGGGAGTCTGAAGAAACCAAACGAGAAGAGACAGAAATTGCCTTCGCACTCGCTAAAGCGGGGGCGGAAAAACCACTGATTGGACTAGAGCCAACCTGTGGCATTTCTCATGCCACAGCGAAATCTGTAATCCAAAAATGGTTCGAGATAGAGCACCATGCCTACTGGAGAAAACTGCCCCGTATGTCGCACTCCAAGCGACTGATGGGAGATCTCCAGCAGGAACGAGTGAAAAATCTGCACACGTTCAGCAGACAAGAAATACGGAATCTTGTTGCATTCCTGACCAGACACGCATGCAACAAACACCTCTACACGATGGGACTGGTAGATCAGCCCACTTGCAGAGGTTGCGGCGTGGAAGATGAGACACCTATGCATGTGCTGTGTCAGTGCACGGCATACACGGTAGATCGTCGGACATACCTCGGAGACGATAAGACTACCCCCGAGGAAATCAGAAGTATCCCCTATATCAGGCCACAGAAATTCATAGAATACACCGAACTGATGAGGAGGTAGAAACATGTGAGGGCACAATAGGACTATAATGACCGCAGTGCTGTGGGGCTCCCCTTAGGATGGAGAATCAACCTCACGGAGGAGGGGTTTTAGCCGGTAGGAATCCGGCACACATTCGGGGGCACGGGCACCCGAGGCGTCTATGCAAGATTTCCCCTCCTCTACGCAAAAAAAAAATCCCATTTGCAAAATTTCCTAAAATTGATTTGTGCACTCGGGATATTCGGTAAGAGAATTTCACACCGAAGAAAAATTAGTTTAAAATAATTTCAATGTGATATTATTTGACATTTTGTCATGAAAATATGAGACATTACGAAGGAATGCTTCTCTACCCTAGAAGAAAAAATATCCGCTGAAATTTTTTCGTTGGCATGGCAACAAGTCAAAATAGAAGTATATCAGTGGGTCATTGTCGGTGTGAAATTCTCACATATATTAATTTCAAATTTATAAATTTAATCTAAAAAAAAGTCTCTTCTCGTATTATTATTCATAATTATTCTAACCGAGAACACAAATATCCATTGTTATCATCGACTATTGTATTTAATATATTCAAAAGTCGAATGTTTTATTCAAATATTATTATTTCTTTTTTACTTTTACTTTTTCGTTCATTTTTCTGTTTATTTTCATTTTCAACTTGCGCCCAGATACTCAGTATCTCTTGCAGGGGTGGTTTATATTGTTATGATTTCATTTCCGATATAAAATAAAATGGTGGAATTGAGATTTACCGAGACATTAAAAATAGAAAAGTTCAAAAAGTATATATAATATGGAATTAAACCAAAATGTAAAGTAGTTTATAGGAGTGTAAAGAAGAAACAGTGAAAAGTGGATAAGCGTACAGTGCTACGAAAGGGGAAAATCATAATTAAAATGATTTAAAGACTATCTGAAGATAGCAAACTATTAGAATAGATTAAGAATAAGTAATAGATGTAAGATAGTATTAAGACATTTCAGTTCTACAAAGTTGTATAAGTTTTATTTATATTTAAAATCATGTATTAAATTTAAGCAATGACAACTGTCAAAATAGACATAATAATCAGAATTATCAAGTTAATAGGAACCTAATCATAGGTTATTGTATATCAAAATATGGGAAAAAATGTAACATGAATTCAAATAGTAGAATGAACAATAACTTCAATTAATTTGAAAATCTTCAATATATCAAAAATTTCAAAATACTAAATTCCTATTGGTCAATACAACAATTAAGATGTGTCAAAATTCAACAATGCTGAAGAACTGTCATCCCAATAATGGGAATAGCTTACTAGATACTCAGAAAATTATCTCATTGGTCGGAATTGAATGAAACAAGCTTCCTTTTGTGGGCCCTATAAAAGGCAATATCAAAGGAAAGCTAGTTAGTTTGCATCAACACCTAGAAAGAAGCTGTGCTTCTCTGGCAACTCATATAGTCAAAAGTTCAACATAACCCAAGTTTGCACTAAAATAGTATTATATTGAAAGATTTCAAATGATTACAGGATTCATAAATAATTAGATTATAAAAGTTTTAACATTTTAAATAAAGTTTTATTTCATTCCATATAATATAATAATAATATTAATTCAATCAAAGTAAAATAAAAAGCAATAAAGAGCTAGCTGGAGGAAAAGTCATATAACAAATATAATTCATTGAAAATTCAAAAATCAGTAAAGCTCTAATTAATATAAATTGTCACCACAACGTGGGAAAATTCAAAACTCAGTAAGAGTTTAGTTAATAATATGTAGCATTTATGTTTTTATTACTGTATAACACTATATTACTACACTTGTTATACTTATTTTATTATAATTTGTTGTTGTGAGATGCTTTTAGTCTTTTTACCATGTTGTTGTAAGTTTGTAACTACCTTCAATAGAGATAGTTCAGTAACGTTGCAAACTTGCTCGTTCCATTGCTGAGCCCTATGAGAAGAGCGAAACAGCTGTCTGGAACTATATATTTTGACGTTATTGATCGATCTGAACTAGAAAGTGTTAAAATCTAGAAAAAACCTTATTCCCATCATATTAAATTCTACATAAAATAAAAGGCTTTTTAAATCAATGTTTCTTCTTCATCGTGAAAGAACAAATGATGCAAGCTGGTCTCAATATGCGCCATTCGTCTACCTCACGGAACGTAGATAATTAATATGCATTTGATTTTATTCCGGCTAGCTTGATACAAATTCGTATAATTAAGACATCTTCTCGCGATATGCTAGCAGCGAAATAGGATAATGACAAAAATACAAATTGCGATTTTTAAATTGCGTTTTTGTTATCTCAGAACAGAAATGAAAATGATACGTGCCGCGAGCGTTTTTAATTTTCGAGAAATGATCTCGCATGTTAACAGTAATAAGGAGCTTCGAGATTTCAGAACGCCACCACCAGTATCGTCCTTCTCTAATACCTGCGTCATCTCTCGCTGATCAGCTTGCTTGTTTAATATTGCCCTTGGCCGGTAAATCAGGTCTCTTCTTATTCTCCCCCTCGTTAAGGTAACTTTACACTATATGTTTTACATCCGCGCCGTCTTTCTGAATTACTATCCGTAATTTATTATACATGTTAGCTTTAATGAAGATGAAGTTATGACAAGAACAGCATTGATCAAGAATATCTAGTTTTTAAAAATACGAACATTTCTAGAGCAATTGATGTGATAATAAAAATGCAAGTGGTTTTGACTGTAGCTTATAAGTGAGAAATAATTAGTTACTCGAGAGCAAAGAGTTGCAGCTGGCCACCCGTACGTTAAGGGAAAATGTTGTAATACCAACAGTGAAACGAAAGTTTTATTCATTCTTCAGGACATATATGAGGACTTCCTGTTTAAACGGGGTTACCAGAGGTAAACTGAATTCTTATTTCCACCTCATTTGCTCAAATCAATGTGAAAAATCTGCCTTCTAATGGCTCTATTTGAAATTTCCCTAACAATATGTAATTTAAACTGGAAAAGAGTCACACAGGTTGCTTCTGGAGGAAATGGAAGTATTTTAAAAACATGTCTAGAAAGCCAAAATAAGTAGAATTAGCTCATATTGATGCTTGAAAGGTAAAAAGTCATATGCGACAATTTAGTAACTTTACAGTAAGCGGCTTAAAGTTTTCCAAAAGGGTAACAAAATCATAACTTTTTGTACAATTGTTGCATTTAAATAAAACAGAGACATTTCAGAAGTATTGATTTTGTTTTATGTGTTCATTTCATGTTTTCTCTGTAATAATCGTTAATAATAAAAATAATGTCGTTTAAGCTGTTTGCTGCCAAGATAATATAACGGAAAAAAGGCTTAAGTTAATGTTGGTCTTGAATATTATACAGATAAGGTAGAATGTTACTCAGGTAAAAGATCCTATTTGGAAATAATTGAAAAAAAAACATTGAACTAAATAGTTTTATGGGCCAACAATATTGACTGACTTGTGTAGGAAAAAAATTGTAATTTCTCTTGTATCACCCATTTGATCGTCGAAAATTCAAAATTCTGGAAAGGCTGATGGATATTGAAAATTAGATTTTTCTCTCTTTCTTTTGTACTAGTTTTATCTATAAGATAGCTGACGGAAATATAAATTTATGTATTTTAATAGATGAGGTAAAATGAAATTGAAATACTTGAGTTTATAAACAAAGTTTATTTTATGATTTTTCTTTGCCACAGAAGGAAAATACAAAGCTGTTCAAAAAACAACAACTAAAATCAAAAACTCAAAAAGGAGCACCAAATTATTCCTAAGAAAATATGAATGTTCATTTGCATTATTATAAATGTAAGAAATATCGATAAATATAAAAATAATACCAAACATAACAAAAACGCTTCATTATTCAGCAAAAGTTGTGACTTAATCACTCAAATTTTCTCAATATCTGATTCTGGCAGGGTATCCCTTATGATGTTAGAAGTAGTAATATTGATAAAATCATGATGATATAGTTCTGGAATGACCTTATCCTTTTACTATATCCTTAAAAAACAAGATATACAGGAAAAGCAGAAAGGCACAACAGATCATGATTATTTTCTCTAAATAGTCTGAGCTGGAATATTTCTGTAGTGCCTGTAGTCGGTCAGGACAAAAATAAACCACATATTTCTTCTACTTGCAGTTGACTCAAGCGCCACAAAAGTTATGATACAGACCTGTAAACCGGCTTATCCGATGCAGAAATAAAAATCTAGCCCAGTGACATTGAAAGAGTAATTTCACCAAATTGTCGCTTATGTTCCTCTACTTTTCAAGCATCGATATGTTCAAATCCGATTTCTATTTGTTTCAAAGATACTTTGATTAATTGTAACTTAAAAATTAAAGAAAAATTCATTACAAAACTAACAAAACAAAACATAAAATAAGCAGATAGCATCAATTCACAACAAATTTTTGAAAACGTTACCCCCTCACTTCAATACACTTATTTCGGGGTTCATAAATTGAACTAATAAAGAGGTTTGGTAAATGATGATTCGCTCTAACTTTACAGGTTTAAGAATGTGATCTAGTAACGCATCTCTTGTGTCTATTTTCGTAGCCTAAGCCAACGACTTCATCCACCTCCAAAGACAACAATCTAGGGGAATGAGATCCGGTGATCTCGGTGGCCAATCCAACGATCGCCGAAAAAAAAATTCAGAAAACTTCTTAGAATGAGGAGGCGCTCTATCATCTTGGAAGATAATACGTGGTCAAATACTTAAAGCTACTTCGTCCAATATTTCCCATTAATGATCTTCCAAAAAATGTAAATAGCCATCCCCGGTAAGGACAGTACTACCTACCATTACAGAATATGTTATCTACATATTCTTTGTGACTTAATTTGTGAGGCATTTTTACAATCTCATAAAACTAGCACAATTATTAGTTTTTAGGACACTTGTTTACTTAATATTATGTTCTAAATTGTCATATGGGACAACGTTATCTAAGTTATATATTTCCATTTCCTCCCCCCTCCCACACCCTGTAAACACTGTAAATAAGAGATAATCACCCTTATCTACTAAAAATACTTGTAAAGTACTGAGAACCTTTCGGCTACCTAGTTGTCATCATCAGACTAAACTAAATTATAAATCAAAATATGCCTATTTAAATACTATTTAGGGATACTGATGCAAACAAGAGGTTACACTCTGCTGGAGATAAATCGGAATTCAATAAATTGCCCATTCGCTTATAAATTTCCATCCCTTCTTCTTAAATCCATACGACCAAGGGGAATGTCTCCACAGTTTTTGCACATTCATATACGAACGCGCACACACACAGCCATCAAGTCAAAAACGGTCTCGATCGATTCAGAAATGCTCAAAACGGATATACCTATCCGCGAAAATCCGGAATTTTTTTTTGTCCCCATTACTATTCTTCCCTTACACTATATACTACATATAGTGAGAGAAGCAAAAGACGAAGCCAAAAACTATGATAATAGAAGAAAAGTAAAACAGAGATTGACATTACTTTAAAAAAATGATAACTTAAGCATTTTTAAGGTTAGACTTGTTACATCCAGGCAAGAGAATATGAGATATTTGTCATATTCACTTGAAAAAGTACCCCTTACTCAAAAATCTATGAACAAGACTATTAAATGGAGGTATTTTATAATTAAATGATGTAGCGGAATTCGCCGGGGTCTACCTATTTGTTCGAGTGAGTTTTATGTACGTAGAAAGCTGATACAATAAATCACAAATATTGATACAGCAAAGACCTTTTCTATTGTAGTATCGAATTTTAAACACATCTGTTTAACATTGTATCGACTTGGCGCAAAGGAATTTTGTTGTCAGATTGTTTTGTCTCGTCCTCGAGATATGACGTCTTCAACTGTAGAAAAATTACTGTGTAGTGGTTTCCCAATACATATTCATATATTTTACACTTTAATGTGTTACAATTTCAATTATTCGTGTTTCCTTCGTTGTTGCGACGTAGACATTTTTAATTGAAATTAATGCGATAAAAACGCTCAGTGCTCAGTACAATTAGTTTAAGAAATCCAGTAGGCACTTTAGTTGATAGTGAATAAGTTTTCAAACTACTTGCGATGATGGTTGTGTGCCCGAAACATACGTAGAGGCGGAAAATACAGTTGTCATGTATATTAATGTGAGCTATTTTCTATGAAGAATTTTCATATACTACTGTACTTCGGTTAAAGTATCGTATCGATTGTTTTGTAAGACTTGATGATTCCCTTGGATGATCAATATTTATTTATTGATATTTCATTAGTAGCCCGCAATATCTCTCCAGGTACCTTAGTGACCAGAAATCGCTTGATAAAGTTCAAGGGTATGGGATACAATGCAAAGTCCCAATCAAGGAGTACAAAAGACAAATCTTTGTCGCCTGAATGCTTAAAGTGTCAAGAAATAAATCTACCTTGACAAAAGTTTCTTAAAAAAATCGTCGTGAGAATCTTAAATCCTCGAATTGAAAACATGAAAAAGTCTTCAGAATCAAATTCCAATAAATATCGGGTCTGAATAGACGCGATCGGAATAAACTTGAATGCCAACAGGTGGAGAACCCTACTGGAATAATTCTAAAGGAGACCTAAACATCTTGACGATGAATTGTGAATTTCACCTCACCTCACGTACCTTCTATTTCGTTTGAACGCTTAATTCCAATCGAATCGGTACTTAGATATAATCATCGTGTAGAAAAAGAGTATTTAACAAGGGAAACTGTAGTTAATATGACAATATGCGATCTGTATGGATGAAATATACCTTGAACTATTCAGTAACCTTGATATGTACCATTTTCAATAGATCTGAAAGACAACATTGATTATTTAGATTCAATGTAAGCGAGTAAGAAATAGATGAATACGAGGGCAAGGTGTAAAGTCCCTGAAAAATAGAACAGATGGCGCCACAATAAAAAATCTCATCTGACATATGTGATGTACCATCTTTAACTAGGATGCATCAAAACCTTCAGACTGATATGTCATTCAGTTCTTGAATCTTGAAGATTTTTGTAAACATGGAAAAAAGTGAACTTGTGTCTTGTTTAAATTTTATTTCTTGCGTGGAAGAAACATTACGCAAGCCAAAGTAGCGCTTGTTAAACATTAAAACTCCTTACCATCGATTGGAACTACTCACAAGTGGCCTACTGATTTTCGTTGTGGTAAATATGACCACAGAGAACGACGAACGTACTGGTCGTCCAATTGAGGTTATAACGCCAGAAATCGTCGATAAAATCCATGGTATGATATTGGCCGATCGGCGAATTACAGTGCAATCTCTTAGGTCTCTGTTGACAACAAGCGCGCCCGTGTGAAAAAAGGAGTGCTTAACTATTCAATACTATGATTCTAATATCCAATATTTAAAAAAAAATTCAAACTAATAATAAAACCGTAGCGGTATTTCTGGACTTACAGAAGGTCTTCGACACTGTTTCACATGATGAATTACTGGAAAAATTAAACGAGATTGGCGTAACTGGTAATGTATTAAGTCTTTTAAAATGTTATCTCTATGATAGAAACCAGCAAGTGAAGGTTGGCGATGTCATTAGTAATATCAAAACAATAAAGACGGGGGTACCCCAAGGTACAATCATGGGTCCAACGGTATTTCTGACATTTATTAATAAACTGTATGATTGTAACCAACGCTTCATAATTCTTTTATACGCAAATGATACGGTCTTATTGTGCTCTGTGAGGTCTTGGGATCGAGTACGGAAAATATCGCAATTAGCTATTAATATTGTGAAATCTTGGATAGATATAAACTTATTGAAGCTAAATGTTTCTAAAACTAAATACTTAGTTTTTTCGCCAACCGATACTGATCGATAGAATAACTTAGAACCTCTAATTTTAAATGACACCACTGATATTGTGCAAAATATCTCTGTAATAAAATATTAGGGCGTTTATATAGATCAATATGCCAAGTGGTCAACTCATGTTGATTAATTAAACAGAAGAATCGAAAGATTGATATATAAATTTTACGTACTACGAAATATTCTAAGCGAGAAAATTCTGTTGATGATTTACAACAGTTTGGTTGCATCCTCATTTAGATATGGGATACGCATTTGGGGCTCAGCTCATTATAATGTCTTAAAGTCTCTACAAATAACTCAAAATTGTATACTGCGAGTAATTTCTCGGAAAGAAAGAAGAAAAAGTGCAAAACCTCTTTTTATTGGAAATAATATATTAAACATAAAATGCCTGTACATGCTGTCAGTAAAGAAATACATTCATAACAGTGTCCATTTTTCCCAGATAAATCATTGTTACGAAACTAGAGCAAATTTTAATGATCTTTTAGTAAAACTATGTCAAAAAAGTTTAAACTATAATGGAGTAAAATTATATAATATGTTAGCCTTACAAATAACGTTGTTGGCAAAACGTAAATTCAACTGTATCATTGAAAATTACAACATTCTATCTTTTAAAAGCATGAAAAAAAAAGTGTTATTATAAGTTATATATAAATTCTCGAGAAATAGGTCACATCAAACTATATGCTTTATATTTTCGTCTTTACGTACGTTTCGGTCTCACGACCATCATCAGAAGACTTATTATTTCAATAATTTGATTACTTAAAACTAATTGTATTAACACAAAGCGTCTATATCGCACCAATTTCATTCAAAATGCCAACGTCGCCGAAACGAACAGAAGCACGAAATCGAAATTGTAAAACACAACAATATTATTATAAGTAGTCAGTTGTTCTTAGACCTTGATGACATGTTGTCGTATTTTTTGAGAGATCTACTCAGCAGTGGATTCTTGATATGTAATACTTATAATATTGTTGTGTTCTACAATTTCGATTTCGTGTTTCTGTTCGTTTCGGCAACGTTGGCATTTTGAATGAAATTGGTGCGATAAGGACGCTTTGTGTTAATACAATTGGTTTTAAGTATTCAGGTTATTGAAAAAATAAGTCTTCTGATGATGGTCGTGAGACCGAAACGTACGTAAAGTCGAAAATATAAAGCGTATGGTTTGATGTGACCTATTTCCAGAGAATTTATATATAATTCATACGTGGGTCAAGAATCGTTATTATTGTTATTATTAGTGTTATTTTTAATAGCATCTCATTGTAATGAAAGTAATGATCAATCAGTAAATCATCTTTAATAGCTTTTGAACTAAACAGATGTTTGGCTACATTTGAGTTTTGACATTTTCAACATATATAAGAATATGATTTTAGTTAAGGTTAGCTTAGTTTAGCTTTACTCACTTAGAATTACCTTTATTTCCACAGCTGCTCGACACAATACGAGTACGCTCAGGTGTCATTTATGAACATTTAATTTATGATTCATGTAAGCAGTAATAAATGGATAAAATTAAAAAAATTGTCTGAAGATTCTTATTATTATATTAAATAGATCTTCTTCATGTACCTACATGTAAGGTTATGATCAAATTTGAACAGGTGTTTATGGCAATTTGAATTTTCTTCTTTCTGTATCCTGTAACTTTTCTAGTATTCTTAAAGGCGCACATAATTATTGTGATCAGTCTGACCTATGTATATAGCAGGGCAATCGTCTCAGCTTAGTTTATGAACAGTGGATGACTATTTTCCACCTATTTACTGATTTTTTTTTATTTTCGATGGAACATAACAATTGGAAACAAAATAATGAAAAGCATTTCGTCTTGTGAAAAGGAATAACTATTAGTAGAATTATCTGCACGATATTTGAAAGGACAAAATTGGAATACAATGATCTCTATACCGATTCTCGAGGTAAACAAAAAAATTATGGAACATTTCCTAAGAAGGATGGCTATGCAAATATTCATGTTAGGGTTGAGCATTGTGTTGTATAAATAGGTTAAAGATTAATGTCGTCAATGAAGCTTGTCTATCGGCTCTTTACCGATACTGATTCCAGGCATTCCTGGCAAGCCGCAGAATCCGTAAAAGCCACGCAAGAATTCCTAGTCATCAATACTGCATGCTCAATTTTCAACAAGAACTATACTGTTTGAAACAGTTTCGGTTGTTGTGAAATGCATCTAGACTAGAGTATCATATGTAAATTTTCGAGAAATAGGTAAAATTAACACATAATTATGTTTAATTTTAGACCTTTATTCTTATAATGCAAAATTTTAACTATAGATTTTGGAAAAGTTTGTCCTGTTTGTAGAATATGTTTAAAGAAAGTCTAAGGGATCTAAGATATTTCTCATATTTATTTCCTATATTACGACTCAACTTCCTGGTTTAAAGTTATCACACTCTGAACCAGAGATTAAAGACCACACACCTCTAGAGCAGTCTGAATTTATAAATGCAGTGAAGTTTTGTTTAGAATGCACTTATTTTCAATACTGTGGACAATATTTTGGACAGTATACGCCGCAGCAATCTCTTATTTCAGCTACTATCGTTAACCTTGTTTATAGAATGCCTAGAAGAATCTGTACAAAATTCACTAGATTTTCAACCCGTATTTTTCAAACGTTATGTAGATGATTGTCTAATGTGTGTTCCCAATATGTAATCAATAAATTTAACAATTTCCACTGTAAATTTCAATTTACTTGTGAAATAGAAAAACAAATTTTCTTCATATGAACATTAGGCATGATTCAGACGGAAAAATAAAAACATCGTGGTTTACTAAAGAAGTTTGATCTCAACGATTTCTTCACATTAATATCGTTACACCTACACTTTTTAAGCAGCCTTTCGTATTACATGAATAATATAAGCAATAATGAAGATAATTTTATAGCATTACCATAAATTCCGAAAACCTCAGAAAAAATTGAAAAGTGCTCAAAAAAGTATGACATAAATGTTGCTCATAGTTAGTTGAGAAATATTTTTCAAATCTAAAACCTAAAGATAAACAAACTCACACGGTATATAAATCAACTGGTTCAGATTGCGATGGTACATATACACGAATCTCTATTTACAAAAAAGGAAGTATAGTACTAAAAACAAAAACTTTGAAAACTTTGCTAAACATTGTTCGATTATAAAAATCTTAACATTTTAGCTACAGAAAACAAGTATAATGAAAGATCTATAATAGAGATGATCCACATAAAATGTCATTCTACGTCTGCTAATTACAGAACCGACGTACAATCATTGAATCAAATTTATACAAATTTAATTAATTAATAACTTGCAAATTTCTACGTATTTGTTTATAATGTTAAAATAGTGTATAGGTAGAAAGCCGAAACAATAAATCATGAATTTTGGTAAAGCTAAGACCTTTGTTATCGTAGTCATGAATATGACTTCCTAATATACATAACTTTATGTAACAATGTGTTACAATTTCAATTTAAATCCCGTGCTTAGTTGACGTGAATTAGTGTGCAAAAGTCTTCTGATGGTGGTCGTGAGACCGAAACGTACGTAAAGACGAAACAATTCGTACCTGGGTCAAGAATCATTATAAGGCAAAATTGAAACAGCTAATTTACGTTAAAATAAAAGCTACATAATTACGTAATTTCTTTATTTCAATTCATTCCGGGAAATAAAAGTCTGAAAGTGTTTACACCTGCCTGTTGTTTTTTGGATATTTGTTCTTCCGGAAATAATTCAAAAGAACTCGATTTGTCTCTTTCAATATCAAATCAAAGCTAAAATATGTAACAAATTTGCTTTTGTGAGAGTTGTTTGTGTTTGTGTCCCGATTTCTTTGTTGTCAAATTATCCGCGAGTTGGCGATTTAGTTTTGCAAGACGTTTCCTCTAGACATCGAGACCAGATCATGCGAGAGTCTCGTGGGCACCATTACCGTTCAAAAAATGAAGATTTACAAATTTTGTCACTTCCACATGTTTTAACCTTTTTTTAGTCTTTTTTCACAGTTTTATTGGTATATTTACAATTTATTGGAAAATTAGTTAGATGTGAAAAAATTAGCTTCTGAAATTAGTTCTGAAGATAATTGTTATAAAGTTAGACCCTGAAAACCAGCAAATATTTTGTTACTGTCATTTTATTTTATATCTCAAACACAGTTGAGAATAATGGAACGATTGTACTATCCAATCTCATCAATTTCGATAAAAAAAATTTAAATAACATTTTTGTAATCATTTGATGGTTAAAACGAGAACAATGTTTAGTAAGGGCTTAGTAAGGGCGGTGGAAGTTTTTGTTTCTAGTACTATACCTATGGCGATACAAAAGTAAATACGAAAATAATAAGCATTATCAATAAACCGTAAGTTTTATTTGATCTGGTTGACAAACAATCTGCGAGTGATTTGCGTATATACATACAGAATGTTGTCTAATGTTGCATGGATTATGAAGACAAAATCACTCTAAGAGTTGTAAGGTTTCTAATTGAGTTTCATTACAACGATTACTTTGACTTTGGTGAATAATAAATCCGTCAAATCAAACATTCAAAAGACGCTGCATATTTCTCGTCAATATCCTAAGATCCGTATAAAAAAGGGTACGAACTGCTTTGCGAAGCGTACTGTCTAAAAAGGCAATTGAGAGGTGTCAAGTTCATTGGAAAATCGCTAAGTTATTCTACAACGGTTTTCCTTCGTTCAACACCTCCGGGAAATTGATAAGGGTTCAAATTGAATTGACAGGCAAAATTGAGAAGAAAAATACCGCGGCCACGAAAGCAATTGACCTGAAAGTTGGGCCTTACGACCTTCTGAATAAGGAAATTGAAGGGTGATCTGAAAAATCTCGGCGCTTTTCCGACCGGTTAGCTCCACCGTGTTCCTCGAATATACCCTTTCTAATATCGTTGAAAGGCAACAGACTTTATTTACGATAACAGTTACATGTTTCGTGGAAATAAGTATCGGAGTTTACAAACGGTGCTTTTGTATTACGTGCTTTTTTAATATAAATAGGTGAATGATATCGATTTTTATGATATATTTCATTACATTTCATCAGTATTTTCTTCAACACTTTTATAAAGTATCTATTATATGATAAAACATTTAATTGTAACATATATCATTCTGAATCCTGTCAGCATGTATAATCTATCACTAGATAGTGGCTAAACGGTTTCTGATTGGTCGAAAGCAGTGATAGAATATACATTCTGACACAGTATGTTGGAATGATATTTTAATAATGAATTAGTGATATTTTGCCAAATAAAAAATATTTTTTTTGTGAAGTTTCTAAAATCTTGTAAGTATAAACACGTTAGGAATTTCATGTCCCACACTCGCGAACCGTAACCCTCGCCTCGGAACTACAAGCTTTCGCTCGTGTGGAATATGAGCCATTACAAACTTTTAGCATACTCGTATACCATGCCAAATCTAATTTGTTATTAAGTAATAGTAGCATTGATAATTATCGATATTTTAAAATCTACATATCGTCGGGTTTCCGGCAATAACCAAATACGAAATAACTTACATTTTTGTACTTTCGAGATAATTGGATTGAAATGTCAAATCAGGGATGTGGAAAAGCGCACACTTTCCAATGAAATCTGATTCTTTAGTACGAAATCTTAGGGACGAGTTTTCCCTCAGATCCATGTGGTGGTTGTTGGAGTATCCTCCGATACAATGGCTATGAACGCTGGTGTTCTACAGGGTTCTGTCTGGACACAACTTTGTTTCTCCTCCTCATAAACGATCTGCTCGAAGTGACCAACTGTCCCGTTCAGAGCTTTGCAGATGATGGTATACTCCAAACCGCTTTCTAATCTAGATGCATTCGCGCCAGCATGGATTTGTGTCTTTCTAGACATAGGAGGGGCTTTTGACAATACATCACATGAATCAGTCAAAAGAGCACTAAAATACAGAGAAGTAGATAGAACCACAATGAGGTGGCTGTCACAACTGCTCTACCAGAATAGCATAGCAGAAACAAAAATAGGACAAGAATATATTTCCCTCTGCATTTCTAGAGGATGCCCACAAAGGGGAGTTACCTCCCCACGTATGTGGAGCTTAATTTATTGTACAACGGCTCCTCTGCGATCTGACTGACCTCCACATACACTGTCAGAGTTATGCCGACGACGTAGTCATATTCGCAAGAGGCAAACTCGGGAACGTCCTCTGCGACATAGTTGAAAGAAGCCTTGAATGTACTAAAGAATGGTGACGATCGATGGGACTTAACGCCAACCCCACCAACGCCACCTTAGTTGCCTTTAGAAGGAAAAGGAATCCTAACCTGAGAACCATCTAACTGGATGGGAGCGTTATTGAGTGGATCTAGTATTATACTAGATAAAAAAACTCCTCTGGAGTAAACACCAATAAGAGATAACTATCAAAGCTACAAAATCCCTAATGATGTGCCGAAACTTTGTTGGTAAAAACAGGGGATGTAACCCTAACAACCTGCGGTGGATGTACACAGCAATAGTGAGACCTATGGGTCAGTGATCTGGGGTAGCAGAACTAGTCGGGCTAATTCAAGGATAAATCTATCAGAAATCCAAACACTAGCCTGTATATGCATAGTAGGTGCTATGAGAACATGGCCAATGGCTGCTATTGAAGTAATCCTCAATCTCACACCCCTACATATAGTAGTGGATAATATGGAGACAAAGACAACCCTTAGAATGAATGGAGAGGGAACCGCCAAACGTAAATAACTTTCCTATAAATCAGCAAACCTGGGACATGCCCCAGATAAGATGTGAAAAAGGTGTAACTTCGCAAAACAATTTGAAACGAAACTAAGTCGCAAAAGGGAATGGGACGAAAATACCATCCCAAGATTCAGTTGAAAGGCCGTCAAATGATACACTGATGGCTCCAAAACAACAGAAGGGACTGGAATAGGAGTGTATGGCCTGAATCGAAATACTAAGAAAGCTTAGACAAATCCCCAAGCATTTTACAAACGGAGATTCACGCTGTAGGCAAATGTCTCCAGTTCAATATAGAAAGAGACCTCAGCAGACAAGAAATAGTCATCGTGTTGGATAGCCAAACAGCCATCAACACGCTGAGCTCCCACGTAGTCTTATGATTACCACGAATGCTTAGAAAACAAAATGAACTAGGCAAGAAGAACGCAATTACCCTCCTATGGGTTCCGGGATACATCGGGGTGGAGGGTAACGAAAAGGGGCCGAAACACCATATGTGATACCTGAACCCTTCTGCGGGATAAGCGCCAGCACAATACTGGAGAACTTGAAAAAGAAGTAGATAACAAAACATCCCAATACTGGATAGGTCTGCTAGGATTGAAACAAGCAAAGACACTCCTGGGAAACTACAACCAAATGCGATCTATTGACTGCATCAACCTAAGTAAACATAAACTCAAAATACTGAAGGGAATGCTAATAGGGCATTGCCAGTTGGAAGGACACCTTAAGAGGCTTGGATTAGTAGAACGAGAACGGTGCTGGTTCTGTGAGGAGAAGGACGAAAGTTCCATCCACATCCTCGCAGAATGCACTACCTTTCAAAACCCAAGGGCACGATACCTTGGGCATACCAAATAGAAGATGGAGACTTACCTAACGCGAAGCTATCCGACATACTCAACTTTCTTAAAACCACAGGGTTGGAAGAACTGCTTTAGCCGGTGAGATATCCTGGGGGGCGTTGCAGCAGAAGGAGATCTTTTAGATCACAGTGAGCAAACATCCCCAACACAAGGGAAGTACTGTAATCAGTCCGAAAAAAGGTTACAGAATTTTGCAAATATATCAGTTTTGACCATTCGATTTGAACCGATAACATCCGTTTGACTTCTATTTACCTCTGGTGCCAGTTAGATTCGAATATACTGTAGAATCAAAGGATATATTCAACAATCTCCCCATTTCAAAGTATTGTGATGCTTGGGATGCTAATGTTATTCACAAATCATGAATAACACGATAAGCCAGAGAATACGGTAGCTGCCGGCTCTGTGTATATTTTTTTATCGAACGGGCGTTAATGCCTTGCGATGGGTATGCGATATTAACAAAATACTAATCTTAATAAATGATCACAGCTTCATGAAATCAGGTAGCTAAGGGAATATAATAAACATCCTGTCTTTTGTGCCCCCATCGGCATTAAAGTTCATTATTGAAAGTCACGCCGATGACTTGTACATCGAACTTTTTAATCAATGTCAATGCTTTTATTATGAATATGTATATAAGCAATAACTCATTAGGGTTACTGTGTTCAGACCCTTGCCGTTGATGAATCTTCAGTTGGATTCAGATGGAGATTCTCAAAGTTCATCATCTGTTGATGGGATGTGTTGTTGAAATCGACGTTTCCATTCTAATATTAATTCGGTTTATAGAATTATATACTTGTTGTTTTCTTTTTACTTCTATTTCACGTTATCTGAAATGAAAACAGGAATCCAGCTTTAATTAACGGAAGACCAGCTATACAGTGATACGAATAATTATTGAAAAGTCTTGGAACCTGAACCATAATCAATCATAAAATCTTAGATATTTTGTGATAACGATTTTTCCTCAGGGTTCATTTCTAGAGTTGGGAAAATATGCGCTAAATATGCACAGAATTATGTTCTGAAAATCTTAATTTGTATACTCAATATAAAGTATCAATCTATCGAAATATACACGAAAATATGCATTTGTAATTATTATATTCTATATATCTTTTTATAATCTTTTTATCTAAGTAATAATAATAATAATAATACGATTTAAGTGTGTATTACATTTTTCGGATGATTCAGGAAATACGTATAATAGAAGATTACAAATTTTATTTATCAACAATATACAGGCTGTCCCAGGTTTTAGTAGCAGAACTTCAACAGTTGATAGAAAAATTTGATTTTGAGAAAAAAAATACTATTAACATATATGCACAGACGCTTAGTTTTTGAGATACAGGGTAGAGTGTTGAAATTGAAAAAAAAATTTCGTTTTTTGCGAATATCTCCGGAACCGTTTATTGTACAGAAAACAGCTTTTGCAAGCATTTTCTACTCATAGTGAGCGATGTTTTGGGTGATGAAAAATTTTTTTTTTACATAATTGGGGAAGATTTTGAAGGGGTAGTGGGTGTTTTTCTCCCCAACTTCTACGTCACTAGAAAAAATACGGTTTTGAGACAACCATTTGAACCACCAATATTTTTTACACAAAAACCTGGTCATGAGCTCTAAAGTTGCCCGTTTCCGAGAAAAATCAACTGTTACGTTGAAAAACATGGTCAATTTTTTGGTTTTGTTACTTGTTCTAACGTTTGAATAAATTTTTTCTACGGATGCTATACAATGTGCCACTTCTCTCATCGCTTTCATACGTTCAAAACGAAAGATTTCTCACGCAGTGAGAAATATCCGCCAATACAGTGAGATATAATTTCTCACAGTAAGAAATAATTTCTCCCTGTTATCACGATAACCCAAGTCAGAATTGTTACATGTCAGATTGATATGACACGTTCTCCACGTTGACAACGCTACGCCGACGATTCACGTGCAATATCCAAGTAGCCCATTGTTGGCGTTTCTATAACAACAAAACCGAAGCACTGCATAATTATTGCTGTCAACTTACCCAACGAAAATAGTTTTATTGTTATTTGTTATAATATAAACAGTTCAGATTCATTAAATATTGAATATAATGGAATACGAAGATTTAGAGTCAGAAAATACACCTCCAGAAATTATTCAGAAAGCAAATAGATGTTTGCAATAATTTGCTACCAAGCACATCAAGAGAAAAATATGAAATCGCTTACAGAAACTTTATGGACTGGAAAATGAAAGCCAAGATAAATTCTTCTTCCGAAAATACCTTGTTAGTTTATTTTGAAGAGTTGTCAAGAAGATTGAAATCATCAACATTATGGTCTCAGTACTCGATGCTAAGGAGTATCTTAATGATTAAAAACTGTGTTGATATATCAAAATACGTAAAACTATTTTTAAAACGCAAATCTGAAAAATATGTCAAAAACATTAACTTCTGAAGAAATTCAACAATTTTTAAAAGATGCACCTGATGAAAAGTATTTGCTGATAAAGGTATGAATTGAAAATTTTTAAATTGTTATCGGAAAAAGAATGTTTGGTTTTGATTTCAGGCTGCTTTAGCTATTGGCCTTACAGGGGCATGCCGTTGTGATGAACTTCGAAAATTAAAAATTGATGACATGGAAGATCTTAATTCGGCCCTTTTAATGAATAAAATACCCGATACTAAAACCAAGGTTCCTAGAAATTTCACAGTCACAGGAGAATTCTACCAAATTTACAAAAAATATGTGGAGCTTCGACCATGCACAAATGAAACACTTTTTTTTAAATTACAAAAATAGCAAATGTACGAAACAGCCTGTGGGGATAAATAAATTTGGCACCATGGCGAAAGAAATAGCGAAATTTTTGCAATTACCGAACCCTGAATTATATACTGGCCACTGTTTTCGAAGGTCATCTGCGACTATTTTAGTTAATGCAGGGGCAGATCTTTTAACTTTAAAACGCCATGGGTGTTGGAAATCCAGCAATGTTGCTGAATCTTATATCGACAACTCCATAGCTAACAAAATGAAAATTTCAAAAAGTATAGTAGAATCCATTCAGCCTCCAGTGCCATTAGAACCTGAACACAACAATGCTGTGGAAGCTCAGTACGTTTCCCCATCAACTTCAACTTCGACCGCAGCTCATATTTCAATTACCGAAAACATGTTGAAACAAAACAACCTACCAGGAATTACTTTACAAAATAGTTCAAATATAACTGTTAATTACTATTTTAAATAAAATATAAAAATGAGTTAATGACATATAAGTATTGTTGTATATGTATTTTAATTTTCAATACTCGAAAACAACGCATCCGTAGAAAAAGTACAATGTACAATTCGTGAGAAAACGACATATTTCTCACTTGTTGTACAATATACTATTGTTTAATTAGAAAGAATTAACCATGTTTTTCAACATAAAAGTTGATTTTTCTCCAAAATGGTCAACTTTAGAGCTTATGACCAGGAGTACCTTTTTTGTGTAGAAGACATTGGCGGTTCGAATGGTTGTCTTGGAATCGTACTTTTCTCAGTGGCGTAGAAGTTGGGGGGAAAAACACCCACTACCCCTTCAAAATCTTCACCAATTATGACCAAAAAAATTTTCCATCACACAGAACATAGCTTACTATGAGTAGAAGATGCTTGCGGGAGCTGTTTTCTGTACGATAAACGATTTCGGAGAATTCGCAAAAAACTAATTTTTTTTTTCAATTTCAACACCCTGTATCTCAAAAACTAAGCGTCTGTGCATTTGTGTTGATAGGAACTTTTTTCTCAAAATCAAATTTTCTATCGACTGTTGAAATTCTGCTACTAAAACCTGGGACACCCTGTATATTGAATTTTATACTTGATATTATATATACCTATTATTCTTTACAATGAAGTCACTAATGGTATATGTGATCCTATTCCTTAAAATTACAATAAATTACCATAATATGCTTTCCGATTGTATCGATTGAAAAACTATGACGCCTATCTTGTAAAATAATTAATAAACTATAAAAGAGTGAACTTTGTGGATAAAATATAAGTAAGAAACAATCACCCTTTTCCTCTAAAAACACTGTTAAAGTACTGAGTGCCTTTAGGCTTCCAAGTAACACCCTCTCATGGAATGATCAAGTGCTATCCATTGCGCAATCCGCTTCATAAAAATTTGGTTTTCTATTCCGCGCCAGGAGCTACCTGCTTGCCTACGTAACACATGTAACACAGGGGCTATGAAAGGTACGCCCACTGCAGCAATGGAGACACTACTGGGATAACCTCCCCTCCAATCCAAGGAGAGGCAAGGCTTGGTGCCTTGAGAATACAAAATACATTGGAGAATGTTCACATTGGGCCAGGACACATGAGTATCATGAAAATCGTGACCAGGAACGTGTTAGGCATGAAAACAAATCACATTCCAAAGCGATACACTTTTGACAACACATTCAGGGTATCAATACCAGAAAGAACTGGAGGAGAACATACAAACCTGGGCGACATTCTACAGGGAAAGATCTGGTATACAGACGGGTCTAAGACTGAAAAAGGTATAGGTGCAGGAGTATACTCAAGAAACACAAAGACTGGCTTCAGCTATTCATTGGGTAAACACATATCTGCCTTCCAAGCAGAGATATATGCAATCATCCAATGTGTGAAGGAAAACAATCGGAGAGCCATCGAAGATGTCACATATCAACAGACAGTCAGGCTGCATTTACGGCAATGAGAACTCAGGAAGTGACATCCCGTCTGGTATCGTCATCCAAAGAACTTGGAATAGTGACTGACCAAAACCGCGTTAAGCTGATCTGGATGCCGGGACATCATGGAGCGACAGGCAATGAAGAAGCTGGGAAACGCACATAGGAAGAAATACATCAAAGCCCTGCGTAACAAAAGACCAGACCTATTAGCACTGAATAGGGAAAAAATAAAAGTCGTAACAGGGCTCATGACTGACCATGCGCCAGTAAAGAGCACCTAAGCAAAATGGGACTATACAATAGCGACCTGACATGCAGACTTTGCGGTAAGGATACAGGAACAGTAACATACATAATGTGTACACTCGAGGCACTGGATCGCAAAAGACAATCAAATTTTGGAAAGCCTAACAGCGAACCAGAATAATACAGTTCCCACTCAGTAAAGGACTTGTACAAACTCGTACAAGGTACCAAAATACTCGAGTGAATAGCGTAAAGAAACAAAACATAGCATAGGCGAAATACAATGGCCAGCAGGTCTAAGTGTCACCGGAGGCAACAGTTTTTAGTGAGTATGCCTGGAATGATGACTCTCACAGTAGACCATGAGACTCAAAGGCTCATAACCTCTCCATAGAGTTTTCTTCATCTCCGCAAAAAAAAAACACATATATGGCAGAAATCTATTGAACAACATGATAGGGAATTTGGATATCTCCAAAGCATTTGATCGAGTCTGCCACCAAAGCGTTCTTGGGAAACTTTCATCATACGATTTGCCGCCTCAACTTTGTCGCTGACTATCGAGTTTTCTCTCAGATCCATGTGGTGGTTGACGGAATATCCTCCGATATAATGGCTGGTGTTCCACAGGGTCCTCAAAACCTACTTCAACTGTATTTTTAATGAATAAAGGTTATTGTTTCTAATTTATGCTGTAATACATTTTTGTAACTGGAGAAAAGCTTCGTCCGACGTCGCAAAAAGTTACAGGACAACACTTGAACAAATATGATTTTTCCGAAATGATACTATTAGAATTAAAATCATTCAAAACTACTCTCTAGGTGGTCATTTAAGATAATTTCAAAGTACATAAGCAACAGCAGATCGCAGTTTTTATTTATCTGAGGGATAACAGAAAAATGTGATTTTATGTATGACACCTGAAAACCAAGTTCTCTTTGGCTCAAAAGTGACGGACATTCATCGATGCTTCTAGCAGACTTCGGATCAAAACTATTTACCACATCCTTAATTCCAGAATATTACCATCACAGTAGTTTACCCACATACATACGTACAGACAGACATTACCTCAAAACTATTCAGGAAGGCTGAAAATGGGTATCTCCGAGAAAAATAGTTTTAGGCCTATTTCAATACTTCTCTTATACTACATCTAGTTAGGCAAGTCAAAATATATCATTAATTATTCACAATTTGTTATTCATATGAGAAGATTTTATTGTTTTATCTGCTTTCATTCAATTGAATTAGAAATCATATGTTATTAGACCATCTTTCCATGATAAGAACTTCATATGGGGATGAAGAAAAGATTTCAATAAATAAGTCGGATTGGGTAGAGATCGCCGAATCTTACATTAGATGGAAAACATAAATCTCCAAGTTCACTAGATAGTAACGTGGCAACGGAGTGGCCGTAATGCAGTATTGGTCTTCATATTTCCTGCTTACATCTTTCTGTTTCCCGCCTCCATATAAAGTCTTACTGTCCTATTTATTACCCCTACAATATTTATACCCGAACATTAATTTTTCTACATCAGTAGTTCAATAAAACAGAAATTAGTAGGAAGCATTAATTTATTAAGCCATTAGTAGATACCACTCCGTCGTAATTATTATTTATTGTTTTCTTACTAGATGGGAAGATTTTAGGAAGGTAGTAAAAAGAATGTAAATGTTGTTGCCAACCGAGCGTTGTCTACAAGCTTCTTAAGGAAATTCTTGGCTCCACAATAACATATCCGTCCATCGTGTTAACAAAGTATTTCACTTGCTTAATTCTATTGGATTAAACAAAGTAGAACAAGTCTCATATAACGGGTATTGGGGCCAAATTTGTGGATCTTTTTCAGTTGGAGTGACTTTACTCATTACCACAGAGGCGTGATGACCAATTCGAATATTTTTATCTAGAATTACCGGCTCGGGAATATTTTCTCCCAAAACTTGTTTAAATTCTCTCAATAACTGAAGTCTTTATAATATACGAGGGCTAGGTGAAAAGTTCCTGAAAAATGAAACAGATGGCGCTACAATCAAAAATTCCATGTGACATTTGTGATGTACCATCTTTAATTAGAACCCATTAGAATTTTCAGACTGATATGTCATTCAGTTCTGTTTTGACACCCATCGAAAGTAAGCAACCTTGAAGATTTTTGTAAACATGGAAAGAAGAGAATTTCGTGTGGAAAAACATTACGCAAACTAAAGCATTGCTTGCATCGAATTCTGGGGAATCTTCACCATCGATTGCGACGATTCCCAAGTGGTTCACTGATTTTCATTGTGATAGTATGACCACAAAGTAAGCAGAACGTTCTGGTCATCCAATTGACGTTACAACGCCAGATATCGTCGATAAAATCCATGGTATGATATTGGACCCTCGGCGAGTTGAAGTTCACCAGATTGCTGAGGCTATGGGCATCTCAGCCGAACTGGTACGAAACAGTTTGCATAGATTTCTGAATATGAGAAAGCTATCTGTCAGATGGGTGCCGCATTTGTTCTCTGTTGACAACAAGCGCGACCGTGTGACAACTTCAAAGGAATGTTTGGCGATGTTCAAGCATGATAAAAAACGCGCTTCGAAACCGTGGACGAAACATGGATCCATCACAACACACCAGAGATCAAAGAACAGTCGTAACGGTGAACTTGTCCTGGCGAATCGAAGCCGAAAAAGGCTGAAGTAAAGCAAAGAAAAATGTGCTCTTCCACCAGGACAACGCACCGGCGCACAGGTCCGCAGTCGCAATGGTAAAATTGCATGAATTGCGCTACGAATTGGTTCGTCATCCACCATTTTCTTTCTTTTTCCAAAGCTGAAACAAACGCCTATTTTGAAGGATTGCCGATACCGTATTATTTGGAAGGGATCGCAAAATTTGAAAAACGCTGGACGAAGTGTATCGAGCTTCAAGGAGATTATGTTGAAAAATAAAATGAGTTTTGACCAAATAAATCGTTTCTTGTTTCATTTTTCAGGGACTTTTCACGTTGCTCTCCTACAGGTGGGCGAATTTAGATGTTTGTATGGGTAACACGGTTACTATAGGAGATACGAAAAAAAAAGGAGTAACATTTTGATCTCGTTTTTGGAGAAGAATTCACTGAAATCTACACGAAGTTGGGAAGCAAAAGAGAGGGCTTTGCTAGCCTTGTATGGTGGAGATTTAGTCCAATCCCATACCTCTCTCAGATACAATGAATCTGTCTCTCGCAGTACCAAACGTAATCTGACAAAAGATACTCCAACGACGGATCCTGCAAATTACATGCCTTGAAAGTATATCACCAAGTAATGACAAGTGGGACGACAAAAACAACCAGAGAGGAAGTAGATATTTAGAGCCTATCACAACAGAAAGGGTTGCTGCCTTTTGAGATCTCTTGAAAAACTTGTCTTGTAAATGTGCCACAGGAGGCATAGGTGCCTGCTTTAACCTCTGCTCTACAAGATGGATTGAAAATTGAATCAAACCCAGAAGGCGAAGGCAAAACTGCCTTTTCTCCTCCCCTTCTCGATTGAAATGAACTGCAACTATTATAGGTACTTAATAACTGTATTATGACAAATTGAACCTGTTAATAAAGTACCAAACCGGGAAAAAAACATTGTAAATTTACCCTATCCTTTCTTTTGATCACGAAATTATTATGTACTTAATAAACTATAAAAGAGTTCACACTGTAAATATACCGGGACATCAAAAATTATCTTGGTCAAGGGTGGTTGTGGAATCTAAAAGGTATGTCTTACTTTACGTTTGAAATAATTATGTCACTGTCACACTGACATCATCAATAACCTACAAATTTCATACCCACGGACGCGCAGCGAGCTCCTCGAGGCATATGTCAAAATGATTACGTCCGTACCTAATTACATAGGACGTTAGGCGTTCATGCAATTGTGTTTTTATACAATTCGAACCTTCTTATTTCGATAGGCCAAGTGAAAATCGCGGAGTCTAAAGCGCTAGAGACTTCTGAGTGTTATAGCATTCGTATAAAATTGCGAAATTTCGCACTTTTAGAAACTTCAAATCAATTAATTTGACTTAACAGATTCTGACACAACAAAACATATTCAAAAATTTGAAGTAAGACACACGTTTTACATTCCACAACCACCCTTGACCAAGATAATTTTTGATATCCCGGTATTATAACACTATTGATAAGAAATAATCACCCTTATCCACTAAAAATACTATTAAGGTACTGAGGACCTTTCCGCTACCGAGTAGCCATCGTCAGAGTAAACTAAATTATAAATCAAAATGTGCATGTTCATTTACTATTTGGGGATAATAATGTTAACCATGGGTTACCCTCAGCTGGAGATAAATTGGAATTCAATAAGTCGCTTTTTCGTTTATACGGCTACCGCTGATTTTCCACCATTATTTTTCTTTATATGGGCAAAATGTTCTTTATAACGAGTTAGGACGAGAACGAGAAGGTACAGTCGCAGAGGGTTGTTGCCAATGAATTAGGGACTAACCAATCCACTATAAGTCGTTTATGGATTCGTTATAATCAAATTGGTGATGTTAGAAAGCAACATACTGGCCGTACCAGAATAACAACGGCGGCATAGGACAGATTTCTGTGAATTCAAGCTCTGAGAAATCCAACCCACATGGCAGGTCAACTAAGTTTGGAACTCAGAAGCGCTCACCATATACAGATAAGTGACCAAACTGTGAGAAATAGACTACACGAGTCCAATTTACGTGCCATGCGTCCATGGAGAGCTCCACCATTATCCAGAGGAAATCGCGAGGCCCGAATAGTCTGGGCTAGAAATCACATCGAATGGGGCGTGCAAGAATGGACTCCTGTGTTGTTTAGTGATGGATCGAGATTCGGTTTACGTCCAGATACTAGACGTACTCGTGTATGGAGACAACCTGGAAATGTTTGGAGACTTAGGACTGCACAGGAAGTTCACAGCTACCAAGGCGGAACGGTGATGGTTTGGGGTGGTATCAGCATTGGCGGAAGAAGCGACCTCGTATTGCTGGAGAGGTTGGTGAACGCTATTAGATATAGGGACCTGATATTAGAACCATTTGTCATTCCGTATGCAGCTGCAGTAGGTGAAAACTTCATCTTCATGCATGACAATGCTCGCCCTCATACCGCCGCGATCGTAAGACATTACTTGGATGAGAGTGGTATAAGTGTTTTGGATTGGCCTGCTCAATCGCCAGACCTGAATCCGTTTGTGCATGTGTGGGATTTGCTTGGCAGAAGAATTTTAAGGCGTAACATTCTCTTCCAGACACGAAATCAATTGTTCCCTACTCTGGTTGAAGAATGGAATGTGATTGATCACGAAAGCATCGATAACCTTATTCCCAGCTTACCAAATCGATGTAGGGCAGTTTTGAACAATCGCGGTGGACACACTCTGTATTAGACATTGACCAGTGACAATTTTTTTGCTCAGAATCCTAAGTGCATTGAATTCGAATGTTTCACTCTTTTCAGTTAGATTAAAGCTTTCAATTGATTTGCAAACTTTGTATGAAATTATAAATAAATTATGTGGCAAAAGATTATGTTCTACGTGGGTAACAAAAATTGTATTGAATTTCCCATTACCAAGTGACGAAACCCTAAAAATATCGCTGACCTCTACATTTTTTTGATGTGTGTATTTTGAATACAGGTCACACCATTTCTCAAGAAAGATTTGTGGCTTTTGATGTATAATTCAGTTTACTCTGATGATGGCTATTTGGTGGGCGAAAGGTCCTCAGTACTTTAACAGTATTTTTAGTGGATAAGGGTGATAATTTCTTATCAATAGTATTATGTACTTAGTAAAGGGTGGAACGATAGACTTCCTTAGAGGTAAATAAAGTCAAGCATTTATATATCTTGAATATGCAAGTACAAACCTAATGTTCTGCATATTTCCCATCAGAAGAAGCTTATGTGCATTACCAATTAATGAAATAAGAGTTATTCCAGTTAATTTTACTTTTTTATTCGTAGTGATATCGACGTTTCAAAGTTGGAAGGATGATAAATGAATTAATGGATGTACCTCCCACAGATGACTGATTTGTGTGTGTTCTAGATAAAACTTTCCCGGGTATCGGAATCGAGACGTTTCCCCCACGCGTCTCCCACTTTCGCCGTCCACTTGCTACCCTTAATTTATACTAATTGTTGTCAGTTTCCAAGGTGACGTTCTGTATAATTACCAATAGATCTGATTATTATTGATGAAGGCAACCATTTCTGTTGCCTCCGCCACCGCTGCCGCCACGGCCCGATCCCAATTATTGTGACGTCAGAAACCGCAATTCTGAATTTTAATTGGCGTGGAGGTATGGATTTATCTGAAGTTGCTAATGATTCAGACTCCGGGGTATTGTTTGTTATTTTCAATTTGTCTTTATGCACGTTCAGTAGCTTTTTGGTGCCGTTGAGGATCATCTAATATGTAATTTTCTACAACTTGACAACTAACGAACCTGGGCTTACACATGCTCATAACTTTTTTATATCTGTCCTTTCTTCCTTCTTAGACAAATCTATGGTTACATTTTCTATTTGTTTTACTTCAATTATGCATCGATAGCTCAATATGAAACTAACAAAGTAAATCTAAATTCAACATTTCTTAGCTATCCAAACAATTATCTACTAAAAAAAATCACAACGGTGGACACAACACTAATAATCACCCTTATCCACTTTTCAGCTACTAAGTAACCGTCATCAGAGTAAGCTAGATTATAAATCAAAATGTCCCTGTTTAAATACTATTTGGGGTTACTATATGTTAATATTTTCTAGGCGAACTTGGAATTTCATCAAAATCAAAATTAAATCAGCCAGCTTCGAGTAGCTCGACGGCAGGTAAAATTTTTGAAAGGTCACTCCCGAATTGCGAGGCGAATACAGGTCCGAGCTGCTCGACGGGAAATGAGAGTGGGTAAGGTAATGAACACTATAAATACCTACTTCTATCATGAATGGAATGAAAAAGTTTTGTTTTCTGATAAAATTTAGTTCATATTATACCCCATAGCGGTTTCGAGTTTTGAGATGTACAGGATGTCCCATTTTGGGTACTTTTGCGGGGTATCTCCTTTATTTTTAAAGATAGAGAGTTGCGGTTTTCGCGACACTGTGCTACTTTTTCGTAACACTCAAGATGCCGTCAACAGAATTTACATAGCCCTTTTAGTTTTTAAGATACAGGGCATTTCTGAAAATGTTGCATTTTGTGACCCCCCTCGTATCTCCGTTATCCTTCAACTTATCGAAAAGGTAAAATAACATTCTAATAGATTTTTTTCCATAGAATGCAGTGGTGTAGATAACTTTTGTTACATAATTACTGTTTTTGAGTTATAAAGTAAACATATGTTTTTTTAAATGGAACACCCTGTATATTTATAGACTATAAAATTTGTCTTTTTTTTACCTTTTCAAAAATATATGATAGTATAAACTTTTTTTCAGAAACACGCAAATAATTGACAATTTTCAGAAAATTAAATACATATTTTAATAGTAGGCTATGGATAACAATAATAAACAAGTGCAACTTACATATTACTAACAAATAATTGGATACCTTGTATATAGGTATCTATTAAAAAAAATTCCCATAGATCTTTTTCTAACAGTAAGTTTGTAACAACAGTTTTGTGGCGTAAAGTGACAATATAACAAAAACACAAAAAAATAACATTATTAAAAAAAATTAAATGTGATGTTCAAATTGACCACCATATTCTCTAATGCAAAATTGGCACATCTTTGAGATTCTTTGAATAGCGTTCAAAAGAACCATTGTTCTCATTCGCAGATTTCCAAAAGCTAAATGAATTGCCTCTCGAAGTTTTGCAATGCCGTCATATAGAGTTTTATATACTTCATTTTGTATATAACCCCATAAAAAAAAAATCTAAAATTTAGAGATCTGGTGATCGTGGAGGCCATCTAACAGGTCCGTTGGTACCTATCCATCTTTGAGGAAAGTTATTATTTAGAAAGGCCCTTAAGAGCCTAGAGTTATGACTTGGGGCACCATCTTGCTGTAGGTAAACAGCATTATACTGGGCTAATGGAATGTTTTCGAGCAGTTCTGGAA
The DNA here is from genome assembly GCA_958510875.1 of Endomychus coccineus. Taxonomy (NCBI): domain Eukaryota; kingdom Metazoa; phylum Arthropoda; class Insecta; order Coleoptera; family Endomychidae; genus Endomychus; species Endomychus coccineus. The sequence continues at coordinate 14,243,017 of OY294070.1, forward strand.
TAACTTCCTCAAGAATTTCTAGGTATCTACGTGCTGTAAGACCTCCTTCAAAAATCCTATAAACTATATGTCTACCCAAAATAAAACATGAAACCTCAACTCCAAAGCGTCCTTGTTGTGCCCTTTCAAACATTAAATGCAGATTTCCACTACGCCAGTTCCTGGTATTGTGACGATTGAAAATGCCAGCACTTGAAATAAAGCATTCGTCTGACCAAAAAACAAGTCTGCCAAATAAATCGTTAGCATCGATTTGTTGCAAATACCACTGGCAAAACAGTGCCCGGCGCTCGGCATCGCCAGTATGCAAATGTTGTAGTATATTAAATTTGTATGGATGATACTTATATTTCTTCAAGATCCTCTGAGCGTTAGTTTTTGGCACACCAATTTCCTTCTAAATTTTTCTACATGAGGACGAAAATGTTGCTTCTATATATCCTAAAGTATCTATCTCTTTTCTTTCCCTGTTCTCGTTGTTGTATGTTTTAGGGCGCGGGTGAACAAATGATCCGTGCTCAACTAAATTTGCTTTTAAACGGGCAAATATCCCAAAAAACGGTTGCCTTCTTTCTGGATATCTAACAAGCAAAAATTAAAATGATAATAGAGATTTCCATAGCCATAATAGCTTACTCACCTTTGGAAATATAATTCCGAAGCTTCTTCAGAATTTTCATTACTCTGTATAAAACATACCATCATATCATATTTCTCATAATTTTCGTAAACTGCCATTATTCGAAAAAATTGATAAATATCTATTGAATGATGATACCAAAAGAACGAAAATAAACAGCTTAAATGCGATAGAGATTTGATGTTTATTTCTGTTTCTTGTCATAAACAATATCAATGGCCTACAATTAAAATATGTATTTAATTTCTAAAAATTGTCAATTATTTGCGTGTTTCTGAAAAAAAGTTTATACTATCATATATTTTTGAAAAGGTAACAAAAAGACAAATTTTATAGTCTATAAATATACAGGATGTTCCATTTAAAAAAACATAAGTTTGCTATATAACTCATAAACAGTAAATATGTAACAAAAGTTTTCTACACCACTGCATTCTACGGAAAAAAAAACTATCAGAATGTTATTTTACCTTTTCGATAAGTTGAAGGATAACGGAGATACGAGGGGGGTCACAAAATGCAAAATTTTCAGAAATGCCCTGTATCTTAAAAACTAAAAGGGCTATGAAAATTCTGTTGACGGCATCTTGAGTTTTACGAAAAAGTAGCACAGTGTCGCGAAAACCGCAACTCTCTATCTTTAAAAATAAAGGAGATACCCCGCAAAAGTACCCAAAATGGGACATCCTGTACAGTGAGAAAGGCAAAAAGTGGCTCCGACTTGATAATATCGCGAAGTGTGAGAAAAAAAGTTGCGATGTACTAAGACCAAGTAAGGAGAAACTGTATACAATGAGGAATGACGACATAATAATGGAGAGCCCTTTTCGAACGATAGTTAGCAATGCATGCAAAAAGAAAGCTGTTGACAATTTATTTGAGAAGCCTTACAAATTGGTAAGAAGCGAATCAAGACAATTTGAGGAAAATACATTTGACAAGTTAAGAGACGCTTCGTTCTCACGATCTTCATCAGAAGACGGTTGATAAAAAAAAAATATTACTACGTGGCAACAACGAACAAAACACGAATAATTGAAATTTTAACACATTCAAGTCGAAAATATATGAATATGTATATAAAAACCACTACAACTATAGTTAAAGACATTATATTTCAGCAATAAAGATGAACAGTCTTGCACAAAAGTACCTACTATCTTAAGCAGATGTGTTTAAAATTTATCACCCAGATAGGAAAGGTCAGTGTTATACAGGGTGTCCTCGAACTGCGTGGCTAAAATAAAACCCAAGATTCTTTGATTCGAAAAAAATTTGATGAGCCTTTTTACTTTTGCCTCAAGTGTCTTGTTTAGCCGGTAGAGGGCTTCAAAGTTGCAAAAATAATTGTTTTTTCGGTATAACTTGAGAACGTGATGTAGGACTTTTACAATATTTGGCAGGTGAGTTACTGTCAATAATAGCCGTTTTTGAGAGTGGTGCATAGAGCCTTAGAGACCATAGAAATGGCTCAAACTTGAGGATGTAACGAGAAAAGTGTCCAGAACTTTTTTGTGGTCGATGTAATTCACTCTATATTTTATGTAGATAGCTTATCTAATTTGAAAACTTTTATTACTCTTAAAAAATTTTGATAAGATCAACGGATTAGCTTGAAAAAAATAATTTTCGAGTCTCTGCAATTTTGGCTTACTAATTTTACTTGATTAAAATACCTTAGTTGCCTTTGCTTTTCTAATGTCATTTTGGCATTTGGAGAATTTATTCTCAAAACTGTCAGTTTTTACTTTGCTTTCCGTAAAAATTTCATAAAATTATGGCTCAAAATTTCACTAACACTGAAATGGTTAATATCTCGGTAAAACACGAATAATAAAAACAATAGAAATGGGGAAACGATGTGATTATTTAGGAAAAACAAATGTTAAATTAAAAGAAACTACAAAACTTTTTGGGAAATCGCTAAGGCATCAATTGTTCGAAATGTTGCCCATTTTCCTAAATACACAAATTAATTCGTTTCAAGAAATTGGATTGAACTCTGGCTAGTACTTCAGGATCATTCTTCAATAAATCCGCTTCATGATTAATTGCAACAATTCCTCTCGAGTGTTCACTGGAGCTGCATAAACTTTCGACTTCAAAGCGCCCCATAGAAAGAAGTCGCAGGGGGTCAAATCAGGGGAGCGGGCCGGCCAGTTCACTGGTGCATCGTGTCCTCTACCTATCCAGCGATCTGGATATTCCGCATTCAAATGTCGCCTCACAGCTAATGTGAAATGAGGAGGTGCACCATCATGGATAAACCAGGCCACGACGAATGTGTAAGGGCAAGTCTTCCAACAGTTCAAGTAGCCTTTGTTCCAAAAAGTTCGAGTAGTTCTCCCCGTTCAATCGATCGGGTATAACGGTAGGGCCAATAATAAAGTTATCCACAATTCCAACCCAAACATTGATTTTAGTTTGATTCTGAAAATATGTAACTTCCGTTTCATGAGGATTTTCATCAGCATAGAAATGTTCATTATGGAGGTTAAAAAGACCACATCTCGTGAAAGTATCTTCGTCCGTGACCAGAATTCTTCTACAAAAATTGGGGTTTGCGTTTTGTCTTTGGACAATAAGCCGACAGAAATCTAGCCGATGACCTGGATCCATGGGCAATAAGTCTTGAACTGTTTTAATATGATAGGGATACAACAGTTCTTCTTTCAGTACATTATGAACTAATGATTTTGAGGCTCCAATACGAAGTCCCAAACGTAGTGTGCTTATCCCAGGTTCAGTTTCAACCGCTTCCAGTATCGCTTCTTCGAGCTCTAACGTCATTCTTGTCCGTCTGCGTCCAGTTTCTCTGCGCTTTGCTTCAAATTTGCCAGTTTCGCGAAGGTTTGCCGATTTGGAATTCTGCGATGCGGATATCTTTCCCTTCTCCGGCCATTGCAACGACAAAGTCCATAAATCAATAACATATCAACCATTTCAGTGTTAGTGAAATTTTGAGCCATAATTTTATAAAATTTTTACGGAAAGCAAAGTAAAAACAAAGTAAAATTTGAGAATAAATTCTTCAAATGCCAAAATGACATTAGAAAAGCAAAGGCAACTAAGGTATTTTAATCAAGTAAAATTAGTAAGCCAAAATTGACTCGAAAATTAATTTTTTCAAGCTAATCCGTTGATTTAATCAAAATTTTCTAAGAGTAAGAAAAGTTTTCAAATTAGATAAGCTATCTACATAAAAAATATCGAGTGAATTAGATCGACCACAAAAAAGTTCTGGACACTTTTCCCGTTACATCCTCAAGTTTGAGCCATTTTTATGGTATCTAAGGCTCTGTGCTCCACTCTCGAAAATGGCCATTATTGACAGTAACTCATCTGCTAAATATTGTAAAAGTTCTTCATCACGTTCTCAAGTTATACCGAAAAAACTAAATTATTTTTGCAATTTTGAAGCCCTCTACCGGGTAAACAAGACACTTGAGGCAAAAGTAAAAAGGCTCATCAACTTTTTTTCGAATCAAAGAATCTTCGGTTTTATTTTGGCCACGCAGTTCGAGGACACCCTGTATACCAATATTACTGATTGGTATTATCTTGCCACATACACACAATTTCAAACTTCATAAAGAAGTACATAGAAATTTGCTTCATTTGTTCAATTATACAAATTTGACTCAATGATTGTCCATCAGTCCTACTATTCACGTTTTATTTGAATCATCTCCAGTATAGATATTTTAAAATAATTGGTTTCTTTAGCTAAGATATTAACATTTTTGTAATCGAATTCATGTTTATAATCAAAACAATGTTCAGCCTTGGCTGTAGAATTTTCTAGGTTTTGTTGCTAGTACTATACTTATGACCATATATGCTTTTTGTAAATATTGTTCAGAGATTTCAGAATAAGTCTCATCCCAATCTAAACAATTTAGTTCATATACCTTGTGAGTTTGTTTATCTCGAGGTATTAATGGTTTTAGATTAGAAAAATATGTACCAACATTTTCAATCGGTTTATGTTATACGTTTTTAATTATTTCCTAATTTTCTCTGAGGTCTCCGGATGTATGATTATGTCGTAAAATTATCTTCATAACTGTTTGTATTATTAGTTGTCAAACGTCTTCTGATAATAGTCGTGAGACCGAAACGTACGTAATGACAAAAACATAGTAGACATAAATGTTGAACTGACGTATTTCTCGAGAATTTTTATTTTTATTTTATATTTTTGTCCCTTTATTTAGTTACCTCACACTAAGGCACTGCTCGTCACAATAAAGATTCGTAATAATTCCATGTAGTCGAGGAAATAAAGCTTCTTATTTTTTTTAAATCGATTCAGGAAGTCATTTAGGAGAAATCGTACGATAGAATACTACTGTGATGAACTTCGAATTCCCCATTTTTTTAGACCTTTTGGCGTTTCTTGTGATCTATTCCCTTGCTTAATGACAGTTCTGTTAAAAGCGTTGATACTACGTTTCCAACAATTATTTGATAATAACTTATAACAATGACCATACAATAATTAACAAAATGTACAAGAGTAATCGCGAGCGTCTGTTGGTATTGCGCGTAACTAACAATATTTGGGTGAATGTTCCTCCCTATTTGTAAAAAAAAAACAGGAATCGTTATTGTTTTAGATACCAGGCGAATCAGTTATGCATAAATGAATTCAACGTTTTGCCATATGGAATCCTTTAATTCGAACTGATGAATTGACAAATCGCATTCATAGTTATTCATAGTCACTGATAAATCGGATATATGTGAAGGGAACAATCGATAGCCACGGCAAGCTGTGATTATACAGTATATTGGCAATATCGAAGGCAACAGGGCGAACATACGAGGTAACAGCTGATGCTAATATCGCATTATGTCCTCACCACATTCTGTACATTATTAATAAAACAATTAGTCAATCGTATGATCGTGTTTTCTACTGTTCAATTACATAATTGTCAATCTGCCTTTGAATTTCGATCTCTTTAGTATTAATGCCTATAAAAATAATAAATCCATTTCAATAAGTAGTTGATTACACGGAAGGAAAATCTATTACGTTCATGAAACGTCTTTGAATAATAAAAAGGTTGAGCTTTATTGACATCATCATTATTTATGATTCAGGTTCTCCAATTGTGAAGTTTCCAATTTTTCTGACATTCTTCAAAAATTACTATTGAAAAGAAAGTTCTTTCACTTTTTGGCTGAATATTTTATTTACAAATTTTAACAATTGTTCCACCAAGTGGAAGTGGAATCTATTAATCACTGCTTAAATATGTCGAAGGAAGCTAAGCACTGTAACATAATATATATCGAGATGTAATAATGAGAAATCAAATTTGATTTCTAAGAAATTGTCCTACTGTTTATAATATAAGACATAGACTTGTAAAACACGTATGTTGTCGATTCGGTTAAATTTTCAATGACAGTATAATTTGACGTCATTTCACGTTTTCAGTCCAGAAGTCTCGCTAATATACCCAAAGGTTCCTAGGGAAGCTACATCACTCTGAAGGTTGATCGCTTATCTTGAGAAATCTTGAAATTTGGACTTTTCGTGACAATAAAGGTCGCCTTGTTTTGTTTCGATTAATTTAATTACTTATCTTCAGGAACGCGAAAATCTTCTGGTACAAAATTCTGGATACAACCGGACATGATTAATTCCTTTTTTTGTGCAGTAGTACCAAATTGAATTTTCATCATAGGCGTGCCTAACAGGGAAAGGGGGCATTCTTATTTTAGCCATATCTTTCAATGATTTTTCAATAATTAGATTCCGTATCAATGACAGACTATACTTTGACATCATTTCACTTTTTAGCTGCTCGTGGACAATAGATAATGAATATACAGGATGTTCAGAAATCACGCTAAGATACTCCAAGATCTTAATCCTCGGATGATTTTAAGAATAAAGTTCATATAAACAAGGGGAATAATGTTTTCTAAGGAAGCTGCAATACTCTGAAGAATGAACCGTAGGCATAGAAAATTTCGAAATTTGAACTTCCCATGACAAATAGGACCGCCATGTTTTTTTTGTTTCGATTGATTTAATTTATTTTCAGGAACGTGATACCTTTCTGATATGAAATTCAGAGTACAACCTGTAGTCCAGTCCATAAGCTGGGGATTTTGGCCGACTTTCTAAAAAAAACGCAAGAGGTCGTATCTAAAAAATTCTTTTGCCTATGGTCGATTTGAATCATTCGCAAGGGTTGAGCCAAGTGGACACGGCCGCCCATTTACCCCTAAACGCTAAATTAACCCTATTTTCACCCTCTTTTTTAAGACAACTTTGAATTTATTTAAAAAATGGGTTTCTTGGGTCTTTAAAAATGAATTCAAGGTCTTTTTCTCACAAAAATTCATACAATGGGCTGAAAATCAGGGAACTTTCGTCATTTTCATACAAAATTGCTCATCTTTCAGGCGATTATCGTTTTATATATAAAAGATGTTTACAGTCGCGTATTTCGATCCAAAGTAGACCAAAACTAGGAAAATTTACGGAAAACTGTAGAAAACCTGGAAAGAAAACCTTTCCACGTCATTGAAATTATCGTGTGATAATTTCGAAGACAATTACAAATTTCAATATGGTAGCTTTAAATAAACAGTTACTAACTTGTATAAATTAAAACAAGGATGTTTGTATTTTTTTAATATTCCTTCATTTCCCACATAATCCTAATGTTATTTTGAAACGTTGTTGATGTCAAATTCGTAATCAGCGACCACAAAAACGACTTATCACACGATAATTTCAATGACGTGGAAACACTTTCTTTTCAGGTCTCCCACAGTTTTCGGAAAATTTCCTAGTTTTGGTCTACTTTGAATTTCCTCCCATTTTCAGTCCATTTAATGAGTTTTCCGGGAAAATGACCTCAGATTCATATTCAGCGACCCAAAATAATTTTTTTTCATAAATTCAAAGTTGTCTTAAAAAAGAGGGTGAAAATAGGGTTAATTTAGCGTTTAAGGGTGAATCGGAGGCACTGTTCACTTAGCTCAACCCTTACGAATGATTCAAATCGGCCACAGAACATTATGCAAAAAGAACTTTTTTGATACGACCTCTTACTTTTTTTTCAGATAGTTCCCTAACCTATTGACTACTCACATTATTGAATGATATTTTTGTGCAGCCTTGACCAAATAGAATTTTCATCATAGGTGTGCCTAACAGGGAAAGGGGCATTCTTATAATTAATTCAAATTTTCCAATAATCTGATTCCCTGACTAAATTTACACAAGAAAGGTATTCCTGTGATTTGAAGTCTTCATCTGTTTCTAATCAATTGCAATATATTTTCGGTTCCTATGAGTGAGGGAAGTTAGTGATGTGTGGGTCACAGCTCAATCACAATATTAACGGAATAGAAAAGGGTAGTCCAAATATCGGATATAGGGTTTATGACCCTAGTACGGTACTGTCCAATTCGTACGAATCGAATATGATTTCTAATGAGTTTCAGCATCGGATACAGTGCAGGCAAAGTTCGCGGTTATGAAAGTAAAGCTATGGCGTGTATTTCCTCTCATCGTTATGTAAACACGGGAAAACGGGTAAATAAGCTAAGAAAACATAAAAAGCAGTGATTGGAAAAGGCAATGAAAGAATTAACGGACTCGCATCTCCCTCCCTACCGACTACAGACGCCCACATCTCGTACCAGTGTCGACTTTGATCAAAGATTAGCTTTGAGTCTGGTTGTATGATTGTATGAAATATTAATGAATTGAAAGGTAATGGAATAAATTAATTTCTAAAAGCAATATTTCGCCGGCAAGATTAGAGGCTCATCGGAAATGCCGGAAATTAAAGAGAATACCTAATCAGGACGTACTTGGATCAATATTAGTAATTGATTTCGCACATAGATTAAACGAGGGGCTGTTTGCATTTTACAAGTGCCGTAAGTGCGGGACGTCGAGATATGCAACCTGTTTAATATGTAATGTTGTTGTTGCGCAACATGCGATCGGTATGGTATTGATATTGATGAGCACAATCACGGAAGATTTGTATCCGGTTGTTGACAAATTTGTTCAAAAGTAATTGATAACAATGCGTTGGGTTCAACGCAAAACTGTTACAAAAGCACGAGATGAATGCACCAAGTACCACATTCATATCTATAGTACAAGAAATGGAAGATATGTTTGTCGTTCTGTTGAGGATGGCAAATTAACTAACGAAATACGTATTTGAATGTATACGAGGCCAAGGTGAAAAGTCACTGAAAAATAAAACAGATGGCACCACAATCGGAAAACCCATGTGACATTTGTGATACACCATCTTTAACTCGAACGCATCACAATTTATAGACTGATATGTGATTCAGTTCTGTTTTGACACCCATCGAAAACAAGCAACCTTGAAAATTTTTGTGAGCATGGAAAAAAGTGAATTTCGCATCTTGATTAATCATTATTTCTTGCGTGGAAAAAACGTTACCCAAACCATCGCTTCTTGAACATTATGGGGACTCCTCATCGTTGATTGAAACGATTCACAAGTGGCTTACTGATTTTTCGTTGTGGTAGTACGGCCACAAAGAACGTTTGTCCAATTGAGGTCACAACGCACATCGTCGATAAGATCCATGGTATGATATTGGACAATCGGCGAGTTAAAGTGCTGAAGCTATGGGCATCTCAACCGAACGGGTACGGAACATTTTGCATAAATTTTCGAATATGTGGCAGCTACCTACCAGATGGGTATCGCATTTGCTCTCTGTTGACAACAAGCGCGGACGTGTGACAACTTCAAAAGAGTGCTTGTTAGGGTTACAATTTACTCTTACTTAAGGATAAACTAAAAGCTCTATTTTATCACTTGGTTGCCGACAGCTACAGTGAAGACGGTCGTGAGTTATAATTTAAGATGTTAAGAATTCGGGCGCCAGAGTATTTTAACCAACTAATGAATTATGTATATAACTAGGGGATACAAATACTCAAGTCCCCAGGTTAAATTACCCTGAAAGAAAAAAATAAAAGACTTGTACCCAGAATGATTGAAATTTACAAGTAACTGAGATACTAATATTGATATAGTTTATGACAGAACTTATACTAATGAGATATGAAGCGAATGAATTGAAAATATGGATGAAGGTAATTGCTTAAAACATTAAATCAAGTGAACAGTTGAATTTACTCAATATTCAAATACTCAATGATTATTTCAATTGTTACATTAAACCAAAATCGGTAGCCTGACCTGGTGAGATCTGGATGTTGTACTTGTTTGGTTATAGGTTAATACTTCCACTTGATGTAGGGGCTCCTGTCACAGTTGTAATACCGTTTCCACGATTGTACACCACAAGTAAATCAGCGACTCCTTAGTAATCTTTTCCACAGCAGACTCAAGCCAACCTCAATACACTTGTTGAATTTTCAACAACATAAACAGAAAAAAGGAACCCTGAAATCACGAAATGTTCAAACCTGTATTGTTCTATTGTCCACAGAAGACAGACATGAACAATATACATAACAATTGTTGAACAAATTAGGACTAGCCTATGTCCTGTCAGATATCGCCTATGACGGCAAATTAATTCCTGAAGTCAGTGAATAAATCAAATGGAATTACAAAGATATTTACCTCTATCGCGATAGGGTTTTCCTTCCAATAAGACAAACTTTACTTCCGTGCACAACCAGTCACGTTGAAACTAAGCTTTAATCCCCTAAGGTGCATAAATTACTCAAATAATTCCAATCCAAATTGGTAATTGATGCCTTCACTTTCAACGGAAGAATATTCCCAGAATTTGGTTCCAAACACAAGCTTGGTATCACCTCCCTGTCGAAAAACCTAGCAACGCACTCCCCGCTTGAACGATTGACCAGAAGTAACGCAATTTTCCCTTCCTTTCCGGCGTCTCGTTGTCTCACAGAACAACCTCGAAATAGAAGCAGTACCAACGGATCTGACACCGAACAACCATGACCCTTAGAATATACGGTCTAGCATAGCTGACGTCCCAGGAGTTAACCGATTGTACTACAGCGGCTATTTCTAAGCCGTTAAGTGGAATTTACACGTTACATGCTTGACGATGTTCAAGCACGATAAGAAGTACTTTCTCCGCCGTTTCGTAACCGTGGACGAAACATGGATCCATCACAACTCAACAGAGACCAAAGAACAGTCGAAATAGGCCAAAGTGGGTTCATCGGCCAACAAAGTCGTAGCGACAGTTTTTTGGGATGCACACGGTATCGTTCATATCGATTACTTTGAGAAGGGCAAAACGATTACCGGCGTATATTATGCAGAGCTGCTCGATCAATTCGAAGCCGATTTGAAGCGAGAGGGGCCCCCTGCGATTTTTATCTATTTCCGAAAATGAAGAAGTGGCTCGGCAGAAAAAGATTTGGCTCCAACGATGAGGTCATCGCTGAAACAAACGCCTACGAACCTTGGACGAAGTGTATCGAACTACAAGAAAATTATGTTGAGAAATAAAATAAGTATTGACCAAATAAATGATTTTTCTTGCCGACCAGTGTTCACCGGGGTTTATCAATCTCGAGAATGATGGAACAAGGTGCCGGGAATGAGTCAGGCCAAAGAGTTAATTCCAAAATTCACGGAGTACGTACTAAGCTAAAATAGAAGGTCAACTTTCATGGTTGGGCTCTTGACACGGCATTGTAGACTCAACAAACACATGAACAACATCGGACTGGCAGATACAACTCTATGAAGGTTCTGCCAAGAAGACGAGGAGACCTCGCACATTACATACTGTGCTACTGCGAAGGCTTAACAAGGCTACGGTTCTCAACGATAGGAAAGGAAAAACCAAAACCCTCCCGTTGTATAGAGAACCCGAGTTCTGGCCTATGAAGTCTAGTAATGAAGACGGGTCTAGACAGGGACCTCTAACATAACAATAGGGCATGCACAACAGATCTGTAAAGATCGCGGTGATGAGGCTCCTAGCCCATAAGCCCCATACAAATCTAATCTAAGCATACGAGGTGTGTTCAGAAGATAACGGGAACTTTAGTTTGTTGAAAAATATATTCATTTATTCGTCTACATTAATGTTGTCGCCTTCAAAATAGTTCCAATTAGATATTATGCACTCGTGCCAGCGCTTCTTCCAATCCTCGATCTTTGGGATAGCCTTTAGCTCTTTCAGCTATGCGCTTTTAATAAAACGACGGCCCTCTAAGGTTCTCTTTATTTTTGGAAATAGGAAAAAGTCAAACAGAGCCATGTCTGGCGAATATGGAGGCTGGGGCATCGTTCCAGTATTGTTCTTGGCCAAAATTCAAGAACAAGCAATGAAGTGTGAGCAGGTGCAAAAGCCATGAATCTTTTTTCCACAAATCCGGTTGTTTTTTTCGGATTGCTTCACGCAAACGGCGTTATAACCATTTCTTTTACTTTCTCCTCGGTTGTTGATGTGCTGGGACGTCCGGGGCGTTCGCCATCTTCAACGTCTCCACGGCCATCTTTGAAACGCTTATACTACTCGTAAGCTCTTGTTTTACTCATAGCAGACTCACCATAGGCCTTTGTTAACATTCCACACACTTTGTTACATTTTTTACGCAAGATTTGATGCAAATTCTTCGATCCATTTGTTTTAACAAACGAAAATCGCCGAGCTCATGAAAACACATCTAACCTTAGCAGCTGCCACAGACAAAGTAGATGATGAATATAGCTATAAATTCCATTATATTTTAGGGGCATGTTTACCAACATAATAGGAAAAAAATTTGACAATAGGACTCTCCAAACCCGCGAAATTTAAAAATTTCCGTTATTTTCTGAACACACCTCTATGTGTTAGTGTGACCTATTACCCGAGAATTTATATACAGTTTTATATACGGGCAAATATTGTAATAAGTTAATTGATGTCCTATGCCGAAAAAACATTATTGTGTTCAAATCAATAGTGAGGTGTTCTTTTGACAGTGGCATTGAATATGCTCTATGAATCATTGAGTGATATGCTACTAATTTATTTAAGCGGCTGCCTACGTCGTAAAAGGAACCTTACATGCCAAATTTCAAGTCGGTCGGCTTCACAGTTTCGGAGATTTCATGATGAGTGAGTCAGTGAGTCGGTGAGTGGTATTTGCCTTATTTATATATGAGCAAAGTTGCTAAGAGTGAGAAGTTGGTAATATAGTAAGTCGTGAAAAAAATTCAGATTGGCAATAAGATATAGAAGAGGCGGTTTTTCCGCAGGAAAAATATTGAGCTCGACTTTAAATTACTGATAACTCCTCGTATGTTCTTCTTTTCATATGGAGAATTTATTGTTTAATCCCCGTAGATCGCTGTTTTCGAACAAACTTCTCATCGAGGATAGTATAGCGATGCTTTATTTCGTACTTTGGTGAAAAACTAGAGAACGATATCGAGAGCGAATCGTAAGGGCTCTGCAGGGGGTGAAAGGAAATGAAGCAACAAACCTACAAATGGCCTGGAACGGCATTAAACAGCTCTCAATCTAGTATTCCATGCTATGGATATATTCACCGCTATCTGTTCCTGGTTTACCGACCGCGTCAACACTCGGTTCTCCACGAACATTATAAAATCTTAGACTCCTTTGAATCGAATTTCGTCCATTGTAATCGACGTCACGGAACAAACCAATAAAAGCATCGACTACTATGAGATGTTACGTGGTGATTGAAATACGTTTATATTTAAATTCAAGCGTCTTTTAGTTTTAAGAAGTTCAGTTTGAATTGATTTTATCGTATCTCAAGGTGATATGGAAGTGAATAACAATAATTTATGTGGCTCATGCAAATGAACAATACGTAAATAAATCAAAATATTGGTAAATTCATGGACAAATACGGTTCTTATTTCTTATCTATATCCGTTTTTTTAAATCTCCATGAAATCCATCTATATAAAATGAAGATAGGCACTTTTCAATAAATATACCTCACAGTGAGAATATCCATATCGTTCGAACATAACACAAATGATTTCATTTCGAGTGGAAAAATTGTGCAAACATTTTATGAAGGTTGTCGATTGGTATCAAATATAAATGATAATAAAATTATGGAATGTCGTAAATTTCATCAAGTATCCCATATCTTTCATACGAGCCGTTTTTGTGGGAAGCGGATGCCTGCTGTAGTCTTTGGATAACCAATATGGATCCCATAAAGATTTTTATAGTGTTGATACTCGCCAGATAATAAAAGGCGGAAACCTAAATTGGACTTTGCCGAAAGGGACATAAGAGTGCGATCTTCCGTTGTCGTGCCCAACTCGCAAACTACTATAAGAATGTTTCTAATCCTATATTGGTCGCTTATTGGCATCGGCTACGTTTACACGCACTGATTAAACCGAATAAGTAAATCGCGTGAGGAAATCTGTAATTCATATTTTTCTCAAAGCTTATAGATTTCATTATATTATTTTTAATTTGATCAATACACGGTTGTCATTTTTGAATTAGTGAGTGAATTCATCCTCAGTTTTGTACTCTTTCGTAAATCGTTACTGAAATAGGTATTTAGTCTTCTGCAAGACATATAGAAACCAGCAGCGGAACTACCATGCAGCAAAAGGGATCTTGGGGGGGATCGTAAACCAAAGGGGCTAACAATGAATTTTTAAGCTATAGCATATAGCTTTTATCGCGGGCTTTGAGCGCGGCGACCGAATCAAGAAATTCCGTAACGAAAAATAATGTAAGACCTAAACACCTAACATGTGTCAAATTAATTAATTAATTTGAAGTTTCTAAAAGTGAGAAATTTCGCTATTTTATACGAATGTTATAACTCTAGCGCTTTAGACTCCGGGATTTTCACGTGGCCTATCGAAATTAGAAGGTTCGAATTATCTAAAAACATAATTGCATGAACTCCAGACGTCCTATGTAATCAGCTACGAACGAAATCATTTTGACATATGCCTCTAGGAGCTCGCTACGGGTCAGTTAGAGTTTATACGTTAGACGCGCGTAGCAGAGACCTGAGAGTACCTGTTTCTATTAAGCTATTGCATATATTGCATATAGCTTTTATCGCGGGCTTTGAGCGCGGCGAACGAATCAAGAAATTCCGTAACGAAAAATAACAAGATCTCGTTTATGTTGCTCTCTCTCGGGTGACTAATATTGAAAAATTGTATATCACGACAAAAAACGATAATTCTACATTCATGTTTTATAATAATCGAAGGCAAGCTGCATCGACTGCAACTTTGTTGCAAAAATTCAAAAGACTGCTTTTAAATAGTGTTCAGACTACAGCTCAAAGTGTCTTAGATTTCATTAGTAATGGAAATGGCATTTCAATAATGACTTTCAATTGCTAAAGTCTAAATAGTCACAAATACGATTTACAAGATTCAGTTACGAGACAAGCAAATGTGTTACTTCTTACCGAAACTTGCATGGCGCATGATAATCCGATTGAAATACCTAATTTCAATTGTACTGTTCAATTCAAACGAGATACTGTTCCAAAAGGTGGGGTAGCTATTTACCAAAATAATAATAATGTTACTAATATTATGGCTCCGAATATTGAAATACATATTGCACACGTTAGCGATGTTAATGTTAGGCGCTCATTTGTTGGAGATATTTGTGCGTGCTTATGCAAACTTAGAAATGGCCTACACATAGTCATAGTAGCAATTTACATTTCTCCGAATCCAAAATTGGACGAGGTAGAGCATTTTATTCATCGCACTTTACTGGAGTACACTGAAGAAGGGTCGAAAATACTTGGTACAAATGATAATAAATTTCCACTTATCTTGGCTGGCGATTTCAACATCAACTTCGCTGATAAAAAATCAGAGCGGTTGACAACTTTTCTTTCGGAAGAATTGAATTTGAAAATGAATAATGATCCACAAGAATCCACAACAAAATATGGGACCACCATTGACGCGGTATTTTCCAGATGTTTAGAGGATATCAAGTCTCAAACTTATGTCCCTTATTTCAGTTATTCAGTTACCATAAACCTATAGTTTCAATGATAACAAATTCCTGAATAACCTACATGTATTGTAAGATAATAAAAATATTTTAAACGATATAAATTTCTCATTTATTCAATAAAAGAAAAAAATTTGTTTTCCTATCGATCACCACGTTCAAAAGTAACTTGAATTAATATCAAAGAAAAAACTTGAATTAAAATATCAAAGAAAAAAAAATACTGCATAAATTTAAAAAAATAAATAATTATAATTGCATAAGTTGAGAAAAAATGCTATGCAATAGCTTTACCGCGGCAGTCCCCGAGTGCCACACGTATCTTTTTTTTTAATGTAGTAATGTAATAGGCAACATCTATGAGAATGTACAACAAAAGTGTTATCAAGCAACCGGGAGAAACTTTCAAAAATAACAAACTTTTCTGAAACTTCACTAATAGGCCCCGAAACCGAAGTGACTAAGTTAGTTGAAAACATGGACATGGACGTTCATGCTAATCCAATTTTGGCTGAAAATTAAATACAAGACGAAATAATTAATATTTTAAATGATAAAGTTAAAACCTATATTATTTCAAAAGTTGTAGAAGCTCCATTTTTTGCTGTTATTATCGAAACAACACAAGACCTAAGTAAGCTTTGAAAAGTGTTGCGGTCAAGGTTACGATGGGGCAGTTGTTATGAGCACTCCATATTGGGGAGTTCAGGCTTTAATAAAAGAAACACAGCCGAAAGCCACATTCATCCACGTTGCAGCTCACAATTTGGATTTGGTAATTGGAGATGGATTTTATTCCAATATATTGTGATTTCTGTTCTGTGCGATTTGTTTGAAACAGAACTATTTCCAGTTTGATAACAATATATATTTGTCTAAAAGTGATTTAACGATGGGCAACACGTTGAGCCCCTTGTTGGCAGAAACATTTATGGATAATTTGGAAACCAAAATACGTGAACACTCCTATAAGAAGAATTTCATATTTTCGAATACAACAATGTTCGAAGAACATCGTGTGAGCCAGTAGTATAATGTAGGGATAGGAGATGGGCATTCGTATTCTTCTTGAAGGTTTGGAGGTTATAGGCATAGGTAAAGACTTCACTAACTTCGCTGTTCGGAAGAAAAAAGAAGCCTGGTAGGAAAAAGTTCGACAGGTCTCGATCCGGACAATGGAGGGGTGATTAGTTTGAGCTTGCCTAGTCCACCTATCAGGAATCTCTTGTGGTGAAACAACAGACGAAATTTCTGATGAACACCAATCATGGAATCTATAGAAAAAGGAAGAGATATACCACCTTTATACGATGTTCTAGAGGTACGAGGTTCTACTGCTGGTGGGGATCCCGAGCATACATATGGAAGATTTCATGGGAAATGTTGTACTTGTCATCATCATAGTAGGGATTATGGGATCCGCCTTCCTAGATAAGACGCAAACTTGAGTTTTGGTTGCATCAAACTCTACTAGATTATCAAATGCCCATTTCAAAATCATTGGCAGATCTCCATTAATTGCGTCATCCTGTCCATGTCTCGCTCTTCAGGCTTCGATGGATGGTATGGGAGCTCTAGATGAGGAAGCGGTATGAAGTGTACCATCATCTGCAAGGCTGTGGACGGGACAGGTGGTCACGTCCACCAGATCATTGATTTGGAGCAGAAACAAAGTTAGTGCCTAGACCAACCCCTGTGGAATACCAGCATTGCTGGCCATTTGTGTTGGAAGATGATCCGTCAACCACCACATGGAGGGATCTATCTGAGACAAAATTCGATAGTAAGTGACAAAGTTGAAGCGGCAAACCATATGACGGAAGTTTCCCAAGAAGTCTTTGATGTCAAACTCGGTCAAATGCTTGGGCAATATCCCCATGTTTCTCTCCAACAATAGTAAGGAGTCCTACTGGGACCGGAATACAATAGCAATATTTTATAATTTCAACAAATGCTGTTCCTCAAATAATATTTACTACTATTCGGAATTCCTCTTATCTTCCATGAGACCCAACAAGGGACCAATAATAGTACCTACTTGTAAACAATGATAAGGGTTTTCTAGTTCAGACCAGAGAGATGCAAGGATAGAGTGCGCTAGTGCAATGAATACATCGTTAAATAAATGACCGAGGTTAAGCTACGAGATTCTTCCCCTCTTCTTACCAGAGAGATCTCTCTGCTTCTTACCAGAGAGATGTTTCTCTTCGCGTCTTACCAAATTTCACCCCACGCTCGCGCGACTCGTTATATTCATTGGTTTTATCATCTCTGGGCTTTATAAATCAACAATATTTTGTTTAAAACTATTTTTTGCATTTATCTTTTGTGAAAAAATGTGTTCTCATTGTGTTTTATGCAACTATAAGCATCTACGTAAAATCCCTCACCATACGGATTATATATCTTAAACCCGGTTACGTAAATAGTCGCTCGCGCACTCTATCTTAATATCTCTCTGGTTCAGACCAATCAGTAACGTCACAAACTTATAATTCCAGGCAGCTATTTGTTTCGTTCTTCTCATAGAGCAAGTTTGCAACGTTACTGAAGGATTTACATTGCAGGTAATCATAACCAGCCTTCCACGTGGTAAAAAGACCAAAAAATATCACGCCGTCTATGAATAGATGGCCAACTAAGAAATAAAGCAATGTACCACATTGACAGAATTCACGATTTTTACAAAATTACAGATGGCGAAACCAAACCAAACCAATTTAAGATCGATCTGAACTAGAAAACTTTATCATTGTTATCTGACAATAGCCAACATGAGATAAATGAGTATACTCATATATTCATTTGTTTCTACTTCTCTTACATTACTTCAAGGTTGATACGAGATGTTGAAATCGATCGTTATCGTGTGTATAATCAATTGTTAGACTGGAAATAGTAAAGAATCGAGTGCCGGGGATAGAGCCTTTCGGGACACCATTATATGGAATGTCCCGTCCCTCGAATTGTCTTTGTATTTTGTACGTATTGTGATTCCAGGAACTTCAACAAGATTCAAGGTCTTCGGTGAACACGCTTCCAGACGATCAGATCGAACATTTCAGGTACTAAGGCTGGACATTTTTGATAAAATCAAAGAAAAAATGGGAAAATAATTGTACGTACTAGTGAGTCAACGAGCGAGAACTGAACTGAAGTGGTTATTCAAATACCACCTATTCTTAAAGTATAGTTCGTCCGTACTAACTAGAAATTGTTGTAAGATGGGGTCGGGTATGAACGTGGTGAGTATAAGTGATGTCAGTCAATGCTCTCAGACATGTAATAGAGGATGCTTTTATAAGTCACAAGGGTATTGAGGGACAGTAGCCAACATGTGGACACTAAAATCACCAGTGTCGCTCTCCCCTTATTGATACCAGAGCACTGAACACAATAAATGTATATCTGCACGCTTGTCTCTAGACGTACAATAGTAATTGATTATAAATGTTGTCTTCCCGATCTATGCATACGTCCCTTATCAAACTGGACTTTCTTATTTTCCTCCCAGACGAGATTGAATTTCAATAAGAAACTATGCAATGTAGGATAGAGTGGGGCAATGACGAACTTCTAAGAAAAATTGGATATCAAAGTATGAATAAACAATGTTGAAACCATTTTAGGCTATGTGTGATAAATACCAGACTATATACTTCAATTTTTGCCAAATGTGGAGCCGTAATAATAATCCCTTTCAATAATAAAAAATATGATTTCAACGGCGACATAGATTTCTCAATGACCTTCTTGTTCGAATTAACATTTTAACATTTTATTATTAATTTCACCACAAGCTCTTCGAATACTATTGAATCGATCTTCTCTATTATGAACCGGCGTGGCATAATTTTATCTTTCAAATAACCCCAAGCAAAAAAGTTCAGAAGATGGATGTCAGGTGTTCGAGGAGGCCATGCAACTGGACCACCATCCATGTTTCACCGTACTTTCTATTTAGCCATTTTCGTACTTGTCTGCAAAAATGGACAGGACAGCCATCCAATTGTATCCATGCATTTGTTTCCTCATTGTGTGGTGTCTTAGAGGTGATTAGATTCCAAAAATTTTAAAAATTCAGCGGCCGTTAGTCTGTCTGGTAACGTAAGGGCCAAAAATATTGTTTAATGCCGAGACATTGACACTGAATTTTCCTTGGAAATTCCTAGATCTTGTACCATGAGTGTTTTCATTTGCCCATAAACGTAAATTGTGAAAATTAATAAATCCAAGTCCATGTAAAATGTGCCTCATCAGTCCACAATATTTGCTGGAGAATGTTTCCGTTGTTGTTCAATTTCTTATGGGCAAATGAAAACCCATCATAATACGAGATCTAGGAATTTTCGAGGAGAATTCAATGTCAATGTTTGGCTTGGCATTTACAAAAACAATATTTTTGGCCTATACGTTTTACCAGACAGACTAACGGTTGCTGCATTTTTAGAATGTTTAGAACTAATCACGAAGACATGTGGGAAGAAACAGCACTCAATGAGAGAACAAATGCATGGATACAATTGGATGGCTGTCCTGCCCATTTTGGAAGACAAATACGAGAATGACTAAATAGGAAGTACGGTGAAAGATGGATTGGTAGAGGTGGTCTTGTTGCATGGCCTCCTCGATCACCTGACCTCAATCCTCTAGACTTTTTTGCTTCGGGTTATTTGAAAGATTAAATTATGCCACGTTGGTTCATAATAGAGAAGATCTACTTAATCGTATTCGAAGAGCTTGTGGTGAAATTAATAATAAAATGTTAATTCGAACAAGAAGGTCGTTGAGAAATCTATGTCGCCGTTGCGTTGAAGTAAATGGATCATTTTGAGCATTTATTATGAATTATTTTTTATCGTTACCAATAAAAAGGTATTCAATTTTTTTACTTATTAAATAGCCTTTCAAAAGAAATTCCATTTGATAATCCTGATTAGAAAAATCAAAATAGCACGAACAGGAAGCTTCTAAATGAAATTTATCAGGAATACTTCTTTATAGAAAATAAATTAAAGTTTTAAAATTTGTATACAGTAATATTGCGACCATTGGCGTAGAAGTTTAAGGGGTTTGAATGGGTTCAAAACCCCATAACTAACGGTACTGTTTTTGTCTGAAAAACATTTTGTGAACAAAAAAATTTCTCATCCAGTAAAACTGAAGTGTACAAAGTTTCAACTAAAAATTTTCATTTGTTCAGAAGATAATGGAGAAAATGTTATAATTTTTCAAAACTTCACCACCCTGTATCTTGGAAACGAAAGAAGATAGGACCATAGTTTACAAGAAGAATCTGATTATTCTTGCAAAATCTACCGACCCTGCATACCTTATTATAACTTACCTCCTTAATCGATTTAGTTACACGGTATAAATTTTGAACCAACAAGGCACAAACTGCAGAATGCAACGAATCAATGATGCAATTCGGTGCCTTAGATATCGTTTTGATGGTTTCTATTATGAACAATAATTTTATGATGGTCGCTTTTACGTTCTTGTACCCTACCAATATAACGGGGGTTCAGTTTTCTAATATATTTTACGCAGAATATCACTAATCAGCTTGTAATTTGTTAACTACTTTGAGAAAACCCCACTCATTTGCTAAACAAGTTTCTGTGTGAATGCCTAGCTGGGAAAAGAATTGGATGTCATTCTGAAAAGACCAGAACTAGAGTGAGGCACAATATACCACATCGTCGATCCGATGTTCAATCAACTGGCAAGAAACCTATACATAAGACCTACATGTATCAATAGAATACACAGAAGAATCACTACGGAAAGAAAATATGTTGGACCGACATGAAGACCTTTGGGAACAACTTTTGTCCAACTAAATTGAAATTACCAAACGTGACGTTACACGCACGTTCATACCAGACCAAATCAAAGATAGCAAACGAATGGACCAAAATGCCAAATGTTTTTGCAAAGTATGATCGCATCAAATTCCGATTATACGTTGTAGCCTTGGTTCAGGGTTATATTTCCAGGATAATTCGGAATAATGGCGAATTAAAATATATTACAGAATAGGAAGTACGTTCTTGCGTACGTTGGAGTGAAATATTCAGCTATAATTTTAGAACAAGTAAGCGGCACTAGTGCAATTAATATTCATTGTAGAAAACCACACGTGCACTTTTTTCATGTGTAAATTTCCGTGGTTTGTATGGTCGGTATCGTATAATAAAATAAATTATCCGGTGAATTAATCAGTATTCAGAAGAGCCACGGACAAACAGAACATTCCTAAAAATAATGGCCAAACTACACGTATAATATGTAGATACAGAAAGTAATTAAAAGAATTTAATGTTCCAAATATAAAATTCACCCTAACATTTGCGCGAGAAACCCTACCTTGTAATCATTCTCCTTTATTTACATCGTGTACGCCCGTGTATCATATTTTTAATGCTTATGTTACTTTTCCTTCCACGTAATGTATTTTGAAACTTACTAATTTTTCCTTGCACAATTTCGGCCCTAAATTAATTACCAGCAAAACTCAGCCCTTTCAAACCTCCAAATGTTGATGAAGTTTATATTTTGGAAACTTATAATAATAATAATAAACGCTTTTATTGGTAGAAGAAAAATGCAAGGTCAGTTAGAACGCTAGCGTGTAGTTTCTAACTTTCTACTTGCCTGAGAACTCACCATTAATAAATTATATCAATATCTAAAATATTTTTTATGTTTAATACAACATTCAATCTTCAAATATATTATAGTCGAAATAGGTCACAATAACACTCTGTTTTAAAATTTTTGTCTTTACGTATGTTTCGGTCTCACGACCATCATCAGAAGACTTATTACTTCAATAACCTGATTACTTAGAAATAGTTGTATTAACACAAAGCGTCCTTATCGCACAAATTTCGTTTAAATGCCAACGTCGCCGAAACGAACAGAAACATGAAATCGGAATTATAACACAGGAATGTTACAGCGTAATATTAAAAATCAACTATTTAGTAGAATTATCAACAAATACGACCACATTTCATAAATGTCTACGAGAGACTAACAGACGAGACCATCTCAAGTGTTCATTTACTAACCACATGTCATGATTTATTAGGTAATAAAAGAAGGTCTCTGGCCTCTGAGAAATACTTTAGACAATTCTTACCTAAATAAACTTTTAACATTAGAAGGACTCAAGTAGGAATTTGCAAGAATATTAATTAATTAAATTACTATAAATATGACTTAGTGTTTGAACGTCAGTCCTATGATTTACAGAATTGGAGTCACGTTTTATGTGAATCATCTCCAGGATAGATCTTTTATAATAATTGGTTTCCTTATGCAAATTCCTACTTGAGTCCTTAGATATAATGTTAAAAGTTATAATTAGTAGAGTACGTGAAACCAAAAAATAAGTGATATCGAAAAATTTTTATGATTTAACGCGACCCCACGGAAAATGTTCGTTTTGGTGTATAAAACAAAAGTATAAAATTTCTACCTCCTAAATTGACCGCAACCCCTTTTTTTCCGGCATTTTGTGGTATTTTGGACATTTTTAGGGGAAGTTTATCAAAAAAAAATTTATATCTCCAGTTGTATTGAGAATTAGGAAACCAAACTGGAACCCTTCTATTGTCAATGCTTAAGGAACTCCCAGTTCAAATTCCAAGTTGATCCGACCTCCCCCTTCCTCGCAATATATATATGTATATACATATATGCATGGGAACTTGCGTGACGGCTAACTCGGGCAGTTTTCAACCGATTCAATTGAAATTTTGAACTATAGGTAGGTTTTATGCCCTCAAAACTGACTTCCGATTTTCAAGTCAAAATATCAAATTGTTTCTGAGAAATTCGAGCTTAAGTCAATTTTTTAGCTAATTTCTCAGAAACAATTTGATATTTTGACTTGAAAATCGGAAGTCAGTTTTGAGGGCATAAAACCTACCTATAGTTCAAAATTTCAATTGAATCGGTTGAAAACTGCCCGAGTTAGCCGTCACGCAAGTTCCCATGCATATATGTATATACATATATATATTGCGAGGAAGGGGGAGGTCGGATCAACTTGGAATTTGAACTGGGAGTTCCTTAAGCATTGACAATAGAAGGGTTCCAGTTTGGTTTCCTAATTCTCAATACAACTGGAGATATAAATTTTTTTTTGATAAACTTCCCCTAAAAATGTCCAAAATACCACAAAATGCCGGAAAAAAAGGGGTTGCGGTCAATTTAGGAGGTAGAAATTTTATACTTTTGTTTTATACACCAAAACGAACATTTTCCGTGGGGTCGCGTTAAATCATAAAAAATGTTCGATCAAAATGTTTCACATGCTCTACTAAATTCCGATTTCATGTTTCTGTTCGTTTCGGCGACGTTGGCATTTAAACGAAATTTGTGCGATAAGGACGCTCTGTGTTAATACAATTATTTCTGAGTAATCAGGTTATTGAAGTAATAAGTCTTCTGATGATGGTCGTGAGACCGAAACGTACGTAAAGACAAAAATTTCAAAACAGAGTGTTATTGTGACCTATTTCCCAAGAATGTTTATATATAATTCATACTGGGTCAAGAATCTTTATTATTATAGTCGAAGATAAAACCACTAGAGTACTGAAGAAATGCACAGAGTGATCCTTTCATCTTCATGTATGTAGGTAAAATTATTTCACTTTCAATAACAATTACTATAAACAAGCGAATGTGCAATGGGCAATCCACTCTCTCCTTTTTTAGCCTATATTTTCCTAAGCGAAGTTGAAACCTCCTTAAAGTCAAAATTGAATCAGTTCCCCGTGATACTCTCGTTTCATTTGATGTTGTTTCATTATTTATAAATACTGCAATCCCCTGAGTCGATAAACATTCTGAAGAAATGGCTTTCAAATATTAATATCCCCGATAGAAACTGCACAGAATACGTGATCCTTACATCTTTATCAATGGAGCAAAATTATTGCACTTTTAACAAAAAATACTAAAAACAAACAAGCCGATGTGCAGTTTTCTTTCCTTGATATTAACATTATAAAAGATGGTAATCACTTGGAATTCGACATATGCAGAAAACCCACTCAAATAAATTTAATGCCGATTTATCTCCAGCTGAGAGTAACCCATTGTTTACATTAGTACCCCAACTATTATTTAAACAGGCACATTTCGACTTATAATTTAGTTTACTCTGATGATGGCTACTTGATAGCCGAAAGGTCCTCAATACTTTATTAGTATTTTTAGGGAATGAGGGCGATTATTTCTTAACAATAGTAATACCACTGGGGGTTCGATTCAGCTGAATATTTTTTGCTCTACCTTCGACAACGGTTTTGTGTTTTAATTCGAAGAAAATAAATTAGGACGAGAGTAGCTCCGGTGATTTTGTCCTCCAAAGTTTCTTTTAAACATCATATCCAGTATTCCTTTGGTTTTTCACTTTTGCGTTGTATTTCCTGAAATTTTCTTTCGATACAGTATTCACTCACTTGCATTGAGTTCACACCAACCATTAATTATTAATCAATGCATTCAGAATGATTCATGATATAGCAATCGTCGTCACTTACAGGTAACCGATCACTCTCTTCATTTGCCTCGTCATCAGTATTATTGAGTTTTTCTATTTAATTTTGTTCCTGGGATCGGGGACTGAAAGTTCAACTTCTCCACCTCTTTCTTCTTTTCTTGTTCTGCCTGTTTGTTTTTCTTAATTTTCTTCCATTGATAGATATTTTAACAGCTGGTCTTTTAAGCGGTTTCAGTTTATCTTTTAAGAAAGACCATTCCTAAAAGCAGATCTTCAAACCCTTTATAATATACTCCTATTAGACGAGGCAGTATAGACAATTTTCCAAAACTTTTTTCAGGCAAGATGACCTGAGATGCGGTTTCCGGTATTCGATTCTGGGAGACAAGTAGAAAAAATGTTACCATTTCGTTATTGGTGCAAATTTGAAATTGCATTTGTGCATCAACAAAATATTTTGGAACCTGGTTTTAGAAGTGATCATTATTCGCCAAACTTAATCCAATTTCGATACTCGGGGGTTTTTGGGGTTGTTGAATGCGAATATGATGTTTAATAAAGTACCTGGTGCAAAGAACATCCTAGTACACTACAACTCAGGAGCATTGCTCCAATTGCATTCGAAATGCATCGAAAATGGTTTACAGGAACTTTTTTGAGGTTGCTAATCATGAATATGTCCTCTAAAAACGACTTCCATGTACCTGGTGGTAAGGACGTCCTCGAGTACTACGTCACCAGTCGGATATTTATTCTAATTGAATGCAGAAAGCATCGAAAATAGTTACTCGGGAGTTTTCGAGCTCGCTGATCACGAATATGTCTTTAAAAAATGACCTTCGTGTACCTGGAGGTTAGGGACGTCCTGGAGTAGTACGTCATCTCCGGGACGATTATCCTAATAGAATGCAGAATGCATTGAAGATGGTTAATTGGGGGATTTTGGTGTCGCTGATCACGAATATGATGTTTTAAACAGTCTCCATTATACCTGATGCGCAGGAGACTCCGGTGCACTATGACACATCAAGAACATTGCACCAGAATGCACAGAAAATGATTACTCGGGTTCGGCGACGTCGAAAACTGTTCTCGTGCACCAGATACGTTGGAGAGTGTTTTAAACATCATATTCAGTGACCCCAATAACCTCTGAGTAT
Source organism: Endomychus coccineus (assembly GCA_958510875.1). Taxonomy (NCBI): domain Eukaryota; kingdom Metazoa; phylum Arthropoda; class Insecta; order Coleoptera; family Endomychidae; genus Endomychus; species Endomychus coccineus. Next base: position 14,269,322 of record OY294070.1, read on the forward strand.
AAACATTAGATTAATATTGGGCAAATATTCATCAGTTAATGAAACTTCTAAAACCAAGCTCAAAAATGCTTCGAGAAAATGCCTGTTTTTAATGCACAATTGAAATTTCAATTTTGCTCCAATAACAAAACAGTAACATTTTTTCTACTTGTCTATTAGAATCGAATGCCGAAAACTGCATTTCAATCCATCTTGCCTGAAAAAAGTTTGAGGCTTTTTCCTATATTACCTCGACTATATTGATGTGCTAGCTACTCGTGTTGGGTTTACAACTGTGGTTGTACTGGCTTGCTGAAGATACTATTTAATGGGGCACTGTGGCTGTTGGCGCAGCAACTACTTCCATTGGTTAGCAGCTATTTCCGAAGGCTCTGTATCTGTTGAGTGAGAGCATATTTCTTGTGGCACTGTGGCTACTTCCAGTGGCAAATCGCTATTTTTGCCCATTACTTTCAAATGGTTCACTATCTATTTTTCTTCAGCAGCAGACAAGTACGAATCAACACCAATACCGCCCTTATCGTCTCTTGAAGTGAATCATTTACCATAAGTGCCCACAACATAGTGTTCCAGTGTAGATCTGGGTTCCACTGATGGTCTTATTTCACTACAATATTGAAAATGCTGAACGAAAGTCACAACACTTAGAGACATGAGACCGGCAGTTAAAGGGAGACGCAATTGGTCTTCAATGCTGCCAGCCGCTTGAAGTAAAATTACCCTCACAAGCTTTATGGAAAAAAACCAATACCCGATTACCCCATGGGCCCAAATATTCCAAACATTAAGAGATTGTTACTTCGAATAACTGAGAAAAAGGGCTTTGAAGTTAATGGCGTTTTAGTCGGCTTCATTTTATAACGAATGATACATCTGTATTTCATCTGCCATATTCTGTAATGTATTTGATACGTTTCAGTGGGATTATAAGCTAAGACAAATACATGTCTGAGGAGTCTTTGTCAACGAACGAACACGCTTGCAGAGAGCAAGTTTGAACAGAATATCAATATCTTCCTCTCCACTTTATTGCTTTTAATATGTACACAATATAAAGTTTGACAAGTTGCACTGAAATTCATTTCGAATATTGAGAATTTTACGCGGAAGGCGTATCATTTCGTGTTGCCGTTTTCGATTTAGACTGTCTGCACAACAATCCACTTGTCAGTTGAATGGTTTTTAATGAGACTCTCTTGTACATCGTGTGACGTACAGTTGTTGCGATATATTTTATGCTATATTGTAAATTTATGGCTCGTTCTATCTTGACAAGGAATATTTGATTGCCACTTATATTAGATACTGGAAATTTTACAATGTATATAAGAAAATATAACTGGATCACGTTATATAGCTCTTCCTGTGGTGTGATATTTTTTTATTTCTTACAGAGATGCTCTGACTGGTTGTGATTATTGGCGATTGGCATTATCCAACACTTGGTCTAATGTATTTTGATCACTAATTACACGTTCCTTAGTGCTTTTTTTCTCCTTGGGTGCTCGTTCTTCAAGTCACCCTTTCGCCTCTAGGGTTATACCCGAGTCTGGCACAAAAGCATTGTGGGAAACTTCAGTCATATGGTCAGCCGCATCAACTTTGTGGCTTACTATCGAGTTTTCTCTCAGATAGATCACTCCATGTGGTGGTTGACGGAGTATCTTCCGATTCAATGGCTATCAACGGTGGAGTCCCACAGGAACCTGTCTTGGAACCAACTTTGAATTGAAAGCCAAATTATTCGTGTATATTAACTATGATACCGCCTTTGGTAGTGTAGACCGCCTTCGGTACGGTACCACTTACACCGGCGACTCGGTTTCGTACCCGGGTGATGCCTAAATTTTTTTATCGTACATTTCTTCTGATGGGAGGTAAAACCGTAGGTCCATTGTGCTGTACGAAGTCACCGCACGTTAAAGACCCTACCTATTTTTCGAAATAGTCAGGATTCGACAAAATTGTCCAAGTGAGGTGTTAAATAAAATATATCACGAGGACGGTATTAACCTCTTCAGGGCTCGGTCCCCTCCCTTAATAATAACAATAATAATAACTACGACCAACTCGAAATAATATATGATGAATAATGAAGTCCATTTCCAACTTATTGTATATCTCCTATGCAACAATGCTCGATTCTATGCAATGTATTTCATGTGTACATGCTTATCTATGAGTATATACGAGGGCTAGGGCAAAAAGACCTGAAAAATGAAACGAGAAACGATTTATTTGGTCAAAACTTTATTTCTCAACATAATATACGCCGCCGATCGTCAATCATACTATGGATTTTATCGCAGTCCTCTTAAGTAGTTCTCATCTACCCTTTTTTTTCGTTTTTTTTCTCTTCTTTTTGTTATATTAACCGAGTACTTTTTGTTTATTATAAGCTCATGACCGTATCTCAAGCCTTGCTTATGTAGCTCAGACTGGCCACTTAAAATGTCTCTTCTATATTGTCTATCCAATATATATTGTACTATTTAATAAATACGTATTTACCTAAATAAATTAATTACTCACTACGCTTACGTATTTACTTAATTGTAAGTTTATTTATGGGTGCAATAACAATAATTGAACACATAGAAGACATAGACATATTGGCCCGTATGAATAAAAGTGAAGCTTTTGCTCATAAGCAAAAGGTGGAAGCAAAAGGTAATGCTTTGAGCAAAAGGTAGAAGCATAAGGATTTACTTCTTTATAAATGAATAACGATAACCTTTTACTCAAGAGCAAATGCTTCTTAAAAATAAGCAAAAGGTAGCGAAAACCTCAGGTCGAGACTTGTTTAATGATGTGATTACGTTTGGCTCAGACAAATAAGCTGGTTCCTTGTATTGTGTCTGTGGTTTCATCTATATTTCTTGTTACTCGAGTATTAAAAAAAGTAAAATGACTTCTAGTGAAGAAGAAGTTGAAACACAGAGTAATATTGGTGAATTTTATTGCAAAGGAGATAGCCTCATACCTTGAAATTTTGATAAAATCACAAATTCCAAGCCCAAAGAAAAAGAAAGACCTAGCTGTTGAAAGAATTACATCTAAATATGAAGTTTTTTTTGGAAAGAAAATCGAAATTACCCAGTTAATGAAGAAAGTTAATAAAAAGAAAACAAGACTAAAGAAAAAAACAGATATTAATAAGACCGGAAATCGAAAAATAAAACATGATATAATAATATTTGGAATATTTTCACTTTTAACACGACAAACATACTTTAAGATTGGAAATCGACGTTTAATTTGCCCAAAGCAGCGCTCGATAATTACTCTTTCTTGTTTCGAAAGATTATTGTAACTCCTTTTAGTTGGATTATCGGAATTGCGAAATAGAACCATGAGCCATGGCTCGATTCCATAACCTTCGTCTCCAAGAAGTACGCTGTTCCTTGTTCTTGCCATAATGTGCCGAACTTCCGAATTTTTCCAAATTCTGCTGTCGTGGACCGATCCTGGCCAACTTACATCAACACTAGTGAACATACATTTGGCGTCACAAGTTGCTTGCACATTAAGTGTTGCTTTTCCTTTCCGGTTGATATACTCATCACCATGAAAATTTGGTTTTTCTATACCGATATGCGTACAGTCTATGGCATCAATTGCAGTTGGGAAACGATATTTATTTTGTCATAAGTCCTTCGCTTCGATTATAGCATTATGAGTAGTAGGAAATTTTATCCACTGATTAGCTTGTTCGTGATACTGTTGACTGCTCTACATCAAGCTCTTCACCTATACCTATTTGGAATCCAGGATCAGCCAGATACCTTAAACATATTTTCATCTTCTGTAAAGAAGAAAGAGCACCACCTCGCGTTTCTGTAGAAGGGCCCAGAAAATTATTAGCTAACCATTCCACATTACGATCTTCAAATCGAAATAGACTTTTCAAATCGCTATTTTGTGGAGACAACCGAGGTTTGTAATATTTCACCATTCGCAAATTCACTACTTCGGCCATTGTGAATATTTTAGGCACTACGAACAATTTATTTAACCGAAACCGTTGTCTATTTTCAGCAGGTGAGTCTACGTCTGACTAGATGCAACTATTTTGGAGGATATGCTTATGACTGAAAGTAAAAGCTCACTTTTATTCATACCATTTACTTTCGATGTAAGCAAATCCTCTTTTTGATAAGCATTTGCTCCGTACTTGTTAGAAAAAGGTTTTACTTTGATTATTATTCATATGGAGGGAAGGATTTGCTCCATATTTTGCAAGTATAAGGTTATGCTTCTTTTTATTCATTCGGGCCATTATCTCCAAGCGACAACTCTAGGTTAGTAGGAATGTAGGTTTATTTTAGAATGCAATCATCTGTAGGTAGGTTGAAGAAAACTTAATATTAATTTTGTAATGAGCTTATCTTCATGTTTTACGAACCCTTGTCATTAAAAATGTTGGGCCCAATATCGTACTCCCCTAATCTCAAACGTCAATTGTTGATTGGGCGTAAGCTAGCGGTCAATTTGAAGGAAACGACAGATTATATTGAAACACCTTTATTATCCTTCATAATATTGTTCATGGTTCATTGTTTCCTTGCATAGTTATCAGAAGGAATTAAGTTGCACTAGTATTCGCTGAACAGAATGAGGAAGAAACGAATTGAAATAATAGTAAAATTTCATGGATTCATTACAGGCAAATTTGAAGGAAAGTATGTCGAATTCCGCCATCCATTTCGAGACATAAAGCAAATAATTCAGATTTGCATTCAGAAATCGCACGATCGATATTGAAGGCAACATTAATTTTAATACACTTCCTCCGAAACTCTACCAAATGGAGGGAAACTAACTCTGAGTAATCTTTACTTACAGATTCCCAGCAGCAAGACGTTTTCCGAATCAGTGCTCGCAATTTTCTTACTAATTTAATAGACTCCCTCTTTTTATAATTAATTTATTCTTTGTTTACAACCTCTCGAAAAACAATGCGTTGAAAATGTTAAACGATTTCGTCTCGGATTTTGTCGTATCAACAAATTACCTTTCATTAGCCCTTACCGTTTCAGATATTTAACTCAAATGCACGGTTTAAGGATGTGTGATAGTAGTACAGTCATTTTAGACGAGAAAACGGCAACTATTCGAATAACTTTGTACAGTTGATCTTTGTCTGAAACTTGTTGCAAAATGTCCTAAGAATCATTGGTCACCCAGTCTCACCATGGGAAATTGTTTAACAAATCGACCGTTTATAAGCAATTTAAATTAAATACCCACTCGGAGATTGTAAGCTCAAAAAAACCAATTGCATCCATTGTTTTGCAAAAAAAAGGTCTAAATTTTGGTAAATTCCTTCAATTTCCGGTTTGAATTAGCCAATTTCCGGGCGATTATGAATGATCTCGTTATCTTTGCATTTGGTATAGAGATTGATAAAAATGGTCTAAATTATGGTGAATTTCATCAACTTCCGTTTCCAGTTGGCCAACTGCCGAGCGATTATGAATGACCTTGCCATCTCTGGATTCGGTACAGTGAATTTTCGCTCAAAAAAAAAACAATTGAGACCATTTTTTGCAAGAAAAAGGTCTAAATTATGTTAAATATCATCAACTTCCGGTGCCAATTGGTCAATTTTCAGATGGTGATGATTAATTCTGTTAGTTTTGGCTTCGGAATCGTAATTGGAGACCCCAAAAACCCCCGAGTGGGTATTTCTGTCTTAAAATAACAATTTTTTTGGGATCTGGAAAATTTGTTAATCTAAATTGTTTATAAACGGTCTATTTGTTAATAAAACCATTGTTGTGCCAATTTCCCATGGTAAGACTGGGTGACCAATGATTCTTATGACATCAAAAACATTTTGCAACAAGTTTCAGACAAAGATCAACTGTACAAAGATATTCCGAAATAAAATCTTTAAATGACTGTACCATAACTGCTACCCCGAAAATTGTGACAAGATCTATGATTCTTGAACGTCCCGCTTCAGCGGCATAGAGATGAAGAATAGTGTTCTTGAAGGTGCTATATTTTTGACTCCGTCGAAGAATTTTGAAGGCAGGCTATCTCTTTCTACTCGGTCCCGATATACCCCGCGTAGGCGGAGCGTGCGAGAAAGAGGCCCGAGAATTAGAAAGAGAAAGGCTGCCTTCACATTTCTTAGAGAGGATCTTTTTGTAAAGCATTGCGTTTATGGGACTCAAGAACTCTACATCTTCATCTTTATGTTCAGCGGCAAGGATCTCTGTAATCAGACGTCAGAATCTACAGGTACAGTAAGACTAGCGTGCTACACAAATATACGATTTGAATACAGAGTGCATGCTATTAGTACAGCTTTCCTCTGTTGGTAATAGATCTAAAAACTATATCTGAGAAGTGGGTGTATTGTTTTACTGTTGAGTTCTTGGGAGTATTATTTTATTTGTGACACATTTCCCAAATTTATTCAATTTAAAAATGTTTATTATTATTTTATTCAACTGTGAATGTAGGTATAGCAAATTTTTTATTCTTCTAGGATGGTTTATGTCAATTGTTGCTTTCATGGATGCAAGGATATAGCCTTCATTAGACATCGTTTTCCTCATCCAGATAAGAATTTGGAGCTGGTTAGAGTATGGATTCAAAAGACACCTCAAGTTTTACATCATATCATACCAAGGGAAGTGTACAACAAAAAACGTGTGTGCCTACATTTTATATTTCCTGGTTCTAAGAGACTGGCTGTTATAGCTGTGCCAGTCTTAATTGATCATCAGATTCTCAAGGTGAATATGTGTTAAGTGTTATGTGTTTACATTACAGTATTCAATAGCTTATCAGAGTTTCTGTTCATATTCTATGTTTTAAGTTCTATGTACACTTCAGAAAAGTATGACTGTCAAGTTTAACAAAATGCAGTGGTGACATTTGTGACATTGGTAGCACTGCGACATATATCTTTTTATTAAACGAAGTGTAAAGTAAAAAGGTGTTTATTATTCTCAATCTACTGTTTAAGTTTTAATAAAACCTGACAGAAAGAAAATTTATGTGATTTCTAATGCTCATATTGAAGTTTATGTGAAATTGTATTGAGTATCAATTTTATTTCAGAACCTGTGAATGAAGAAATTGAAAAACTAATTATGTGTGGTTCTGAAAATACATTAAGTAGTATTGCATGTAGCAGTGGCAAATTTAGGAGGTTGGGTTATCAAAAATCATCTGATTTAACTGCTAACAAATTTAGACTTCATAGAGAAGGCAACTTGGAAGCCAAATTACTGAGTGCCAAATTATAAAGAATGGTTAATGCAAAAGAAAGGCATGACAGTTCACAAGTGACGAGAAAATCATGACACTCTTATCAACAGAGCCCTAAATAATATAAATCATATGCGATACACACAGATCACTGATCGCTTTATAATTGAAAAAGTGATCACAATTTCTTAAGAACTCTCATACATGCATGGTGTAAAGATATAAACTGAAACTACCCGTCTTTGAAGACAATAGAATGCTTCGAAATTATATATAATATGGTAATCCAGGTCTTGAAAGTCAGACCCCACTAATCACTGATCCGTTATAATTGAAATGATCACAATTTCTTTAAGAACTCTCGTACATGCATGGGGTAATGATATAAACGTATGGCACAGATATGAGACCATATCTGGCAATGATAGTGTCTAATTCAAAGCGATCACTAAATACAACTAATCGAAGAGGAAATAGAGTTCATTTTATTTGAAAAAATATGTAAATTATAATGTTGCAATTCTAATATGTATTATATCCTATATTTATATATTTATGTTGGTATTCTTTATATTAGTTAATTTGCTAATTAAAATTAATCATTAAATATAACTAATCAAAGAGAAATTAGAAGTCTCTTATTTTATTTTGGCAAAATGTGTAAACTATATTGCAATTTCAATATATCTGAATATATTTATGTATTATTCTTTATATTATTAGTTCTCTATAAAAAAATGTAACATTCCTAGTTTTACAACTTATGTTGAATTTGGTTTTGTAACTTTTTTCTATTGATTCACACAACAATCTTAACAACTAATAATTTCCAGGCATCTAATAAATTTAATATATCTGTGGAATTTTATTCATCAGAATGTTCCTTTGAATACAGTAGTGAAAGTCATTTTATTAGTAGTACAATCTTACATTTCCAAGAATAGTAAGAACATTATCAAAACTTCATATGAAAAAATAAGTGCATCTAAAAAGGTATAAAAGAGCCGCATTTCAAAATTCCTTCTTGCAGTAGTTTATTCTTCCAAAGGTATGTGGCGCGGCGATTGCTTAAACATTACTAACCATCGAGTTGTTATCTTGGTCGCCTTCTTATCAATTTATGTAAATCAGAATATCCTGCTCTATTCCAAAAATTGTGTTCAAATGAAAAAAGGAGACATATGGACAACAAAATCAAACTTTTATACTTGTGTCTTATATAGGCTTACATTTGGTAGTGACAGAATTGGCACCTACCTTAAAATTATTTGTCGTTTCTCTCTTCCAAAGGCAGGTCGAAAGTTCTTTAATTATGAAATTACACACGTCCCAAAGACATCACATATTATTATTAATAACACATATTATTATTAATAACACGGCAACAATACCAGTACCGGCCTCTTTTTCGATAACACGATAACGCGCGCGAAAAATACTAATAATAGAGTAAGCTTCTGTTTCAGATTTACACGGTCGCATCCTAGATACATATCATTTTTCTAGGCGTAGCATACCATGAATTTGTATTAGATCGCATATTGTTAAATATCACGGCATTCTATCATAGAATGTTCGGAGATCATGGCGGTTTTGAATTGCAAAGCCCGCCGTGATATTGTAGGCACAGTATTCCAAATGCAATATAATAGACAATTTGTTTAACTCTGATTTGTATCACAGAACTACATTTGTAATCCTGAAGTAAGTTATTCAATCATAGCGTACACTACACTTCGGCACATTTGGCGGTAGATGGTTTTGAGCATTGGGCCATCTAAAAAATTTCATACGATTGCCACCTTATGTGAATTATCGCTTACTATGGTCGTTTGCAACTCATATTTTATACAGTTCTCGGTACGAACAGGGAAAATATGTTTCTCGGAACATCAAAATTCAAAGTTTTTTCTACCCTAATAACTCTGTGACTAATTGTACCGAGCAAACAGAATAGTTGTTCTGTGGTGCGTAACTTGACATAATCAAATTAAGGAATCTTGACAGAACCATAACTATTCTAAAGTTTGATTGCGATTACGGTTCAATTTAATTAGTGTTGGGAATAACCGATTTCTTTCAATAACCGACTACTGAGTATTCAAGTGATATGAAAAACCGGGTGATTTCACTTGAATGACGATCACTTGAGTTCTTTAGACTCGCTAGGGAATCGGATTGTTTCGTTGCATGTCGGTGCTGCATTCAATTCGCGTTAAGATTATGCAATGCAAATATTATATGCGCATTTGTTCGCCATTATGTTTTTCTATGGTTTCTACTTTCTTGATCTAAATAATTTTATGAAGAACAGAAATATATTCGGGTATGTTTTAATTGCTATATTATTAACTATTTGTATATTCATTATTTATAAGTAAATCACTTTATTTTTGGGAGTTATGTTTTGTTTTGTTTTAAAGTTATTTAGATTTTTATATTCTGTCCGAATTCATTTTTATACATTATTAGAATTTGTTTTTGTTCCTTTCTCGTTCTGTTTTATTATATTTTTATTATTCTTGTTAGAAATTCATTATTATACCGATTAAAAAAAATAATGTTTATTTTATATTAATTAGATAATGTTTTGACATAGCAGAATGTATTTCGTATTCGGATAAACTCCCAACATAGTATCTGAATAAAGTCACATCTGAAATATTGTGATTGTGCATAGAAATGAATAACTATCAGGTTCTGATCGCCGGTCTTGTCGGTTCTCTGTTATTGGTTCACCGTGAATGTTTCTGTCAAACAGCTACTCGTTGTTTTCATCACCGAACACCAAATGCTATAGGTTATTCATCACTTGAATACTTGGATTCTATAACCGAATTATTCAGGTTATTGTAATAACCGGATGATAGGTTATTTTTCAGTCGAGTGATCCCAACACTAAATTTAATATCTTGTCTTTTACCTTGGTGCTATGTGTTCCAAATTAGTTTTTCTGTGACAATCGTGTATAAACGCATAATTTAGCTTTATATGGTGCATGTGTGTTGTGTGGAATATTGCAATGGCATAGACTATGTAAAATGAAATTTGCCTGTGTTGGATACGAAGGTATGTGTAAACAAGGATTTCCAAAACTCAGTACCAAATTTAATCAAAGTGGATAAATCAGCCAATTTTGATCATTAGCTGTTTCTTAACTTAGTGATACGTTCTTAAACCGAATGTACAGACAATTTTTATTCCTAATCGGAGAGCAATGTGGTTTAAAGTCTTATAAAACTCACACATTCTTATGACAAGAATTATAGTTGCAACTTTTTGAAAATAAAAAAGTTTTATTGTTATATCTGGGTACGCTAGAAGTCTTGCTTACAAAAATGTATTATAATATTGAATAATGATTGAAGAGTAATGTTTTTTTTTTTAATTATTTTTTAGGTTTACCAAATATAGGTGGAATCTATGTAACCAAAACCATGGACCTGGATCTCAAAGTATGGGATAAACATTTCTCAGAATTTTGCCATCTGCCTGGAGAGAAAAAATTCACCAAGTAAGCTACTCACTAATACTTTTATAATTTTAGTTTTTGGATGTATTTGCAAAATCAATTTTTCTAAATAAAACTACACTCAAGTACCAGACCAAGAAAGCGTAACTAATACACTTATTAGGAACCAGGCATACAGTTCAAATGCATTACGAATACCTACGATGCAATTTTCAAAACTGTTTCGGAATGCTATTATTATTTTAATTCATACCAGCCACAAGTAATTGATGAAACTTCAAGCCATTTTTTATATTTTCATATATCGGATACAGCAATAACATTCTAAAAGGAAAGCACGAAAAAATCACATCCAAACTTCGAATTAATAACAATGCAATGAAGGTTTGAAAAAGCCAATTATTAATAAAGTCCTTATTACTTGACCACAATTTATTTTTTCATAAAATAGTAATTTTCTTATATTTACAAATAGATTCTAAATGGATGTAACACAATTAGCCTAAATATAATTCCAATGGAAGACCTCCTTTGCTATTTGAAAAATTGTTAACTAACCATGAAAAAAAAACAAGATAAAAACAGCAACTATTAATATATGTTAGCTTCATACGTTCTTTCTGCACATGTGTCCTTAACTTTTTTAATAATAACAAAAATTGACTTTATTTCATAACTTCCAGTAGCTTATTTCTCTCAAATTATTTATCATGATTTTAACATTTTTTTATATTAATTTTAATAATTTGTGAATGGATGGGCAAGTAACAATATTACTAATCATCCAAGAATTTGAATACTACAGAAGTTATAGCTACCAGATTTTTAGATGCCAATGAGAATCCACATTTTTTTCACTGGCATAAAATAATTGCTGAAATAATTAAGCACAACCAGCAATATATTTTGCAAACCCTTAAACATTTATTCAATTTCATCATTCAAAAAGGGCATGTTTCCACTCATTTATTACAAACCTATCTGCATAATAAACAACAGGTTTGGTAAGATCTTTGGAAAATTTCTAAATACTTGTTTAGTACAACTTTGTGATGAAAATAACATTTCGTGCTGGTGCAGTTATACCACTTATGCTATGTCAAATGTTATAAGAAATATTACCAAGGATCTTGATGAAAACAAAAAATGTATTCCAGTGTTTTCGGACTTGCCAAAAACATTTGACAGTGTTAATCATGTAATACTTCCTAACGTATTGGAACGTTTTGGTATTCGTGGTACAGTGTTCGATGTCTTTTGCAGTTTTTTAACTGATAGGAAGGAACAATGTGCTAAAAATAATTATACAGCAAGTGAAACTAGGACTGTGAAAATAGGGGTTCCTGGTCCAATGCTTTTTCAAGCTTATATAAATTAAGTAAAAGTGAGATTTATTTCATATGCTGATGGTACGTTTGTAATTTTCATTGGATATACATGGTCAG